>JAZKJV010010148.1:0-600000 GCA_037367405.1 Ottelia alismoides
TTGGCATGGGGTCGTCGCTCAAACGAGGCACCGCCTGCTGGCATCCTACCGCTCCTAAGTGTAACAAAATTCATCATCAAACATGTATGCAGAAATATCACCAAGTGAAGTAATAGGAGTGGTAATCTCAGTGAACTCTATCTTCTCAGACTTCCTCTTTAGGTTGTTCGGGTTTGGCTCTATCTGTGCAGGAATGACGGCCTTCCCTCTCACAATCTCCCTCATCTCCTGTCAAAACTCATCCATCTCCCATCGGAAGGTGGCCCACTGCTCGAACATGAGGCGGGGACTATATCATCCAAGGTGGGGTTCTCACAGGTCGGTCCATGAGAACCTAACGGGTGGCCTCTATGAAACTGAGGCGGCTGCTATGGAGGAGGGGAGAAGGGGACTACGAGTGATATTGTTGAGGATGCTGCTGCCTCCAAGGTTGTCCCTGCTGATAGGGATGAGGACCATACTGCTCTCTGTTGCGGGATGGCTACTGGTGTGACAGGGATTGAGGCTGCTGGTGCTGCTCACGTTGCTGGTTGTGCAGGACACCCTGAACTGGAGCCTGCTGCTTGGAACTGGTGCCTCCGGTCGTCCAGCAGAATCCGGGATGGTCTCGTCAGATACCAGGCTGGGGTCAATCAAACCATATCCCGTTGACATCCATCAACGGCTCCTACTTGTAAGAGGATGGGGGAGTACTGCCAGGGGCTGGTCCAGTTGATACACCACCATTTAGATGTCCTGAGGTGGTGACTGGTCGTACTGTTGTGGTTGGTAGTGCTCCGCCTACATATGGTGAACATGTCGGTACTGGGCGGAGGGCTAGGCCGAACTGCTGTTATCGGTGTCTGCCCGTGACCTGAGACGGGGTTGAGAAGCCGTATGTGCCTCCTGGAGACACATGATCTGGGTCTTCAGGTTACTCAGCGTCTGTGCCATCTGGTCGATCTGCGTCATGCCCTGGCACTGCTTCTTCTCAATCAACTAGACTCGGTCTAGCTTCTCACTAATGATGCCCATGTCGGCGACTATCGACTCTGCCTGTGCTGCTGCCGCTAACAAAGTGGAAAGATCGGCATCGACCCGTGCTATCCTCTGATATGGCACGGCCTGTGCCTGGGGTCTCCCTTGAGTGTAGAGTCGGGTCTGGGACATCACTGTATATTTCTCAGCTATCTCCTCATAGATGGCCCAGACCTGATCCTCATCCTTGACGAAATAAGAGCCCCACATGATGCATTCACTAAACCCTACAGCTCTGGTGTAAGCCCATAGAAAAATCTCTAAACAAGGTTGGGCTTGGATATGTCGTGATGGGGGCACCGGTCTGTGAGCTCTCGAAACCTCTCCCTTGCCTCATGGAATTGCTCATTGGGGATCACGGAGAAGTTACTGATCAGGTCCCTCGCTGCATTCGTCTGCCCGAGCTGCTCCTAGATGGTAACAAATCTTCCTAAATGCTTCAACTAGTTGGTTTCTCTATCAACAAGGGAGAGCGGAAAAACAATCATCCTGATGGTGACCTCGTCCACATGCCGATCGTGAACTGTGCTACAGATCATCTCAAACTCCTGGAGATGAAGATGTGGCTCCTCAATCACGAGCCCATGGAATCGGGGAAGATGTTGAATCGTCTGTGGGGGAACTTGAAATCCCCCACAATCGCTGGAAGTACGATCCACCGGTGTGTAATTGTCGATCCGGGGTTGTGCAACTCCTGCATCGGTCTGGCTGGTGCTGGCTGGACCAACTCCTCAGGCTGATCTGTATCTCGCTCACCATCGGCTCTCGACTGATCTATGTATGCTCTCAGCATCTCCATCTCTCTGCGCATCGCCACCATGAAAGCTCCCTGATCTCATATCCGATGTTGCATCATCTCAAGGGAAGCTAACAGGGTGTTGTTGATTACACCCTGGTCCAACACGTATGTCTGCTCTCCTCTGGGACCCTCAGTGTGCTCCTCGCTGCTGGCCATGGTCTCTGCAAAGGCAAAAGACCCAAACTCAGGTGTCAATAAATCAGTTGTCTACTGCTCTCTCAGATCTGGCACTGGCTTCTTAGAACTGGTGGTAAAAGGGTGGTCAGGGGGGAACAGTGTGGAATCGAACTCGGGTTCGGAGAGCAGTTCTCGGCTCTCATGAACCAACCTAGATGAGCGGGCTGGAGTGTGGTGAAGCGGTGCAGCCAAAGGCTGCCTAAGAGACCTCCTACCCATCATCTTGATCTGGCGAGTGAAGGCGGATGAGATCTGGAAACACACAAGATGAGAAGACAAACCCCCGATTCATCTACTCAATACTGAGCTGAAGACTGTAAAGGTTCGGTCAATTATCTTGTCAATTTTATTAGGTGATCAAGTCAGTCTATCAGAGCGATTTAAGCGAGCTAATGGTAATCCAATACTCCCAACAGATTGTCTCGTATAAAAGGTCGGTAATCTGATAGGAAATCGGATATGGCTTTAGCCTAGTGTGCGGGTCACTCTCTCGCTCATCCAAACCAAATAAGAAGGGGGTTGCTCTCCCCAAGATAGATTTTTAAGTGAGTTGTTTTTTAGGGTCAAGTGTGGTTAGCAGTCCAAATTTTATAGTTTTTTTAGGTATTTTTCAAGCAACCAACGCCTAACGAGTTTTTGGTTCTCCTATTTATTTAACTTAGAAAAATGGGGGGAGAAGATGAAAAGGCTGATGCGCGATCAAACACGATGATGCATGCAGAGTAAGAGATGTGTACATGACACCAGCAGTCTACATGCAGGGTGATCCACGCATAAAAGTAAAGACAGAAATAAACTACCTATATGATGCACGAGGAAACCGACCTTAGACGAAGCAATTTCTACACATGATAGAACAGTAGCCGGGTAACCAAGCTAAGTTCGGATTCCGATCTTGGGAGCCACTCGATGTCCACCACAATGGATCTTGCACGCGTTATATGTGACTCCTCACGGCACGTGGACTCAAGCCTAATTAATCTGACTTTTTCTTGTGACTTAGTTATTAAGGTCCAATTAACGATCTATAGGTGCAGGCAAATAATTAGGGTTGAGCCATAAGTAATTACGTCACAATAAAGAGAAAATCCTAAGCTAAGGCTAAATCCTCAAAAATTAGATAAGTAGTAATAAAATGTGAAAAATCAAAACAGGCGAAAACCGTGGTGAGGTACCTCGAGCACACCAGTGCTCGGTGAAACAGACCCCGATTAACACCAATAAAGTCCAAGTCCTGTCTGTCCCTGTATTATTACAATAATATAAGTCTGCTGAAAATAAACAAACTAATCTAAGCTACGGCTATCTACAGCTCCCGACTCTTGCTTGCCTCCCTCGTGCTCTCCTACGGGTCTATGCAGAAAAGAGCCACCTCTGGCTCCCGCGGTTGCGTCCGCTTCCAAAGAAGCCGCCTCGGTCCTCAGGTCCTCGCAAGAAACGTAAACAAATGTGTGTCATTCCAAATTATTATAAAAAATGCAGATAAAATGAGATAAAAAAATATATACAACTATAGATAGAAAAGCCGCGAAAAAGTTGCGAAAATAAAAACGACTACTTTGTCATGGTCCCCGGCAAAGATGCCATTCTGATGAGCAGAAAAAACGAGAGACTAAGGGAGATTGATATCAAGGGTCATTACGACCTCAATCCCTCGAATCGGACTCAATAAGAAACTCAAGACCGACAAATAAAGAAATTGGTCAATAAAGCCAAATAGCGGTCTCGCTATTATATTTTACCTGGTATAGCGACATGGGTCGAACTCAAGGAGCACGGGTTGACTTAAAAAGCCTACAAGTTAGTAGAACAATCAAATAAAAAGAAGAAAATGTTTTTGGTGGATTTTATAGGTTTTTAATTTTTTTACGATTTTCAATTATGAAGAAAATATAAATGGGAGTCAAAAAGTCACAATCAACTATTTATTTAACACCACAAAAAGAGTCAAAAATTTGGATTTTATAATTTTTTTAGTGTTTTTGGTAATTTTCGTAGATTTTTATAATTTTTAGTTGATTTTATAAAAATGAAATAAGACAAAAATTGGAAATCAATGTGCATCCAGATTTGAAAGGCTATTTAAAAATATAAAAATAGCCTCTAAAAATCTAGAAATAATTTTATGGAAAACTACAAGTAAAAACTAAGCTACAGGAAAAGAAATAGGATTTCTTTGATTTTGTAGAATTTTTAATGATTTTTATGATTCTTTTAGGGTTTTTCAATTTTTAAGGTTTTTATAAGTCCAAATCAAGCAAAATTTGGACAGCAACAACAAGACACAACAACAAAAAGGCACTAGTTTTTTAAGAATTTTTGAAGAGTTTTAAATATTTTTGGTTGATTTTTAAATTGAAACATTATAAAAAATGAGAGTTTTTGAATTTTAAAAAATAAAAAGTCAAAATAAAAATGTCCCAAAAAATCACTGAAATTTTTACACAGTAGCAAGGCCCACGTATCCAAATTTCAAGAGATTTGGCATTAAATTGCTATTTTATTCAACCAATGGAAGAGGCACAACACACAGTGATCAATGTGCAAAGAAAACCAATTCCAGGGGCTTAAAGATAACACGCACGAAAACTGTAGGGGGATCAATGTAAATTTCGCATCAAATTCGGCACATGTCCTAATCCAGTACGCACAGGGGCAATAATGCAAATATGTAAACTAAACTTTCAATTCATAACATGCCATAAACCCAAGCCCATACATGCTATTATCCTAGAAAACTCACATGTCGAAGTACGTGCACCACAATCGGAGGGACTAAAACGCAAATACTGAAAGTCTAAGGTCCAAAATGTAATTATTCCAAATTAAAAACAACGAAGACAAATATTTACAGGATTGAAACGTAAATGCTAAACTAAGAAGGGCCTAAGTGAAATATACCCTTTTATTATGATCCAACGGCTGAAAGGGGCTTCGCTTGAGATCCAACGGTTATCGTTCACAGATACCCATTCGGTGATCTACGTCTCGGATGATCCTCAGATGGATTGGATGGCTGCTAGCTTTCCACGAAAGTATGGTGGAGATAAGACCTGGCGGAGAGCTCGATCGGATGGTTGGGGATGGTCCTGGAAGAACTGGCCGTCGGCGAAGTTCGTCTGGCCAATACGCGTGGTGGAGGGCTCCTCCGATGCTGCTAGAATGGGGAAATCGAAGCTCTCGGTCGTCCGCAGTTAGTGGAATGCTCCGATGATGACGGGAGCAGCTGGAGCACTCCGGCGATGAGGCGGAACCTGGAGATCTATGCTTCAATCGTCTGGCCACCAGATGAGGCTCCTTGGCCTTATAACCTGTACAGGTTGAACGTTGGATCGAGGGCAAACTACCTCAACCTGATTAAGGGAAAAGTGGGTGATCTGGGGGGTGCATGTCTCTCCGGTGAGCGGCGGCGGAGGAGAACCTAAATCCCTATTCCGGGTTGAAGCAAGGTGGTTGAATAGGTGATGGTATAATCGGATGGGCAGATGGAAGATGGGAGAGTCAGGAAATGGTTGGCGAATGGTGGCGGTCGGAAACCTAAGATATGGAAATTGAACGAAGCTACGGGGTATCTAGTCTACCTGATGGTCGCAATCGTCTCTGCTAGAGATGTTGAGTCTCCTAGGGTCTTCGCCTCGATGGAGCGACGCCTCCAGAGGCTCGGGCTTCACCGGTGGTGGAGCACGCCGAGGTTAATCGCCGGACATGGGGCTAAGGACTCCAAACGCTCACTGCAACACCCTCTGATGCTCGATGTCACTCGAGGAGGAAGGTGGAGGTCACTGGGGTCGAAGATGATGGCCGAAGGTGCGGGGAATGGCGGCTGGAGGTGAAGCTTTATAAATGCATGGGTCCGAGAAGATGGGAATTGGGTGCGTTGATCGATGCACGGACCCCTAAGGGAAACATCGGGCGTAAATCGCGGATGTTTGCTCGACAATTAGAGCCCGGGGTTTGAAGAAACGGAGGCCGGACCGATTTGGGAAAATATGGAGAAATCGGGTCAAAATCGGGTCCGAACGCAATGTGGTCCGGGGGGGTTGACCAGGGGTCAATAATCCCCCGTGGACCAATCAGAATTCAGAATTCACAAATTATTTATAAATTAAATTAAAAATAACAAATGATTTTATTTTAAAATATTTTCAAATGAAAAATTTTTATTATTTTTCAAAGTATTTTTTAGTGATTTTTATTTATTTTTTTGAAAAAAATTTAATGTATATACATAATATTATATTATATACATGTATAAATACCTGTGTATTTTATATTGTTATTTTTATTAGTTTATTTGTATACAATTATCGCAATTTTATATTTTTTTATTTACAACATAAAATTTTAGATATAAAATAATTTCTATTTGATTTTTATTGTTTTTTACAGGGGTAAAATAAATAGGTATAGGTACATGTGTACATGGTATATACAAGGGTGAGAGAGAATTTATTTTCTTTTTATTTTTATTTTTCTAATTTTTCTTTTATTTTTAGAAATATATACAAAGTGTGAGAAACACATATATGTTTTTATACATATATACACAAAGAAGGAGATGTGTACAATGATGAATGGCCCTATCTCTCTCTACTTGTTTTATTTTGCGGTCAGGCCAATGCTTGTCCCTCCCTTGGGTTCGGGTCACTCAATATTTATTCTAAATATATCCCTCTTTTTCTTTATTTCTTTGTTCTTTTATTTTTGCACAAAAACATGGTAATTATTGCTATTTGCATAAAGCATGCAATTTGATAATTTATTATATTTACAAGTATCTACATGGTATTTTGCCAAGAAATCTAGCTAAAATAAAAGAATAAAAAGTGATGAATGGGGATTCAACATATGGCTTGTTTCTAGTATTTGCACGTATGACCCTGTGAGTCTGGATCGCGTGTTGTGCGTGTGGTTGTTTGTACTTTTTACAACTTCAGCCCTCTACTTTTCATATTTGTTATTGATTGGCCCAAAAGTTTATTTTAATAACACTTAGGTCCCTATCAACTGTATCTAATTACATCTTGTATTTTGGACTTAATAATTAGTAGATTAGTTTGAAAAATTATATAAAAACTACCCTGAACACCTGTTAGTGAGAAGTTTTTATTGTGATTTTCTTAGATTAATTTATTTGCATTTATTATTTTTGAAAAATCAAAAACCTATAAAAGTTTCCTATCTATCTTTAAAAATCCATAAAAATTCGAAGTTTATCTTAAAACTTCTAAAAAATTATATTAGTGATTTTTATGTGTTTTATCTACAATAGCAATTTTGTTTGAAAATTTCTTGTAAAAAACCTAAAAATAGCAAAAGATCTAAAATCTTATAAAAATCTATATAATTCATGAAAATACGAAAATTCACATTTCATTTCCTGTTTGTATGTTTTTAGTTGTATTTTTCCATAAAATTGCTATACACTATGTTAGGGCATTTTAGATATATTTAAATTGCAATTTGATCCTAGCTGTGAATTGTTTGCATTTTAGTCACTATTTGATTTTTTATATAATTATAATAATATTTGCAAAAACCCAGAAAATTACCAAAAACACTTTGAAACTTTAAAAACACAAAATTATTTTTATCCCAATTTTCTGAGCATTTTTCGCCTTAATTAAAAATACAAAAACATTATTGTGTTGCCTTGTTTTATACTTGTTGATTTTTCCTGCTTATTAAAATTTTAAAATTTTGCAAAATTAAAAAACATCGGAAATGTTGCTTTATTTCTGAGATTTGACAATTTTGTAGGTTTTCTCGTGTTGCTTTTGTTCGACCCTAGTTGCTATACGAGGTAAAATAAACAAACACTTACATTCGTGCTTGATTGTTTGATCTATTTTGAGTGCTTTATTTTTTTTGATTGACCGAGCTCGGTGATTCGAGTTGCAACGACCCTTGATTGTTTGTTTACTTAACCTGAGTTCTCGAGTTCGTCAACAGAATGGCGTCATTGCCTGGGAGCACAGCTTAGTAGCCATTTTTCTTTATTTGTATCTATTTGATATAACTGCTTTCTAACGCATTCCTGTTTTGCTTTTGTACGAGAAACCGCCTGAGGTTGCTTCAACTTTCTGTTGGAATACACACACTTGAGGAGGAGTAGGAGAGCAAGAGAGGACACTAACAGTAGATAGAGTAGATAGTTTATTTCTCGCAGAACTATTATTGTAATATTTGCGGACTTGGACACTCTCTTGGACTCACTTCGACATTTCAGGGTCTGTTTCATTGAGTGCCAATGCACTCAGGGGACCTCACCATGGCTTTTCGTGGTTTTAATTTCATCGCTTATTCTTTATATTTAATTCTCGTGAATTTATCCCCTAGACTTAGGATTTTTGTTTATTGTGACATAATTAGGTAAGGTCCAACACCTAGTTGCTTGCATGTTCCTATAGATAGTAATTGGACCTAGCTAAAAATAAATTGAAGAAGTTAGCTTAACTGGATTTGAAACCAGCACCATGATGAGTCACATACAACGCTAGCAGGACCCATGGGGGTGTGCATCGAGTAACTCCCAAGATCGAACTCCGATCTCTATTTAATTAGCTAGTTATCGTTCTTTATGATCAATCGAAGTTGCTTGTCTAAGGCCTATTTCCCCGTGCACCATTTAGTTATTTTTCTCTCTGTCTTTAATTTATGCGTGGATCATGCTGCATGTAGAGTGCCGGAGACTGGTATGTATTTCTATCTCTGCATGCATCATTGTATTTGACCGTGCATGGGCTTTT
Organism: Ottelia alismoides; assembly: GCA_037367405.1. Taxonomy (NCBI): domain Eukaryota; kingdom Viridiplantae; phylum Streptophyta; class Magnoliopsida; order Alismatales; family Hydrocharitaceae; genus Ottelia; species Ottelia alismoides. The sequence goes on from JAZKJV010010148.1 coordinate 8,743, forward strand.
TTTACTTCCTCGCCCTATTTTTTGGACTCAAAATAACTAAGAAAATCAGAAAATTTGTTAGGCATTATTTTTATCTTAAAATAACTAAAAATTTAAAATAATAAAATTGGGACAGCTAATGCATTCTGAACCCTAAATGACACTTCACTCAAAAATATTTGTTGCGGGGAGTCACCCACCATTGGTTGATTTATCTATAGCGAGAGAGTGACCCACACACTAGGTTAGAGCCACAACTGAACTCCTTCAGACTACTGGTTTTGTAGTTGATTGTTCTCTAATGAGGACTTCACTAGGTGGCCAGTAATTGGTCCGGGACTTCATTAGGAGAATGGATAGATCAAGTAGCCGATAAAAGGTCCACAATCCATACTGGATGGGAAAAAATAACCGTGGGATTGGGCCAGTCTCCTTGGAGCGTTGGGTTCCCAATAGCTCTATTAATCGTTGTAGTAGATTTATTGATCTCCTAAATAAAATTGACAAGATTGACGATCGAGCTTTCACGGTCATCATCTCCAGAGTTGTGTGGGTGAATTGGAGGTTTGATTTATGATCGTCTTTTCATTCTAGATATCATTGACATAAATCCCTACATCGTGGTGATGGGAATGAAGTCCCTTAGGGTGCCTTTGATAGCACCACTCTCGAGCACTCCTGCCCCCTCATCTAGGGTGGTTTTGGAGAGCCCAGACCCGCTCTCCAAACCCAAGTTTGCTACCAACTTGTTCCCCTTCGATCACCCTTCTTCCAGTCTTGAGGTGCTAGAGCAGAGGCCAGCACATATTTATGTTCATTTGTCAGCACCTGAGTTGGGGTCTTTTGCCTTTACAAAGACCCGATATATGGACAGTAATGAGGGACGCAACGATGAGCAGCCCTAGGGTTCCACATATGTACTTGATCAGGATGTCATCAACAACATACTTCTAGCCTCCCTGGAGACCATTCATATATAGATCCGCGACCAGGGAGCATTCATGGAAGAGGTGCGATGAGAGCTAGTACAATTGCGAGCTGATAGGGGAGAGCCATAGAGTCGAGCCAGTGGAGAGATCCCCACAGCTAAAGGAGGATACGGATGATCAAAGGATCCACAGAAGACAGCCAGACCTGCACACATGATGAGGCAGTTGCACAACCCTGGTGCAATCCTCACCCATCGCTGAATCCATCTACCAGAGATTTTGGATGACTTTGAGCTTCGCCCCCAGACGATTCAGTTACTGCCCAAGTTCCTTGGGCTAGACACTAAGGAGCCACATCTCCATCTCCAAAAGTTCGAGATGATCTGTGATGAATCCACGATTCATCATCTCAATATCTTGATCTTAGCAAAATCCCTAAGTAAAATCCCAAATAAATGTATACAAAATCAATAAATTAAAAAAATAACTCTTGTAAATAAAATGCAATAATTAGCATATATTAGATTGTACAAAATAAATTAATAATAAAATGTCGTAAAATAAAGGAGTTTTTCACATGTAAATAGCTCGAAACTTCATGTATTTTTAATAATTTTATTTCAACTCCTTTTTGGCTAATTGTTTCTTTAACCTATTCATAAAAATGTATATAAAATATATAAAAATACAAAACAAATTTCACCTCAAATAAACGCTCCCAGATCGTAAAGAGAAAAAGTCATAAAGTCCAACATCCTGGCTAAATTCCCTCTCAGTATGAACTCCAATTTCACCAAACTCATTTAAAATTCAAGTTAGAAAATTATCTATCCAATGAAAGTAGTTTCATTAAAATCGGAGCTCGTTTGCAAAATTTGGATTTTGGGACCTTGATGTATAATGTATATATTCTTTCTTCATTATTTATTTATTTATTTTTAATCACTACAAAAATCTAAAAAAACATGGTTGTATTGTATTTTGATTCGAGTATTTATTATATTTTTCTTTTGTAAATATCTTTTATTGGAAATACAAAAAAATCAAATTAGAAAAGTAAAAAAACACATATACATAGTGTTTTTATGGACCTACTTTTGTAAATGTCCCATTTTACTTTCATCTATATTTTATTATCTCATTTAAAGTAGGCCACTTTTATTTATTTTTTTTAATTTCCATTCTCTACAATAACGACCATTCCACTCCATCATTCCACCAAATTTTCTAACTTCCAATTCAACCCCATTATTTTATTAACCTTCCACCACTTTAATAACTTCTCATTTTTTTCTCTTTATATACATCCCATTCTCCTCATTTTTGCCTTTGATACATCTTTATGAAAGGAAATCCTAGTTCCCAGAGTTGGGTCAGTGACACGGACGCAACGGCGGTCGAGCGATGACAACCCTCTCTTCGGTGAGATATGTTGGCTTCTTAGCCAACATCGCAGCCGCATTTACGCATTGCTCGAGCTCATCGCTCGTCAGTGATTCGAGCAAAGACCGTGCTTTTCAAGAGTACATCATAGGCGACCACTTCGATTGTAGGTAATTTCTCTTTTAATCATTAATCATAGTCTTTATTTTCATCATCTTTTTATCATATCATATCACCCACTCTCCTCCATTTTTCTTACTTTATCATACTCTCATCATCACTACATCATTTTTGTTCTCTATTCATTTGCATTCCCTGTTTAATAAAGATAATTTAAAAGAAAAATAAGTCAAAAAAATATGCATCACTATAGTAAAAAACATTAAAAAAATCAAAATATAAAAAAAATAAAAAAGAGGCAGTAGGCACCGCATCGCCCCTCCCCTTCTTCCACGGGCAGGTGGCACCGCTAGCCACCCCCTTCCTCCTTCCAGCACTGCCGACAGTGGCGGTGCTCCTCCGCACCGCCCACCTGGCAGCTGACAGCAGTCGGAGCTGCCACCGTGGCCTTCGTCGGCCCCCACAACGGCTAGCGGCCCTTCTCCAACCAGCAACCGTCGCTCGCGCCACGACGTCTCACCCTCGCATGTGTCGCACTGCCTTGTCGCCCTCCCTCAAGTCGCCTTCCACCACCGCACCTCTGCAGCTCCGCGTGGACATCCTCCATGCTCCACCGAGCCTGCGCAAGGCCGTAGTCGTGCTTCCCTTCGCCATCTGTCACCCCGTCGTACCCCATCTGCTCCGTTAGAGAAGAAGGTCATTTATTTATTTTGTAAAAAGTGCATATTATTCCCTCTAAGTTTCAGTAATTACAAGTAGATCTATGTGCATGTTTTGTTTTGTTCAAGTTAAATTCTATCTTGCACGAATAACCATGTGTTTGCATATCGAATTGGATGTTAATTTCACATCACTTTATTCAACGAAAAATATCATTATGTTGAGCAACTAATGTTCCACGATCTAGTATTTATATTTTTTAAGTTATGATGAATTAATTAAAATTGTTCAAGTGAAATTTTATGTATTTTACCCATTCTGAAAAATTAAATTCATATCTCACTCACATTTGCTCGAAAAATTCCATAAAATTTAGAAATGATGCCTTGAATTGTGAATGAATTACATTCCAAATTTCACCTCCATTGGAGTTATTTTGTGGCTTAAATAAACTGTAGAGTGATTTTGATATTTGATTTTTAATTAAAGCTACATACATCTTTTTTGCAAAATTTGAACTTTCCTAGATTGCTAAATAGCTTCTTGAGATAATTCGTACTCTAGTTAATGCGTTAATGTGGATTTATTAGAAATTATTTTTTCACTGTCACTCTATTTTCATTAAAAACCCATAAAAATTCATATTTTCCCAAAAAAAAAATTATTGTAGTTTCCTTGCATCATGTTTTATTTCCAGTAAAATTTTCATAATTCTTGCATTCTGTTTGTATGAAATTTGTAAAAAAATCATAAAAGGTGTGCATTTTTTATTTTTGCATTTTAATTCTAAACTTCAAAAAAATATGTTTTGTGTTCAATTAGGATTAATTTCTTGTTAAAATTAATTTAGCCTAGTTGATTAATTTCATGTTAAAATTAGTTTAGCCTAGTTGTGTGCTTTCTTAGTGTCTTAGTTCACCTACATTGTACATTTTTGCATTTATTTTGCATAAAAAATATAAAAAATCCACGGGGACACCTAAATCTATGTTTTTGAACTAACCCAAAGTAGTTCGATTGCCTCCCTGTGTTCGTCCCCGGGTCCTTTCTTATTTTCTGTCTTTTGAAAAAAACATTTTTCTAAAAAAACACTCTTCTTTTCCTTTGTTTTAAAAAAACTCTAAAAAACTAACTAATAAGTTGGTTTAATCCCTGACATATTCACATTCACACAAGACTTGTGATGTTAAGGAACACTTGGTTTATGAGGTCTTGAGATTTTGAGTTAACTAGCCTTAGTCATTAGGGTCTTTTGACTTAATTATTCACATTTCCTTAGTTTGAAAGATTTGTGTGCTATAATGCATGCCTAATCTCTACCTTAAGAATATGATCAGTACCTCACATACATGACTGCATTTATGATGAGATGAGTTGAAATTTCACTTGAGGAATTGGGATGAGGTATTTGAGTCTGGACTTGATTTGATGATGCTCGATGATGGGATAAAATCAATGAAGGCATCATGAAACCTGAGTGTCAGCACCTTTAGACAGTATAAGAACATGATTCTTGTACTATTTCTTGACATTTACCTATGTGCCAGGGTGTGATAAAATATAAAAAATGTTGATCAGTGTGCACTAACTCTTGATAAAAGCTATGGAGCTAGCCAAAATATTACAAAGCAATGAAATGTTAAAGAAAAGCTCTCATTCCACAAAGTCAATTATCAAAAGATCTTCCACCAAAGGCGAGCGCTCCCAACCATTTCAAAGTGTCCACTTGGACCGCCGCTATTAGGACCAGGAGTCGGGCTAGCACCAAAAAAGAGGTTTGCATCGTAAATGCTACAAGTCTGTGTGTAGAAGGTATAATAGATACTCAAAAAAGGCACACCTCGGTGTTCTCCCAGGAAAACAAGTGCAGATGACTCCAAGTTCTCTTGACGGACACACTGATCAACAAACAAAAAAATATACATGTGTTGAGTTAATAAGGCACTTGATAGGATCCTTGTTCCAATGAGAGGGAGAGAAGAAATGACACAATCCTATGCCCTCCATCAACTGGTCTTCCGTCTACACTTTTTAGTCTGACAACTAAAGAGATGATGGGTTGGATGCAAGAAATGGTTTATTTCTTAGTGTTGAGGATCGGGTTCTTAGGAGAGTCTCTTGGAATGGAACCTTGGGTGACGTTGCGACTCTACTCTTGTAACTGTAGTCAACACTTAAGTCATATCCCTACTATATATGTATACAGAGAGAGTCTGATGATTAGGGAAAATGGATACCTTTTGACTAGACCTTGGTTCAGCTTAGAATTTTAGGATCTCTAAAACCAAGAGTTCTTGAAAGGATCAAGTCTTGTATTCACATGCACAGCCAGGGGTTAATCCAACTTATTCATTCTTTATTTGCTCTAAGACTAGCAAAGTTTCAGTATAGGGGGGTGATGAATGCACGATTCATCATCTCAATATCTTGATCTTAGCAAAATCCTTGAGTAAAATCATCAATAAATGTATATAAAATCAATAAATTAACTAAATGACTCTTGTAAATAAGATACACTAATTAGCATATATTAGATTGTACAAAATAAATTAACAATAAAAATCAACAAAATAAAGGAGTTTTTCACCAGTAAAGAGCCCAAAACTTCATGTATTTTCAATAATTTCATTTCAAATCCTTTTTAGCGAACTCTTTCTTGAAATTGTTTATAAAAATATATATAAAAATACAAAAATACAAAACAAATTTCACCTCAAATAATTGCGCCTAAATCCTAAAGAGAAAAAGCCGTAACGTCCAACTTTACGGCCAAATTCCCGCTCCGTATGAACTCCAAATTCACCAAACTCACTTTTAAAGTTCAAGTTAGAAAAGTATCTATATAATGAAATATTTTCATTAAAATCGGAGCTCGTTTGCAAAATTTGGATTTTGGGACCTTGATGTATATTGTATATAATGTAAATACTCATTCTTTCTTCATTATTTTTCTAATTACTAGAAAATCTAAAAAATCATGATTGTGTTGTATTTTGATTCAATTATTTTATTATTTTATTCTGTTGTAAATATCTTTTATTGAAAATATAAAAAATCAATTAGAAAAGTAAAAAAATCCATGTACATAAATGTTTTTATGGACCTACTTTTGTAAAGGTTCCATTTTATTTTCTTCTTTATTTTATTCTCTCATTTAAAGTAGGCTACTTTTATTTATTTATTTTACTCTTCAATAACCACCATTCAACACCACCAAATTTTCTAACTTCTAATTCAACCCCATTATTTTATTAACCTCCCACCACTTTAATAACTTCTCATTTTTTTCTCTATATATACATCCCATTCTCCACATTTTTGCCTTTTATACATCTTTATGTGAGGAGAGCCTAGTTTCCATAGTTGAATCGGTGACAGCGATGCAAATGCAATCAAGCGACGACCTCCCTCTCTCCGATGAGATTTGTTGGCTTCTTGGCCAACATAGCAACCACATACATGTGCTGCTCGAGCTCATCACTCGCCGGCAATTCGAGCGAATACCTTACTTCTCGAGAGCACATCATAGGTGATCGCTTTGATTGTAGGTAATTTTTCTTCCAATCATTAATCATAGTCTTTATTTTCATCATCTTTTTATAATATCATATCACCACCCACCCTCATCCATTTGTCTTACTTTATCATACTACCATCATCACAACACCATTTTTGTTCTCTATTCATTTGCATTCCTTGTTGAACAAAAAAATAAAAAAAATAAATAAATCCACATCACTACAATAAAAACATTAAAAAAATAAAAAAAAAACAAAAGAGGCAGCAGGCGTCGTGCCGCCCCTCCCCCTTCTTCCACGGGTAGGCGGTGTCGCCTGTCGCCCCCTTCCTCCTTCCAACACCGTCGATAGTGGTGTTGCTCCTTTGCACTACCCACCTGCCAGCCGCTAGCAGCCGGAGCCACCACTGCAGCCTTTGTCGTCACCCACAATGGTCGGTGCACCTTCTCCAACCGGCAGTCGTCGCTCGTACCATGACGTCTCACCCCCGCGTAGGCCGCACCGCCTCGCCCCCCCCCCCCCTCACGCCGCCTTCCGCCACCGCACCTTCACAGTTGTGTGTGGACGTCCTCTGTCCTCCATCGATCTCATGCATGGCCGCAGCTGCGCCTCCCTTTGTCGTCCTCCGCCCCGTCATGCCCTATGTGCAGCGTTGGTGAAGAAAGTCCTTTTTCATTTCTTGTATTTTGTATAAATTGCACATTGTTCCACCTAAGTTTCAGTAATTACAAATAGGTCCCCATACATGTTTTGTTATGTTCAAGTTTAATTATATTTTGCATGGATAACCCTGTGTTTGCATGTCGAATTGGATGTCAATTTCTCATCACTTTATATAATGAAAAATATCATTATGTTGAGAAACTAATGTTCTGCCATCTAAATATTTATTTATATTTTTGTGAGTTATGATGAATTATTTAAAATTGTTCAAGTGAAATGTTGTGTATTTTACCCATTCTGAGGAATTAAATTCATATCTCACTCATATTTGCTTGAAAAAATCCATAAAAATTAGAAATGATGCCTTGAATTGTGATTGAATTACTATCCAAATTTCACCTCCATTGGCTTAAATAAATTGTATAGTGATTTTGATATTTGATATTTAATTAAATCCACAAACATCTTTTTTGCAAAATTTCAACTCTTTTGGATTGCATGTCCAAATAGCTTCTTGATATAATTCACACTCTGGTGAATGCGTTAATATGGATTTATTGGAAATTATTTATTCACTATCACTCTGTTTTTATTAAAAATCCGTAAAAAATCATATTTTTTCAGAAAAATTCAAAAATTTTACGTAGCTTAATTGCATCATGTTTTAATTCCAATATGATTTTCATAATTTTTGCAATCTGTTTGTGTGAAAAATGTAAAAAAACCATAAAAAGTATGCATTTTTAATTGTTGCATTTTTATTCCTAAAATTCCAAAAATATATATTTTGTGTTCATCATTGTATTAGGATTCTAGAAAAAATACAATAAGGTTAAATCTAATTAATTTCATGTTAATATAGCCAAGTTGCGTGCTTTCTTAAATGTCTTAGTTCACATGAATTGTACATTTTCAAATTTATTTTGCATACAAAAATTAAAAAAATCCACAAGGAAACCTAAATCTAAGTTTTTGAACTAACCCAAAGTTGTTCCTTTGCCTCCATGTGTTCGACCTCGGACTTCCCCGGGATATAAATTAAAGCCGAGACACTCATCACAGAGATCTTTTCTCAGTTATGACTTATTCGCTAAGTACATGTATTACAACGAACCCAAATTAAACCACATATTAAGTGATTCGATCAATCTGCAGCACAGTCCACGACGGATTCGTGGACGAGGATACCATCAAGATGATTGGCTTCCCCTTCTCCATGGTCGACAGAGCCGCCAACTGGTTGAAACGTTTGGGGAGGTATGTTACCACTTAGGAGCAGCTTCAGACTGAATACTTGAACAAGTACTATCCACTCGGCCAAACCAACACAGCTAGAGCTTTGATCAATAACTTCATTATGATCCCGAACGAGCAGTTCCACGAGGCTTGGGATCTACTTAGAGAGATCATTAACCGGTGTGCACATCATGAGATATCAAAGCCCAACTTAGTCCAGAGCTTCTTTTGTTGGTTGACACCGGAGTTGTAGGGGCTTGTCAATACATAGTGTGGAGGGTCCTAGTTTCCCAAGGATGAGGACCATGTCTGGGTCATCTTTGAAGAGATGGCAGAGAACTAAACGGTGATGTCCTAGACTAGGGTCTACACTCAGGGGAAGCCCCTCCCAGAGGTTGTGTCCTATGATAGGATAGCATAGGTCGATGTAGGTCACTTAACTTTGTCAGCAGCAGCAGCACAGGCAGAGTTTTTAACAACTGGCATGGGGATCATCAGCAAGAAGTTGGACCGCATCAAGATTATAGAGAAGAAGCAGTACCATGGACTCACTAACGGTTCATTGAGCACATGATTTAATTTATGTTCATTGCAATAGTGTACTTAGTGAATCAGTCAGATTCAAGAGAATATCTCCGTAAAGAGATTCTCAGCATTAGTTTATATCCCAGGCAAGTCTGGGGTCGAACACATGGATGCAAAGGAACAACTTGAGGATAATTCAAAAACTTAGATCTAGATCTCCAATGCGTATTTTTTTTATATTTTTAATGCAAAAATGAATGTGAAGTGCAGAATGCGGGTGAATTAAGATAATAAGAAAACACACAACTAGGCCAAATTAATTTTAATAAGAAATTTATCAGATTTAGCCAAATTATATTTTCCCAAAAACCTAATTGTGATGAATACAAAACACATTTTTTTTGGAATTTTAGGGGTAAAAAGAAATAATGAAAAATACACACTTTTTATGGGTTTTTCCACAATTTTTCACGCAAATAGAATGCACAAATTATTAAAAACTTACTGGAATTAAAACATGATGCAGGGAGGCTACAATTTTTTTGGAATTTGTTGGCAAAATATGAATTTTACGTAATTTTTAATGGAAATAGAGTGGCTATAATAAACTAATTTCTAATAAATCCACATCAACATATTAGCCATAATGTGAAATATCTCACATAGGTATTTTTATAAGTAATCCAAGAGATTTGAAATGTCGCTAAATAGATGTGTGTGGATTTAACTAAAAATGATTTACTAAAATCACTCTATAATTTATTTAAGGCACAGGATAACTCTAATTTCAATGAAATTTGAAATAGTATTTAGAACATACTTCAAGGCATCATTCCTTATTTTTGTGAAATTTTTAAGCAATTATGAGTGAGATATGAATTTAAGTGCTTAGATTGGGTAAAATATGCAGAATTTCACTTGGACAATTTTAGTTAATTACCCAATGATTAGAAAAATACAAATAAATATTTAGATGATAGATAATTATTTGCTCAAATTAATGGCATATTTCATTGAAATAAACAATAGAAGATTGACGTCCAAATTCATATGCAAATATATGGTTATCCGTGCAATACAGAAAGCAAACACATGTAAACAAACTATAAGCAAGGACTAGTTTATAATTACAGGAACTTTACGAGAAAAAATGCAATTTTTATAAAAATTTAGAAAAAAAAAGAAATGACCTTCGTGTTCTTTGGTAGGGCGTAGATGGGGAGACGGGGGGCAGCGCCGCCCGCCACGCACGGGCAAGCGGAAGAGGAGGAGTGCACGGGAGAGGAGGGGCTGCGCGCGGGAGGCGGTGGGCCGACCTAGTGAGCGGTGGTCGATGACTGGGTTAGGTTTGAGTCAGGAGACTGGAGTGGTAAGGCAGCCCGCGCGGCTGAAGATAGCCACAGGTGAAGCATAGTGCGAGGCGGCATCGGGATGAGGCAGCCAGCAGAACGGTGATGGCGGTGCCCGGATGTAGCTAGAGAAATGCCACCGCTAGCGATGGTGGCCGGACGGGGAGCCGCCGTCGGTGGTGGAGAAGAACAATGGTTGGTGGTAGTTGTAAAGGATGGCTACTAGCTTAAATCATTTTTCCTTTTCTTTTTTGATTTTTTTAATCTTTTTGTTATTGTAGTGATGCAAACTTTTTTTATTTATTTTTTTATATATTTTTTGTTTTGTCAATAATGGAATGCAAATAAGTAGGAGAAACAAAGGAACAAAATGATGTGATGATGGTCAAATGATGAAGTAGATGAAGTATAATAAATGGATGTGCAGTGGTGGTAACGTTATAAAAATGCAAAATAATGAAAATAATTTTTAATAATAAAAAGGGAAAATTTACCTACGATGGATGTGGGCGCCTATGATGTGCTTACAATAAGCACAATCTTCGCTCGAATCGTCGGCGAGTGATGAGCTCGAGCAGTGCACGGATGTTGTTGCGATGTTGGCCAAAAAGTCAACGGATCTCACCGGAGAGAGGGATGTGGTCGCTCGACTGCGGTTGCGTCACTATCACCGATTCAACTCAGGGAACTAGGCTTTCCTCACATAAAGGTGGATCAAGTGTAAAATGAGGAGGATGGGATGTATAAAAAGAGATGGAAAAAATGGAGGTTAGAATGGAGGTGGAGTGGAATGGAGGTTAATAAGATGGTAGAGTTGAATAAGAAGTTAGAAAAAATGGTGGAATAATGGAGTTGAATGGGTGGTTATTATAGAGAATGAAAATTAAATAATAAAATAAATGATAAAATGAAGTAGGCTACTAAAATAAAAAAAATATAGAGAAGAAAAAATAGTGTAAATTTTACAAAAGAATATAAACAACATGTAGATTTTTTTGCTTTTATCATTTATATATTTTTTTATATTTTCAATGACAGATATTTACAACAGAAAAATATAATAAAATACTTGAAACAAAATACAACACAACAATTTTTTTTATATTTTTCTAGTAATTGAAAAATAAATAAAAAATGAAGAAAGAATGAATATTTACATTATATACAATATACACCTAGGTATCAAAACCCATATGTTATAAACGAGCTCCGATATTAGTGAAACCACTTCCGTTAGATAGATAATTTTCTAACTTAAACTCTAAAAGTGAGTTTGATGAATTTGGAGTTCATACAGAGCGGGAATTTGGCTGGGAAATTTGACTTTACAGCTTTTTCTCTTTGGGATCTAGGAGTATTTATTTGAGGTGGAATTTATTTTGTATTTGGGATTTTTATATACACTTTTATGAACAAGTCAGATAAAGAATTAGCCAAAAAGGAGTTGAAATGAAATTATTAAAAATAAATAAAGTTCTGGGCTATTTATTGGTGAAAAACTCATTTAATTTTACGGCTTTTTATTGTTAATTTATTTTGTATAATCTAATATACAAAATTAGTGTGTTTTATTTAAAAGAGTCATTTTGTTATTTTATTGATTTTATCGATATTTATTTGAGATTTTACTCAGGAATTTTGCTAGGATCAATATGTTGTGATGATGAATCGTGAATTCATCACCCCCTATACATAATCTTTGCTAGTCCTCGAGCAAATAAAGAACGAATAACTTGGATTAATCCCTGACTACGCAGTGAATACAAGACTTTATCATTTCAAGAACTCTCGAGTTCAGAGATCCTAAAATTCTAAGCTAAACCAAGCTTTAGTCAAAAGGTATCCAATTTCCCTTATCATCGGACTCTCTTTGTATACACATATAGTAGGGATATGACTTAAGTGTTGATTGCAGTTACAAGAGTAGAGTCGCAACGTCAACTGAAGTTCCAATCCAAGAGACTCTCCTAAGAACTGACCCTCAACACTAGGGAATAAACCATTTCCTGCATCCAATCCGCTGTCTCTTTAGTTGTCAGACTGAAAAATATAGATGGAAGGCTAGTTGAGGGAGGGCATAGGATTGTGCCATTTCTTCTCTCCCTCTCATTGGAACAAGGATACTCTCGAGTGACTTATTAACTCAATACATGTATTTTTTTGTTTGTTTATCAGTGTGTCCGTCCAAAGAAGTTGGATTCATCTGCACTTGTTTTCCTGGGAGTACATCGGGGTGTGCCTTTTTTGAGTGTCTATTATACCTTCTACACCCAGACTTGTAGCATTTACAATGCAAAACCCTTTTTTGGTGCTAGCCCGACTCCTGGTCCTAATAGAGGTGGTCCAAGTGGACACTTTGAAGTGGTTAGGAGCGCTTGCCTTTTGTGGATGCTCTTTGATATTTGACTTTGTATGGTGAGAGCTTTTCATTCAACATTTCTTTCTTTTGTTTTCTTTTCTTTTTGGCTAGCTCCACTTCTTTTACCAAGAGTAAGCGCACATTGATCAACAATTTTATAGATTTCATCACACCCTAGCACATAGGTAAACGTCAAGAGATAATACAAGAACCATGTTCTCTTACTGGCTAAAGGTGCTGACACTCAAGTTTCATGAAACCTTCATTGATTTTATCCCATCCTTGAGCATCATCAAATCAAGTACAAACTCAAATCCCTCATCCCAGTTCCTCAAGTGAAATTTCAACTCATCTTGTCATAATTGTAGTCGTGTATGTGAGGTGTTGATCATATTCTTAAGGTGGAGATTAAGAAAGCAATATAGCACATAAATCTTTCAAATAAGGGAAATGAGAATAATTAAGTCAAGGACCCTAATGACTAAGGCTAGTTAACTCAAAATCTCAAGACCTGATTAAACCAAGTGTTCTTGAACTTCACTAGTCTTGTGTGAATGTGAATGTATCAAGGATTAAACCGACTTATTAGTTAGGTTTTTTTGTGATTTTAATTTTTTGTGATTTCTTTTGAAAAGGTAAGGGAAGGAAGAAAGATGTTTTTTTCGAAAGTTTTTTTCAAAAACATACATTTTTTAAAGAGGATAAATAAAAAAGAGATTCTTTTTGTTTTCTTTGAAAAAAATTTTTAGTAAATAAGGAAAGAAAAGAGAGAGACTTTTTTTGAAAGAAGTTATTTTTACCAATTTTACCCACCATGTAATTATTGTATAATATATACAAAAAAACGTGAAAGTACGAGCTATGAGTAAAGTGTATACATAATATATACACGCCCTCTATACTTAGCGTGTGTTATGTCCTCAGAGCACAAGAAGCTATAAAAAGGCATAGCTCGTGCTAAGCGTAGAATAGCTAAAATAACAAAAAGTATAGAAGTTGATCCCCCCCATACTTAGTCTAAGTGTATAATAAGAGAAAAAATGGGGCAGACGAGGTCAAGAGGAGAACTGGATGAGTATATACACATGGCATGCATCAGTCCCCCCTATACTTAGGCTCTGTAAGTATAGGATATGAGTAAGTGTGAGAATCGATGTGATCTGAAGAATATGCAGAGAAGGAATAATATACAAGAGTGAATGAATCTTCTAAGCTGTTGAATCTTCATGCTGCATCTTCATGAAGAGTAATATGATGTATCTTCTATGTGCTCACTCTATATGAAGTTGATGACCTCTACTTGGAATAACTGCTCTTTCGAATCTACAACATGCTTCAACAGTTGTCCATTTATCACAAGAGATTGTGCACCATCTGTGAGATCAGCTATCTCTACACTTCCATTCCCATGCACTTTCTTAACAACAAAGGGACCCACCCATTTAGATTTGAGCTTCCCATGGAACATCTTCAACTTGGCATTGAACAACCATACCTTTCGTCCAGGGAAAAATTCTTTGCACCTAATGTGCTGATCATGCCATCTCTTTACTTTGTCCTTATTAATCAAACTGTTGTCATATGCCCTGTTTCGGATTTCCACGAGCTTGTTCAAGTTCAAGTCTCGACAAAGCTCCCTAGGTGACAACTTGAATTAATCTTCTTAATTTCCCATTCGGAATTATGAATCAACTCTATGGGCAAATGGCATGGCTTGCCATAGATCAATCTAAATGGTGAAGTACCAAATGGTGTCTTGTTGGTTGTCTGATAGGCCCACAGATATGGTCCAAGAGCCAAGACCAGTTCTTCCTATTGGTACAAACCAATTTCTACAAAATACTCTTCATCTCTCTGTTCGAAACCTCTCCAATACCATTGGATTGTGGGTGGTAAAAACTAGTAACTCCATGCTCAAATCCATAGTCCTTAGCCAAAGATCTCATATCTCAATTCACAAAGTGTCTACCCTCATCAGATACCAAAACTTTTGGCACCTCAAACCTAGAAATAATATGGTCTCTCACAATCTTGCAGACAATCTTGTTGTCTGCTGTTCTAGTTGGGGTAGCATTCACCCACCTAAATAAATAGTCAACCGCCAACAATATGTACTCATGTCCTTGGCTGTTGGGAAGGAGACCCATAAAATCTATGCCCCGTGCATCAAAAACATCACAAATAATCACCGGTTGCATGGGCATCTCATCTTTCTGTCCATCTATCAATCTCATCCTTTGACAAATCGGGCATGACCATACAAAATCAATAACATCTCTAAACATGGAACGGTTATCTTCCTCGAATGGTGTCCTCCAGTCTCAAGTAAATGACAATATATGAGGACACTATGGTTTTCCTCTCAAGGAATACACCTTATCCAAACACAATCCGATCCTTCGAAGAAAAGGAAAGGATCGTCCCAGTAGTATCTCTTCGAATCCGACTTCAGACGATCAATGTTGCTCCTAGTCCAACCATGGGGAACCTTCTTGGAGACAAGATAGTTCACCATGTTGGCATACCACGGGAGTGAGTCAATAACACAAATTGACTCATCTAGGAAGGTCTCTTTAATCTGCTCATAATCTGGAGAATCCTTAAGTTCAATCCGAGAAAGATGATCTGCCACAACATTCTTCACTCTAGGTTTATCTTTTATCTCCAAATCAAATTCCTGGAGGAGTAAAATCCACCTAAGAAGACGCACCTTCACGTTTATATCTTCCATTAAATATCGAATGGATGTAAGATCAGTGTAGATTGTCACCTTAGAGCCCCAAATATACGACCTAATTTTCTCGAGGGCCCATACTAGATCGTGTATTTCCTTTTCAGTCAATGTATGATTCTTCTGTGTAGGATGTAATACTTTTCTCACGTAGTGGATCGTAAACAGGATCCCCTCTCGTTGTTGTCCTAACATAGCTCCTATAGCAAAATATGAAGCGTCAGTCATGATCTCAAAGGGGAGAGACCAGTCAGGAGCTTGTAGAATAGGAGAGGCACAATTTTTCCTCTTCAATAGCTCAAAGGCTTCCAGACACCTATGATCTACAATGAACTCAGTGTCTTTGCCTTAGAGCTCAGTCAGTGGGAAGTTGATCTTTAACAATTCCTGAAAAAATCGTCTATAGAATCCAAAATGCATTAAGAATGACCGCACTGACTTCTCGTTGGTATGTGGATCGATTTCTTGATCACCTTCACCTTAGCAGGGTCAACCTCCATTCCCCTTTTGGAGATGGCATGCCCCAACACGATACCCTCCGTCACCATAAAGTGACTCTTCTCCCAAAAGAGTACCAGATTCACCTCTCTTCACCTCATGAGGACTCGATCCTAGTGCGCTAAACATGTATCAAAAGAATCACCATGGATCGAGATGTTACCCATGAACACTTCCACGTAATCTCCCACCATCTCAACAAATATGGCGATCATGCACTGCTAAAATGTGCTTGGGGCATTACAGAGCCTGAATGGCATGCGCCTGAAAGCATAAGTGTCGAATGGAGATGTAAATGTGGTCTTTTCCTAGTCCTCAGTCTCTATAGCTACCTAGTTGTAGCAAGAGTACCTGTCAAGAAAACAGAAGAACTCTTTCCCTGCGAGTCTCTCCAAGATCTGATTAATAACATGAAAGCAAAAGTGATCTTTCTTGGTCGCAGCATTCAGGCACATGTAGTCAACACGGACACGCCACAACATTGGTACTCAGGTCGCGATCTCTACCCCCTCCTCGTTGGTGACCATCTGAATTCCCGACTTCTTTGGGACCATGAGCTGGGGCCACCCACTTGGAGTCTGAAATATGATATATAAACCATGTGTTGCACCATTTCTCATTCTCTTACTTCACTAGTTCCTTTATTTTGGGGTTAAGTCTCCTTTGGAACTCATGGGAAGGTCTTACATTATCCTAAATAAAAATGTGGTGTGAGCAGAGAGTGGGGTTGATCCCTACGAGATCCGACATTGTCCAGCCTATTGCTTTGTAGTTCCTCTGTAAGACTTCCAACAACCTAGACTCATGTTCTAAAGTCAAGTCTGATTTAATGATAATAGGATACTCTCTTTGGGTCCCGCAAGAAAGGTATACTTGAGTGTAGAAGGAAGTGTTTTCAGTTCTGGAAATATGGAATCATGAAGCAAATCCAGCTTAACTGAATCTGAATTTGATTTCATGTTGCATGAAGGTGAGCTAAGATGTGTGGTACTCTCCACCAACTCATAAGTATGGGGGTCGAATCGCCAAAGAATCGTGGTAGTACGGCCAAAGTCGCATCTGACACATCATCTATGTCCCATGATCATTTCAAGGGGATGGAACTGACAGATTAGATGAATCTCTATGTCACCATAGGAATAGGTAGATGAATCTCTAACAAGATCAGACAACACCTGGGAAAATGCATCATTCACTATGTCCTCTCATAATCAGGTCGCTGACACTTAGTTTGTTTCATCTCACGGTTCACTTCTCTTCCTGGAGAATGGAATATTGTCATTCCCGTACTGTAATCAAAAGTTGCGCCTATGGTTCTAAGGAAGGCTCGCCCGAGAATGATTAGAGATTCTCTCCAATGATTAGGGGTCACCATGTCCAAGACTGTGAAGTCAACTTGATAGTTATGCCCCTCAATAGAGATAATGACGTTCTTCACTTCTCTTGTAGGTCTCTTCACTGAAAGATCTGCGAATTGGAGTAAAGATCTAGATTTGCAAAGTGGTCAACTCCAATTTCTGGTATAATGCTAAGGGAAGTAAGTTGATGGAAGAACCATTATCTAAGAGTGTGCTTGCAAACGCAATGTCATCAATACGACTCTCCACATTGAGCACCCACGTGTCTCTTTTTCTTTGGCAATGTCTGATTCTTGAGACAATATGTTGTGGCTACTGAGAAGATGTCTATTTTTATATTTTGGTTCTCTTTGTTTCTGCTAACCCTTGTAAGTGTGCATCTCACCTAAAGGTATTTTTGATGCGGGATAATTAGCCACACACTCATCAAATGGCACCTTTACAATGATGTTTTCCTTACATAACCGTGCCATATCAGGGCCATCTTTGTGAATCTTTTTGATGCGCTTTCCTTCCGCAAGAGCAGGAGGAAAAGAGATTGAAACTAGGGAAACATAAAATGAAGAGTCTGAATCATGAACTGAAATATCTTTCTTGGCATCAACAGAAAGAGAGTTCTTTATACAAGAATATTCTTGATGCAACATGGAATCAAAATCAAAGCTTGTGGAATAGAAGTTGAAGTGTCATCCACCACAACCGGAGAAGCAAGGTCCTCCGTAGACTCAGAACTGTATCCATGCTGCCAATGATGCATACGTACTCTCCTCCTCCTCTCGGTTCCCTGAGTAGAAATCCTCGAATGGTGTTTATGGGGCTCCGGAATATGCTGCCTTTCCTCCTCATCCTCTGAAGACTCCTCGAGTAGAACTCCAAAGATGCCACTCCTCGTGTCCCTCGCTTGCTCAAGTACGATCACGGTCCTTCCGCTCCTGAGTGACATATGATTAGCCTCATCATACGAAAGAATCTCATGTTCAAATTTATGAGATGCTGAATAGTGTACCTGACAAAAGTGCTTCTAAGAACTAGATCGATTCAGGCTATTGAGGTTAGCCTGAACTTGTGTAGGGATTGAGGTAGAGGGTGCAATCTACTTGTCTCGCCATCTGGACAGGCGATTGACATCCACTCGTAAGTCCTGAATTTTGTTCTTATAGGAACGGAGCTCGTCGAGTATGTGCTGATGTATGTCCACGGAACCATACGAAGAAGGAAGGGGATAAGACAGGGAAGAAGAACGGAAAGACTGGCCCTGCTGGTCAGGGTACTGCCTCTGCTTTTGTTTGGGTATCTGCTGGCGAGTCCTGCTGGCTTACTTGGTAATGGCTCTGTCGGCCATACTGCTGGCATTGTTGTCGTTGTTGCTATGGTGGCTGGAATCCAGGGCTTTGTTGTGAAGAAGATGGTGCGGAGGTGAATGTGGTATTGTGAAAGGTCGGGGGATGCTGATAAGTATGTCGATCTCCCGTACTTCCCTACCTTGCAGGGTCCTGAGTATACCATACTCCATTCTCCTCCCAAACCGAAGGAGGCTCCTCATGAACTGTATATGCTAATGGGGGTGGCTGCTGGAAAGAGTGGGCATAGGACTGGTCCTACTCCCACCGTTGGGGTTTCCCTGACACCAACTGCTCATGAACATGGTGAACTCAGTAAACGGGAGCAGTGGGTGCAGTCACAGTAGGTATCCTTATCTTAGATATATTCTCAGTCAACTCCTTCGTATGTTTTTAAAGTTTGGAGACCCTTCAGTCTAATACATCAATCCTCTTATGGATCTTCTAGACTACTGTAAGCTTGTCTGCAAGGAGTCCCATACTAGGGATTGTTAGCCATGTGATCCCGAGGCGAACCATTCTTACAATAAATGTTATTGTAATATATATGATTTATCAATAAAAGTTATTGATTGTTTCATTCCCTATCTGAGATTAAATGAATGAATGCAGTATAAGGTCCCTATGTACAATTAGGGTTATGTACCATGGCCATCTTGATAATCATACAACTGTTGATTCATTAAATTGTATCATAAAGGTTGGTGTTTGGATAAATATCTAAGGAGTTAGATAGAGGACTCATCAAGCACCGTCAAATAATTATTAAGAGATGATCTCCAGCCTGAGTAGGAGATGGCAATCCTTTCTCATAATGGTTGATATCTGACCGACCTCTTGATGCATGTCCTCTGCATGGGAATAGTGATTCGGAGGTGTTAGTCTAGTTAGGTCAAAGGGTTGATTTAACGAGATCGAGATAACCTAAGTCCTATATTGAATGTTGTCACAGTATAGGCGCACATTCTCTGACCAAAGACAGATGTGTTATTATATGTTTGAGTGCGTACATTTGGCAGACCAATAGGTTGATGACCTAACCAAGGTCTATACGCCAGCGAGCTAGTATGCATGTAAGGGCATATGAGTAATACAATCTCTCAAAGGGATTATACAGGTTCACTTGTGAATCGGAAGACTTGAGCTCACTCATGAGGTATTGGGACCGATCAAATTCCATGCATGGTCGTCGTGTTTTGGAAGCATGACAAGAATTTGAAGGTATGATATATGCTTTGGGAAAGCATATGATTGATATCGATTCCCAATGACTAAGTTTGAGAAACTTGGTGATCAAACCATGAAGATGACAGTATAAAATTGATCTATATCTTCAGGTTGATCACAGGTCTTCCAGTATGCAGGATGTACAAGTATTAGGAATACCTGAGGGTGATTTGATCATAAACGATTGTATAACCATGATGCTTCCATTCCGAGGGAGTGATGAAACAGATTTGGATTTTAGTGACTCCTCTCATTAGAGAAGTAATCTGATCCTGGTCCAAGTGTTGGACATTGATCTGAATGAGATTCAGATGCAACAAGAAGATTAGATTTACGGTCTTTATTTAATCAAGCATCTATGAGAGGTCCATGAGATCTGGATTTCAGATGTTTTCTCAACATCCAAGTCACTATACGTGGAATAATACAATCTCCTTGTCCTTATCTCCAAGTATCTGCGGAGAAAGCGCATTATTCTTGAAAGGGTTCAAGAATAATTCCATAGTTGAAATATATCTAAGCATTGAGAGATGGATAATTAAATGTGATTTAATTATCTTGAATAATGTAAATTTGATTCACATTAAAAGATGTGTGTGAATGATGATCCAATATAATTAAATGTGATTAAATTATTATGGATAGGAATAATGTGGATAGCAATATCCAATTATTCATAATATATTATAAATGTGATTTATAATGTATTAAAGAGAGCTTATTATGATTTGTATTTGTTGATTAATTATTGGTGTGAATTGGATTCACATTGTATAAGTAATTGAAAATGTAGATTACTTTTTGTTTTAGGTTGTGAATGTGATTCACAATTTTTCAATGGAAAGATTGCAATATTCTCAAAATTAATGCGGAATTATTTTTGTATAATAAACTACAACAAAAATTGTTGTAAATATAGATTTTCATGGAGTAATGCAATCTCTTGAGATTGCATGAGATTGCCTCCACCATGGATTATGGTGGATGGCTACCATCTCCAACATGGAAATCGGTAGCCGTCCTGCCAATCTCCATGGGGAGATGCAATATCCATGCAATTGACTCTATATTTGCTTGATTTAATTTGGGATTGAATTGTACTTGATTTATCAAATATATGTAATTCAAATTAAATTATTTTTTGTTGTGTTTTACCAATAACAATCTTGACCATTGAAATTAACAAAAATCAATCTCATCCATTGATTTTGTGTGTCCCATGGATTGAGATCCATTGGACACCCAACTCATATATAAAGAGAGGCACTCCATGCTCTCTAGGGTTACAACAACAACTAGTACAAACATCTCAAGCTCTCTCTCCTTCATCTACTTCACACGTCCTCTCCTCCTCTCTCTCATATTGGTAGTCGTCCACCCAAAGAGAAGAAGAAGGCATCTTCCTCGTCGACGTGCCATTGTTATGCCACCTCGACGAGTCTCGGTTCTCCATATTCATTGGTGTGCTTCGGTCACGAAGAAGGCATTTGATCTCGTGTGACGATATTAGTAGTTCCACGCCTGGATTCATCATCTCGAATTGTGAGGATCATGTTGTTCATCCCTGCGCTAGCAAGCGTCGTTTCCGAAGATCGGACTTGAGATAGGAGGTCTCTTTTCATAGATACTCAATCAACCATGCTTCAAGAGGTATTCCTATGTACTTGATTTTGTTTAGATGAAACGATCCAAGAATCGTTCTTGGATCATGTGGTTTCTTGACATGATTTTTTTAAAAAATATTCTGTTTCATAGAACAACTAGTTCGACTAGTTATTATTCATCGTATATGATACGATAAACACGCTTCCATGATGCGCTTAAGGATTCTTCTATATCCTTCTAGTGGTATCAGAGCCTTAGGTCAGAAGGTTTTATCGCAATTCACTTTTTGCATCTCTGTTTAATAGGATTTTTCAGCATTGTTTAAAATATTTAAACATGAAATATTCAATTCATTTATGTTTCTTATTAAATAGGAAAACTATAGGATATGAGTTTACGTAATTTGGATTCTGTATGCTCGAGATATGATCATTTGAATGAACATGTATCCACAATTTCAGGGACTACGAATCTTAACATAAATATTGAGTTAATTACTGTTTAGAGACACCTTAAAATGCATGTAAATTACTTTGGTTCTGATGTAAATCAAATTAGAATTCTTTGGAAACTGATTTTGCTTATTTAGGATTTAATTTGATTGAGATGTGTTAAATTTAGTAAGTAGGGGTCACTGCTGAAATTACATTCCTAATCATGAACCATGTGATTGTAAATTAGTGGAATTAATTGTTAATTTCCTGGAATAATTATGAAATATATTTTGAGAAATATTTATAGATAATTATTTCCTTAATTAACATGGCCTCAACCAATAATTTGATTAGATGAGATCTAGATCACAATTAGTTACATGATCAACAAACAAACTTGCTTGAATAGGATCAAGAATTTGTTTATCAAATTTCCTTATAATCAAAATGGTTTTGATTATTACTATATGGTATAGTTTCGGTTGAAAAGCCAATGAGCATCTCAAAGTACACAATGATCTATTTGGCATTATCCTTTCCTGAGGTGGATATGGTGTCTAGTCGGGGAGCATTGGGGTAGTAGGTCGCATAGGTTGCAGTATGTCCCACTCCCATCGGTACTGGCCATGACAGCGGGTAGGGACTCGATAATGCTGAAGAAATCAAGGTGTATTTTTCTAATTATTAAAATTTGAATAATACGTACTTTGAGATTATACTTCCATTCAAGTAATAATCAAGTTTGTTGATTATAACTGGATTGATAATTAATTTAGTATGATTAAATTGATTATATCCAATTGAAACACTCTATTAAGAATAGATGTGTATTTCCCTTGGAAGAATTAATTATGTGAATATGATTCATGATGATTAATTAATTATAATTTGAATATGAGGTGGAGGATAACGTAAGTGACATCCATGGTCTCCCATCAAGGCAAAGGATTCCGTCGCCAGATATTGCATATAGGAGACACATGTCCGAAGTGATAGCCTCTGTATACAATTTATTTGGATCAGGTTCTTTACTTCTTGAAAGAGTAAAGCCGTATACATAGTGACCCCAATATCGGGTCCTCATATTATTGAGTTGATATTGGATTGCGTATAGCGTGTTTTAAGCATGTTGATGGTTGGTTCAATTAACGACGGGTCAACATCATCTTATGGGTGGTGGACTCGGGCGTTAAACACCGAATCGGGAAATGCAAGTTGGACTTGCAAGGCGGAATGTGTTCCCGTTTCTCTTTATTTGAGTCACGGGTTCTTATAATTGGGATGTGACAAAGATAAAGAGGAGATCCCAGTTCTTGCTTGAGATATAGTGGTAAGTATATCTCTTGCTTTGAAAGATAATAAGGGAATAAACTTTAAAAGTTGACAGAGCAAGACAAATTTGATTTAAAATGCCTTAATTAAATGTGTTAAAATGAATATATAATTATTTATATGTTCTAATATAGTGCATTCTTAATTTCAGAAAATTAAGTCCATGAACCCACTGAGCAAGCTCCTGGAGGTCAATCAGTTGACCGGATCTAATTATTCGGATTGGATCCGAAAGTCAGATCTTGTCCTTTCTGCAGAGCGCATCTCGTATATGCTATCCAAGGACAAGATAGTAAACCCTCAAACTCCGGAAGATAAATCTTTTAATGATAAATATGATGAAGATCATAACTTGGCAAGATGTTATATTCTTGGCTCATTGTCCAATGTGCTTCAGAAGCAGCCTGTGGAGATGAATCATTAAGAAATCATGTTGAATCTAAAAGAAATGTTCGGTGACATAAACTGCACACAGCGTTGTAATGTGATGAAAGAGCTTATTCGCTACAAGATGCAGGTAGGGACCTCTGTCAGAGAACATGTACTCAAAGTGTTCGGGTACCTCTCTGAATTGAAAACCCTGGGAGCCTACATGGATTCTGAAATGCGGGCTGATTTCATTATGTTGTCGCTCCCTAAGTATTTCAACAACTTTGTTGTGACATATCACATGAGCAAAGGTGATTTTATTAATGCTGGGTTGTTAGCTACATAAAAATCTGTTGAAGACGTAATGAGGAAGGGTGGCCCCTCTACTAGTGCAATGGTTGCACAAGTGAAAGTAAAGCGCAATCGGAAGCAAGGTTCTTGGAGGGTCCTGCCCCAGAAGAGAAAGAAGAAGAGTCAAGGAGTTGGCCCATCTTCCAATTCATCCACATTAATAGTGTCGAAGAAAACCAACGTTTGTCACCACTTCAAGAAGCCGGGGTACTGGCGACGTAATTGCCCAGAATACCTGAAGTCGGTTGACAAAGGCAAAGCCCCAACAGGTATGAAATCTACTTTCATCATTGAAACCAGTTTTCTCATTAGACGAGAAGGAAGTTTGGTAGTAAATTCTGGTGCTTTTGTTCATGTATGCAATTTGTTGCATTTGTTTCAGGAAACTAGGAATCTATAGCAAGGGGAGATAGTTATTTATATGGGATCTAATGCAAGTGTTGCAGCAGCTCCTTCGAGACCTGTCGACTATCGTTATTGTGGTAGAGTCTTAGTACTTAAAGAATGTCTTTATGCACCTGAAGTTAGGAGGAACTTGATATCTGTATCTAAACTTGTTAGAGATGGATATTCCTTTCTTTTCTGTAATAAGTTACTCATTAAACAATGTGATAAATTTATTGCAGATGGTGTTTTGACTTCTGATGGACTCTATGAATTGTGCATTGATGAACATGTCATGAATGTTACTACCACTAATAATAACAAAAACCCTAAAAGATCCAAGGAGTATGGGAATCAATCAAATATGATTTGGCATACAGGTTTGGTCAGTTATCTGTTGATAGGAACAACAGATTGATAAAGGATGGACCTTTAGACTTTCTACAGGTTCAATCTTTACATACCTGTGAACATTGTATTCGAGGTAAAATGACTAGGATGCCTTTCCGTAACGATGTTACAAGATGAGAAGGTATTCTTGACCTAGTACGTTCTGATGTATGTAGTCCCTTCACTGCCGCGACTCGAAATTGATATCGATATTATTTGACGTTTATTGATGACCATTCGCAATACGGGTTTATCTTACTACTACGTCATAAATCTGAAACCTGTGAAAAGTTCAAAGCGTTTAAGTCTTTGGTTGAGAACCAAACCGATAGGAAGATTAAACATATTCGATCTAACCAAGGTGGCGAGTACCTCTCAGATGAATTCAAGGAATACCTTAAAGAGAATGGAATTGTCTCCAATCTCACTCCTCCTGGAACCCTCCAACTTAATGGTGTCGTTGAAAGATGCAACAGGACCATGATCGACATGGTTCCTTCAATGATGAGCAAGGCACATTTTCCTCTTAGTTTCTGGGGATATGCAGTAGAGACTGCATATATATCATAAATAAGATTCCTAGCAAATCTGTACCCAAGACTCCTCACGAGCTCTGGTAGGGAACCAAATCTAGTGTTAATCACCTGAGGGTTTGGGGTTGCTTGGTCCATGCGAAGAATGTGGACACAAGTAAGCTGGAATCTCGCTCTCGCGAGTGTTACTTCATTGGGTGTGCTAAAGATGGTATTGGATATTAACTTTATGACCCTGAGACCCAAAAGATTTTTGTCTCTAGAGATGTGAAATATATGGAGTATGATTTTCTTAAAGGTCAAGACAGAAATGAAGTAGAGGAACTCATTAAATCCTCTGAGGATTCTGAGCTTCATGAACAAGAGACTGAAGAGATAAAAAAGATGAAACACCCATACCTCTTCGAAGGAATTTAAGGGTGGTTGCACCACCTGAAAGGTATGGATTCCATGTGGTAGGTGAAACTGACAATGATCCTACTTCATTCGATGAAGCACTCGTGGATCATGACATGGATAGATGGATGCTAGCAATGAAGTCAGAAATCGACTCCATGCATAAGAATGGTGTATGGACCCTAGAGGATCCACCTAAAGAGGTAAAAACCATTGGGTGTAAATGGATCTTTGAGAGAAAAGGGGACCTGATGGGAAAGTAGAGACTTTCAAAGCACGACACATAGCCAAGGGCAACACACAGAGAGAAGGCATTGGCTACAATGAGACGTTCTCTCTTGTGGCTATGCTTAAGTCCATCAGGACACTGCTATCTATATCTGCATCTCTTGACTATGACATTTGACAGAAGAACGTCAAGACGGATTTCCTCAATGGATACCTCGAGGAGGATATCTATATGGAGCATCCCCAGGGATTCATAGTTGAGGATGGCAAAGTATGCAAGCTAAAGAAATCCATATATGGGCTCAAACAAGCTTCTTGTAGATGGAACATCAGATTTGACGAAACCATAAAGAGTTATGATTTTGTGCAGAATCGTGATGAATCTTGTGTGTACAAGAAGCTTAGTTTGATATCCTTATCATTAGGAATGATACAAGAATGATGACCAATATGATGATTTGGCTATCTCATACCTTCGAGATGAAAGATCTTGGATAAGCCTCTTACATCTTAGGCCTGAAGTTGTTCAGAAATCGAGAAAAAAGGATATTGGGATTGTCACAACATGGGTACATTAAGAAAATTTTTGAACGATTTCGTATGGATAATTCCAAATAAGGATCCCTCCCCTTAAGACATGGTATACATCTGTCTAAAAGGATGGCTCCTCAAAGTGTTGAGGAAAAGAAGGCCATGGCTGGATGCCACAATGCATCAGCTGTAGGAAGCTTAATGTATGCCATGATGTGTACTAGGCCAGACATCTGCCATGCAGTGGGAGTGGTAAGTCGTTACCAATCCTGCTGTGGAGAACAATACTGGAATGTAGTAAAGAACATATTCAAATATCTAATACGGACGCAAGATTACATCTTGGTCTATGGAGATGGTGATCTCCAAGTCTTGGGATATAGAGATTCAGATTTGCAGTCGGATATTGATGAGCAAAGTCGACATCAGGGTTTGTATTCCAGTTGAACAGTGGTGCTGTGAGCTGGATAAGCAAGAAGCAGGACACTACGACAGATTCAACAAAAGAAGTCGAATATATTGCCGCATGGGATGCTGCTGATGAACGTTGAATTCGCCTCTTTAAGAATGTGAAATTAGTCGTAGTATAGGAGGTGAATTGGGTTCAGCAAAAAACATAGTCTTTTGAATGCTATGGAATATTTTTACTTGGCAAGTCTACCAGGGTCGAACACAGGGACACGACTACTTAATATGTTTATCGAATTTCGATTTCTGAAGTACAATGTGAGTTAATTTTAGTTTCAGGTCCATATGAAGAACTATGCTATTTACAAAGCAAAGCCATGATGCATGCATTTTTTTTATTTTTTTTATGCAAGTTAAAGTGATGCATGAGCAAATGTGCAAGGTTACATGTATGCACAAGGTTACAACTATACCCTAAAAATTATGAGCAACATGATAGAAATGAGATTAGTGTCAATTTAATCACAACAATAAAAAGTAGTCATCAAATCAAAGCAAGACAAGGAGAGCAGGGTCCCATTTTTCACATAAAAATTCAACGACACTAAAATCATGCAATTTGGACCTACGATGCTCAAGTTATGCTAAAAATAATGTAGGGGCATAAGTGTAATAAAAATGCAAGAAAAATAAATGATAAATATTACATTTAGGTCCCTGGAGGGACCTAATTGCAAATATAGAAAATCACCTGGGCCAATTGTAATTTTTCCATGCGCGCAGGGGCATTTTTTTAATTTCCAAAAAGTTGCGGGGCTTCCCTATAAAATACCCAGGCATGCAAGTGAGGCACGTGCTTGGGGACAAAAATGTAATTCCATAAAACTTCTGGGGCTTTTACGCAAATTACCCAGCACCTCACGTGCGCTACACGTGAGGGGCCAGGCTCGGGACAGCCCTGCAAGTTCAAGATACGTGGCAACAACTGGGGGACTCAGGTCGAGGCTTGGTGGGACCCGAGCCTGTAGCTTCGGTTGGAGCATCGGCTGCCACGCGTCTTCATCGCGGTCGTCCCATCCATCTGATTGGACGGCAACTGTAGTTCGTCCTCCTCCGCAGGTCATCAGAGAAGGCGGGGCTCCGGCGACTTGCGTTCAGCTCCGCCCCGCCTCACGAGGGCCTCTAGTGGTCGTGGGAGCTTTTTGAAGGTCTGGTGGTGGAGGTGGAGCGGTGATGAGGCTCCACTATGGATCAGAAGTGGCGCTCAGTGAAGCCTCGCTGGAGGCGAGGAGCTCGAAGGAGCTCCGATCTGAACTCCGTCCATTGACGATGGGAGCACCTGCAAATGTTAGATGCGAATAGCCGAAGCATGCGGTGAACGATGGGTGCGGTGAGGTCTCATGCGTGCGGAGGGAGATGGAAGACCTAGTCTTCATCTCCGGCGAACTGGAAGGAAGTTGGAGCGAGGTGGTAGGGGGTATGGAGAAGGGAGAAGGTGGATAGAGGCAGTCGGTGTGAATGAGGGATGTAGAGTGAGCTTCAAGCGATGGTTAGGAAGCGGTGAAGGTTAATAGAGGCGTCGGAATAATTGAGAGAAACGGAAAGGGTATGAGGTATCAGAGTACCTCGTCGGAGATGGTCGTTGGCAGAGGTAGCAGCTTGGGCTGAGGCTCCCTGGGAGCCTCCGGTCGTCGTCCCGCAAGGCCAGTTGTGTCCTCGGAGCTCAGTGGTGTCCGGAGACACCGTAGCATGGCCAAAATGACCGTAGGTCGACACCGAGCAGGAGTCGTATTTGCCTCGACGCCCCGCCCTCTCCGCTGTCACCTGAGGGGCGGGGGAGACTGGGCTAAAGCCTAGAAATGGTGGACGAGGGGTTACGGAGGCGGAGGGAGGCTATTTGAAGGTGGAATCTGGTGGAGTTGGTCGGGCATTTCATGGTGTGGAGGCGGGTTTTAATGGAGGTTTTAATGGAGGCGGATTAATGGAGGTGGTCGATGGGAGTTACGCGAGGGAGGAGGAAGCTATGGCTACGCGGGGAAGGCGTTAGGAGATCGAGGGGATGGCCAGAAGAGTGACTAAAAATGGAAGGGGGTGGAGGGTGCGCGAGGTGAAACGGCTGAGGAGAAGGGAGGTTACGAGGAGGAAGATGATCTCCTGACCGTTGGATCCAACGATCCAATGGCTGGGAGTGGAGCACGTGCGGAGGGCCACGATCAGATCTTTAGGATCTGATCGTGTGGTAGAGCGATGGGCGCTAAAGAGCGGCCCAGATGGAGCGATGGTGGAGATCGGGCGGCTACGGGGAAGGGGAGACGTTGTGTGCGGGGAGGCGTAGGATAAGAGTTGATCAAGCAGTGGTGGTTGAAGGGAGACGTGGCACAACAGAGATCGTTAGATGATATTAAGATCGAACGGCTGATGTTAAGGCGGATGTGTGTGGATTAGATCTGAGAGTCAGATCTGACGGTTGTGAGAGAAGCAAGGTTGGACGGTGGAGATGGGGGAGGAGATGGAGTGATCCAACGGTCAAGGTGAGGCGCCGGGTGTCAGTAAGGGAAGCGGGCCACGTGGGCGGCCCAGAGGGCGCCACGTGGCCCAATCAGAGAAAATCAAAGTAAAAATACAAAGATACATAGAAAAGAAATAGTTAGAGGCCGAATTAGGAAAAAGTCAAAACATGAAAGTTGCTCATCTCGACGAGATCTACAACTTTCATGTTGGTCAAAAAGACAAAAGAGGTCAACTGTACAAAACGTATTTTTGGGGGGTATTTTTAGGGGAAAAAACACCGATTTTGTGGTTTTGAGATGTTTTTGTATTTTTTAGTGTTTTTAATGGTCAGTAAATTATAGACAATTATTCTACCTAATTTTTAGGGGTTTTTGAGGATAAAATATTTACAAGAAAAATAAAGGAATTAAATACAATAACTTAATGGTAAATTATATACAATATAATACAGGATAAAAATAAAGAATTAAAGGGTATTTTTATTGGATTGATTAAGCAGGGGTTTTAATTAGCGGCTTTTAGCATGATGAATTCGAGATTCATCATACCCCTATACTTAAACCATGCTCGTCCTCGAGCATCTAAAGAATGAAGGAGTCGGATTAATTCCTGACAGTGCGCGTGAAATTTTCAAGGCTCGATCTTTCGAAGACCCTTAATTTAAGAGATCCTAAAATTCCAGGTTTATCCAAGCCTTAGTCAGAAGGAATCCAACTTCTCTGATTATCATACTCTCTTTTTGTACATATAATATAAGGATATGACATTTAGTGTACTGCATTTCATGAGAGCTGAGTCGATGCATCACTCAAAGTTCTAGTCCCAAAGACTCTCCTCTAGACCTAATCCTCAATACTAGGGAATAAGTCTACTCTTGCTTCAGTCAACCGTCTCATTAGTTTGTCAGACTTGAAATGTTGATGGACGGTCAGATGATGGAGGTAATGGGATTGTGTCTATTTTTCTCTCCCTCACATTGGAACAAGGGGCCTCTCGAGTGGCTTTTTACTCAACACATAAATTTTAATAATGTTGATCAATGTGTCCGTCAAGAGAGTTGGAGTCGTATGCACTTGTTTTTCTGGGAGTACACCAGGGTGTGTCTTTTCTGAGTATCTAAGATACCTTCGACACCCAGACTTGTATCGCTTACGATGCAGGGCCCTTTTGTGGTGTCAGCCCGACTCCTTGGTCCTAATTATCTCTTGGTCCAAGTGGACACTTAAAAAATGTTTGGGAGCGCTCGCCATTGGTGGAAGCTCATTTGTATTTTGACTTTGGTATTCAGAGCTTTTTCTTTGACATTTCATTTCTTTTGTTGGCTAGATACACTGCTTTTACCAAAAGTTGGCGTACATTGATCAACAAATTCTTTTAAGTTTCATCACACCCTGGCACATAGGTAAATATCAAAGAGATAGTATATGAATCTTGTTCACATACTGGCTAGGGTATTGCTGACACTCAGGTTTTCTGAAGCCTTCATTAACTTTATTCCATCCTCGAATATCATTAGATCGGATCTAAACTCAAATCTCTGGTCCTAGTTCCTCAAATGATATCTCAACTCAGCTCATCAATCATGCAGTTGTGGAAGTGACGGTGCTGATCATATTTTTCTTGAAGATAGAGATGAAGAGTGCAATATAGCACTCAAATCTTTCAAATCAGGGGAGTGTGGATATTTAAGTCTTAAAAACCCTAATGGCTAAGGCATGTTAACTCAGACTCTCAAGATCACAGAAATCTAGTGTCCCCAAAATCCTCAAGCCTTGAGTGAGTGTGAATGTGTCAGGAATACACCAACTCCTTGGGTTAGTGATTTTTGTGTGATTTTTGTCCTTCGCAAATTTTTATGGGTTTTAATTTTTTTTAAATTCCTCGGAGAGAATGACTGGCCCAGGCTCAAATAAAAGTATCCACTCTAAACCAGTATGGGCATAAGTACGGGTCGAGACCCGTGTTACTTGAGGACGGGGCCATATGTGATGTCCTCTAAACCACCCACTCTGCTAAGGGAGACCGAGGTTCCCTTACTGAAAATGTCTACTAAGCCTAGTAGTCAGAGTCAAATTCCAAGAAAGATTTTATATTTTTTAGGAATATTTAAAAATTAATCCCTCAATTTTAGTAAACAATTTTTACAGTTTTTTACAACTCTCAGTTCACAAGCTTACCAAAACCCATCCCGAAAAATAAAATTTAAAAAGTTTTAAAAATGCGAGTTAAGGCTAAAGTAAATATACAGTAATATACGATATACCCCCCTATGCTTAAATTTTGCTATGTCCTCATTGCACAAGTTCCATGAAGCCAAGGCTCGGTTCAAATATAGGGTGATATAGCAGAACTGAGGAGGAGGGTCCCCCTATACTTAGGCCAAAATCGACCTAAGTACAAAAAGACAGGACGAGGGAGGGATGAGCAGGCAGGTCCCCCCTATACTTAGGCTACAAATAGCCTAAGTAAGGTCTGCATTAGGGGGAGGGTGTTCTAAAATACAAGGGTGCGGGGGAGGGGGTTTGTGTAATATACAGAGAGAGAGAGACAGAGAGAGAGAGAGATACAGGGGGAAGGGAGATGGGGTGAGGTGAGTGTGTATGTGCAAGTGTGCGTGTGTGTGTGGGGGGTAGATCATCAAGTGATCTACTCTCTCCCTTTTTCTTTCTTTTTTTGTACAACATGCAAAACTGGAAATAAATATGCAGATGCAA
Source organism: Ottelia alismoides (assembly GCA_037367405.1). Classification (NCBI taxonomy): domain Eukaryota; kingdom Viridiplantae; phylum Streptophyta; class Magnoliopsida; order Alismatales; family Hydrocharitaceae; genus Ottelia; species Ottelia alismoides. The sequence continues at coordinate 40,804 of JAZKJV010010148.1, forward strand.
GTTTTTTTTACAAATATGCAATGCAGGTTGTCTGATCTAAAACTCCTAAAATTTCTTCCCGAATTCTTTTGCGGCCTTTTCAGCGGAAGCTCCCGACTTCATGCCTCCATGAGGATCAAGCGTCCTCGATCATCATGGGCCCTGCCACAAAAGAGAAAAGTGAGACACACCGAGAAATTAAATCAACAGATGCAAAAATTGATGCATGAAATGAGGACCTAAAAATTATCAACAAATAAAATCAAAATTCAACAAATTAATCTAAGTCGTGTCCTTGGCAACGACGCCATTTGATGAACGTCAAATTCGCCTTTTTAAGAATGTGAAATTAGTCGTAGTATAGGAGGCGAATTCGGTTCAGCAAAAACCACAGTCTTTTGAATGATGTGGAATATTTTTACTTGGCTTGTCTACCAAGGTCGAACACAGGGACACAGCTACTTAATATGTTTATCGAATTTCGATTTATGAAGTACAATGTGAGTTAATTTTAGTTTCAGGTCCATATGAAGAACTATGTTATTTACAAAGCAAAGACATGATGCATGCATTTTATTTATTTATTTTTATGCAAGCTAATGTGATGCATGAGCAAATGTACAAGGTTACATGTATGCTAAATACAAGTTACAACTATACCCTAAAAGTTATGAGCAACATGATAGAAATGAGATTAGTGTCAATTTAATCACAATAATAAAAAGTGGTCATCAAATCAAAGCAAGACAAGGAGAGTAGGATCCCATTTTTCACATAAAAATTCACTTTAATTAAAATAGGGGCAAATGAGATAATTAAGCATGCTAAGATATAGAAGACAAAACAAGGATCAAAATGACACTAAAATCATGCAATTTGGACTTACGATGCTCAAGTTATGATAAAACTAATGCAGGGGCATAAGTGTAATAAAAATGCAAGAAAAATAAATGATAAATATTGCATTTAGGTCCCTGGAGGGACCTAATTGCAAATATAGAAAACCGCTTGGGCCCAATTGTAATTTTTCCATGCGCACGAGGGTATTTTTGTAATTTCTAAAAAGTTACGGGGCTTCCCTGTAAAATACCCAGGCACGCACGTGACGCACGTGCTTGGGGACAAAAATGTAATTCCATAAAACTTCTGGGTCTTTTATGCAAACCCAGCACCTCACGTGCGCTGCACGTGAGGGGCCAGGCTCGGGACAGCCATACAGGTTCGGGATACGTGGCAACAACTGGGGGGCTCGAGTCGAGGCTCGGTGGGACCCGAGCCTGTAGCTTCGGTTGGAGCATCGGCTGCCACGCATCTTTATCGCGGCCGTCCGACCCATCTGATCGGACGGCAACTGTAGTTCATCCTCCTCCGCAGGTCCCCAGAGAAGGCGGGGCTCCGGTGACCTGCGTTCAGCTCCTCCCCGCCTCGCAAGGGCCTCTGGTAGTCGTGGGAGCTTTCTGAAGGTCTGGCGGTGGAGGTGGAGCAGTGACGAGGCTCCACGATGGATCAGAAGTGGCGCTCAGTGATGCCTCGCCGGAGGCGAGGAGCTCGAAGGATCTCCGATCTGAACTCCGATCATTGACGATGGGAGCACCTGCAAATGTTAGATGCGAATAGCTGAAGCATGTGGTGAACAATGGGTGAGGCGAGGTCCCGTGCGTGCGGAGGGAGATGGAAGACCTGGTCTTCATCTCCGGCGAACCGGAGGGAAGTTGGAGCGAGGTGGTAGGGGGTATGGAGAAGGGAGAAGGTGGAAAGTGGCAATCGGCGTGAATGAGGGATGTAGAGTGAGCTTCCAGCGATGGTTAGGAAGCGGTGAAGGTGAATAGAGGCGTTGGAATAATTGAGAGAAACGGAAGGGGTATGAGGTATCAGAGTACCTCGTCAGAGATGGTCGTTGGCGGAGGTACCATCTTGGGCTGAGGCTTCCTGGGAGCCTCCGGTCGTCGCCACGCGAGGCCAACTGTGTCCTCGGAGCTCAGTGGTGTCCGGAGACACCGTAGCACGGCCAAAATGACCGTGGGTCGACACCGGGCAGGAGCCGTCTTCGCCTCGACGCCCTGCCCTCTCCGCTGTCACCAGAGGTTTTAATGGAGGCGGATTAATGGAGGTGGTCGATGGGAGTTACGCGAGGGAGGAGGAAGCTATGGCTACGCGGGGAAGGCATTAGGAGATCGAGGGGATGGTCGGAAGAGTGACTAAAAATGGAAGGGGCGGAGGGTGCGCGAGGTGAAATGGTTGAGGAGAAGGGAGGTTACGAGGAGGAAGATGATCTCCTGACCATTGGATCCAACGATCCAACGGTTGGGAGTGGAGCGCGTGCGGAGGGCCACGATCAGATCCTTAGGATCTGATCGTGTGGTGGAGGGATGGGCGCTAATGAGCGGCCCAGATGGAGCGATGGTGGAGATCGGGAGACTACGGGGAAGGGGAGACGTAGAGTGCGGGGAGGCATAGGACATGAGTTGATCGAGCGGTGGTGGTTGAAGGGAGACGTGGCACAAGGGGGATCGTTAGATGATATTAAGATCGAAGGGTTGATGATAAGGTGGATGTGTGTGGTTAAGATCAGATCTGAGAGTCAGATCTGACGTCTGTGAGCGAAACGAGGTTGGACGACGGAGATGGGGGCGGAGATGGAGTGATCCAACGGTTAGGATGAGGCGCTGGGTGTCAGTAAGGGAAGCGGGCCACGTGGGCGGCCTAGAGGGCGTCACGTGGCCCAATCATAGAAAATCAAAGTAAAAATACAAAGATAAATAGAAAAGAAATAGTTAGGGGCCGAATTAGGAAAAAGTCAAAACATGAAAGTTGCTCGTCTCAACGAGATCTACAACTTTCATGTTGGTCAAAAAGACAAAAGAGGTCAACTGTATAAAACATATTTTTTGGGGGTATTTTTAGGTGAAAAAACACCAATTTTGTGGTTTTGAGATATTTTTGTATTTTTTAGTGTTTTTAATGGTCAGTGAATTATAGACAATTATTTTACCTAATTTTTAGTGGGTTTTGAGGATAAAATAATTACAAGAAAAATAAAGGAATACAATAATTTAATGGTAAATTATATACAATATAATGCAGGATAAAAATAAAGAATTAAAGGGTATTTTTATTGGATTGATTAAGCAGGGGTGTTAATTAACGGCTTTTAGCATGATGAATTCAAGATTCATCAGCTGCGAAGGAGGTGGTGTGGTTGCGCAAGTTCATTCTGGAGCTTGGCGTAGTTTCCTCTGATACTCCCATCCCGTTACTCTGTGAAAACACGGGAGCCATTTCCCAGGCGAAGGAACCCAGATGGCATCAAAAGAGCAAGCACGTGGAAAGGAAATACCACATCATTCGGGAGATTCAAAAGCATGGTGATATCATCATCACAAAGGTGGACTCTGCCGACAACGTTGATTATCCTCTTACCAAACCTCTGACACAGAAGGTTTTCGACCAGCATGTAATGAGTATGGGTTTACGGATTGTTCCTGAATGGTTCTGAGGACTAATGGGAGATTGTTAGCCATGTGAGCCTGAGGCGAACCATTCTTACAATAAATGTTATTGTAATATATATGATTTATCAATAAAAGTTATTGATTGTTTCACTCCCTTCTTGATATTAAATGAATGAATGCACTATAAGGTCCCTCTATACAATTAGGGTTATGTAACATGGCTATCTTGATAATCATACAGCTTTTGATTCATTAAATTGTATCATAGAGGTTGGTGTTTGGATACATATGTAAGGAGTTAGATAGAGGACTCATCAAGCACCGTTAAATGATTATTAAGAGATGATCTCCAGCCTTAGTAGGAGATAGCAATCCTTTCTCATAAAGACTGATATCTGACCGACCTCTTGATGTAGGTCCTCTACATGGGAATAGTGATTCGGAGGTCTCAGATTATTTAGGTCAAAGGGTTGACATAACGAGATCGAGATAACCTAATTCTTATATTGAATGCCGTCACAGTATAGTCACACATCCTCTGACCAGAGACAGATGTGTTACTATATGTCTGAGTGTGTACATTTGGCAGACCAATAGGTTGATGACCTAACCAAGGTCTATACACCGGTGAGCTGGTGTCCATGTAAGGGCATATGAGTAATACGATCTCTCAAAGGGATCATTCAGGTTCACTTGTGAACCGGTAGAAGTGAGATCACTCATGAGGTATTGGGACCGATCGAATTCCATGCATGATTGTCGTGCTTTGGAAGTATGACAAGAATTTGAAGGTATGAAATATGTTTTGGGAAAGCATCTGATCGATACCGATTCCCAATGACCAAGATTGAGAAACTTGGTGATCAAACCAAGAAGATGACAGTATAAAATAGATCTATATCTTCATGTTGATCATAGGTCTTCCAGTATGCAGGATGAACAAATGTTAGGAATACCTGAGGATGATTTGATAATAAACGATTGTATAACAATGATGCTTCCATTCCGAGGGAGTGATGAAACAGGTTTGGATTTTAGTGACTCCTCTCATTAGAGAAGTAGTCTGATCTTGGTCCAAGTGTTGGACATTGATATGAGTGAGATTTAGATGCAATGAGAAGATTAGATTTGCGGTCTTTATTTAATCAAGAATCTATGAGAGGTTCATGATATTTGGATTTGAGATGTGATCTCAACATTCAAGTCACTATACGTGGAACAATACAATCGCCATGTCCTTATCTTCTAGTATCTGCGGAGAAAGCGCATTATTCTTGAAATGGTTCATGAATAACTCCATAGTTGAATTATATTTAAGAATTGAGAGATGGGTAATTAAATGTGATTTAATTATCTTGAATAATGTGAATTTGATTCACATTAACAAATGTGTGTGAGTGATGATCCAATATAATTAAATGTGATTTAATTATTATGGATAGGAATAATGTGGATAGCAATATCCAAGTATCATAATATATTATAAATGTGATTTAATGTATTAAAGAGAGCTTATTATGATTTATATTTGTTGATTAATAATTGGTGTGAATTGAATTCATATTGTATAATTAATTGAAAATATAGATTACTTTTTGTTTTGGGTTGTGAATGTGATTCACAATTTTTCAATGACAAGATTGCAATATTCTCAAAATTAATTGTGAATTATTTTTGTAGATAAAATTATAACAAAAGTTGTTTAAAATCTTGGAGATTTTCATGGAGTAATGCAATCTCATGAGATTTTATGTGATTGCCTCTAGCATGGATTATAGTGGACGGCTACCATCTCCAATATGGAAATTTGTAGCCGTCCTACCAATCTCCATGGGGAGATGCAATCTCCATGCAATTGTCTCCATATTTGCTTGATTTAATTTGGGATTTAATTGTATTTGATTTATCAAAAATATTTAATTCAAATTATATTATTTGTTGTTGTTTTTTACCAACAACAATCTTGACCATTGAAAGAAACACAAATCAATCTCATCCACTGATTTTGTGTGTCCCATGGATTGAGATCCATTGTACTCCCAAACCCTATATAAAAAGAGGCACTCCATGCTCGCTAGGGTTACAACAACAACTAGTACAAACATCTCAAGCTCTCTCTCCTTCATCTACTTCACACGTCCTCTCCTCCTCTCTCTCATATTGGTAGTTGTCCTCCCAAACCCTATATAAAGAGAGGCACTCCATGCTCTCTAGGGTTACAACAACAACTAGTACAAACGTCTAAAGCTCTCTCTCCTTCATCTACTTCACACGTCCTCTCCTCCTCTCTCACATATTGGTAGATGTCCACCTAAGAGAAGAAGAAATCATCCTCGTCGACTCGTCATTGTTACGTCGCCTCGACGACTCTCGGTTCTCCATCTTCTTTGGTGTGCTTTGCTCACAAAGAAGGCGTTTGATCTCGTGTAACGAGATCAGGAGTTCCACGCTTGGATTCAACATCTTGGATTGTGAGGATCACACTATTCATCCCCACGCTTGCAAGCATCGTCTCCGAATATCAGACTTGAGACAGGAGGTCTCTTTTCATAGAGACTCGATCAACCACGCTTCAAGAGGTATTCCTATGTACTTGATGTGGTTTAGAGAAACGATCTGAGAATCGTTATTGGATCATGTGGTTTCATCCCATGATTTTTTTTAACATTCTGCTGCATAGAACAACTTGTTCGACTAATCGTTCTTCATCATATATGATACGATGCACACGCTTCCGTTATGCGCTTAAGGATTCTTCTGTATCCTTCATGGATCACATCTTGAGAGAGATCGACTACAGCTGATTTTCCCCCTCTAAATGATAGTGAACTGGAGGATGATGTATAGGCCATGCTGCCCATCTGTGAGCGGCTAGTTTCAGGTATCCAATCCTCATGATGTATAGCAGCCTCCACAGGCAATGCTCACTAAACCATGCATCTCAGGGTTGATACCAGTAAAGAACGATCGAACCAAGATGTTGTCATCTAGATTATGATAGGGTCACTTCTCAGGATGTCCTTGAATCTTTCCCAAGCATCACAAAAGTCTTCATGGGATAATTGAGAAAAACTTGTAAAGCATGTCCTCATCATTTTAGTCCTACTCACTGGGTAGAACTTCTTCGGAAACAGGCCCTTTAACTGGGCATAAGTGATGACTGTTACTCCCTAGTTCTTTACCCAGAAGTCGGCTTTGCCACCGAAGGCACATGGATGGTTTGTGAGCCTAATATAATCCTAACTAACCCTAGGATGTCTAAGGTTAGCACAGATGAGCTCAAAGTCCCTTAGGAATGCATATGGTTCCTCAGAAGCATTCCCATTAAAATGCAGCAAAAAGTTCAGAAACTACGGCTTCTTCCTCTCTTTTTTCTCAGGAGACATTTTTCTTGTATCTTCTTTAGGTCCTAAATCAGGAATGTGTTCTTGATTAGAAGAGGATATAATAATCAAGAAATTCTCACCAAGGTGAAGGTCTTCCTCAGTGAGGTAGGAAGAGAGAAAGGGAATGGTTTGAGAGTAACCATCCCGAGAGTGTGTGATCTTGGGCTCAAGAGGGTTATGAGTCTAGGTTGGTCCAAGTTACGCCCGGACCTTTGAAGACATACTTCTTGGAGGGTTCAACGAGAGATGCGCAAAGTCCAAATAAAAATCCCCCCAATTAGTCATATTCGATGTTAAAATAACCGATTAGAATACGATAATCGATTTCTACGGTGCACGTAAATGCGCGAAGTAAACTCACACAATACAAATACAATTCAAACCCTCAATCTCACCAACTCAAAACGTGATTGACCAAAGGGTTCGACCGAATTATCTAATCAATATTAGTTGGTGACAAATGCAATCTTAGAAAGATTAACGAGCTGTTAGGTACCATTATTTTCCTACGGACTGGCCCGATTCTTACAATTAGTTGGACCTACTTTGAGCCAGTATAGGAGTAAGTATAGATCGTATAAATACGGCTACCCATTCCTTGAGTATTAAGACGCCCTCTAAACCTCCCACACTGCTAAGGAAGTCCGGACCGTTTACTGGCTACCCGTATTCTTCACTGAAAAGTAGTTAATCGCCTAAAAATAAAGAACGAGTAGTATGTAAGAAATCCTGGATTAGCTCTATCCTAGGTTCGTCTCTCTTTCACTTGCAAGTAAATCAAACAATGAGGCTTTATGCACCCCAGAACAAGGTTCTTTTTATTCCAATTATTTTTAATTGACCTTCTCAATTCAGTCCCGATTTTAGAGTTAGGTTATCACTTGAAAATTAATCTGAACAGAAAAAGATGTCCACCGTTCAGTCCTAGTTTGCTTTTTGACTTAAGTTATAAAACAAGAGGGGAATCGGAAATCAGAATGCAAACGTGAAACTATAATGCATGCTCAGAAAAAGGTAAGCTTACAGTGAATCTCAACACTCTCCATGTGTTATGAAAAAACTGAAATTTTAAATTTACACTAAATGCATGCAGATCGAGAAAACCGCACCTAAATAGTATATTATTAGCGAGGAAGAATTGAGTTAATTTGAGATAAATAGTACGTGTCTATGTGTGCCTCATTATGAATATTATCAGATAAGTGAATTCTTTTAAGATATGTGTAGCCTAAATTGTGATGGGTACGTATAAATTTGATGATATACCACACTGTGCATATCCTTAAATTCGCTACTCAAGTCGAGCTCCATCCTCACCGGAGAGTGAAACAGGTCTCGACACACCACAAAATAAATTCCAAGTCTCTTTTATAAGTGTGAGATCTCAAACAAGAGCCGCTATAGAGGAGCAAATTACTAAATTATTACAACACGATAATTACAAAAATTTACAAAAATTCTCTCGAAAATAAATTAATTGTCCTCGCTCTTCAGCAGTCGACGCACGCCACGTCCGTCGACCTCCGATGTACTCCAAGTCCACTGGGTCCTTACCAGGAAAATAAGATTTATATTAGCAAGATCAAAAACAAAATGTATACAAAATTGAGCAGAAAATAACTGCGAAAAATGGAGTAATTACAAGGTGGCTCGAGGGTCAGACTACCCGAATAAGTAAAAATCTAAATCTAATTTTTTGAATTAATCCCTAAGTCGTTTGCCTCCCTGGCAATGACGCCATCGAACGGGTCGCTGAGCACGTGGTTTAATTAGTGTTCATTGTAATACGTATACTTAGTGAATCAGTCAGAACCTAGAGAATATCTCCGTGAAGAGGGTCCCAGCTTTAATTTATATCCCGGGCAAGTACAGGATCGAACACAGGGAGGCAACAGAACAACTTCAGGTCAGTTCAAAAACTTAGGACGAGATGTCCAATGCGGATTTTTTTTAATATTTTTTTAATGCAAAAATGAATGCGAAATGCAAAATGCAGGTGAATTAAGACTATAAGAAAACACACAACTAGGCCAAAATAATTTTTCTAAGAAATTAATCAGATTTAGCCAAATTATATTTTTTCTAAAATCCTAATCTAGTGATGAACACAAAACACATTTTTTTGGAATTTTAGGGGTTAAAAGCAACAATGAAAAATACAAACTTTTTATGAATATTTTCATAATTTTTTACACAAGCAGAATGCAAAAATTGTGAAAAAATTACTGGAATTAAAACATGATGTAAAGAGGCTATAATAATTTTTTGGAATTTTCTGAAAAATATGAATTCTTTATGTAATTTTTAATGGAAACTGAGTGGCTATAAGTAAAAAATTCTAATAAATCCACATCAACGAATTTAGCATAATGTGAATTATCACTTATATGTATTTTATAAGGAATCAAGGATATTTGAATTTTACGGGAAAACATGAAATTTTTACAAAAATTTACAAAAATGACCTTCATCTTCTTCGCAAGGGCGTAATGGGGAGACGGGGGCGGCACTGCCTGCCACGCGCGGGTGAGCGGAAAAGGAGGGGCGCGTACGAGAGGAGGGGTTGCGCGCAGGAGGCGGTGGGCCAGCCTAGAGAGCGGTGGCTGACGATTGGGGGATGTTCGAGTCGGACGGCTAGAGCGGTAAGGCGGCCCGCGCGACTGAAGAGAGCAGTAGGTGCAACGCCGCGCGGGGCAACGTCGGGATAAGACAGTTGGCTAGACGACGATGGTAGTGGCCGGTAGTAATTGGAGAAACGCCTCCGCGAGTGGCGGTGGCTGGAAGGGGCGGCACCGCTGGCGGTGGAGAAGAACGATGGTCGGAGGTTATTGTAGAGGTCGGCCACCTTCTTCAATCGTTTTTCTTGTTTTATTATTTTTAATTTTTTTATTATTGTTGTGATGCAAACTTTTTTTATTTAATTTTTTTAATTTTTTGTTTTGTCAATTAGGGAATGCAAATAAATAGGAGGGAGAAATGTTATGGTGGTGGTAATATGATGAAGTAGATGAAGTATAATAAATGGATGTGCAGTGGTGGTAATGCTATAAAAATGCAAGATAATGAAAATGATTTTTAATGATAAAAAGGGAATATTTACCTACGATCCATGCGGACGCCTATGATGTGCTCACGATAAGCAAAATCTTTGCTGGAATTGATGGCGAGCGATGAGCTCAAGTATCGCACGAATGCGACTGCGATGTTGGCGAAGTAGCCAACGGATCTCACCGGAGAGAGGGTTGTCGCCGCTCGACTGCTGTTGCATCGTTGTCACAGATTCAACTCTGGGAACTAGGCTCTCCTCACATAAAGATGGATCAAGTACAAAATGAGGAGGATGAGATGTATAAAAAGAGATGGAAAAAATGGAGGTTAGAATGGAGGTGGTGTGCAATGGAGGTTAATAAGATGCTGGAGTTGAATTAAAAGTTAGAAAAATGCTAGAATAATGGAGTAGAATGGGTGATTATTGTAGATAATAAAAATTAAATAATAAAATAAATATAAAATGAAGTAGGCTACTAAAATACAATAAAATATAGAGAATAGAAAATAGTGGAGAATTTACAAAAGAAGACAAACAACATGTACATTTTTTGCTTTTCTAATTTATATATTTTTTTATATTTTCAATAAGAGATATTTACAACTAAAAAGTACAACAAAATACTAGAAATAAAATACAACAATAATGATTTTTTTATTTTTTAGTTATTAAAAAATAACTAAAAAATGAAGAAAGAATGAATATTTACATTATATACAATATAAACCTAGGTCCCAATACCCATATTTTACAAATGAGTTCCAATTTTATTTTCCATTGGATAGATAATTTTCTAACTTAAACTTTAAAAGTGAGTTTTGAATTTCAAGTTCATATGGAGCGGGAATTTGACCGGGAAGTTGGACTTTACGGCTTTTTCTCTTTGGGAGCTAGGAGTATTTATTTGAGGTAGAATTTTCTTTGTATTTTTTTTATTTTTATATACATTTTTATAAACAAGCCAAAGAAAGAGTTAGCCAAAAAGGAGTTGAAATGATCTATTAAAAACATAAAATTTTGGTCTATTTACAGGTGAAAACTCCTTTAATTTGTGGCTTTGTATTGGTAATTTACTTTATACAATCTAATATACAATAATGTATGTATTTTATTCATAAGATTTATTTTATTAATTTATTGATTTCATGGATATTTATTTGAGATTTTACTCAGGGATTTTGCTAAGATCAATATATTGAGATAATGAATCACAGATTTATAACTCACTCAGATTGATTAGTTGGCACTAGCGCTTAGTGACCTAGAGACTCAGATCATGTGTCTCCAGAAGGTACAGATGGCTCCACAGCCCCGTCTCAGGTCACAGACATATCCCAGCAGCAGCAGCTCTACCCAACCTTCTGCATCCTACCGCCAGGATCACCACATTCAGGCATAGCCGGTCTAGCCATTGCAACACTACTCCTTGTCACCACCATCTCAAGACACTCAGATTGTGTTCTATCAACCAGGTCAGCCCCTAGCAGTTCTTCCCCCTTCACCTTACGATCAAGGGCCGTTGATGGAAGTCAACAGGTTTGGTACAATCAGTACCAGCAGCATCCCGGTATCCATCATGATCATACCGGATTCAGATGGTCTACCAGAGGCACCTCATCCTAGTAGCAGCCTCTAGCTCAGGGCGAATAGATCAACCAACAATAGCCTTAACCCCATTACTCCCAGCCATCCCAGTAGTACCAGCAGTAGGTTCCTCGTCCCTACCATTAGAGACAATAGTGGAGGTAGCCACAACTACCTCAGCAGTATTCTCAGCCTCCCCCTCACTACTACCGGTAGAGTCAACCTCATTTTCAACGAGGCAACCCGTCCAATTCTCTTGGACCTGTTATGAGAACCCAGCCCTTGACAATCTCACCCGCCTCCTCTCAAATAAGCAGGCATACTTTCGGCTGGAAATGGACGAGTTCTGGCAGGAGATGAGGGAAATAATCAAGGTCAAGGATGCCGTGCCCTCTCAAATTGAGCTGAACCTGAACAATCTGATGAGGAAATATGAGCAGGTATAGTTTACAGAGACTACCACTCCTAGTGATTCCTTGGGTGATATATCTTCTTATGTTTTTTATGTTGATTTCGTGACACCTAGGAGTATTAGGATGCCAGTCGGTAGTGCCTCATCTAAGAGAAGACCACTTGGAGATTCAGGAGTGCCAGACGAGGAGGATAGCAGTGTTGATGTCTCTTATGATGTTGATGATGGTGGTGTTGAAGTCTCGAAGGATGATGATCCAACCAATGGTATTGAGGCCATTGTGATGTCAGATATAGTTGGTAGTACTGATGCCACTATTCTACCGGTTGTTGAGCTAGAGCGTAGTGCTGATGACATGAAGACGTACGCTGTGGGTGGTGCTGATGCCACCATTTTTCATTCAGTTGTATTACCTTCACTTGTATTTCGAATAGTTCTAGAAAAACTGAAAAAATAGAAAAATGGAAAAGACCAAAAATATGAATAAAGGAAATTCTTCGAGTCCATATGAGTTGCATGATGATATTGGTATGGATTCCACTACTTCATAGACACGGGAGCCTATTCCTGACCCTCTATTTGGGGAGGGTCCACGCATCCCCTTCCCTTAAGCACTCCACTTAGCGAAGGGGAAGAAAATAGAAAATCCAAAATAGACTCACCAGTTAGAGTTCAACCAACAGATGATTGATAGATTCCAGATTCATCTGACTCTACACGAGGCACTTGAGCACATCCCTCTCTTCCAGAAGAACCTGAGAGAGAAGATTACCAGCCGCAGGAAGAATAGGAATCACAATCACAATGTAGAGATCTATGTGCTTACCCGTGCCACGTGCTTTGCCATCTAGAATCGATTGCCAACCAAGAAGCCAGATGTAGGAGCTACATACATCAGATGCCATATTCATGAGCAGCAGTTCCATAGTACTCTATTAGACAATGGCTCTTCCATCAACCTTCTTTTTGCAGCCTTACTCGATCGATTCAAGTTTGGCCCTCTCCGACGGATATGGATAGTCGTTTAGTTTGCTGATAGATCTATCAAAATGCTGAAGGGTTGTTGAAGGATGCGGTTGTCATAATTGAGGGCTTGAAATTTCCCCCATGGACTTTATTTTGCTAGACATGGAGATCCCGGAATCTATGACATATACCCCCATCATACTAGGGCGTCCATTCTTGGCCACAACCAATACGTTGTCCGATCATGACAGTGGGAAGGTATACTTTCGCATCGAGGGGGAAAGTGTACAAATAGAGATGATTGACGAGATAAGAGAGAGAGAGATTGATCCTGCTCCAAGAAGTCTAGTGATATAGAGAATATGACAGATGCAGAGCGAGACATCCACTAAGAGTGTGATTTTTTATTACAGATGAGGAAAAGGTTTGATCCTATGCAGTATCACGAGCTCTTGTCACACCTTTAGACATTGTCGTGTTACAAATTCCAGCAGATGAGAGTTCGGATATCACACTCTTGGCATATGACATATTTGAGGCTGATGATCGCGGTCTGGAGAATGAAGCAGAGTATATTTCATGTGGTTCAGATCCCTCAGATTCAGACGTTGACTAGGATAATTTAGATGTCCATTTACCATGTCTAATTCCCATAGAGCATACAGCTACGGTGGAGAGCGAGCCAACACAGATTACAAAGTAGGGCCATCTTCACCAGATTTTCACGTACAACGAGAGTTCACCCATGTAGATCTAGTTGCCTTCACTTAAACATTCTAGAAGCCATATCTGCCAGCTCCCAGTTGCTCAGAGTTGAAGATCTTGCAACAGTCAATGACGTATAGATTCCTTGAAGGTGAGCCAGAGATGTACCCATTCATTATCTCAACAGATTTGACTGGAGAGCAAGAATCTCATCTGATGGAGGTTCTTGAATGAAACTGCAAGGCAATTGGATGGATCATAGCTGATATATAGGGGATAAGTCCGGACTTGTGCTCCCACCATATTTTTCTCGAAGAGGATGCTAAGCCACCGTGTGAGTTCCAGCGATGGCTGAACCCGTACCTTCGAGATGTGGTCATGAAAGAGATACCAAAATGGTGGAGCGCCGATTTTATTTACCCCATCTACGACTCCAAGTGGGTTAGTCCATTACATGGGGTTCCCAAGAAGATGGGCATCACTACAAATGTGAGCGAGTCTAGAGAGGATATAACTACCTAGGTACCCACTTCTTGGAGGTTCTGTGCAGAATATAGATGATTGAATCAGACCACCAAGAAGGATCATTTCTCGTTGTCATTTATTGATCGTATTATCGAGAGGCTAGCTGGTAAGAGTCACTACTACTTTCTTGACGGGTACTCCGGCTATAACCAGGTGATCATAACTCCCTAAGAGTAGGATAAAACGACACTCACCTGTCTGTTTGGGACATATGCTTTCAGATGGATGTCCTTTGGTCTATGTAATGCCCTGGTTACATTCTGAAGGTACATGTTTTCCATCTTTTTGGACATGGTGGGTGATTGCTTAGAGATCTTCATGAATGATTTCTTGGTCTATGGTAATGGGTTGATGCTTGTCTTGACTGCCTAGACCGCGTACTTTAGTGTTGTATCGAGGTCCATCTTATCTTATCTTTGTATAAGAGACACTTCATGGTGACTCAGGGGATGGTGCTTGGCCATATTATCTCTAACAGAGGCATTGAGGTCGATCCGGCCAAGGTAGATATCATCAGTAAACTCAATCCACCATCCAAGGTGGATATCAACATAGGCATTCAAGATTTCAGTTCTATTACCGGACTGCTTACTGATGTGCTTCGTTGAATATCTAAAGGATTATATTGAGGACTCATCAAGCACTGTCAAATGATTGTTAAGAAAGGATCTCCCGCTTGAGAAGGAGATGGCAATCCGTTCTCTAAAGGATGATAACTGACCAACCTCTTGATGTAGGTCCTCTGCATAGGAATAGAGATTCAGAGGTGTCAAATTAGTTAGGTCAAATAGTTGACTTAATGAGACCGAGATAAACAAAGACCTATCTTGTATGCTGTCACGATATCGGCACGCATCCTCTGATCGTAGAAAGGTGTGTTACTATATGTCTGAGTATATACATCTAGCAGACCAATAGGTTTATGACCTAACCAAGGTCTTTATAGCGGCGCGCTGGTGTGCATGCAAGGGCATATGAGCAATACAATCTCTCAAAGGGATCATACATGTTCATTACTGAACTCGGAAGACATGAGCTTACTTATGAGATATTGGGAAGAATCAAATTTCGCGCCCGGTCATCTCGCTTTGGAACTTGAGTGAACTTGTAGGGTTTGATATATGATTTTGGAAATTATATGATCAACACCTAGGTATGATATATGCTTTTGGATAATATATGATCGATACTGACTCCCAATAAACAAATCAGAAACTTAATGATAAATCCCTGAAGTAGACAATGCAAAATTGATCTTATACTTCTGGTTTATTCTGGGTCTTCCAGTATGCAAGATGTACATGTATTAGGAATACCTGAGGGTGATGTGATCATAAATGATTGTATAACCATGATTCTTCCATTCCTAGGGAGTGATGAAACGGGTCTGCATTTAGTGACTCCTCTCGGTAGAGAAGTGATCTAATCAAGGTCCAAATATTGGTTATTGATCTGAATATAATTCAGATGCAATGAGAAGTCTACGGCCTTGATTTAATCAAGCATATTTGGGAGGTCTGCAAGATCTGGATTTGAGATGTGATCTCAATATCCAAGTCACTATACATGGAACAATACAATTGCCCTATTCTTATCTCCAAGTATCCGCGGAGAAAGCGCATTATCCTTGAAATAATTTCAACGATAATTTCATTGTTGATATATGTACCCAAGAATTGAGAAAATTGATAATTAAATGTGATTTAATTATCATGAATAATATGAATTTGATTCATATTATAAGGAGAGTTATCATAGATAACTAAATGTGATTTAATTATCAAAGATGTAAATAATGTGAATGTGACTCCTATTATTTGGGCATATGAGAATAGAGATCTAAGATGATTAAATGAGAGTTAATTATTATGAATATGAATAATGTGGACAACACTATCAATATAAATCATATATATTATAAATGTGATTTATATTATATAAGAGAGAGAGAGAGAGATGTTTTGTAAGTTACATTTGTTAATTAAATGTTGATATGAATTGGATTCAAATTGGACAAATAATTGAAAATGTAATTTACATTTTATTTTGGATTGTGAATGTGATTCAAAATTTTTCAGTTGCAAGATTGCAATATTCACAAAATAATTATGAATTATTTTTATAGAATAATTTACAACAATTGTTGTTGCAAATATTAGAGATACATGGAATAATGTAATCTTGGAGATTACATGTAGATTGCCCATTTCGTAATAGGAGAGGGTGATGTCCACCAATCCCTATAAGGAAAAAGTGGTCGTCCACTCAACCTATATGGAAGGAGGCTATCTCCTTTCCATTCTCTCCAAGTTTGATTGATTTGATTTTAGGATTAAATTATATTGATTTATAAATATATATTCAATCTAAATTAAATTAATTATTGTTGTGTTTTTCCAACAAAATCTTAGGCATGAAAGAAGCACAAATCAATCTCATCCATTGATTTTATATAGTCCATGGATTGTGATCCATGGACTCCCAAAATCATATATAAGAAGACGCACCCCTTGCTCTTCCTAAGTTTACAACATCATTAAGGCTCTCTCCCTCTCTTTCTCTCTCTACATGCCATCTCTCCCTTTCTCTCTCTTATGACCATCCACCATGATGCCTTAGAGAGAGTCACCATCGTCGCAGCATCGTCGTATGCTGTCAGATCATTTTCTCGTGGATCTTCATCTCCTTTGGTGTGCCTCGCTCGTGAAGAAGACGTCGAATCTTGTGTGACGAGATCAGGAGATTCGTGGCTTGGATCATCAACATGGATTATAAGGAGCACACATTTCATCAACGCGCTCGCAAGCGTCTCCTCCGTGGATCAGACTTGAGACAGGAGGTCTCTTCATTTAGAGTCTCGATCGCAACCATGCTTCAAGAAGTAACACTGATACTTGTTTGTGGTTTAGACAAAACGATACGAGAAGTGTTCTTGGATTATGTGGTTTCATCGCATGACTTTTTTTTTAAAATTCCGCTACCCCGAGAAACTAGTGCGACTAGTCTCTCCTGATCGCATACAAAGAGGTCATCACACTTCCGTGAAGAACTTTAAGGATCTCTCCATATCCTTCAAAGCACACATTTTGGGAATGTGTTCTCAGTTGGCTTGGCATTGGTGAGTTCCTATGTCGGATAAAACTGATCAAGGTGGTCAGAGATGGTGTTGTCCGATTCAAGGTCAACCCTTGATTGTGTGTCCTCATTAAAAGCTATCACGATAGTGATGGAGGTACAAGCAATAGGAAATTATAGGATAGGGTGGTTCTCTTATCCAATGGTCGGCTCAACAACTGTTATCTCAGGTATTGCAACAGGGTAGTGCTCTTCTACCACTTAATAGTTACGACTGTTGACGAATTTGTGGGTTGCCTTAGAATATCGTGTTTCCTCAAAGACTGGGCAAGGTCGAAGTGCTCCCAATGTGGTAAAATTGATTTCTCGAGTCTCGCAATCTATAGTTGCCTTATTTAAGGCCAAGAACAGCTTTTTGAGAATGATTGGAGACTAGGTGAACTCTTCTTGATGCTGAATATCAATGATCATGAAGTCCACCTTGAGCAGAGTACCTTGGAATGTGATGATGACTGAAATAGTTCCTCTTATCCATTTTATAAATCGATTAGCTAGCTAAACAATCTCTCTTGATTTTTGATTGGTCCGAGTTTGAGCTTATCAAACATGGAGGTCTAGAGGATATTGATTGGCGAATCGTTATCAATTCGGGCATGGGAGAATGCGGTGTCTTTGATTTCATAGTCAAACCTAGGTCGCTTCACTCTGTGGCTCTTGCTCTTTCACCTCATCACCAAGGAAGTGGCCATTTAAAATTTGTGCCTTCGATCCTTGTTCTCTTCCGGTCCGACTTTCTCGGCCTTAATTTACTCAGTACAAATATTTCACAGTCAGGGGAGTGTTCAATGGCCTTCATTAAGGGAAGCTTAAAAAACAATCTTTGATCCAATGCTTCCCTCAAGTCAGGATCCAAATTCTTCAAATCATCTCTACTCTCAATTTTTATGGTTTTTCTGATTTTCATTTTTTTGGATGTTTCTGAATTTCGATCTTTTTGGTTTTTTTGATGTGGTGTATATATGTGGTGCTTTCCACGACTGAGGAGGGGCTTCGATGTGTCGAGTCAGAGCCATCCCTAAGGGAATAATATGAAGAGGTGTCAAGGTCAGAGTTGTCCCTAAGGTGAACGAAGTTTGTGAGTTTCTGAGTGTTCTTTTAGTTCCAACATAAGATTCAATCAATTCATCTTCCGTTTTGATGTATGAGTTGGGAGAAGATCCTTTAGGAATATCCAGTTTATGATTTGACTTGTTATCCTCTGAAATTTTCTCCTAAAAAATCACAGAAGGAATCCTCTTAGTTGGCGGGAATCAAAAGTTTCATACTCAACATATTGTGACTCAGGCATGTACTGTTGGGTGGAGTAGAACCTAATTTCGTGATTGTTGATCGATCATATGGTGAAGTCGTCATCCAGGGTGCATGTTTGTCGATATAATTAGTACATTCCACTGTATGAGTGTCTTGTCTGAAGGAGTGGTATGAGGGATTATCACAGGTAATCCAACATGGAAAATCATCATGTGCATGTCAAACCACTTGGTTTGTTCAGGTTGCCATTTTATATCTGAAGGTCAAGTCAGAATGTGGATTTGTAAAGTGTTGACATATCCCAACAATATTGTGAGGTGAGAATGAAGTCGGTTGGAATTGGTGTCTCAGTTGGCCATCAGTCTTAAAATGATTTGATCTTCAAACGGTACCACAAGAATTCGAGAATAAGATGGGTTTGGTCGGATGATTGAATTTATAATCAGAATATAAAGGATTGACATTTATAGAGTCGATCGAATTCATCTGTGGGTGAGAGTCTCCCGTGACTGTTGGTGAATGTTTAGCGGAAGAGGGCCTAGATGATCATGACTTGATCGAGAAGAAATAATCTAGTGGGTAAGAAGATCAATCTCCTGACATCTTCAAAAGAGTTTGATGTGATGAAAGAATGGATCATGGTTGAAAACGTGCTCAAGATACTCACAAGAGAAACCCTAATTTCTACAAATCAAGAAAGGAGAGTGATGGCACAAGTGTGCAGTTTTTGATATGCAAACTTGGTTCATGCACACCAATGCAAGCGCAATACAAAACCCAGGTTTACCAACTCACATTGTAAAGGCTAGAAGAGTCCGGCTAATTTTCTTTTCAAATTTAGCTTGTGATAAAATCATTCATGAATCCTTTAAGTGAGTTGTTAGGTATTGGAATTTTCCTAAAGACTGTCTTGAATTCATACTACTAGTTGCATCCACTTTCAGACAGTATGGGTGTAAGTATGGACCATAAAACGGCTACCTATGTTACTTAAGGATGGTGCCAATCGTGTTGTCCTTTAACCACCCACTATGCTAAGGCAGATCACAGTTCCCTCATTGAGAAGTAGCTAGTCGTTTTATAATCAATAGTCTGAGTGAAGATTCTGGATCTTGGCTCTATCCTAATATGCGTCTCTCACTCACTCAACAAGATAAGTGAATCTAAGGATGGGGTTATTCTCCCACAACATTTCTTGATTTTCTGATTTAATTAAAGTCATCTCGATTTAGCAATCTCGATTTTAATTTAGGCGATCACTAAAGAATTAAGTGAGCAGAAATGCACATTTTATGTCTAGTCCCAATTTCCTTTAAATCTTAAGTGACAAAATAAGAGGTAGAAATCGAGAAAAGCCGATGCACACAAGAAACAAAGATGTATGCTCAGTTAGAAGACTTACAATTATTCTTTGCAATCTCCATGTGGGATGCAATACAAGAATTAAAAATTATTTTATACGAGATGAAAGCCGATAAAACCGCACCTAGCAGAAAGTTCTATTAGTCGAGAAGAATTAAGTTAAATTTTTACTAGGTTGAACGATCTAAAAGTGCGTCTCAATTAAGTGGGTGTGATTCTAGGTTTTACGAGCACAAGAAAAATAATCCTAGTAGCACTAATAGCCATAGTTTAGGTCTAACCTACAAGCCACTCAAGTTGGGCCCCACCCTCACCGGAGAGTGAAACAGGTTGCGACACACCATAGAAAAAGTTCAAGTCTTGTTACACACGTGAGATTCCAAATGGAAACCGGTGTAAAGGAGCAATTATTACAAAAAATAAAATAAAAATAAATCCTATACTCTACGTTCTATGACGACTCGACTCGATCTTAATTTTACGCGACTCTCGATAGGCTGTAGAGATGCGTCAATTTCTTGAAAACTACTCCAAGTATGTTGGATACCTCGTACAACAAATAAGAGAGAAAATGTAATACAGTTTACATAAAATTAAATCAAAATAAAAAAATAGAAAATAATATCTGAAAAAGAAACAAACGCTGGAAAATAAAAAGTGAAAAATTTACAGTGATGTGGTCAGACTACCCAAGTGTATGGAAAGGCTAACACTAAATTTATAAACAAAAACCTAAGTTGTTTTCCTCCCATGCAATGACGAAATCTGATGAATCCAAAATTACCCTATTTAACCTATCATTTTTATGTTATAGTCGGGTACTAGGAATCAATCAAGAAATAACCACTTAATTATTTAAACCAAATATTTTGAGTGGTTTTATGTTTAATTAGCCTGGAAAGCCCTAGGGTCGAACTCAAAGAGGCAAAGAAACAATCTAAGTAAATGTATATCAGATTTAATGCATGTTTTTAAAGAAATTAAGAAGAATATTTTTGATGTTTTTATATTTTTCAAGGTTTCATGGATTTTAATTTAAAAGAGATGTTAAGAAATGACAAAAGAAATATGATGCATGAATTTTAAAAATATTTTGATGCAGGAAAAAATAATGTTATGCTATGAGATGAGCAATAAATAAATGCACTATTTATAAAATTTTCAAATGATGTAATATCATGATGCAAAATGTAAATACAAGTGATGGTGAATATAGAGAAAGATGAACCAAACAACAACCAATCAAGTAACAAGCCCAAATCCCAATGATCTTAATCGTATCAAATAATTATCAATTAAGCTCTGATTAATTTCTCAAAATAAATTCCCCCGATCAAGGTAGAAGTTATTGAGAAAAAGAATCAATTACCAAGAATAAAGGTGCTCAAAAACAAATAAAATAGAACTTTAATTAATTACTGCTAAATAATTTCTTAAAAAATAGAATCTTAGTGTTCAATATGATAAAAAAATCATAAGGATCAAAAACAACACCAAGAACGCCAAATTCAGATAATAATGCTCAAGTTATGATCAATTGAAGTTCAAGAGCTATAATGTAAAGAAAATAAATAAAATTCTTGCATGTATACCCTTACTAAAGATTGCTCTATAATTTTGCAAAGCCAGCAGGATCTTCTTCTGTAAATTACCCATGCATGGGTATACTTGTAATTCCTATAGTTTGTAGCACACAATTGCAATTTTCCCAGTCCACACATAATGCTCGTGATTAGGACTTCTTGATGATTTTGGAAATGCGGAGAGCTGGTGGTGTAAAATTTCTACCGCCACTTACGGTAGGCACGTGAGGGCTGGTTTTACGAGTTCCTTCCACGTGGCTTCGTATCCTCTCTTCGGGTAGATCCAAGGCACTAGGCTCATATTTTTGGTTCAGGATTTATCTGGTTCATCAATTCTTCTTGATCTGATTGCCAAACTTTGGGCGAAAATGAACGGTCGAGATGGTGGTCGTCCTTTGTCTGGGGTGACTAGAGGTCGAGATTGAACTACGAATGTCATGTTGCTCGATGGTGAAGGCGGAAGCGACGGCTGAAGCGCGGGGGAGGAGCGTTCCTCTGACGGTCGACACACTGCCAAGGGTCGTTAGGGCGGAGGTGACGATGGAGGGCGGAGCTTGAGGATGGAAGCCTATTTGGGAGGTGGTGTTTGTAGGAGGTTGATTCGCCTTAGATCGGTGAGTCGGGTCACTTCTCCTGTTGATGAAGTGGTGGAGCGGGATGAAGAAGGAAGCAAAGTAGCAGATGTACGGGCCCCACAACAATGATAGCAAGAGCGGAAGCAATAACTGAGCGTGAGCTGCGACGACATCATAGAGGAGGGGGCGTCAGATCTCACCTAACAGCTGAGGATCGGCGTTGTCACTACTGGGATCCTCCTTTATTATGGTCTATCGGCAAATGAAGAATGGAGAGAGGAGGTAGTGAGGGTTATATAGCGATGGAAGGTACGGTCGGAGAGGGAAGACGGAGGTTGATAGAGATCTGACGAGATGAGGATCGGGTGATGGGATACGAAGGGGGTCTGATTTATGAGGATTCGATTGGAGATGGAGATCGGGGGATGGATCAGGAGATCAAGGGACGCGACATGGATGAGGAAGGCGGTGGAGAGATACACGGGCAGTGCTGATGAGGAAGGCGGTGGCAAGATCGCGCAGGAGACGGGATACGCAGCCAGCAGAGAATATCACGGGAGCAAGGGACAATGGTCGTACGATCGGCCGAGATCGGACGTCCTAGATGAGGCCATGTGTCATTTTTATTTTAAACTTCTTTTTTTAAAAAATGAAATATAAAAGGGACCAAAATGGGTGACACATGGTTGCTCCAAGAGCTGCCACATGTCACTCTCAGAAAATTTGAAAACATAAAATACAAAGATAAATGGAAAAGTAATAACAAACGACCTCAGATCAAAAAAAATCTTAAAAAAAGTTGTTTATCTCAATGAGATCTTGAACTTTTATGAAGAGTTCGAAACCAAAGTAGATCATTTGCATAGAGTGGTATTTTTTATGGTACTGAATACCTGATTTTTGATTTTGCGATTTTTGTAATTTTAAATTAAGATAAAAATTGGAAAAAATACAATAAAATAAAATACAACTATTTACATATTATTATTTTATTTTTTAGTAATTAAAAAATAAAATAATAAAATAAAAGGAACTTATTGTGCATGCCCTAAATGAAGACATAAACTCAGTTAGCTTCTTTAACTTCAAGCTCATTTTAGGTTTGAATTTTAGTGCATTTTAACAAAACTTTTGTCAAATAAAATAAATGAAAAATAAATAAAATAAAATATTTAAGTATGTACATAAAATAATATGTTAAAATCGGATAAAATACACAATGCACTAAGATAGACCTAAAATCCAACTTTCAGATATGAGCTTCAATTCTCTTGAACTTGGTCTTGCTTTGAAGGTATAAATGTATATTGCTTCAAAAGTGAGTAGGATCAAATCGAACACTGTATGAGGAAGATATTCATGTTTTAGTCTAACATATTTGAAATTAGGGTTTAGATTTATTTGTCAATTATTTTTGTTAATGATTTTTTTATATTTTTTTTCTTTAGTCTTGTGAGTAATATGTAGACAATGGAGTTGGTTTTCAGGTGATTTGGAGTTACCAAACTTTTGCCAACCAAGTATCTCTGGCTCTTCATAGCGAAATAAAAAGGCAGCATTTCTTATGTTAGATATGCAGCCATGCTTCGGATAATTTATTTTTCCAATCAATCCGTCAACAGGCAAACATCTTGATTCGATAAAAAATGCATAAAAAAACAAGCAGCGAAAGTTACAAAGTGCAGTTATATTAACTTCCAAGAATACAAATTTATTAGCATAGGAAAACCTCATAAATCACTCGCTGGAGTTATTAGCAAGCCCAACCATTTTAAGCATATTGTGGTCTTCTTTAAACCTCCCAAGAACCGTGCCTTTCACGAGCTCTACTTTTCCTTCAGAAGCTTCTTTCAGAGAAATTCCCCAGCACTCGATCACCTCTGGCAGTATTCGGTTCGTCTTAGAAAGACAAGGACTGTCAAATGTTGTGCATCTATAAGTGTGACCGTCCTCAAAGTTTGCTGACAGGAATAGACCAAAGTGAGCCACTCGCCCTCCAAAACCAATGCCGTTGGGAATGCTGTCAGAGCTAAAATTCACTGCAAACTGTATTGATGATCGATAGTTAAATGTAGACTTACGGATGAAAGTTAAATGTATGTCATAATTCCTGTATAGAGTACCCATTGCAGATTGGTATTTGATCCAGTAGGCCGAAATATTGATGCTTGTGGATGTAGTTGGAAAAGAAATGTCTTCATATCACCATAGAAAGAGCTGTGTTTCTCCCAAGGCTGCGAAGCATAACCTCCATATATATAACCTTCCTTGTCTTGGATGACCAGCACAGTTGGTCTGTCTCCGCCGCTGCAGTAGCATCCAACTACAGGTCAAGTTATGTAAAACCAAAATTAACATCAATACCTCTCAGAAAGCTTGAATACTTTGCATATATAAATGTTAAGAATTCTCTTAATAACCCAGAAGGTAGTAAAGTTCTCTTAATAACTCAATGTGGAGGGAAGCAGCAATCAATGAACGAAAGTGAGAAACAATTCAGTGTCTCCCGACTTATGATTAGGTGTTCTAGTTAAATTAAATCATTCGAATTTGATGGGATTCGCTAAAAAATTTTGTTCGAAATAAAATGAACCAAGAGAGAATTTGACTTACGGATTCAATTTCTAAACAAGCGGTATATACTCGTAACTGATCCAAATCCTGCTTTTTCTAATATCACTGGTGAAACCGCAATCAATCTCTTGGAAAACGAAAAGGAGGGTAAAAAGGAAAAAGAACATGAACCCTTTTCTTATAGTTATGGTCGAACGAAGCTAATAAGTCAGAAGAAAATCAATCTAGAGATGTTAGATATTAGACTTACAAGTGGTGTCGAAAATGTTCTCGAATAGGGGATGCTTCTCGCTACATGGATCTACAGATGGTGATATGGAGGCTTTCTGAGACCTCCTGCTAACCTTTGCCCTCTCGACCTTTCTTCTTTTTCTGAGGTCATTTTCTTTTCCCATGTAGATAATGCCTCGCCCCAACTCTTTTCTTGCTTAACTTAAGCTTTCTAGTCTCATCCCTCGTCGACGCTCGGATTAGAAATTCGCTTAAAGGCTCACCTCCACTAAGCTAGGGTTGGTTAGCTCACATGCCACTAGTCTATGGTAAGACGGTTCTGAGTTCCGTTTTACTCCTATGCCACAACAATGTCTTTGTTTAGGAAGAGTTCCTTCCCAAAGTGGGACGCCCAAGAGCTTGCATCAGAAGATATGCTTGACTAATCCGCTACCCAGGAAAACTAGAGTTGACAGCCCTTTTCACTATCAAAAGGGGGAAGGTTACTGATTGACATGCCAGCGGGGTCAACAAATATTCGAAAGAAGTTTCACAGTTTGCTAGCTAGTGGCATTAGCCTCTGAGGTTAGTGCGAAGAGTAAAGCGAGAAAACAAAGTGACTTTTTCTGATTTGAGCCTATGTCGAGTACCTTATATCTAGAGATGTATTTAAGGGGGCTTAAAAAAGAAATATATTGATCATCTAATGATTATATATGAATATAGTTCTTCTTGATTTGATTCTAATATAATATATCTTAGAGGCTCACCCAAATATATATTTCTCGGAAATATAGTTTGGAGGATTGTCTCCCACCCAAATCAAATCTACGTTAACCGAATTTGTTCGAACATAATTTGATTCGATCCCATATGCATACATACATACATAGTTTTGTTTTTGTGTGCGTGTGTGGCATTAAGAATATTTTGAATATGTGTGGCATTATTATCTAGCATATCTTGGATATGTGTGGGAACATTATTTATTACAACTCCTAAATTACATTTTACATCTTCGTGCTTATTTATCACGGATCTTTTGTAACATTTTATAGCTTCGTATCCATTTTATGTACACGTGCAACGACTTTACAACTCTAAATTTAGATTTCACAACTTCGTGTTTACCTTGTTACAATTTGTGTTCATTTTTACGACTATATGTTCATTTTTTACAACCATAAGCTTAGATTTTACAACTTTAGCCTTATTTTCTCTAGAATTCAATATCTGTTGACAATTTTGTGTTCATTTTTTAGAACTCTGTAAAGATATACAGCTCCTTGTTGATATTTTAAGATTGTTATAATTTTTACACCTCCATGTTATGGTTTTTACTACTCCATCATCCTCTCCTCCAAACGCATGTGCCCAAACACCTCCACCAAAATATAGAAGATAGATTGGTGGATGTTGATGACTCGCATTCCTTATTTTAAATTGAAAGTATAAATAGAAAGATCTATTAGAGGTTTTATTGAGTAGAAAATGGTACAAAATAGATTGGTAGAGTTTACAATCATTTATGCAATTAAAACTGGCTTTGAGTGAGGCCATCATATGGAAATCTAATGGTTGAGATAACAAACTTATTAATTTGCTAATGAGTCATGTCCAATTGGAAAATTTCTACATATATAGGGAAATGTTTCAATGGGCTCATAATAATTGTAATAATTATACATTTTTACAATTGCTGACTATCATTTTGAGCAAAATAACTATTACTTTACAAAAGTTAAATTTTTTTTTACAACTTGTAATTTTTGTTCAGCAATGCAGCAGCAGCATATTTACTCGTTTAATAAAGATTTTAACGATATATAATTTATTGTTGAATAATTAGTTGGTGATACTTCTCATATCCTCACAACGATTTCAAAATTAATATGCTTCTAAATAAAAGTATAAGATATGACATTATATTATAAAAAAGGAAAATCAATAAGACAATGGAGGATTCACGTTGGAGAAATGATACCAATTGCAAAAGAAGTGTGAGTATATGGAAATCGTGAGTTAATACAAATTGGATTGATAAAATGATTTATGTTTGAATTAGAAAATACAATAGCAAAAAATGGATGAATATAGTATAGAAGATTAAAATTAAATGTACTGTTACTCGTGTTCAGTAAAGAGCCAATAAGCAATGTGCTCATTAAAAAATTCTCCTCTCTATATCTTATTAGTCAAGGAATAAAAATCCAACAATAATAACAAAGCCTTTTCCCACAATTAAATAGGGTCGGCTACATGGATTCTTCGCCTCCATTCAGATCTATCTTGGGTCAATCTCAAGCTTATATCCAAAAAACTAAGATCCCTTCTTATAGTCTCTTTCCAAGTCGTCCCCGCCCTCTCTTAGCCGGCTCAACATCCCAATACTCACATCTCCTAACAGGTGAAGCAGTAGACCTTTGCAAATGACCAAACCATCTTAAGCAATTTTCTCGCATCTTATCCTCGATCGGAGATACACCAACTTTCTTTCTGATTGCATCATTCTGAATCCGATCTTTACGTGCGTGTCCAGAAATCCACCTTAGCATTTTCATTTCTGCGACAACCATTCTCTGTACATCTTTATGGTTCATAGGCCAACATTCAGATCCATAGAGCATAACAGGTCTCAACGTTACTTTGTAAACTTTCCTTTAATTTTTAAAGGAATTTTCTTATCACAGAGAACAACAGAGGCTCCTCTCTACTTTAGCCAACCTGCATTTATTTTACTAGTAACATCTCCATCAATTTCCCCATCATGTTGCAAAATAGATCCTATATATCTGAAAGAATCTCTCTTCCGAATGTTATTATCACCAATCTTAACCTTGATTCCTTCACCATTGCTTCCATCAAAGGTGCACTCCATATATTCCGTCTTAGCCCTACTTATACGAACTCCTTTAGTCTCCAATGCATGTCTCCAGACCTCAAGCTTCTCATTTACTCCATCTTTAGTCTCGTCAATCAACACAATATCATCAGCAAATAGCATACACCAAGGTAAGTCATCTTGAATGTGACTTTTCAACTCATCCATAATCAAAGTAAAAAGAAATAGACTCAAAGTTGAACCTTGATGTAAATCAATGTTGATGTCAAAATAGTCAGTCTTCCCAAATGGGGTCCTTACACAAGATAAAGCCCTATCATACATATCCTTTATGAGGTTAATGTATAGGACGGTACTTGTCTCTTCTCCAAAACTCTCCACAATATCTCTCGTGGGACAAAACCATAAGCCTTCTCCAAATCAATAAAGATCATATGAGTTTTTTTCCTTTTAGCTCTATAAATCTCCATTGTTGTCCTAGCAAATGGATGGCTTCCATAGTTAAGCGACCTGGCGTGAATTCGAATTGATTTTCTTACTTTGGAAACTTGCCTCAACTTTCTTTCAATCACACGTTCTCAAATTTTCATGATGTGATTCATCAGCTTGATACCTCTGCAATTTGAACAATTGTGAATGTCTCCTTTGTTCTTATAAAGAGGCACCACGATACTCCTCCAATCTTCAGGCATTTTCTTGCTTCGTCAAATAACATTGAATAGATTCGTAAGCCAATTCAAACCACGCTCACTTAAAATTCTCCATACTTCTACAGGGATGTCATCCGGTCCTACACCTTTCCCATGTCCCATAACCTTCAAAGCCTCCTCTACTTCCTTTCTTTTATTCGTCTATAGCTTGTATGATTCACGTAACTTTCACTACTAGCTAGATCACCGAAAGAGATCTCTCTATTTCCTTCCCCAATGAAAAGTTTATGGAAGTACTGCTCCCATCTAGTCTCTATATCCTTCTGAGTAACAAACATGTGACCTTCCTCGTCCTTCGTGCATCTCACTTGAGAAAAGTCTTTGGTCTTTCTTTCTCTTGCTTTGGCCAACCTGAATTTATCCTTCTGGCCCTCCTTAGAGTCGAGATTTTTATACAAAACCTCGTAAGCTTTTGACTTAGCTTCACTTATAGCCTTCTTTGCTTCCTTCTTTGATATTTTGTAGTTTGTGACACTTTCCTATATTCTATTCTTAGACATAGCTTTAAATCACTCTTTTAATTTTTAATTTCTCTTGCACCCCTTCGCTCCACCACCACGCCTCCTTTTTACCTGGAGCTCCTTCCTTTGACTCGCCTAACATCTCTTTGGCATCGGATACAAGATGCTACCGCCTCCCACATCTCATTTGCACTTCTGCTACAATCCCAATATAAGTCGTCTAAAACCTTCTCCCTGAAGGTCGATTGCCTCGGTGGAAGATTCCACCATCTAGTTCTAGTGATCTTAGGAACCCTCCTTTTCTTTACCATCCCTTTTATTGGAGCAGATTAATTAGACAAGATCTAGTAGGAAATAAGATATATAGATTTGTATCCTAATTCACCATCCAACCTTTATTTCTCTATTCTCATGTTCCATAACTAACCTTTTTACTTTACCTTACGTTCTTTATCAAAGTTCGATTAACCCTATAATAGACAGCAGTGCTTCATCTCCTTGCAAGGGAAGATAGCCGTACTATGTTGATTTCCTCCATGACAACTACCATGATATGTTGCATGTTTGGGCATCCATCCTCTGCTTCCTCTTTGTGGCGATTATTCTTGCATCACAATCCATTGAGGTGACTATCATTATTGTGGTGATATTTATCATCAAGCGTGAAATGTACAAACTCTTCTCCTCATTATGTAGGTTTTTCTTTCATGTATCAACAATCAAAGTGTGATTCATGGCTTTGGTTTTTAAATATCGATTATCGTAACAATGCATGAAATGGCTTTAACTTTTATCAAGTTAAATTGCCTGCTGTGATTCTCATTATTTCAAATAAGATGATAGTGTGTATTGTTTTTTATATATGAGCTTAGTCATATTGCTTCAACTTGCAATCTTAATGACAATGTATCCAACTTTTTATTAAAAAATGTGTCGCATATAAATCCTTTTTCTTTGCATATTTCTTTCATAACAGGGGAAAAGGGTAAATATAGATTGAAAATGTATTTTTATAATTTATATTTTATTTGTTGGGCTTTATGCTTGATCTTAATTTTGTTGGTTAATTTAGTCAACTATGTTGAAAAATACAATTATAAAATACTCATTAAAGTTTAATGTATATCAACGGACATTTTAAATGTTAAATACAATGAAAAGAAGTTGAATTTCAAAACTCAAAAACAAAGGAATTTGAATTTATATTAGCACTTTTTAAAAATCGTTTTGAGTTTGGATTTTAAAACTTTTAAAATGAATTGAATATGAATACAAATGAATTCAGCATTCAATTCAATTTGCATCCCTACTTAAAGCTAAAAAGCTTTAAAAAGGTCTTGATAGACTTTCGGGAAGGTCGTCAGGTGAGCATCACGAGAAAGGAGAGAGAAGAAAGTCTCTAAAACATTCTTTCCATGATTGATTTATTAGTTTATTATAAGGAAATCCTACTAATTATTAGCTCGCATTCTATTCATCTTCCCATGAGCTTCGCAATAATAAATCGTCCTTTATCATGGGATCATCCCACCTTTCATCTTCGAAACCTTCTCCTTCTGAACTCATACCTCCAACCCTCTGACACTCATGATCTACGCACAGCACAGTACAAGGTCCCAAACATCTATAATCTTGTGATAGTTTCTCCAATATGTAGGTCATGTAAGGTAGTCCGTCATTATACATGTACACATAATCTACATCTTTTCCGCATTTAATGAGGGACTGGATTATTAGAACAATTACAAGAAGATACCGATAATTTTATTAAAATCAAACAAATCACTTCTTCATGCAACATTCTTGTGATAACTTTGATGTGAGAGCCAATTCTTAATCCTGGTACAGTTCATTGGAATTGTCTAATATCTTTTTGGTGAAATTGATATCTCCATTATCCAACCAGTACAGTGTTTCGATTACCCCCTAATCAGAATGAGGCATATATATATAACAGCACTGTACTTAAATACACTTAAAAGTAAGAAAAGAAAATCAAGCCATAGGGTGCATCTTTCGTGCAGTAGGATAATTCCCTACAATCACATACCATGTTCTCATGTTATCTAAGAAAAGAGAAATTACCATGACATACTCATGTTTAATTTGCAGAGGGTGATGGGATCCTACTATTTAGGGACTTCTGCATAAATATTGAAATATGTCGAGAGCATAAGGTACAGGTTTCTGTTTTGATTTGCTAAAAGGACTAAGAAATCATTCCTTTGCTAAAACCCCAGCCCGCATCGTAAAGAGAGGCAACCTTAGGCAAGGAATAAATTAGAATGAACAGTTCCATCACACACCACACCGAAGATTCCGTCCTTTCGTTTGGTTGCAGGGTTGGGCAGGGTTGGGTTGGTCCAACCCGGGGTACCTCTCCTTCCAACCCTCCCAATCCTCCTCACAGTTTACTATTCACAGGAGTACCTCAACCCAACCCAACCCTGTCCAACCTTGCAACCAAACGAACCCTGTCCTGGCCAGTAAGCACCAGTCAATTAGTTTATTGCATGACATATAGAGATGGTCTGCCAGAGACCTTCCCAAATAGTTATCTCATCACGTTACAGAGGGAAATATTATTAGATCATGCTTCAAAAAACAATCATATTATAATAACCTGTTAGATTATGTAATAAGTGGGTAATTGGATTTACCTAAGATCCAATTACCCCACTCAAGTTTAGTCCCACATGGATGAGTGGTGGGACTCCGATCTGGCTGTGGGGCTATATAAGGAGCCCCACACCTCATGTACTATTTGAGAAATTCAATAGAATATTGACCCCTTGGAGGGCTTCTCCCGTGGTTTCATCCCGTTCTTTAGGGAGTATGGTTCCAAGTTAAATCCTTGTTCTTCATATTTATCTTTCTTGTTTTATCGATTCCACTTCTGCTTATCAGAATTCAACATGGTATCAGAACAAGTCGATTCTACGGTTCGATTCAGATTTTATTTTTTGAAGATTTAGTTTATGTTCAAGCAGTCGTGTGTTTTTCATCTGGTTCTCAAAGTTCTATGGATATTATGGCTTATTTGTTCGTCAATGTGCTGCTGTCTTCTTTTTTAAACCCTTGATTTGGTTGCGTACACTACATCGTTTCAGATCTCCAACAAATTTTGTTCTGAAAATCTGCTTCTTCGTCGAGAAACCCTAGCAGCCTCATCTATTTTAGCAAGCGGCAGCACAGAATAATATCTTCAGTCCTCGCCCAAGTCTTCCCGGCAGACCCCCTCCTAGATCCAGACACCTCGCCAGAGGAAGAAGTCGATTGTCCGCTAGGCAGAGCCCTAGCCTCAAGTCATTAGATCTCCAGGCTCCGTACATAAGCTTTTGTACGATGCAGTTCATGAAGAAGACGATGACGAGCCAACGAGAGGGTGACACCGCCCCCTTCTCCCTCGTGTACGGTCGATGTCGCTGCCCCAGCAGCCATGGCAACCGTCCCCTCCTTCTCTGTTGCATCAAGCACCCCATTGGACTCCGATCTCTATTGTTATGAATAGCAGCGTGTGCCTCCACACCTTTCTTGATGCACAACAGGTCGTAGTCATTCACCATGACGGATTTCTTGGAGCCGCTTCTCCTTGTTCGCGAGCAGCACAACAACAACAACAACAGCGCGCGCCCTCCCGCTTCTTTCCCTCTCAATCTTTGTTGCTGCGCGCAGCATGCTGTCTCATCTACCACGCATCTCCCCCTCTCCTGTAGCGTGAACCCTAGGCAGCCTCCCAGTGATCCAGACCTCCAACATTGGCGGCGATTGGGATACTCTGTGCGGTGGGGTCCCTTACGAGAAACCCCAGTCTTTGTGGTTGTAATGATATCTCGTCTTGAATAGAAGGGGTATGCTCCATGTACGAAACAAAATAAAAGGGAGCTCGTTGAGCTACGTATAAAAAAAGGAAAGTGAGTAGTTTACGCCCAAGTGGGCCAAAATCAAATTAAAAAGAAGAGAGCATATCTGAAAAAAAGGAGGGGTGGTTATTTTTGAAAAAAAGGAATAGCCAATAAAAAAGGGCATGATTTGCAAAAAAAATTGAAAGAAGGGAGAGAGAGAGAAAGAGAGAAGAGGGTCTGGATTTTATTTTAGGCCCAATTGTGGGATGTTGTTATTCTTGTCAATGTCACTGCAGCTTAGCAAAATAAGGGAAGATCAAAAAAATTTGAAAGCCCAAAAACGTTGAACGGCTTTAAAAAAAGGATACGTACAAAAAAAGTCGTACGAGAAAAAAACGAAGTACAAAAAATGATGCAAAAAATGAAAAATAAAAAAAATGATGCATGTTTTGGTTTCTCCCAACTTGATTCATGATCTTTATTCTATGTATCGAAGAAAGAGGGAGTCAACGCTAAAATTCTTTAGGACAACTGCATGTCCACGACTGGCAGACCGACACTGTGGATTTCTTTGATCATCAGTCTTCACCGAGCATCGAATTCTTCGTCAGGGCATATACTTTTTTTATGACCCGATCAGTTTCCCGCACTACTCTTATTCTGCAGCGATTCTTCTCTAGGCACGACAGAGATAAGTTCCGGTGATCTGCAGGCACGACAAAGATACGTTCCGGTGATTTGATATCGCAGTGGCTCTACAGGTATGACAGAGATATGTTCCGATGACCTAAAAGCTGCAGACCAGTCTTTGTGCGAGTTCTTCTACTAGTAGTGGACATGTATTCTTGTGATGTATCGTGTGAAGAGTGTTATATACTTTCTTTTTGTTGCAAGCTGCAACTTTCTCAACTCCATCTTGAGAGGGAGTGTTAGAGAATGTAATAGGAGGGTAATTGGTTCTCATTAAGATCCAATTACCCCACTCAAGTTTAGTCCCACATGGATGAGTGGTGCGACTCCGGTCTGCCTGTGGGGCTATATAAGGAGCCCCACATCCCATGTATTATTTAAGAAATTTAATAGAATATTTGTCCCTTGGACGGCTTCTCCTGTGGTTTCATCCTGCTCCTTAGGGAGTAGGGAACTATGCTAAATTCTTGTTCTTCATGTTTATCTTTCTTGTTTTATCGATTCCGCTTCCACTTCTCAGATTTCAACATAACCAATCACATATTTACTCTTTACGAAGATAGTTTTTAATAGCAAATACATAGAAGATGTAACAATTAGTCTTTGCCACAAGGGAAATGTTTAAACATCTCTTGACAAACTATTATTTGAGCACTCTGCACCATCTGAAACAACTTAGATAGCCTTATAGATTTAAGATTATTCTGCGTAATAATTCGATTAGGTTGTAATGAGGTGAAAAGTACTTCACATCGAACATGTGCCTCCACAAAAGAGGTAGTTGTATCTTAAGTTGAACATGGGTAATCGGATCCTGATTTTGGTAAGTGCTTAGCTCCCATAAGAGGTTCAACCTACTAACAAGACTATAAGGTTTATTATTGGAAGAGAAGACAAAATTATAATAAGGAACCAATGATGGAACAGAGGTCATGTAAATATGTCACTCTCTTGAGACATTGAGGTTATACGAACACGACCACAAACTTGAGAGGTTGTGTCGAAATCCAACCAAGGTTCAATAATCCCCGCTGAAGGCAGGGATGCTTTCTATGCATCGAGTATCCCCTTCTATGAATGTTGGAGAAAATGTCCCTTATATATTAATATTAGTAAAGCTATAGAGCCTAAGATGATAACCTTAAATTCCTCGGTGGGATCCTTGATGGACCACTCAAGGACAGTAGCATCCCGGGGTCCCTGGATCACAAGTCCAGGGGAGTACATCTTAGGAAAGTGAATAGGACCTCCTAGAGGTCTATCCAAGCTTTTATTTGAGTTGTTGCATTTTGATATTTTGAGACCCAGTTGTGTCCCTGATAACTAGAGATGCAGGTTCTGTCTTGTCGTTGTTGATGATTTTTCCAGTCTTTCTTGGATTTTCTACTGAACTAAGTCTCAAGTCGGTCCTATTATGCAAACTTTTATCATTAATATAAAGAATCTTATTTCTAGTACCGATAAGTATGTTCACTCCAATAATGCTTTAGAATTTTGTATGAGCCAGCTCTCTCAGTTCTTCAAATCTATTGGGATTTTCAATCAGACTTCATGTACCTACACTTCTCATCAGAGCAGTATGTCGAGCGCAAACTCTATGATCTCTTAGATGTTACCAAAACTCTCCTGATACAGAGGCATGCTCCTCACTCGTATTGCGAGATGCCATCCTCACTGCTTGCTACCTCATCAAACATATGCTATCTTCTGTGCTATGAGAAAAGGTTCCTTATTTGATTGAGTTTCCCAAAAAGGATATCTTCTATCTAACACCTTAAGTCATTGGTTGTATGACCTTTTTCCATCACCTAACTCCTGGACGTGACAAGCTCTCTTCCAAAGCTGTCAGATGCACCTTTGTTGGTTACTCCTGAACCCAGAAAGGGTATCGATGCTTTGATCTTGTCAGAGTGAAGCATTATGTCAGCGCTATGTATTTTTCTCTCACAAGGGACAGGATGACATCTTATGTGTCTGATGAAGAGGTTTACACTACACTCCTCCTTTGCCCTCTGCTCATACCATACCTCCTTTAGTGCGGGCTTTGTCCAAGTTTTATGTTCGAATGTAGAACTATGCACGTGGGCTGATTTGCCAAGTATCTGAATCCTAGAAGGAGTCTCACCTATATTTATGCTCCAGCTTGAAGGGAGTGTTATATGAAATAGTATTAATCTATTCCAAGTAGGAGAAAGCTTTGCTATTTTTTTAATGTGATTTTCTAATTTTTTTATTGGCACTCTAGGCTTTTTCCTCTATGTATAGGAGTCCTATGGGCACAGAATAAACAAGTGGCAAGAGCCCTAGGCCTTCTCCTTTCGCAAAGAGAGAAAGCCACCAAGGGCTAAGTAGTCTATTACCTTTCTCAACGAGTGGCAGGGTTGTGAGGCTCTTTATATAACCCAACCATTACAATCAAGTCCCACCAAGCAACTCCCACTCAATTTGCCTAATTACATAATTCTCACAACAACAGCATTGAATATATCTCTAGCCCATCCCTATAATTAATCATAATTAAAATAATACCATGTTGTAAGTGTCTTGTTAGATTTCATCAAAATATCACTCTCTTTTCAACATCGACAAAGTAACAAGGGGTTCCCCATGTATTATCATAGGTTGAATGAAAACATAAAAGTTGTCCCTCCTAACTACAACCCCCAAGCAAACATAGACTAACGATCCAATCCATGCATCTCCAATAATAGTATATAATAATATGGCCTTCACCTGTTAACGAGTGGTATGGATTGGATGCCTATACACTAGCTGTGCCTTGTTGGTCTCTATAAGTTCTGACACATCTACAATATGATAAAACAGATTAATAATTACTTGAACAAGAAGCTACTGAAATAATCAGATTTATAACCGCGGAGAGAGTTTGCTAAATAAAATAGAAATAACAATTAGTACCGCTCAATTTATCCAAAATATCTATTTAATAAATTGTATACGAAATGTCTCCAACTAATAACCACACTGAATACCACTCTATTTATAAATGTCTGCGACAATAAAGTTTTCGTTTAAAAGCTAGGAAATTACTCACGATATGTTCCTCAAAAATGTATTGAAGCTGAGGCCATGAACGGCACTATGATATACAAGTTTCCACTCTCCCATCTCACTTTGGGGAAGGGCTCCTGCTATGTGCCATGCATGTTCCTTTTTCAGGATTAGTGCCTTACGATTTAGAGTGTCCGGATATTGCAGGTGGGGTGCTTGAATATCTGGTCTACCTGAGGAAGCTCCAAAAATCTCAATTGTGGAAATGTGATTTTAAATTTTGTTGGAGAAAGTAAACACAATAATATAAAAAATATGGATACCAAGATATATAGAAATGACATAAAGCATCCCTACTCCATAATGGATCGCACATGGTGAGATTTTATTTCTCGTATAGAAGCAAGGACGACCCATCACCTATCACATACAAACAAACATGCAACATAGCAAGACCACCCACCTCCACCCTTCAGCCCTTGTAGGCTTCTTTGATGCTGTGTATTCATCTTGGGCTCAACCATTTCTTTGCGTGAATTCTTCAAAATCAAGTAAAGACATTTTGGGTGCTTTCATTCTTGTTAAATTTGCATTCTGGAGCACTGATTGATAGCTTAGGGAGCTGTAATATCTTGTGAAAGGTGCTTGGTGAGTATCCAAGTAGTAGATCTTCGTCAAGGTCAAGATTTGGAATTCTCCTAAGGTGACAAAGGACAGGGCTCTTTGGACGCTACAGTTGGACCTCTATTGAAGTCTTGCAAAGCTGTAGATATGGAAGGAGGTCGCTGCATTGCCTTCAGATATGGAGCTGCTACATCAAAGATGCTTTTGCTGCGGGTGCTCCTTCAAGGGCCTCGAACTGCTGCTGAACTGGGAACTGGTGTGGGCTACTTCATCACTTGAGTTTTGCTGGGAGGTGGAGATATGTTCCCCTGTTTGTTGTGAGAAGTTGAGAACAATTTGTATTAAAAACCTTTACCCTCGAGTGTCTGTGGGTGTGATATGTTTGTTGTTGTTATGGGCTGTTGGTTGGGTTGGTGCACACCAGGTGTTTGAAGCTTCACCTCAGAGGCCCGTGTTTTTATTAGGGGTGTGATCTCTGGTTGGTGCCGCCAGGTGTTCAAGAATATGTCTAAGCGAGATTTCAATAAGAATGATCGGAAATTTGGAGGGGCTTGATTATTAGTGAGGACCATTTTCCTGTGTTATCCCCATATAATTTTCAGAAAGTGAGCTGTACTGATAAAAAGGCTATAGAGTACGCCATTATGTGAAATTGGAAACAATATGCAACACGAGAAACTATATTGTGATGATACAATGAAGGGACATATTGCTCCTACATTTATTCGACCTCTCCAGCTTTGAATTCCTCTTTTTGTGGATGAAGAACATGTTATAGAAATTAAAGAGAAAGTGAATGTTTTACAAAAGCCCCTTGTTTTCTTTGAAAGGGAAAAGGTACAACAATAAAGCCTTCCCGCACATCAAGTAGGACTCCATTCAGATCTATTTTGGGTCCTTCTCAGACTTATATCAAAATAACAAAGATCCCTTCGGATAGTCTCCTTCCAACACTTCTTGGCCATTCCTTGCGCTTTCTTAGCCGATTCAACATGCCAAATATCGCATTTTCTAACCAGCGCATTAGCCAACCTCCTTCGCAAATGGCCAAACCACCTTAAGTGGTTCTCTCTCATCTGATAATCCATCGAAACTATACCAACTTTCTTTTTGATCAAATCATTTCGTGTATTTCTGCCATTGTTATTCGCTCCACATATCTATGGTTCAAAGACAAACACTCAGATCCATAGAGCATAGCTGGTCTCACGGTTGCTTTGTAATACTTTCCTTTGATTTTCAAATGAATTTTCTTATCTCGCATAAAACAATAAAGGTTTGTTTCCACATTAGCCAACTTGCATTTATTTAATAAGTAATATCTCCATCGATTTCTCCATCATGTTGTAAAATAGATCCCGAGTATATAAAAAACCGTTCTTATGAATATTATCTTCTCAAATCTTCACCTTGATCCCTTCACTATTGCTTCCATCAAATGTGTACTCCACATTCAATCTTAACCCTGCTTATACTATTAAAATAGAATATGTTTTACGAATGTCCTTTTATATTGTAAGGGTGTTCTTGAAATCATTTGTAACCATGCACCTTCCTACTAAGGAGGTATTGTTCACCCATTAGAAAACAAGAACTTTCCATATTAATCAATTTATAAGATTTTTATCAGAGTTGTAGGAGGGACTCCCTCTCAAGTCTTGATCTAAAACACAATACTATCGTCACCACCATTGTCTCGTCTGAACTACAT
Organism: Ottelia alismoides; assembly: GCA_037367405.1. NCBI lineage: Eukaryota > Viridiplantae > Streptophyta > Magnoliopsida > Alismatales > Hydrocharitaceae > Ottelia > Ottelia alismoides. The sequence goes on from JAZKJV010010148.1 coordinate 79,447, forward strand.
ATTGGACATGTGAACCCACGACAAGCCATTACACTATAAAAGTTATTGCAAATCACTCCTTAATCTGAAACTAAGAATAAAGTTTGCATAATAGGTCCCTTCATACAATTAACATTATGTACCAAGGTCAACTTAATATCATACAACTGTTGATCCAAATGTTGGATCATAGAAGCTGGTGCAAGGTGAAATACCTAGGGTCCGTTTGGTTGCAGGGTTGGATAGGGTTGGGTTGGGTAGGGGTACCCCTGTGAATAGTAAACTGTGAGGAGGAGAACCCTGTTTGGTTGCAGGGCCAACCCGGGTTGGGCCAAGCCCACCCTACCCAACCCTGCAACCAAACGAGCCCCTAAAGGGTTAGATTAAGGACTCAACCACACCGTCAAATGACTATCAAGAAAGGATCTCCAGACTAAGAATGAGATGGCAATCCTTACTCTAAAGGCGGACATCTGGCCGACCTCTTGATGTAGGTCCTCTGAATAGAAATACGGATTCAGAGGTGTAGGATGAGTTCGATCAAAGAGTTGACTTAGCAAGATCGAGATAACCAAGACCTATATTGCATGATGTCAGGAAAAAGGCAAGCATCCTCTCATCAGAGACAGGAGTGCTACTATGTATGAGTATGCACACTTGATGCACCATTAAGTTGATGACCTAATCAAGGTGCATACACCTGCGCTCGCATGCGTATAAGGGCATATAAGTAATATGATCACTTAAAGGGATCATACAAGTTCACTACTGAAATGGAAGATATGAGGTCACTCATGAGATATTAAGATAAATCAAATATCAAAGTTGGTCAACTTGTATTGGAAATGGGACATGATTTGAAGGTATGATATATGTTTTTGGAAAGCATATGATCAATACTGGCTCCCGGTGATCGAATAAGAAACTTACCGATAAAACCATGAATGAGATGGTACAAAATGGGATCAGACTTTAGGGTTTAATCACATTCATCTAGCATGCATGATGTATGGGTATTGGGAATACTCGAGGACGATGTGATCTTAATGGGTCGCATACCATGACGCTTCCATTCCAAGGGATTGACGCAATAGGTTTGGAGTATAGACAACAACTAAATAGAAGATTTCGGATGGCAGAGCCGCTTGGCGGGGGGTGGACCCTGGTCGTAGGGAGAAGGTCGGGCCGCCGTGCGGGGCTTCAGGGCAAGAAGACGTCAGGGGGAGTGTTGTTCTCTTTCCCCAATCCCTTTGGGAGGGGATGCTTTCGTTGTGGATCTTCTTCGCAGTGGGCGTGGCAATACAGAGAGCCGATTAGGTGCTTTCGATGCTGGCAACATTCGCACAGGTCTCGCACCTGTCCTTTGCGGCTAGGGACGAACTAGGAGAAGAGGCTGTCGACTGTATTGATCGGCGAAGGCGGGGGACTTGGAGAAGCACTTTTCCACGGATCATCAGATGTTGGCTTGATCTCTACGGTGACTTTTCGTGGGGATATAGTGCAACTGACGCCATGACGGGTGATGGCAAGAGGGCTGTCGGTGGTGGAGGCAAGGGAAATGACTCGGTGGTCAAGGAGGTCGGACGGCTTGGAAGTGGAACGTCCAAGGAAGATCACCCGCATTCGTGTATCCGGAGTGCCGTACTAGTTGAGAGGTCGGGAGGAGCTTCGGTCGTTGCTCAAAGGGGTGGTTGGAGTGACAATCGTGGAAAGCACGGGGGTTCTCCCTGGGAACCATTGGACCCGGTGGTCATGGTAAAAGGAATCTCTGAAGAGTCGCTTGGGTGGAAGAATTTGTGGGATGGGAGGAACTGGATCAGAGGGCACCTAGCCGTTCATGAGGGCACGTTGCAGGGTGGTTTGCGTGGGTCGGTCACCACTATCGAGCAAGGGGGGAGTCTATTCTTGGCGAAGAGCTTCAGTTTGGTCGTAGGTGCTCTCTACCGCAAGGGGATCCCAAGCAATGCGCGACCATAGGAGCGAAATCGGCCCCTTTTTCTCAGGTTGAAGATCTGCTTCTGCCGAGCAGAGCGAAGTCGCCTCGTCGTGGCAATGGCGGTGGCGGAGCTGAATCGTCTCGTGGTGGCGGAGTAGACGAAGCGGTCCCGGTGGTGACCGAATCGTTGGGAGTTGTTGAATCTCGATGAGCGGAATCCTCTCCTTGTGGGGAGTAGAAGGGTCTGGAAGTCAAAGATTCGGGAGGTGAAGAGGTACCAAGAAGGGAAATCCGCTTCGGGAATTTCGTTGTCAGCGGAAGTATGAGAGGTGGGCCAGCGCTTCCTAAATGGTCGCATCGTTCCGGGCTCCCATGTCTCCCAGTCCCGTCTTCTTCGGACCCGAACATCTGGTTCGGATCCTTGAATCACCCCGATGGTTTATTGGCAAATTTCTTGGAAGACCCTCGGCCTGTGGGTCCACTTTTTTTGTTCCAGCTCCCACACACCTTCGGCCTAGCCTTTCGAATCAAAGGATAGGGGCGCTGCAGCAACCGGCTTCTGAGTCTTCTCACGACTATGATGGTATGGGGTCTGAGTGTCTTCTACCGAGTCGCGATATCTTGGAGGACAATGGGAGGAAATCGATCGAGGTGGCTTGTTCGGTCATCGGAAATGGAGGAGGGTTCAGGCACATCGTGCCAGGGCAAGGGCCAACCCTATCTGTGGAAGCCAGCAAGGAATCGCAAGGAGCTCTGCCGGAGGCGGATCCCTCCGTGATGGACACTCCGGAACCTCTAACCTACAGCGGGGGAATCCCTGGGACGCATACGATGGACCCACAGCCAGCCTCTCCGGTACATGAAGATTCTACGTCAAGTCCTTTGCAAGCCTCTGAAGGCACGATAAGGTTGCGACAGGATGGGCCCCCTAATAACCCTGCAGAGATGAAGATGTTGGAGGGGGGAAACGAGCAGATTTGGAGCTCGTTACTCTCGTCGATCGAGCAACAAGCATGAAAGAAGGCTTCTCCTGGCTGGGGGAAACTCGAGTCCGAGTCTAGAGGGGTCAGAGAGAAATGCGACACTCGTAGGTGCGACGATCATGGCTTCATCGAACAAGTTCAAGATCCTTGACAGGGCAATTGCAGAAAGGTTGGGTCTCATCCCACCAAGGAGGGCCTCCATTGATTCATGCATTTAAAGATCCTCTCGTGGAACGTTAGGGGTTTGGGGAGATCGGAGAAAAGGATGGCGGTAAAAATCTGATGCTGGATGCAAGGGCAGATGTGTTTCTTCTTCAGGAAACAAAGCTCGCGGCGGAGAGAGAGGAGGCTATCAGGGATCTGCATGGTCATGGCTATTTTGCTCCAGTTCAGTTGCTAGCAATTGGGTCCTCTAGTGGCCTCTAGACTGGGTGGAAAAACGACCTTTTGACTTAGTGGAAGCGAACAGCTTGCGTTACAGTGACACCGTACTTCTAAAACAGCATGACAACGGGGAATGTGTCCGCATATTGAACGTTTATAGTCGTACTGGGGGTGAGGAGGGCTCTTTAGCGGCTGAATTGAGAGAGATGGGATCGAGAGGCATGGATGAGGTGTGAATCGCTGGCGAGGATCTCAACGTCACCCTCCTCCCGGAGGACCGACCTCGGGGGGGGGGGGGGGGGGGGGGGGGGGGGGGAATCTTTCTGGAGGGCGGTTCACTCCATGGGGTTGTCGATATTTGATGTGGCCCGGCTACAAGAACACTTGGTGGAATGCGAGATCCAGATCCAGGCTCGACCGGTTCTTACTTTCTAAGTCGGAGGCCGAGTTGTTCCCTCTTGCACGGGCTTGGGCCCTCCCATGGGCCCATTCCGATCACACATCGATCCTCTGGTCATCTAGTGAGGGAGGCGGTGGAAAGTTTCAATTTAGGTTCGAGAAAAGCTGGTTTCTAGAGGAGGGATTCAGAGAGATGGTTAGTTATTGCTGGAGAAGGAGCACACCGGATGGTTCGGTGGTGGTAAGATTTACGTTGAAGCTCAAGGAGTTGAGGACCTCTCTTTACAAATACGGGAGAGATGTGAAGCTCAGGAAAAAAGCAAGAAGGCCGGAGTTATAGGCCTTGGTGAACGGCCAGGATTCTGCGGATGATGATCGAGGTCTCACCCAGGACGAGATCAAAGAGAGGCAGGGGCTGATGGAGGAAATTCTATTGGAAGATAAGAAGGAAGTGGAGTGTCGCTAGAGGTCGAGACAAAAGTGGCTAAAGGAGGGAGATGCAAATACGAAGTTTTTTCACTCCATGGCATCTGGCAGGAGGCGAAGAAACTTCATACATGAGGTGGAGGTGGGGGGAGTTCGAGTTTCTGGGGAGACGACGATTGGGGCGGCTATGAAGGAGCACTTTGTAGAGGTCACGAGGAGGTCGAGGAGGAGCGGTTGGGGCTGGCTCAGGAGAGGAGTTCGGTCTCTATCACAGGGTCAGGAGGAGGTTCTAATTTCGCCATTTTCAGAGGAAGAGGTTAGGCGGGATGTATGGAGCCTGAATGCGGACGGAGTCCCTGAGCCTAATGGATTTTCAGTCCTCTTTTTTCGAGAATTCTGGGACATCCATAAGAGTGACCTATTGGAGATGATAAATGAATTCAGGGTAAGCAACCAAGGATTTGAAGTGATCAATAGATCTTTGCTCTCCCTTTTACCAAAGAACGGCTCCCCCATGGGAGTAGATGATTACATGCCCACTGTACTCTCCAATGCGGTATACTTGATTGTGGCCAAGCTCTTGGCTATTCGGCTAAGGAATGTGTTGAGTTCTGTGGTCCTGGAGGGGCAATCGGCATTCATTCTCGAAAGGCACATGGCGGACGGGCTCGTTCTGGCGTCTGAGATTTGCGTGGAATGGAAGAGGTCCGGGGCAAAGGGCGCTCTTTTGAAGATCGATTATGCGAAGGCATATGATAAGGTCGATTGGAGATTCCTTTGGACGTCCTTGCGTAGGAGGGGTTTCCCAGAGCAATGGGTGGATTAGATGAAAAGATGCGTCACTACAACCTCGTATTTGGTGCTCGTCAATGGAAAGTCAGAAGGCGTATTCTTCCAGCCGCAAAGGGGGGTTAGACAGGGGTGCCCCTTGGCCCCTATGCTGTTCGTTCTAGTGGCTGACGCCTTGAATATCCTATTCTCGCAGGCGGTTGAGGCCGATTGGTGTGAGGGTTATAGAAGAGAAGACATTTCTATACCTGTACTCTAGTATGCGAACGACATTGTTATATTCCTTGGTGGAACTCATGAGCAAATCAACAACGTGGCGCACCTAGTAAATATTTTTGGAGACCTGGCAGGGCTAGAGATAAACAAGAGCAAGTCGGAGGTTATATCTTTCGGTATGAACAAAGCAGAGTGCGACATGCTTGCGGAGGCTATGAAATGCCGTATGGGAAACTTCCCCATCCTGTACTTAGTCTCCCCCTCACCTCGGGTAAGCTCAAAAGTACGGACTGGGAGGACATCAATCAGAGGATGGAGCGAAGAATGGCAGGTTGGAAATCCTTTTCTTTGTCGAAAGGTGGGAAGCTAGTTTTGTTAAAGTTTGTCCTCTCTGCTATTCTGATTTTCTTCTTCTCCACCATATTATTACCTGTTGAGTCAGAAGGAAGATCGAATCACTAATGAAGACGTTTCTTTGGTCGAACGGGAGGCAGTATGGCCATGGAATGCACCTTGTCAGCTGGGAGGAATTGACTAGAGGACGCAAAGAGGGGGGCTAGGAATCCGTGATGTTGGGAACATGAACAGGGCGCTCCTCTCGAAATGGGTCCTACGCATCTGGGGGCCGTCAAATGCTCCGGTGGTGAGACTGTTGAGGTGTATCTATCGGGTGATGAGCCAGCTCTCTGTTGGTAGCACTAGGTTTGAATCCTTGCTTTGGGACGGGATTCGTGCGGTCCTTCCTCAACTCTCTGGAAAGATGGTTCAGAAGATCGGTGATGGCAACCTCTTTCGATTCTGGAAAGACGATTGGACGAGAGAAGTTAAGCTTGAGGACCGTTTCCCCTGTCTCTTTGCGTTGACTGCCCTCAAGGAAGCAACCTTGTCACATACATTGGTGGTGGACTCATGGGGGTCGGCATTTAATTCGCCGCTATCGAAGAGGCGCATGGATGAGCTGTTGACGCTGCTAAGGGATGTTCCACAGACGGACGTGATAACCACGAGCAGAGATCATTTTGTTTAGGTGGGGAACAGGTTCTCAGTCAAAATGGCATACGAGGAGTTCAACAGGAGGGCATAGGAATTGGACCAGGAACTGAAGGACGATGTCAAAATCATTTGGGCATAAAAAATCCCTAGCAAAATAAAATTTTTCCTTTGGTGCTTAAGAAGGGGGTGCATCTTTGACAAAAGTCGTAGAGGGAGATTGATGGGGCTGTCTAATACCCGGTGCGACAGATGCAATGAGGCGAAGGAGAACTCGACACATCTTTTTCTGGGTTGCCCGGTCTCGGACAGGATCTGGAGGGAGGTGGATATCTCTTGGATCTACACGGACGACTTTGCCTCGTTTTGGGCCTCGATACGATAGACGGGAGGTGGGTCTACGGATGATTGTGTGTGGCCGTTTGCGGTACTGTGGGGCATTTAAATTGGTCGTAACGAGATGGTTTTTAAGGGTCAGAGATGTTACTGGGAAAATGTAATCTCTCATTGCACCGCGCTTTATAATACATGGTTATCGCGGTAAAGTAATTTCTTGTTTTATTAATGAAAGTTGGCGGTGACCCCCACGATGGGGGATCACCCACTATTTACTCAAAAAAAAGGTTTGGAGTTTATCTCCAAGTGTCCGATGAGAATGCACACTATCCCCAAAGGAGTTTGAGGATTGTTCTATTCAAAACAAAATCTCAGTATTCAGAAAAAGGAGAAATAAGGATGATTAAATTGGATTTATTCATCATGGATAATATTATCACGTATAGTATTATCCACACTAATCCAAGAATTATATGGATATGATCCACATTATTGGAAGTGTGCTAAGAAACATCTAAGATAATTAAATTAGATTTAATTATCATGGATAAGATTAGTGTGGATAGTGATGTCCACAATAATCTTGGATAGTGTGAATAAGATCCACAACATCATATTGAGACTTGATTGTGAAAATGATCGACAACTTCTATATTAAAGTGAACTGGATTCACATTATGTAAATGTAAGTTGGATTTACCTTTATTTTTGGACCTATGAATATGATTCATAATTTTGGATGGCTTATTTGTGATTGTCACAAATAATTTGGAATTATTTGGTGATAATTTACAAAATTTATCAATTAATTAGAAATATTGATTGTTGAAACAATGCAACATTATAAAAGAAAAAGATAAAGATAAAAGCTAATAAGTTGGTCGTCCAAGGTAGGACTCATCATGGCAGAAATCCCCACCTTATCTACTATATTTATCTCTCTTTTATATTGTATCTAAATGTTGTCAAGTTTGTTGGATAATTTCAATTTGTGGTGGATTCCAGTTTGGGATTCCACCCTTTATTTTTTTAAAAAAAAATCAATTTTCCAAAAATAGTCAACAAGGAAAAGATAAGAAGAGAAAAAAGAAAATAAAACTAAAGAGCATAATACAAATTAGAGGGGACGACCATGATGAGACCCACCATAAGGATGTTCCCCTCTAATATGCATTATCTCTTTTTTATCTCTCCTTTATCCTTTTTTATTTGTTGATAATTATTAAGAGATGATTAATTGATTAGTAGTTGATAAATTGTTGCCAACTTTTATCCTCAAAATTGGTGAAGGTCAATTCATCTTGGGCATCCATTTTACAATTAGGACTATACTCCTAATGGTCTGAAAAGAAATAAAGGGAGAGGCAGTGCCGGCTCTCCGGAGAACAGAACAGAACAAAACAAAAGTAATTCAAAGAGTTGAAAATAAATTCAAGTCTCTCTCTCCCCTTCCCTATGGTTGTCCATCTCTAAGGTCAGGGCGTCCGTTCGTAATTGTCCTGTCGTAGTTTTGCCGGAATGATGTATCCAATCTCATATAAACGATCTTCTTCAGTGCTCCGTGCATATGAAAGAAGGAGATTCCATACAACAAAATCAGAAGCTACGCAACTCAGATCATCTCTTTGGATTGCGAGAAGCACGCGATTCATCCTAGTGTAGGTAAGTGCAGTCTCTGTCGGATTGGACTTCAGACAAGAGGTCTTTTACGTGAGAGACTTGTAGATCACGATCACACTTCAGATACGTCTTAATCTCGTGCAATCTTGATGGAACGTATTGGGAATGGCTACCAACCAATGTGGTTCCATCAATTTGTTTTAATTATTCTGCAACCATCTCGACTCGTACGACAAGTCAATTTTGACCAAATCTGATCCGATGAACATATTTCTGTGATGTGTAATTCCTAATCAACCTCCCTTCAAGTGGTAGTAGAGAAATGGTAAGAGGTCTTAATATGATCCAAAGTCCTACGAAGATATGGCTATGGATATCGGATTGTGGGAACATGGTTTTTCGATAATTGTGCGATCGCGAATTATTTGTGCAAGTATTTGATGTTGCTACTGTGGAGAAGAATGAAAGAACACATGAGATGATTTATTCATGAGGTCTAGGGGTTCTTATATAGGCTGGAGCCCTAGAGCACTCATAAAAAAGAAACTACATAAAAGAACCCCAAAGGGATACAATTGAATAGATCAAAATAAAGCTCACTCTAACACTCCTTAAGTCGGAGCATATCTATCGATCATGCCCAAGTTAGAGATTATCCATGAAAAATGCTTCTTTGGTAGAGCCTTTATGAATATGTCCGCAAGCTGAAATTCAGTGGAGATATGGGGAGTGGTGATCTTCCCTCCTCGTACAGCATCACGAACAAAGTGATAATCAATCTCAATGTGCTTGGTTCACTCAAGGAAAACATGATTAGCGGCATACATTTCAGTGGACTTGTTGCCACAGTATAAAGGAATAGGAATAGTAACAAAAATACCGAGTTCTTGTAGAAAAGAGACTAGCCAAGTAATCTCACAGGTGGCCTGAGCCATCGCCATGTACTCTACCTCTACACTCGATCTAGAGACTACGGTCTGCTTCTTGCTCAGTGTGAGATCCCATGTATTAGGACATGATCTTTTCCTCAATTTTTTGAGCCAATTTAGTAATCAAATCATATAAATAGCACATCACCTGCTTGTTGATACCTTTCCAACTAGTCCAAGAATGCCGAAATCGAAATTCGTATGGGAGAGTTACGTGTAAAATATTGCCGAGTTGTGTTTATTTGGATCCAAATCCAAACCGGATCCATTTAAGGTTGAACCCCGATATAAGAGGAGGGATGAGCCAAATGATTAAACCACTTAACCACTACGTTTGAGCTCACCCCTCTCGTTGGAGCTCCACCGCTGAAGGAATTTTCCGACCATTGATCGAATGTCCAAGTACACCATTTCGAAGAGCTCATGCATGTATCGTCGTGAACACGTCCGTGGTGCGTGAAATGCCACGAAACTCTCATTTTAAAGGAAGGAAGCTCGAGGCAGAATGTTCCCATAGGTACGATTCCCCTTCGTTTGCCATCGGATCTTATTTTTTGCACCATGAGTTGTTATTAGTGTTTAGAACTGTAAGCAATGCCAGTTTCGCACTTAGGTGAGTTTTTACAAATACCCCAAAGGGAGTCTCAACATCTAGACTCGGGTCGATATCATTATGTGTTTGTCTGAGCTTCTTCTTGCCATAAAAACATCAAAGGAAAAACAAGCCATGTTCTTTAACATGTATATAATTAAATGGGTATGTTTTGACGACTACCTGAAAAGAGTTGTGGGTATCGTGCCCGCATGTCAGCTTTTGATACCATATCAGTGCCACAGCATCTTAACTAAGGGAATCTCTTTGTTGTGAAGCCTCTTCATAGCACTATCGAGTATCTGCACTAGTCTCTCCTCGTATGTCAAGTCGGGTTCTACGTCAAGATTCTCATAGCTGATGATGTGTCGAGGGTTGTGCACGTACTTCCTCATGTTAGATATATGAAAAATATCGTGTATGGTTGAGAGGTGTGGAGGAAGGGCTACTCAATAAGCCAATTTCTCTATACAAGCAATGATATCAAACGGTCCAACATATCGTGACGCTGATTGCTACGAACACCAAATCTTTGTACTCCCTTCATGGGAGATACTTGTAGGAACACCAAATCTCCAACATGTGTTCACAGGAATTAAATCAATATGAAAGATTAAGTTAGATCTTAACAAGTCATATTTGTAAATGGATTAAGAGAAGGTGGTCGGTTTAACTAAAACTCCAAATCTATTCTCTGATGGTCTGCATAGCTCTTCTGGTGTATATGTTCCATCAGAAGCTTCCGTCTCACAAGATCAACAGCCCTCGCAGTCTCCTCCAAGAGATCTACGGAATAAAGGGCATGGTCACCTACCTCACGTCAGCTAACGGGTGTGAGACATCTTCACCCATATAGGGCTTTGAATGGTGCTATGTCGATATTGGAATGATGATTGATGTTGTACGTGAATTCGACAAACAGCAGGTGGTCCTCCCAGGACCCTTTCCACTCAAGTGTACATGCGCGTAACAAATCCTCTAGTGTCCGAATGGTGCGCACACTCTGTCCGTCGGTTTGCGGATGGTATGTAGAACTCATCTTCAGCTCTATTTGTAGTGATGACATGAACTGGTGCCAGTAATGCGATGTGAACCTCGAGTCTCTATCAGACACTAGCTCACGTAGTATACCATGAAGCTTGATAATGTTCTGCACATATAATTTGGCCAATTTATATGGAGTGTAAGTCATGCTAACATGTATGAAATGAGTTAACTTGGTCAATCTGTCAACAACGACCCAAATAGCATCATGTCCACCTGGTATCATCAGCAATCTAATGACAAAATCCATGTAAATACTCTCCAACTTCCACTCGGGAATGGGGAGAGACAACAATAACCCTGGTGTTCTCATATGTTCAGCCTTGACCATCTGACAGGTCAAGCATCTGCTAACATGTTGTACTGCATCGTGCTTCATCCCGTCCAACCAGAAATGTTAGTGTAGATCACGATACATCTTTGTGCTGCCTAGATGAATAGACAATCACGAACTGTGTGTCTCATCAAGAATGGCTCTGTGCAGTTGCTCATCATCGGGTACAACAACATAGCCAGCCTTCCACAAAATGAACTATGTCACCACAAAATCATCACATTCGTCCTTGATGGCATGCATGTACCTATCTTTGATCCAAGGATCTATCTTTTGACCTTTGATTATGCGATGCCATAGACTGTTGAATCGTGGAGGCACGACAGTAGATATGGATGCCCTCTCATCTGGGTGCCAATCAGTCAAAACTGCGAGCATATCCCATGTATATAACCAGTTTCTTGTACCCCCTGCATGAGCTCTCCTGTTAAACGCATCTATCACTACGTTCCCTTATCAAGGTGGTAAGAGATTGTGCAATCGTAATCCTTCAATAGCTCAATCTACCTGCATCGTCTCATATTCAACTCCTTCTGATCGAAGATGTATTACAGACTCTTGTGATATGTGAAAATCTCAATGTTCACCTCATAAAGATAGTGGTGTTAGATCTTCAAGGCGAAATACTGCCAACTCCAAGTCATAAGTGGGGTAATTCCACTCATGCAGCCTCAACTGACCTGATGCATAAGCAATCACATGACCTCACCCCATCAGAACCGCTCCTAAACCTTCTCTTGGGGCATCTATGTATACTGCACAATCCTGAGTTCCTGAAGAAAGTGCAAGAATGGGCGCAGTAGTCAATCTTTCCTTCAATGTTCTGAAGGCTTACTCGTATGAGTCGTCCTAAATGAATGGAACTCCCTTCTATGTCAATCGTGTCAAGGGAAGAACAACTCGGGAGAAACTACCGATGAAGTATCTGTAATAGCCCCCTAGGCCAAGGAAGCTACGGATCTGAATGATTGTCTTGGCATGCTCCCAAGACATAATTGCCTCAATCTTCGTAGGATCAATTGTGATACCTGTGCCAGAAATGACGTGTCCAAGGAATGAGACATGGGATAACCAGAATTCACACCTGCTCAGCTTACCATACAACTTGTGTTCTCAAAGTGTGTCCAGGACTATCCTCAAATTATTTGCGTGATCACATTCATTCTGAGAATATATTCGCACATCATCGATGAACACCATCACAAATTTGTCGAAGATATGGACGAAAAATCATGTTCATCATATCCATGAATGTTGTTGGGGCATTTGTGAGCCCAAACGGCACCACAACAAACTCGTAGTGTCCATATCGAGTCCTGAAAGTTGTCTTTAGAAAATCTGATTCTCGAATCCTCAGTTTATCATAGCATGATCTAAGATCGATCTTCGAAAACAATGAAGATCCATGTATTTGATTAAACAAGTCATTAATGTGTGGCAAAGGATAATGGTTCTTCACCGTTCTCTTGTTCAGTTGTTGGTAGTCCATGCATAATCTCATCGATCCATCCTTCTTCCTAACAAAAAGGACGGGAGCACCCCAAGGTGAAGTGCTCGGCCTCACAAAACCCAAGTCAAGTAACTCTTGTAACTGCACCTTCAGCTCTCTCAACTCAGTTGGTGTCATACGGTATGGAGCCATCAAGATCACTGTGTATATGGCAATAACGTGATCTCAAACTCAATCTCTCTCTCAGGCGGCAAACTTAGCAAATCATTAGGAAACACATCAGGGTAGTCTGACACCACCCTAATGTAATGGGTCATCGGCTCTCTATCAGATGTCTCTCGAACAAATGCTAGAAATGTGTTCACATCCTTGATCAACAAATCTCTGAGCTCTCAACATGGAGATGTACTCCATTTTGGAGTAATGTAATGTACCCTCAAAAGTGAACTTGGGTAAGTTCGAAATCCTAAAGACAATTGTCTTCCTAAAACAATCAACGAGAGCATGATGAGTTGACAACTAATACATGCCCAAAATAAGGTCGAACTCTTCGAGCTATAGTAAGAGACAATATGCAATCTTCTCGTGACCGCCAATCTACACGGGTAAACTTCTGACTATCAGTCTAATGATGAAGAACTGGCCGCATGGCCATGGATGTGATATGGAGGATATAAGGCCTCTGCAACTCTACCTACTTGAGCTAGTAATCTCGAAGCAATGAATGAATGTGGGATTCCATAGTCAAATAAAACATGGAAAGGTCGGCTCAAGATTGAGATCATACCTTTCACCACAGTAGTTGTTGATCGTGCCTACTCCTCAATCATTGCATGTAACTGATCCTGCCTCGGTGGTGCAGTATTTGAACAGGTCACGCGCTGTGTCTGTCTCTACGACCTCATGAAGTTGTTCATGCCACAGAATCATCCGATATGTTGTGCTTGTGGTCGAGGCGAACTAGAGGCATGAAGGCAATGAGACAGGTAGTGACGCTACTAGTTGTACAAGTAACATTGGACTGACTGGGTAGATGGAGTGGTCGCATCTGCGCTCCGAGTCATTTTGTTGTGGATCTCTCCACTCTTTTCGACCTAGATGGTTGTGTTGAACAGGTGCCTAGTTCGGCAAGTGCTCCTACTAAATTAATCGTCAGAGTTGAGCGAGCACAACCTGAAAATGCTGAACTTGAAGGATGAAACCGCATGGCTAATCTATGTTGCCAAAACGATGGTCGAATCTATTCGAATGAAAGTTGTGGTGTAGGAACCGCTCCAGACGAACTCCCAAAATATTTCTCTGATGTCCTCAAACTTGTCTGTTGCATCAGTAGCCTCGAAGATAGATATGAGACGTAGTCCGACCAGTTTCTCCTATACCTCTTCCCTCATCCCTCTCATGAATTTCTCCAAATTCTCCTCTGAAAATGCATTGGTAGCTGGTGTGTGTCGCGACAGCTCGGTGTAGTGAACAAAGTACTGTCTAGCAGTCATCCTCCCCTGTTGAAGCTTTGTGAATAGTCGGCACTAAGATTCCTTCCACTTCCCAAAAAAAGAAGCGGGATCTAAAGCTAGTCTCGAAATCGTCCCATATGGGCTCGCATCCCATCTTGAAAACGATCGCCTCCCACCATCTCTCAGCGAATGATGTCAATGAATACTCCATAGAAGATAACCATGCATCTCCTGGTGCGTGAATCATACAGAGTACCTTCATCACTCTCTTCAGCCATTGCTCGGCCTCATCTAATGTCCTGATGCCCACGAACACGACCACATTGGCTCGCTGATAGGAAGTAAAAATCAACGGATGCATGTGAATGGTAGAGTGGTCAGGCGCAATCTTGTTTACAAAAGGTACAGGGTCCTGCTTCCTATCATGGTCTCCACCCTCTACTCCATGTATGTGCATCTCCTCATGTAAGTCATCAAACTGAGGCTATTGAACCTCTCCAGATTGAGGCAGCTCATGTCGTATTCCATCCTGAGATGGATGGCAGGTGAAATTAGATAGCTCCTCAAACCTCATCTCGATTTCGATCTATCTATATCACCATCTATTGGGCCTTGATCTGGTCCTGCTAACCTCTCATAGCAGTCTGATACTGCTGGAGGTCGGTGAGGGTGGTCAGTATGCGCTTCAAACAGTCTAATATCTCCACGCTAGCTCTAGACACCATGGTTCTGTACGAGAACCAATATCACTAGTCATAAAAATTGATATACGCGGATACCATCAACTGTGCTTTTCTCTTCTTGGGATACAATACGAAAATTAATTGCAAAAAGTGGCATATGTGGTTGTTGAATTTGAATGTCATTCTTTCCCTTCTGAGACTCGCGAGAAGTCGGAGGATTGTCGCTATCTAAGAACTTAATATGATCAGAATTTTATACTGCTAATGCGTGTAGCGGGGTACCACTACTCTGATAACATGAATGTGACGTTCTGAGATCGAAGTTACCCGTTTGCACAGCATTCGCAATATTACATTCGCTATCGATCGCATTAGGTTACATAAATAGAGGGAAAACTTTTCACATTTGAATGACATTTACAATTTTAATAATCAACCACAGAACAACAAATGTCACCAAGAGATATTTGCATTAATTTTCATAAAATATTACATGTGTCAAAAGAAAATGACATTATGTACATGTATCCCAAAATATAACAAAAGAGAGAAATATGCATTTACAATATCTTGTACAAAAGCTATAATATGTGTACCGTCAAAAATAGAATGTCAGAAACCGCGGAAGTTCTGGGTCTAGTTGTCAGACTATTGTGATGCAGGTGCTTTATATGCCATCTATGTTAAGAGGAAAAGAATATCAACAAAGGTTGGGTACAATCTAACTTATTAAAAAATTAACGGGTATTTCAGTGGTTTCAAAAGAAGAAAGTAGATGTGTTGACATTTAAATTTAACATGCTACTTGCATTGAAGTTGGTTTTCAAGTTATTATGCATATGAATCCTCATGTTCACTCACCACCTCAACTACTCTACTAATTGCTCTCATCTAATTATAAACTTCATATTTAGGCTATCATCATTTGATTACTTATAATTCATGTTGATGGATCATAACAATGTAGATGATGAGTCTCATGTTCTGATATTTGTCCTTTTCTAATTCCTCAAGCTAAACGGATAATCTGTAGTCTTGGTCCGGGTGAGACCTCACACTATGACTTTAAGGCAGGAAGAATGCTTTACAGTTGGGGTGCCTCCTTAGAAATGCAGTGTAGTGTAATACATCATTATTAAGTTTCCATACGTCCACTAGCTTCACCTAACAACCGTAATAATATTTCTTATTTTGATATAAATGATTTTGCATTAACTTCCACTATTGTGAGATGTTAGATGTGATGATGAATATTATTAAATGTTGATGATTGATGATTGATAATTAATTATTGATGATTTTCAGGATCTAATATCTATCCTCGCCAGTACTTACTTATGGAACAAGAACCAAACTCAACTCCTCCTGACAATGATCTTTTCCTCGTCAGGACCAACTGGCAAAACAGTGACCAAAACTCAAGCAGTGAGGAAGCCTCCTGAGAGACTCTTCTGTCTCTCGTTTTCTCAGTGCAAGTGCGGTCCAGGAGAGGACGAGGCACATGAAGGATATGGTTAGATCCTCAAGCGCATCACGGAAGCGTGAGCGTCGTATCGAATACGACGAAGAACGACTAGTCGGACTAGTTCTACGCAGCGGAAATTGAAAAAAATTTTCATGCGACGAAACCACAGGATCCAAGAGCACTTCTCATATCGTTTCGTCTAAACCACAAACAAGTAATAGGATTACCCCTTGAAGCGTGGTTGCGATCAAGTCTCTAAACGAAGAGACCTCCTGTCTCAAGTCCGATCCGACGGAGGAAACGCTTACGACCGCGGGAATGAACCGCGTGCTTCTCGCAATCCATGTTGATGATCCAAGTGACAGATCTCCTGATCTCCACACACGAGATCCAATATCTTCTTCACGAGCGAGGCGCACCGAAAGAGACGGAGATCCACGAGCAAACGATCGGGCAACATAACGATGACGCTGCGGCGATGGAGAACCTCTCTAGGGCATCCATGGTGGACGACCACATGAGAGGGAGAGGGAGAGAGAGTAGACGTGTAGAGAGAAAGAGAGAGAGAGAGAGAGTTGTTGCCTCACTTGTTCTGTATGTCAAGAAGAGCAAAGGGGTGCCTCTCCTTTTATAATATTTTGGGATCCATGGATCTCAATCCATGGACAACACAAATCCAATGGCTCTCATTGATTGTGTTTCTTTCAATGCTAAGATTTGTGTTGGTAAACCAAAAATAATTAATTTAATTGAGATTAAATATATATATTGATAAATCAACATAATTTAATCCTCAAATTAAATCAACTAAATATGGAGATAATGGGAAAGAGAGAATGCCTCCTTCCATATACATGGAGTGGGCGGCCTCCCTTTCCTAATAGGAATAGGTGGACGTCCCTCCTATGGAAGGATCATCTCCAAATGTAATCTCCCTTGATTACATTATTCCATGTATCTCCAATTTATTACAACAACAATTGTTATAATTATTCTACAAAATAATTCATGATTATTTTGTGATCATTGCAATCTTTCCATTGGAAAATTGTGAATCACATTCACAACCCAAAATAAAATATAATTACATTTTCAATTTAATGTCCAATGTGAATCCAATTCACATCAACATTTAATTAACAAATGTATATTACCAGCTAGTACACGAGTGCTAATCTTAAGTGAAAAAAATGAAGCAATTGACCGACAACCATGACTACTTGGTGCACTCTCGAAGCACTGGGCTGCAACCACAAATGTACTGAGGCTGAACACCACATGGTGTCTCCTCGGTGTGTCAAGCAACATGTCCCTCAACTAATGTTTGTTGGGATTTTGTAACATCCGGGATCCGCGTAAACCCGAACTCGACCCGAATAAGGTCCGAATAACCCAATAAAGTTATCTGACAACATTAGATAATCTAAAACGATGAATTGATTAAGAATCAAAAGTCGTTCGGACAAAATCGACCAAAAATCGGTCCCTTCGTAATGCGCGCCGCAAAAAGCCGCGACGCGAATTCGGAAACCATAAAACAAACCGAGACCGCCATGAGATCCGATTCGACGAAACAAGACCAACGAAATCGACCGTTCGTCAATCGGAGGTCGTTTGATATTTTAAACTACAAAATTTAATCCGAAATCGAAACCGTACCTCGAAAATTTCGGACATCCAAACCCGACCGAAAATATATCAATATTATACTCATATTGATCATCATTCAGAGACGATCAATTCGATATGTTGCACGTCGAAATCCGACACCCGATGCGCGAATACGGTCCATTTAAAGTATAACAACTAAAGAATCTTTTGTAAAAATAAATAAATTATTATTACACAGTACAACAGTACTGCACAGTCCAAGCCTCCCACGTATAGTTCTTTTTGCCTACAAATGGCAACAAAGGATTTTCTATGTGTCACCCTTTTATTCCCCTTCTCTCCTATATATATAGACCCCAAGAAAACCCTTTCTTTCCCCATTTCTTTCGCATTTCTTTCCCAACGAGAGCCTTCAGCTCTATCTTCCAGCCATTGCTGCTTCAGTTAAGCTCCAAATCTGCTGATCTCCTGAAGCCCTTGAGGTTGGTCAAGCTATTATTGTTTTCTTCCGCAGCTGCAGCTGGAGCTACTCCCCTAGAAAGCCCCAAATTTCAACTCCCTGTTGCTGTCCAGCAACTGCTGGAATCTCCAGGCTCTTCATTGCAACTGCTGCACCATTGGAGATGTTTCTCTACTCCAAATCAGTCCCCTTCTGCATGTTAATTGATCTTTATTTGAAGATCAAGGTACATTCCTATCTCAACCTCCTATTGCTGCCATACATGCACATATAACCCTCTTCTTGTTGTTCTTGATTCCAGTTTCCAGCATGCATATTGGATGATTTTATCCTAAAAAAATGGGATCCTTATGTACAAATTTCAGTCCTTTTTTTTGAAGACATACATGCACAATCTTTTCCTTCCCTGTTGCCTTACATGTAATCTAAATATTAAAATCTATAAACTAAATCTCCTCTTACTATTATGCATGGGTTTTTCGTGATTAAATTCCCAATTTGATGTTTATCTCCTAGTGTATTGTGTAATGGGAAGAAAAGGTTCTCTTTGGCGTCACTACCATCTTGATTCATCTTTCAATTCAAGATCACTCAAATTAGTGCTTCCCAGATTTTATCGATGGTCAACAATTATATGGCCAATAATGTCTCTAGGACTGGTCATGTTGCAAATTTAGTTCTCATGTGGATATTGTTAGAAGGTTCCTTTCAATTCTGGAAGGCAGGGTTGCATGCACCTTAATAGTTCTCATCTATGAACACTATTAGTTATCTATAAGATAGGGAATACTGCAGTACTTCTGCTTCAAGATGTGATTATAGTTGTGATTTGAAAATTTTGTCTCCATAATGATAAATGCTGGATTTCAGATTACTGGATAATTAAGCACCAAATAGATCGAATATATGCTCTACTTCCTACACTATATTATTGATTAAAATTTCGGTATTGTGATACCCAGTAATCCGACCAGTATAAATATTCCTTAGATCTCTTGTATTCATTATACCCTCTTGATTACAAATAAGTAAATTTACTTAATGCGTGCATTATAAATGTCTTAGTGAAACCAACAGAACCACTTCGACCAACATCATAACAAGATAGTTACTGTTCAATAACTATTTATCATTCTTTAGGTCTATGGAATACATGTGATCACCTCTTCGTAATCACCAGTGGAAGGGTTGTTTGAGATTTCCCAAAATTGTGACTCAATTAGAGTCAACTAATATAAAATATAAGATATACTTGAATAAAACAGTCTTAAACTTGAAAACAAAGCTGGGTTAATTGCAAAGTAATATATATATATATATACACTTAATTAAATTATAGGTGAAAAATTTACCAGATAAAGCTAGGAAATAACATGTATCTATGATATGTATACCAAAGTGTCACTAATAAAGTAATTGAAAGAATATGCACGGTATTGACCAAATGATTACATTTGTACCCAAGTATTCAGAAATAAAGTGAAAGACGTATATTCAAAAAAAAACACTCAACAGGCCCAAGTATCAAGTTCATACTAATCATTGGCTTTGTATGGGAGTCTACACAACCACTCCTAGAAGATAGCATATTATTGGACTGAAGGTTTTAGATACTATAGTAACATAGGGAATTTCTGGACAATCACAAGCATCCATAAGACTATTATACGGGTACAAGCTTAATGGGGAAGTTAATAGGAGGATCAAAGTAAAATAACTATTAGTAAAAAAAAAGATTAAGATCTTTATGATAATATCTTCAATCAATTGGTCCATGAGTATAACTACTATTGATTTATGTCACTAACGATTAACTGTGAAAACATACCAAGATCTGAAAGGTTATCCATAGAAGAGGTTGAAAATGGATTAGGTAATCAAGTAAGTGTTTACAAGGGAGAATCGATATTGACAAGAGATGCCAAGAAAATTTTGAGTAGTAAAAAAAAAGGTGAAGTATTGATGACTAATAATCAATAGTGCCGGTCATGGAAACCCTTATACCTGACCGTGCGAGGGCGCGGTGACCCTCAACTGGACGGAAGAATAGGAAGCCCAGTTTGGGCAGCGGCCGCCAAGTGCGCGGGTCTAGGATCCTAGTCCCTTTTCGGTTTTTACGCGAGCTCGCAGTGTTTTTACGCCTCGTTGGGATCCCGACTTTAGACCAGTTCCGCTGACCCTGTTTTAGGATACCCAGGCGGGGGATCCTTGGTTTTCAGTTTTACGTACGAGCTCGGTTGCCCGTTACCGGTCGGGCTGTTTTTCTAGAGCGACTTTTCCGGGAAGTCCCTCTCACCCGTCTCAGTGGCGTAGTTTGGGAGTTAGACCTATCCCTCTATTGGACCGTCCTTCCAATTAGAGGGCGAGACGGAAGAGCCTTTTGTTGGCTTCTTCACCGCTTGAGTTTTTCTTCCGCCAACACATTTGGCGATTCTACATCCAGATCATCCATATCTACATGTATATCTACATCATCGAGAGTTACATCAGAGAGAGAGTTACAGTCATGGTTTGGAGGAAATCACAATTAAAATTGAGATAATTAGAAGTGACTATAATCAGCTTTGAAATCTCCATAAAGATCATAGTTAAGTTAAGTAAATGGAAGTAACTATAGTCTAATTCGAAATCTAATTAAGCTAGTGGACGTGTTGGGAACTTAGTTAGGATGCATTATACAACACCGCATGCCTACGGAGGCACCCCAACCCTAAGACTTTTCCGAAGTCTTAGAGTCATAGTGTGAGGTTTCACACGAACCAAGACCACAGACTATCCACTAGACTTAAGAATTTAATAAATCATTATATCTTCTCATCTCATCTTTTCCATCATCAAAATCCACAAATATGATCTCTAAGTAATATGAGAATGAAATATACTTACTATGATCAATTAGTTATAAAATAAATATGCTTATGTGGGAAATGTTGGGTCAATGGCTAATCATGAGAGGTACTTACTAGAGATTTGAAAACCTTTTACAATTGCAAGTAGAAATAAATTTTAAATTTGAGTTGCTCATGCCTCTCTACTTGCTTTCTTTTGTAAATAATAAATGCCTGTTATTTTTATATAAACTTATGGGAAGTACCAGCACCCGCTGACGCCTTTTCTTCCTTGCACGCATGGCAGGCAAGGAGCCTTTAGCACAGTAGCGGGTTAATGATTTCAGGAGATAAATTTTATACCCAATGGTATGGTTTATTTTGTGCCAATTTTTGTTCAATTTATACTGTATTATGTTTCTTTCTCTTCAGTCAGATTTTTGGGATATACTATATGTACTGTCAGACTTTGTACATGTGAAATATATGGAAGTTAATGAAATAAGATTTTGGTGACAATTGTTCTAATAACTTGTGGTTATGATTGTGAATGTCATGTGGAAAATTATCCACGCGAAAAATTTTCCTGTATTTCCGTAGCTTATGCGATCTAATGCGAATGAATGTTGTAACGCGAAATGTGTGTAAACGGGTACCCGGATCCTCGGGGGTTTAACAAGTTTGGTATCAGAGCTCAATTTTAAACCATTTGGTATGCGTCGACATTTCTGGTGGGATGGGATGAAGCGCGATGTGGCGCTACATGTTAGCAGATGCATGACCTGTCAGATGGTCAAGGCTGAGCACAGGAGACCACCAGGATTACTGCAGTCTCTCCCCATTCCCGAGTGGAAGTGGGAGAGCATTTCGATGGATTTTGTCACGGGATTACCGAAGACACCAGGTGGCCATGATTCCATATGGGTCGTTGTTGATAGGTTGACCAAGTCAACCCATTTCATACATGTCAACACGACTTATACTCCATTTAGGTTGGCCAAGCTCTATATGCAGAACATTATCAGGCTGCATGGTATACCACGAGAGGTGGTGTCTGACAGGGATTCGAGATTTACATCTCACTATTGGCATCAGTTCATGTCAGCACTACAGACAGAGCTGAGGATGAGTTCTGCATATCATCCGCAGACAGATGGGCAGAGTGAGCGCACCATTCAGACACTTGAGGATCTACTTCGCGCATGCACTTTGGAGTGGAAAGGGTCCTGGAGGGACCATCTGCCGTTAGTGGAATTCACGTACAACAACAGCTATCACTCCAGCATTGGCATGGCACCATTCGAAGCCCTATACGGGCGAAGATGCCTCACACCTCTCAGTTGGCGTGAGGTAGGTGATCATGCTTTATATTCCGTGGATCTCTTGGAGGAGACTGCGAGAGCTGTTGATCTTGTGAGACGGAGGCTTCTGACGGCACAGAGCCGCCAGAAGAGCTATGCAGATCGTCGGAGGAGAGACTTAGAGTTCCAGGTAATCTAATTAATTCTTCTTCATCTATGACATATATATATATATATGTCCAAAATTAATCTCATATTAATGACACTCCTATCGATTATAGGTTGGAGATTGGGTATTTTTGCGAGTATCTCCCATGAAAGGAGTGCAGAGATTCGGTGTTCGTGGCAAGTTGGCGCCGCGATATGTTGGACCTTTTGAGATTCTGGCTAGAGTGGGGAGAGTGGCATACCGAGTAGCCCTTCCTCCACATCTTTCTACTATTCATGATGTCTTCCATGTATCCAACTTGAGGAAATATGTCCACGATCCTCGGCACGTCATCAGTTATGAGAATCTAGACGTGGAGCCAGATCTGACTTATGAGGAGAAGCCAGTCCAGATACTTGATCGTGCTGTGAAAAAGCTTCGCAGCAAAGAGATTTCATTGGTCAAGGTTTTGTGGCACCGACACGGCGTCAAAGAAGCAACATGGGAGACTGAAACCGACATGCGGGCACGATACCCGCAGCTTTTCTGAAGTAATCATCAAAACAAGCTTTTGTAATTAGATACATGATAAATATATGGCTTGTTTTCTCTTTAAGGTTTTTATGGGTTCAAAACCCTTTGAGGTTTTTATGGACATAGGAAATTCCAACAAGACACCTAATAGCCTTAACTCGAGTCTCGAGAACGAGACTCCCTTTGAGGTTTTTATAATTGTAACATCCGGGATCCGCGTAAACCCGAACTCGACCCGAATAAGGTCCAAATAACCCAATAAAGTTATCTGACAACATTAGATAATCTAAAACGATGAATTGATTAAGAATCAAAAGTCGTTCGGACAAAATCGACCAAAAATCGGTCCCTTCGTAATGCGCGCCGCAAAAAGCCGCGACGCGAATTCGGAAACCATAAAACAAACCGAGACCGCCATGAGATCCGATTCGACGAAACAAGACCAACGGAATCGACCGTTCGTCAATCGGAGGTCGTTTGATATTTTAAACTACAAAATTTAATCCGAAATCGAAACCGTACCTCGAAAATTTCGGACATCCAAACCCGACCGAAAATATATCAATATTATACTCATATTGATCATCATTCAGAGACGATCAATTCGATATGTTGCACGTCGAAATCCGACACCCGATGCGCGAATACGGTCCATTTAAAGTATAACAACTAAAGAATCTTTTGTAAAAATAAATAAATTATTATTACACAGTACAATAGTACTGCACAGTCCAAGCCTCCCACGTATAGTTCTTTTTGCCTACAAATGGCAACAAAGGATTTTCTATGTGTCACCCTTTTATTCCCCTTCTCTCCTATATATATAGACCCCAAGAGAACCCTTTCTTTCCCCATTTCTTTCGCATTTCTTTCCCAACGAGAGCCTTCAGCTCTATCTTCCAGCCATTGCTGCTTCAGTTAAGCTCCAAATCTGCTGATCTCCTGAAGCCCTTGAGGTTGGTCAAGCTATTATTGTTTTCTTCCGCAGCTGCAGCTGGAGCTACTCCCCTAGAAAGCCCCAAATTTCAACTCCCTGTTGCTGTCCAGCAACTGCTGGAATCTCCAGGCACTTCAATGCAACTGCTGCACCATTGGAGATGTTTCTCTACTCCAAATCAGTCCCCTTCTGCATGTTAATTGATCTTTATTTGAAGATCAAGGTACATTCCTATCTCAACCTCCTATTGCTGCCATACATGCACATATAACCCTCTTCTTGTTGTTCTTGATTCCAGTTTCCAGCATGCATATTGGATGATTTTATCCTAAAAAAATGGGATCCTTATGTACAAATTTCAGTCCTCTTTTTTGAAGACATACATGCACAATCTTTTCCTTCCCTGTTGCCTTACATGTAATCTAAATATTAAAATCTATAAACTAAATCTCCTCTTACTATTATGCATGGGTTTTTCGTGATTAAATTCCCAATTTGATGTTTATCTCCTAGTGTATTGTGTAATGGGAAGAAAAGGTTCTCTTTGGCGTCACTACCATCTTGATTCATCTTTCAATTCAAGATCACTCAAATTAGTGCTTCCCAGATTTTATCGATGGTCAACAATTATATGGCCAATAATGTCTCTAGGACTGGTCATGTTGCAAATTTAGTTCTCATGTGGATACTGTTAGAAGGTTCCTTTCAATTCTGGAAGGCAGGGTTGCATGCACCTTAATAGTTCTCATCTATGAACACTATTAGTTATCTATAAGATAGGGAATACTGCAGTACTTCTGCTTCAAGATGTGATTATAGTTGTGATTTGAAAATTTTGTCTCCATAATGATAAATGCTGGATTTCAGATTACTGGATAATTAAGCACCAAATAGATCGAATATATGCTCTACTTCCTACACTATATTATTGATTAAAATTTCGGTATTGTGATACCCAGTAATCCGACCAGTATAAATATTCCTTAGATCTCTTGTATTCATTCTACCCTCTTGATTACAAATAAGTAAATTTACTTAATGCGTGCATTATAAATGTCTTAGTGAAACCAACAGAACCACTTCGACCAACATCATAACAAGATAGTTACTGTTCAATAACTATTTATCATTCTTTAGGTCTATGGAATACATGTGATCACCTCTTCGTAATCACCAGTGGAAGGGTTGTTTGAGATTTCCCCAAATTGTGACTCAATTAGAGTCAACTAATATAAAATATAAGATATACTTGAATAAAACAGTCTTAAACTTGAAAACAAAGCTGGGTTAATTGCAAAGTAATATATATATACACTTAATTAAATTATAGGTGAAAAATTTACCAGATAAAGCTAGGAAATAACATGTATCTATGATATGTATACCAAAGTGTCACTAATAAAGTAATTGAAAGAATATGCACGGTATTGACCAAATGATTACATTTGTACCCAAGTATTCAGAAATAAAGTGAAAGACGTATATTCAAAAAAAAACACTCAACAGGCCCAAGTATCAAGTTCATACTAATCATTGGCTTTGTATGGGAGTCTACACAACCACTCCTAGAAGATAGCATATTATTGGACTGAAGGTTTTAGATACTATAGTAACATAGGGAATTTCTGGACAATCACAAGCATCCATAAGACTATTATACGGGTACAAGCTTAATGGGGAAGTTAATAGGAGGATCAAAGTAAAATAACTA
The DNA here is from genome assembly GCA_037367405.1 of Ottelia alismoides. Classification (NCBI taxonomy): domain Eukaryota; kingdom Viridiplantae; phylum Streptophyta; class Magnoliopsida; order Alismatales; family Hydrocharitaceae; genus Ottelia; species Ottelia alismoides. The sequence goes on from JAZKJV010010148.1 coordinate 104,986, forward strand.
TTAGTAAAAAAAAGATTAAGATCTTTATGATAATATCTTCAATCAATTGGTCCATGAGTATAACTACTACTGATTTATGTCACTAACGATTAACTGTGAAAACATACCAAGATCTGAAAGGTTATCCATAGAAGAGGTTGAAAATGGATTAGGTAATCAAGTAAGTGTTTACAAGGGAGAATCGATATTGACAAGAGATGCCAAGAAAATTTTGAGTAGTAAAAAAAAAGGTGAAGTATTGATGACTAATAATCAATAGTGCCGGTCATGGAAACCCTTATACCTGACCGTGCGAGGGCGCGGTGACCCTCAACTGGACGGAAGAATAGGAAGCCCAGTTTGGGCAGCGGCCGCCAAGTGCGCGGGTCTAGGATCCCAGTCCCTTTTCGGTTTTTACGCGAGCTCGCAGTGTTTTTACGCCTCGTTGGGATCCCGACTTTAGACCAGTTCCGCTGACCCTGTTTTAGGATACCCAGGCGGGGGATCCTTGGTTTTCAGTTTTACGTACGAGCTCGGTTTCCCGTTACCGGTCGGGCTGTTTTTCTAGAGCGACTTTTCCGGGAAGTCCCTCTCACCCGTCTCAGTGGCGTAGTTTGGGAGTTAGACCTATCCCTCTATTGGACCGTCCTTCCAATTAGAGGGCGAGACGGAAGAGCCTTTTGTTGGCTTCTTCACCGCTTGAGTTTTTCTTCCGCCAACAGACTTGGCGATTCTACATCCAGATCATCCATATCTACATCTATATCTACATCATCGAGAGTTACATCAGAGAGAGAGTTACAGTCATGGTTTGGAGGAAATCACAATTAAAATTGAGATAATTAGAAGTGACTATAATCAGCTTTGAAATCCCCATAAAGATCATAGTTAAGTTAAGTAAATGGAAGTAACTATAGTCTAATTCGAAATCTAATTAAGCTAGTGGACGTGTTGGGAACTTAGTTAGGATGCATTATACAACACCGCATGCCTACGGAGGCACCCCAACCCTAAGACTTTTCCCAAGTTCTAGAGTCATAGTGTGAGGTTTCACACGAACCAAGACCACAGACTATCCACTAGACTTAAGAATTTAATAAATCATTATATCTTCTCATCTCATCTTTTCCATCATCAAAATCCACAAATATGATCTCTAAGTAATATGAGAATGAAATATACTTACTATGATCAATTAGTTATAAAATAAATATGCTTATATGGGAAATGTTGGGTCAATGGCTAATCATGAGAGGTACTTACTAGAGATTTGAAAACCTTTTACAATTGCAAGTAGAAATAAATTTTAAATTTGAGTTGCTCATGCCTCTCTACTTGCTTTCTTTTGTAAATAATAAATGCCTGTTATTTTTATATAAACTTATGGGAAGTACCAGCACCCGCTGACGCCTTTTCTTCCTTGCACGCATGGCAGGCAAGGAGCCTTTAGCACAGTAGCGGGTTAATGATTTCAGGAGATAAATTTTATACCCAATGGTATGGTTTATTTTGTGCCAATTTTTGTTCAATTTATACTGTATTATGTTTCTTTCTCTTCAGTCAGATTTTTGGGATATACTATATGTACTGTCAGACTTTGTACATGTGAAATATATGGAAGTTAATGAAATAAGATTTTGGTGACAATTGTTCTAATAACTTGTGGTTATGATTGTGAATGTCATGTGGAAAATTATCCGCGCGAAAAATTTCCCTGTATTTCCGTAGCTTATGCGATCTAATGCGAATGAATGTTGTAACGCGAAATGTGTGTAAATGGGTACCCGGATCCTCGGGGGTTTAACAGATTTTAGCGTTCAAGCTTCTACTCGAGGCCCCAACGGTGCATGCCCCTCCCTTGACGGCAACTAGTCCACCACACACATGCCTCCTAAAATAATCAACGTGACATGGAAAGCGAGGAAACAATGGGAAGGTCGTCCGCTGCCCACGGATGTAACTATACATACATGGATATCCCCTATGGTTGTTCGGTTTGATGCTCAAGGCGCTCTCATCCATTCCACAAACATACATTCCACAGTATCAGAATGATTAATCATCTAGCTTTGATGACTGATCGATACTGATTGATCACTAAGAAACTATGATCTATCATTTTGGAGTCAAATGAGCAATCATCTACTTAGCATGATCGATCATCCAATTGGTATGATTGATCATACCTGGACAGTGGTCGGATTTTCTCCGACGACATCTTCGGAGTCGCGCCGATCTTGAAACAAATTACTCCCCCTTATTCCTGTTGTTACCCATAAAATGAATATGTAATTATATTTTCTATGCACCTAGCCATTCAATGGGAAATTGCAAAAAAGATACTGCGATAAAATCTGACTTTTGGCAAAAAAATGTGATACCTGGATTCGAATCACCCGAATATGAAACCGAATCCGACCCGATTAGGGTCCATATGATCCGATAAAACTATCGATCGATATTAAATGATCTGAATCTAGTCATAGATCGTAAATCAAAATTCATTTGGGATCAATCGACCAAAAATCGATTGCATCGTAATTCGTGTTATCGGAAAAGTCGTGATGCACTCGGAAACCACAAAAATAATTTGAGACCATCATAAAAATCGTATTAGCGAAACAAAACCAATAAAGTTGATCGTTCGTTAATCGGAGGTCGTTTGATCATTTAAATCTAAAAAATATAATCACAAATAAAGACCATATTTCGCCAATTTCTGAATCCTTCTTGGATTAGAAAAATATAAAAATTATGTCGTTTGATCACCATTCATATATAATTAAAACGAGCTATTGATCATCTGAATCGGAGATTCTGAATGGAAATATAGATGACTTTGGTATTTCAGAGAAGAGAGATAAATGTTTTTAAAAAAATACAAATTGCATGTGTCACAACAACTCAACACTTAGCCCAATTTCCTTTCCATTTGGCAACAAAATAGCCCTCTCTCTTCCTTTATTAATACCACCCAAGACCCCTTTTTCTTTCTCTTCTTATTTCCCCCCAAAAGAAACCCAATTCCTTCCAATTCCCAGTCGAGGGAGCTGCCGGAGCTCCCTTTTCCACTGCTGATTTCCACCATCCAGCAACTAGAGGTGAGTTGCTGCATCCGATGCTTCAATTGGAGCTGCTGCTCCCTCCAATTTGAAGCTGCTTCCTGCTGGAAGACTCCCTGTTGCTGCTGTCCACCTGGAGCTGCTTTTCTCCTCCTGGAAGCCCCTGGGCTGCTCCAAGCAGCTACTTTGCTGCTGCTGCTATAGCAGCAACCATCTATCGCCAATGCGACAAGCAACATGCTGCTGCTCCAGCAAGCCAAAGCACCTGTTGCCGTTGCTTCAAGGTTTTACTGCTCTTTTTGAGTGGAGCTCTTGCATGCAAATTTGATCTTGAAACCTTGGAGATCCAAAGGTACAATCTTCCCCCTCATCTTGCTGCCTTCCATGTATGATAAAATCAATATCAAAATCTATTAAAATTGCTTCTGAAATTTGACAAAATTGTTGAGTTACATATGGAATTGATTATGATTTCAGGTCACTAATTATGCTTCAGTCTGCTTGCGTAAAAGATGAAATTTTAATGGTGATTGCATGCATTTATATCTAAATTCAGACTACTGACTTCATGATTTTAAATTTAAAAAAATTGTTGGGTAATATGACACGAGTTAGATATATCCAGACCTATAATTGCTACAGTTTTCATGCTTCAAAAGACGGGAATTCGGTATCTTAAAAGATGAAATTTGGGGAGAATTGCATGCATTTTATACCAGTTACGGATCATTATTTTCTACTGTTTCTTGCCTTAAAAATGTGAAGAATTGGGGGTTAAGTTGACATGCATATGACCAGAAAATCAGACCATAATTTGCCACTATTTCGTGGCTAAAATTTAGAGATTTGGGATGATTTGCATGCATTTAGTACTAAAATCAGACCATTGTTATGCACAAATTTTCATGTTAAAATCTGAAAGAATTGAGGGTGATTTGCATGCTTGAATGATGATAATTTAAGGATGATTGTATGAAATTAAACATAATTTCAGACCGCTGTTTATGTACTGCTCATACCTTAAAATTTAAAAGATTGGGGATGAATTAGTATACAAATTTAGGTTAACTTCAGACTAATTAGTTACAGAATTTTATGCTGAAATATGAGAGATTTAAGGATGGATTGGCATGCACAAATTTAGAATATTTAGTTACAGATATTCATGCTTGAAATATGGGAGATCTGGGGGTATGAATTAGTATGAATCTGAGTCTACTTTTAGAACTAATTAGTTATAGATTTTATGCATTAAAAATGGAAGAATTTGGGAGTGTTTTACATGCAATTGGATTAAAATTTCGACCACTAATTACCTGCAGATCTTTTTTTTAGAAATAAGAGGGTGATCTCTCGCTGGGAGTCACCGCTAAAAAGCTTCATTAAAAAGATTGAGGTGCATTACCTGGTAACCCAGGATTTATACAAGGCTTTACAATGAGCTACAACATTTTCACAGTAAAAGCTTTGATTTTTGAAGACCACGTCATTTCTTCCTAATCAAATCGTCCAGAGCACAACAAAAGGTTCAGAGCAGTCGACCGAAGAAGAACCCCCCCATTGTTCGAATAGATCTCCAGAAGGCCTCCGTTCTGTCAGATGCCACCCACTGTATCCCCAACTCCCACCAGACCTAGGTCGACGTCGGACACGCGAAGAAGAAGTGGTCCATATCCTCCTCTGCCATATGGCACCTGTCGCATTGAGTGTCATTAGTTCCCACCATCCTCCCCTCCTCACTTTATCGTACAGTCGGTCCCTTCTCAAGCACCATAGGAAGACGGCTATCCTGTACGGCAATTTGGCAGTCCACACTATCTTCATATCTAAACATAGATCCCCCTCCTGGAGATCCTCTTGGGTCATCAACTCCTCATACGTGCATTTAACCAAGAACCTATTACCCTCCCAAGAAAAATGGTCCAAGCCCTGTTCCAGAATGTCTAGCGACGGTAGCTCACCTTGCATCTTGGTTAGCTCTTCAAGTCTTTGGTCAGATAAAGCGGAAAGGAACGTTGGCGTCAGCGTGCCTGACTCAGCCACCTGTGCAATCGAGCTATCCCTGAGAGCTGTCAGTGCAAAATGCCTTGGATACCTATCTCCAAGCGCTCCTTCCCCCCTCCAGTCGTCATGCCAGAATTTGAAAGTACGCCCATCTCCTACCTTAGGGCAGAACCTTTGAGTAACCAGCAACAGTACCGCCCAGACCCCAACCCAGAGAAGTGATTCGAAACGAGCCCTCGTGGCCACTAAATCCCCCCCAACACCGTAAATCTTCCTCACCAGCCTCCGAGGGGCCCCAAATTTTTATCACCCATTTTGTCAGTAGCGCCTTGTTCATAGCCTCTACATCTCGTAGCCCCAGACCCCCATCCTTACACCCCTTCGTCACCTCCCTCCACTTCACAAGATGTACTCCTGAGCTCTGATCCTTCCATTTAGACCAGAAGAACCTTCTCATTAGAGCCTCCACTTTTTTCCGTATCCCTACCGGCATCAACCTGACGGAAAAGAATAAAATAGGGATGACTGATAGAACATGTTTAAGAAGGATTAATTCCCCACCCCTCGATAGAGTGACAGCCTTCTACCCAACCGGTCTCTGCTCCATCCTCTGAAGTACCACTTCTCAATGGGAGTTCTTCAATTTTCCAGCCAATTGGAGACCCAGATAATGTAGTGGGAAGTTCCCCAATGGGTAGCCCGTCAGACCAGACAGTCTTTCGCCATCGGCCTCCTCCATCCCGAAGGGAATAATCGCCGACTTTTGTCTGTTAATCTGCGAACCAGAGATACTGCGGAAAATGTCTACAAGCTGAGCCACATTTCCGATCTGTTCCTCCGAGCCCTCAAGGAACATGATCGTGTCATCCGCATATTGTAGAAGAGAAATAGAAAAGTCCGCCATCCTGAAACCAATACACCAGTCACATCGTTCCGCTTGTCTGAAAATTACCTGCAGATCTTATGTCTTAAAAATGAAAGAGTTGGATAATTTGGCATAGAATTGAACTTACTCCGGATATAATGAGTAGCTTTAAATCTCACAAGTTAAAGAAGAAAAGAGTTGGGTAATCTAGCATAGAATTGAACTTAAATTCAAATCTAATGACTAATTCTAAATCTCATGATTTAAAGGAGAGAAGTATTGGGTAATTTGACATAGAATTCCAGATCTTATAAATAGCTTCTAATTTCATGACTTAAAAAAACAATCCATTGAGTTTATAAATCACTAATTATAGATAATGATTGATAAGAGTTATTAACAACATATCTAAATTTGTAAAGTTAACCACAACAGAGATTGAGAAAGGAGGAGTAATCAAGCGAGTATGACGGTGAATCAATGATGAGAGTTAATTGTGCCGGTCATGATGACCCTTACACAAGATTGTACGAGGGTGTGGTGACCCTTAGCTGGACGGAAGATAGAAAGCCCAATTAGGGCATCGACCGCTTAGTGCGCGGGTCTAGGATCCCAATCCTTTGTATAATTTTATGCGAGTTCGCTGTGTTTTTATGCTTCGTTGGGATCCATGTGTTTGACCAGTTTTGCTGACCCTATTTTCAATAGGGTACCTAGGTAAGAGGACCCTTGCTTTTATTTTTTAAGCTCATTTTGCACGTACCAGTCGGGTCGATTTTGGAGCCACTCGGACCGGAGAGTCTCTCACACCAATCTCAGGGGCGTAGTTTTGGAGTGTGTTGTTGGACATGCGAGCCCACGACGAGCCATTATGCAATAAATGTTATTGCGAATATCATTCCCTAATCTGAAATGAAGAATGAATAATTTGCATAGTAGGTCTCTTAGTACAATTAGTGTTATGTACCATGGCCATCTTAATAATCATACAACTGTTGATTCAATTATTGAATCATAGAGGCTGGTGCTTGGATGAATATCTAAGGGCTAGATTGAGGACTCATCAAGCACAAATCATAGCCATTGAAAGAAACACAATTAATGAAGCCATTGGATTTGTGTTGTCCATGGATTGAGATCCATGGATCCCAAAATATTATTAAAGGAGAGGCACCCCTTTGCTCTTCTTGACATACACAACAAGTGAGACAACAACTCTCTCTCTCTCTCTTTCTCTACACGTCTACTCTCTCTCTCCCTCTCATGTGGCTATCCACAATGGATGCCCTAGAGAGGTTCTCCATTGCCGCAGCGTCGTCGTTATGATGCCCGATCGTTTGCTCGTGGATCTCCGTCTCCTTCGGTGCGCCTCGCTCATGAAGAAAACATCGGATCTCGTGTGTCGAGATCAGGAGATCCGTCGCTTGGATCATCAACATGGATTGCGAGAAGCACGCGGTTCATCCCCGCGCTCGCAAGCGTCTCCTCCGTCGGATCGGACTTGAGACAGGACGCCTCTTCGTTTAGAGACTTGATCGCAACCACGCTTCAAGAGCTAATCCTATTAGTTGTTTGTGGTTTAGACGAAACGGCCCGAGAAGTGTTCTTGGATCATGTGGTTTCGTCGCATGACGAAAAATTTTAATTTCCGTTGCATAGAACAACTAGTCCGACTAGTCGTTCTTCGTCGTATTCGATACGACGCTCACGCTTTCGTGATGCGCTTGAGGATTTAATCATATCCTTCAAGTGGTATCAGAGCCTTAGGTCGAAGGTTTTGGATACGATCCGTAAACCTAGGACGACTTGGGTTCGCTAAGGTCGCGAAAGTTTTTGTCGCATTTGATTTTCGCACATCTGTTTAGTGAATAAATTCGGCCCTGTTTAAATTGTTTAAATACGAATTAATCACTTTTATTTTGTTCTCATTGAATAAGGAAACCATAGGATCTGAGTTTACGTAATTTGGATTCCGTTTGCTCAAGATATGGTTGTTTTAATGAACATGTATTCACTGTTGCGGGAACTGCGAATCTTAACATAATTAATGAGTTAATCATTGTTTTGATCCGCCTCGAAATGCGTGAAATATCACTTGGGCTCTGTCCTAAATCAAGTTAGCAATATTTGAAAATTGAGTTTTTCAATTTTGGATTTAAATTGATTGAGATACGTTAATTTTAGTGAGTAGGGGTCACTGCTGAAATTACAGTCCTAATCAAGAACCATGTGATTGTCAATTACTGAAATTAATTGTTAATTTCTTGAAATAATTATTGAAAATATTTGAGAAATATCGGAAGATGATTATTTCCTTAATTGACTTGGCCTTATCCAATAAATTGATTAGATTTGATCTAAATCAAAATTGGAAACATAATCATCAAACTCCTTGCTTGAATAGGATTGGGAATTTGTCTAGCAAATTTCCTTATAATAAAAATTGTTTTGATTATTAATATATGATATAATTTCGATTGAAGAACCGATGATCATCTCAAGTACAAATTGATCTATTTGGCATTATCCTTTCCTGAGGTGGATATGGTGTCTAGTCGGAGAGTATTGGGGTAGCGGGTTGCAATGTATGTTGTCTGTCCCACTCTCGTCGGTACTGGCCATGACATCAGGTAGGGACTCGATAATGTCGGAGAAATCAAAATGTATTTTTCTAATTATTAAAATTCGAATTAATACGTACTTTGTGATATTACCATATATATTCAAGTAAAACAATCGAGTTTGTTGATTAAATTGGATTGATAATTAATTTAATATGATTAAATTAATTATGTCCAATTGAAACACTCTATTATGAATAGAGTTGTTATTTTCCTTGGAAGAATTAATTATATGAATATGATTCGTAATAATTAATTAAAATTTGAATATGAGGTGGATGATCACATAAGTGACGTCCATGGTCTCCCGTTAAGGCGAAGAGTTCCGTCGCCAGGGATTGCATGTAGGAGACGCCTGCCCGAAGTGACATCACATGTATGCAAGCGCATCTGGATCGGGCTCTTTACTTCTCGAAAGAGTAAGGCCGAATGCATAGTGACCCCAATATCGGATCCTCATATTATTGGAGAGATATTGGATTGCGCATAGCGAGTACTATTCCTGTTGACGGTTGGTTCAATTAATGACGGGTTAACATCGCCTTAGGGGTGGTGGGCCCGGGTGTTAAAGATCGAATTGGGAATGCAAGTTGGACTTGCAAGGCAGAATGTGTTCCCGCTTCTTTTTATCGGAGTTGCGGATTCTCATATTATTGGGATGTGACAAAGATAAGGAAGGAGATCCCAGATCTTGCTGAGATATGATGGTAAGTATATCTCTTACATTAAAAGTGATTAAGGGAATGAACTTTCAGTGTTGACAAGGCAAGACAACTTTGATATAAAAATTCCTAAATCAAAGTAAAATATGTATATATATAAATATATTTACACTTATGCAAATTTCTTATTTCAGATAATCCATCATTAAACAAACTCAATGTTATACTCAATCATAACCAGTAAATTGTCATTGATTGAACTCATGATCCAGATATTATACTTGCAGTTGGACACATAATGTATGTGGTTGCAATATGCAAGTCTCCTCATAATAATGAGGAATGACAATTAAATAGATAAAAGGACTACAACCGTAGGGTTTGTATATCTCTATAATCTTGATCTCTCATCGGATGTACTTTGTAGGTGGCATGTCGATGATGATCGCAATTGTCAAATAATCCTTATAAAATCAATGAAGATATTCTGGCATACATATATGCTCTTGACATTTATCATGAATGAGATGGTTCACTGCATCATGTAGAATGGTGGCTCTATTAGAGATGATGTATTCGAAATGTTTGAATACCTACCTGAACCAATGTTTTAAGAGTCTGGATGGATGTAAACATGATGAGTGTCATTATTCTACTGTCTGTACTCTAGTCATTCATGAAGCTTCATAATATTCATATTGTATGAATTTAATGAAGCATGTATAAATGTTGAAATGCTCTTATATTGAATTCTTTTGAATTTAACATAAAAGATCCTTAATCTTAAGAAATGGTTGTTTATAGATAAAGAGAGCGCAGTGGAAGCATGGGTCAGACCCAAGATGAGAAGCATGGGTCAGACCCAAGATGAGAAGCATAGTCAAAGAGTTGACCGTAGTTCTGTGACTTCCATTTGACATCCAAAGAGTTGGATGAATGCCAATACTGCAATAAGTTGATGTGTTGATAGCATGGCTATCAAGTCTGTCTAGAATCCTTAGAGAAGGACTCGGGTAGAGCATCAGAATAATCTACATAAATAATTGATATTGACTTGCTTATTCAATAAGATAAAGTCTTGTAATTGTATCTCAATCTTCTGCAACACTTGCAATGGGTTGCATATGTTTTAGAAGACTAGAAAATCTGATGTTAAGGCTTATAGTCATCCACACAGATATTGATGCAATTGTTGTAACAATCTCTATTGGATTGAAAGGCTTCATAATTTCAGTGGGAGAGCCCTTAGTCTTAGAGAATGTCTCTATGACCTATATATTAGAGTACACTCATTGTTTATCTCTAAATATTGGAAATAAACACAAATTCTGTAATAAATCTATCATAAAGAGTTATGATGTTTCAGATAGTAATCTAAAATCTAGTGGACTCCACTAATTTAGAAAATTGATGAATGATTCATTAACATTTCTAAATACTGAAATTAAACTTCAAGATCAATAGGAGGATGAAGATCATTTGACAATGATCTGGCATCAAGCCTTGAACATTTGTCTATTGATTTGATCAATAGACTAGTAAGAGTTGAAACTTTAGAATGTCTAAAATTTCAAAACTTACATACTAATGAATATTGTATTCAAAGTAAAATGTCCAATACACCCTTCTTAGAGAAAGGTGTAAGATGTCAAGGTATTCAAGATCTAATACATATTGTTGTATGTGGATCATCTACATCAGAATAAACATTATGGATATGTGATATCTATTAATGATTATTGGTGATATAAGATTTCTTCCCTTTACCATTAGAAACCTTTGAAATGTTCAAAGATTTCATAATTTTGGTTTGAAACCAAAGTCTGAAGGAAGATGGAAATGAATTTGGTCTAATATCGGTAATCAATACCTATTAGATGAATTCATGATATACCTTATGGAGAAAGGAATATCATTCCTATCCAAGGTTTAAAAAAACGAAAAGCGGAACGAGGCGGTTATCCTGGAATCGAGGCGAGGCGTAGCCTCGAGGCGGTCGAGGCGTAAGCCTCAGTATTACCACCCAAAATATGTAATTTAATAGAGAATATTGTAATAATATTATTAAGACAATATTATCTAACAAGATTTCAATGTTCTAAAGCAATTTAAGCATATTTCAAGTATCTTCTCAAAACCAACAATAACAAACATCGCCGCCAGACTCTGTGTGTTAATGTAAAAGTCTAAAAGTTTAAGACAAAAGATTAAAATGGTTACCAAACATGGCATAAGTTCGAATAGTCTACTTCTATTACATGACCAATAGTTCAAAAAAACCCTAAGGAGTATTAAGAGAGATAGCTTTGCTATATCCTAAATTCCTAATCAAGGTTCTGGACGTTCTGGATTCTCCTGCTCATTGACATTGGCTCCAACTACAACTTCTGCAAAAAGATCATCATCAGAAGAACTACTGCTTATTGGATCATCAAATGAGTCATCCATGTACTTCAACCTTGCTTCATCTTCCCCTTCGTCACTAACTTCATCATCCTGAAACTCCTCCTCATCAACGTCCACCACTGCTTTACCTATTAGATAATACCAATATTAATTAACTTACTTTTGTTGTGTTTAAATTAACATAGTATGTTCATGAATCATAATAAGTAGTCATTACCTTTGTCCTTCCTCCTCTTCTGACGTGAATTTCCTTGTCCATCAGCTTCATCCTCGACTTCTACAACATCATCCTCAATGGGAGTGTTCGCATCAAGTTCTTGAAAAGCTTCGAAGTCACAACTTTGGAGCTCTGACACCCATTCATCACCAGAATCGACATCATCCAAGCATAGAGGATCCTCCATGGTCTTTCTCCTAATCTCTCTATGCTTCAATTTTAGGTTGAACATCACGTAGACCAAATCATTCAATTTCGCTTGTGTAAGTCGATTCCTTCTCTTTGTGTGTACCTAGTGTCAGATTTCCAATATAAATAATATTGTATCATAAATCTTAATAGAATGTAATTGTTAATATTACCTGATTAAAAGAACTCCAGTTGCGCTCGCACCCCGATGCACTACAAGTCAAACTCAAAACTCGGATGGCAAATTTTTGCAACTCAGGACATTCATCCCCAAATTGAGACCACCAATCCGCTGAAAATGTTATATTTCACAATCACGATAAATCTTATATGGTTATCAATTGAAAGAAATAATATAATAAAACAAAATATATACTAACCAGGACTCCTCTTCTTGCGCGTACTTATTGCGCTTTCCCATCCAAAAAAACCTCTTGCATGCTTAAAAGCATCAATCTGTAAATCAATTTTTTCCCTTGCAGAGGAATCATCTACAAGTCTCATGATGCAATCAAACAAGCCTTTTTTAATCTCAAAATGTTTGGAAAATGACGGCTCGTATGTACATTGGGGATTGAGAAAGTATGCTGCCGCATGCAAGTTTGTATGGAGTTGACGATCCCATCTGTCATCCACAATATCCCACAATGTTCGATATTTGGTTTCATCATTGCCCAATGCTTTCGCCATTTCTTCCTTAGCTCTGTCCATGGCCTCGTAGATGAAACCCATTGGTGGATATTTTTCAGAATCCACCATCCGCAAAACCAAAACTAACGGTTTCGTCGTTTGTATGACATAGGCAACACCAGGCCAAAAAGTTTTGCTTCTCAAAATTGTTTGACTTACACTTTTCCCTTGAGGCTTAGAAGCATAGGGACTCTTCTTCCATTTGCTGGAAGTAAAAAAGGATTCCAAAGGATCCTTCATGCTCATCAACTTCTGTAGTGTAAGAAAAGCCGTAGCAAAACGTGTGACCGCTGGTCGTACCAAATCTCCTCCTATTTGCTTCCTGACCATGGCCAAAACCCATCCATGCGCATAGATGTAATTAATAATCCTTTTTGCTTTCTTGAACACAGAGGCAGGTAGAGGCAACTTCAAGATATCTTCCAACATCAAGTCTATGCAGTGGGCTGCACACGGAGTCCAGTAAAGGTGCTTCCTTTTCTCCATCAACATTTGTCCAGCCGCCTTGTAATTTGAGGCATTGTCTGTAATAACCTGTATAACATTGCCTTCGCCGACCTCCTCTACAATCTCATCCAACAGGTTAAATAGCAAGGTAGCATTCTTCACTTTGTCGGATGCATCTACGGACTTCAAGAACCATGTGCCTTTTGGGTTGTTCACCAAGAAGTTGATTAAAGAACGACCCTTTACATCTGTCCAACCATCTGACATTATGCTGCATCCAGTTTCTGCCCATGAAGCCTTTGCCTCACTCATAATGTCCCCAATACTCTTTACTTCTTCTTTCAAAATCCAACCCCTTAGCTCATAAGCAGATGGAGGCTTCAATCCCCTCCCAAAGGAGCCGACAGCATTAAGCATAGATGAAAAGGAAGGGCTACTTGCACAGTTAAATGCCAACCCATTCTCAAAGAAGAATCTACCAATGGAACGACAGACACGACTTCTCTCCTCTTTCTTCCAAGTCTCATTCAATGTAGTTTGATGGCCACTCACCCCAATCGTAGTCGTAGGACTAGGACTTCCCAATGGTGATGGGCCAGCAACAAAGAAGTCCATGGGACCTCTTACCCTCTTCAAGTTACTAGATCCAGAAGGAGAGATTGCTTGATTGTCACCACCATGCGGACTTTGCATTTCAAAGCTACCCGCTCTGCACAATTCTTCCATCTCCATCATTGCTCTTCTATTTTTCTCTTCGTTGGACGATAATATTGCCTTCATTTCATTCAACACTTCAGTAGGAACTTGTGCACATCCTTTCACATTTTTTCCGGTCTTTGCGAGATGATGCTTGAGTCTAGCGACTCCACCTGTAATCCTCTTCCCACAAAAATTACATTGGACGTACACATATCCTTTCCCTTTTTGAGCCTCGTCCATCTCAAGCTGAACACAATATTTCCATGCGGGATCATTCCGACCTCCCTCGGAATTCTTTGCGCCCTTGCTAGACTTCGGCATCTCTACAACTTCAAGTAACAAAAATGAACAACATAAAGACTGAAATTTAAGGATTTATTCTTAACGGCTTTAAGCAAATTATAAACACTAAAGCACATTAGATGGCACATTAGGATGCAGATCTGATTAATATCCATTATGATTTATTGGAAAATAAGATAGTACATTTTCCATATCAATATCTGACAATTTGTGCGTGGCCCCTCCTAAATCCAAGAAAACAAAAATATACCACAGCAATTAATATTTTCAAAAATGGATGTTGTAAGACCCTTCGTCAAAGGCTTTGTGTCCATAGAATCATATGCGTGTGCCATCAACCATGCAGATCCCTGTGATATGCAGATATTATCAACCAATATCTTTCCCAGAGTAAAATACCACAGTGTTTGATAAAGGTAATGTTAATAACTCGTGTAACACCACCATGAGAAAAAAATATAGGGTCTATGTCAAAATAGATCGATAAACCCAAACCAACCATAAAATATCCATTCGAGATCAAAGAAGCATCATCTAAATCACGTGAAGCTTATCCACATAACCAAAAAAATGCTTCATATATTCTATTATTTGATGGACGTGTCAGGAAAGGAATGGCAAGCTTTTGCCTTTAGTAATATGAGAACTGTAGCATGCAAGATTACGACTATATAAGAGATCGTCTTTTATATTTAAAAAAAGGCATATGGATATTTGATTGCGAGAAAAATATGAAAACTTATCACACTAACCAATGGAGGAGACAAGGCAGGGCACCTTCGAAGGCGGAGGCGGAGTAGCAGGCTTGCAGGAGGCGTCGCAGTGGCTGCCTGTGCGCAGTGCTGGCGACTGGCGGCGAGTGGTGCAGGCGATCGGCGGCGAGTGGTGCAGGCGATCGGCGGCGAGTCGATGAAGGAGGAGTTGGAGGAGATGTCCTCGACGATGGGTTAGGGTTTTCTCCGTAAGAACAGAAGCCCGATGGGTCCAGACCATTTCATCGATGGGGAAAAATAACATAAGTGGGTCACGTGCTTCGCACGTGACCTACTAATCCCTGAATCGCCTCGCGGGTGCGCCTCGCCTTACGCCCCGCCTCGCCCCGCCTCGCAACGCCTCGCCAGATGAGGCGCCCGCCTCACAGAATCAGGCTGAGGCGCTCGCCTCAAATCGGAATATGACCGCCTCGCCTCGAGGCGTACGCCTCGAGCGCCTCGAGGCGCGATTTTTCAAACCATGTTCCTATCTCATTCCTACTAATGAACCTAAATTCAATAGAGTTGTAGAGAGATACAATTGGATCATGTGTGACATGATTTGATCAATGCTGAATTTTAGCATAATTTCCTCTTAGTATCCAGGTATATATGTAGTAGAGACTACAATATATATCCTTAATATGGTTCCATGCATACAAGCTGGAATCTAGTACTTGAGAGTGCTGCTTCATTAGAAAAATAAAGGATGGTATTGTACCTACTTTATGACCTTGAGATTCTTAAAATATCTCATCTCTGAGAATGTGATTCTTAGAGGTTGAGACTCTTGAGAATCAAGATGAAAATGAAGTGTAGGAACTCATTTAATCTTGAGAAGATAACGAGTCTCCTGAAATTGGAAACTAAAAAGACAATTGAGGATGAAACACTAATACCTCTTCAAATGAGTTTAAGGATGGATTCCATGTGTCAGAGAAATCTGACAATGATCGAACTTCATGTGATGAAGTTTCTGAAGATCATAGCATGGATAGATGGATGTTAGCAATAAAAGTCTAATGTAGACTTCATATACAAGTGTTGTATATGGACCTTTGAGGATCCACCTATATGGGTAAGACCTATAAAGGTGTAAATGGATCTTCACGAGAAGAGGGAACCTGATGAGAAGGTAGAGACCTTCAAAGCACGGTTCATAGCCATGAGCTACACACCGGAAGAGAAGACATTGCTTGCGACGAGACTTGCTCTT
The DNA here is from genome assembly GCA_037367405.1 of Ottelia alismoides. NCBI lineage: Eukaryota > Viridiplantae > Streptophyta > Magnoliopsida > Alismatales > Hydrocharitaceae > Ottelia > Ottelia alismoides. The sequence goes on from JAZKJV010010148.1 coordinate 121,098, forward strand.
CGGTGACCGTGCTTAAAATCATCAGAATATTGCTAACTTTAGCTACACAACTTGACTATTGCATCTTCAAGATGTAAGTCAAGATTTCATTCCTCTATGAATACCTCTCGGAGGATATTCACATGAAATTGCCCCAGGGCTTCATGGTTGAGGAAAGCAAGGTGTGCAAGCTAAGGAAGCCATCTATGGACTCAAATAAGCTTCTTGAAGCTGGACCATAAGATTTGATGAAATTATAAATGTTATGATTTCATATAGAATCTTGATGAGCCATGTGAAGCTTAGTGGGAGTGCCTTTGTGTTCATCATGCTAAATGTAGTTGATATCCTAAGGATAATAATAAGTGTTTTATAATCTGGTTGTTCCATAACTTGAGATATGATCTCAAGGATATCTCTTGGATCTTAGTTCTGAAGGTGTTCAAAAGCAAAGAGAAGAGGGTATTGGGAATGTCACAATAGTAGTACACCTTGGACATATTCAATTCTTGGAAATTCCAAGAAAGGCTTCCATCCCTTAAGATATGGTAATGACCTATCTAAAGGGATAGCACCTCAAAGAGTTGAGGAAGTGAATGCTATAACTTCTTGCATGTGTGCATTAGTTACGAGAAGCTGAGTATATGCTGGATGTGTACAAAAGCAGATATCTGCCATGCGATGGGAGTAGTAAAGTGTTGCTAATCTGACTATGGAGATAAAACACTTGATTGCAGTAATAACAAAATCTTCATAAATGACAAGATTTTTGAGATAGTGATCTCGAAGTCTTATCTTCAAAAACTTAAGACTTTATAGATAGAGATCTAGAAGGTCTTAAGTGTGGATACCTTAAGAGATAGTGATCTCCAGGAATAAGGGTTTTCTGATAAGGATTATGGAAATACTGGTTATGATAATTGTTAAGTTGTAGTGTCAAGGACACTGTAGCTAACAAGATTGAGTATTGTTTGCATAAGATGCAACATTAGCATTAGATGTGAGCATTGTTACTGGGGATATGCAAGTGCCGTAAATGGACTTGACGTAGTCTCGCGGGAACAGAGTGGCTGATCATCTTACGTAGCTATTTTCTTAATAGCCTATGGTTGTCACATGAGTGCGGGTTAAATGATTAGCCCATTAATGGCTCTTTGGGATAGTGGGAGATTGTTGGACATGCGAGCCCACAGCGAGCCATTATGAAATAAATGTTATTGCGAATATCATTCCCTGATCTGAAATGAAGAATGAATAATTTGCATAGTAGATCCGTTAGTACAATTAGGGTTATGTACCATGGTCATCTTAATAATCATACAGCTGTTGATTCAATTATTGAATCATAGAGGCTCGTGCTTGGATGAATATCTAAGGATTAGATTTAGGACTCATCAAGCACCGTCAAATGATTGTTAAGAGATGATCTCCAGCTTGAGTAGGAGATGGCAATCCTTATCTCTAAAGGGTGATATCTGACCGACCTCTTGATGCAGGTCCTCTGCATAGGAATAGAGATTCGAAGGTGTCAAATTAGTTAGGTCAACGAGTTGACTTAACGAGATCGAGATAACCAAAGTCCTATATCGTATGCTGTCATAATATAGGCACGCATCCTCTGACCGGAGACAGATGTGTTACTATATGTCTAAGTATGTACATTTGGCAGACCAATAGGTTGATGACCTAACCAACGTGTATACACCGGCGCGTTGGTGTGCATATAAGGGCATATGAGTAATACGATCTCTCAAAGGGATCATACATGTTCATTTATTGAACCGGAAGACATGAGCTCACTCATGAGATATTGGGAAGAATCAAATTCCGTACGCACGGTCATCTCGCTTTGGAAGCTTGACTGAATTTGTAGGTTTGATATATACTTTTAGGAAGTATATAATCAAGACCTAGGTATGATATATGCTTTTGGAAAGTATATGATCGATACCAACTCCCAATAATCGAATGAGAAACTTACTGATAGAACCCTGAAGTAGACTATATAAAGTTGATCTAATACTTCGGGTTTATTCTGAGTCTTCCAGTATACAGGATATACAGGTATTGGGAATATCTAAGGGTGATGTGATCATAAACGATTGTATAACCATGACGCTTCCATTCTTCGGGAGTGATGAAACGGGTCTGGATTTTAGTGATTCCTCTCAGTAGAGAAGTAATCTGATCGTGGTCCAAATGTTGGACATTGATCTGAATGTGATTCAAATGCAATGAGAAGATTGGATTTGCGGTCTTGATTTAATCAAGCATCTATGGGAGGCCTGCGATCTGGATTCGAGATACGACCTCAATATCCAAGTCACTATACGTGCAACAATACAATCACCATGTCCTTATCTCCAAGTATTTGCGGGGAAAGCGCATTATCCTTAAAAGAGTTCATGGATAATTTCATTGTTGATACGAGTTTCTGAGCATTGAGAAAATGGATAATTAAATGTGATTTAATTATCATGATTATAAAGAGAGCAATCTTAGATAATTAAATGTGATTTGATTATCAAAGATGTAAATAATGTGAATATGATTCATATTATTTGAGCACATGAGAATAGAGATTCAAGATGACTAAACGTGATTTAATTATCATGGATATGAATAATGTGGATAGAAATATCCATATTAGTCATATATATATATATTATAAATGTGATTTATAATATATAAGAAATATTCCAAGTGGGAGCACTAAGAATGGAGTTCCGAAATATATGATTAGTGAAGATGGAAATAAAACATGTCTCACGTGTATAAGGAGTAGGATTGAGATAGTCGATGGGTTTTCCGACTATGATAATGGATGATCTTAGTGATTGGTACCATATCTCGTGCCCTACACCACCATAGAGCCATACACGTGGGTAGTTTACTTGGGTGGATTATAGTGATTCGTGGATTGGAAATTGGTTAAGGAATCGGAGTTATGGTGAATCGAATGGAATCATTGGGGGTTTGATATGGATTTACAATTTGGTGAGTGAAGTTAAGTAGACGTGTTGGGAACTTAGTTAGGATGCTTTGTTCCCCACTCCATGTCTATGAAGGCAACCCAACTCCAAGGTTTTTTTAGTGCATTAGAGTCACAATGTGACGTCCCACGTGGACCAAGACCACAGACTATCCACAAAGCTTGGGTTACTCAGGGATAATGAGAATGATTAGAGAGGTGCCTTCTTGGTGAAGACGATTTACCCAGTTGGTTCTCTTTTGCACACTTTCTTTAATATTCTACTTGTTGTAGATGTAGCACTGTTTTGGGAAACTTTGCTCATAATGTACCTTTACGCTAGATCCGTCAGTGGACTGGAGAAGTCGCAGCAGTGAGCGGCTAGCGGCTTAGAGCTTACGTCTCTTGTGCAACTACACAGTTTTTGGTGGTATAGTACTTGTTGTAGCTAGAGTTTTTTTTACTTTACTTGTAGTTTAAGATAGACATGTGATATGCAATATATATGTATGGATATACTTTTTGATGCTTACATGGTACATGTGGACTTTTGTGGACATGGATTGTAATCATTAATGGATATGATATGAACGAAAATGAATGGAAAGAAATTTTAAATTCCAGTCTTCTATTATATTGTTCTCATACTTATATTTACTATGTGTTTCAAATGTGGAATGTATGTGTGTGGGAATCGATTTGCCAAAAAACTGGATCCTCGGGGAAGGACGTCATAGTTTGGTATCAAGGCAGTTGTATTCCATTCCATTCTATGTTTTCCTCATCGGTATTCGAAATACAGGATAGAGTTGAGAGTCTTCTTACCCAATACTAGTCCTAAGGAGAATATCATAAGTTAATATCAATGTCCATGTGTCTTTCTTGGACTAAAAGCACGTATTAAGAACATCCCAAAACTCGCATCTCTAAAAGCAGCAGGTGAAGTAGGAAAATTGATGGCCCTCTGGAGCGAGAGATAGAAGGCTCCTATGGAGCGGGAGTGTTTTTCAATTCGAGAGAGACATCGGAGTTTAAATGGTGGAGCGAGAGGAGGATGCACGAAGGAGGGCCACCCCAGTGAGGATTCTCCGTGAGAACAAAGGTCATGGCGGTTTGTTACTTCGTTATGAAGTTTAGGGAGGGGAGATGCCTCTCCTCCAGATCACCGAAAATGCTTCAAATGTAGCATGGAAGGTAACATAGACAGAAGGTGTGTGGGGCTGAAGCCAGTCTATTACAGAGGTAGGGAAGAAGGTCACCTACGACGTGAATGCCCGATGGGATCCGTCCTTTCCAAGACTGAAGCTATCATGATTGATCATGCAAAGAAGAGGGAGGGCGTTAAATCAAGGGGATATTGATAGCTGAAGGGAAGAAGGAAGACTTACTGGTGGTGGTTGACTTAGTGGAACTCAGCCACGCGTAAGGTTGTGTCGAAGACGTAGTGTGGATCTTGGATACCACTCCATGATCGTGGAGTTGAAGCGGAGGAGGTGGTCGACTTCCCCGCTTGTGGTGGAGGCATCTTCCTAATATCGATGAGGTAGCGCAAACCCCGATTACGAAATGGCACCTCGGAGATCCTGAAGTAGTGGATGGTGGATATAATAGATCTTTCGCTAAGATGCAGAGACCTCTTAATCGTTCGGGGGACGTTGCGACCGATTGGTGTGGTGAAGATACTGAGATCTGGCCTATATCTGGGGGGAGATTGGAGCATGTTTGTTGTGATGCGAGGCCCATCAAGATCGATTCCGATAGAGATCACCTTCAAGGTGGGAAGGGTCACCTTCGATCTTTGTTTGTTGACCTTGAAAGACAAGCCTATCGACCAATCGATGGTGTGAGTGTTGGATATGCGAGCCCACAGCGAACCATTATGCAATAAATGTTATTGCGAATATCATTCCCTGATCTGAAATGAAGAATAAATAATTTACATAATAGGCCCCTTAGTACAATTAGGATTATGTATCATGGCCATCTTAATAATCATACAGTTGTTGATTCAACTATTGAATTATAGAGGCTGGTGCTTGGATGAATATCTAAAGGGTTAGATTGAGGACTCATCAAGCACTGTCAAATGATTGTTAAGAGATGATCTCCAGCCTGGGTAGGAGATGGCAATCCTTTCTCAGTTAGGTTGATATGTAACCGACCTCTTGATGCAGGTCCTCTGCATAGGAATAGAGATTCGGAGGTGTTAGATTAGTTTGATCAAAGAGTTGACTTAACGAGATCGAGATAACCAAAGACATATATCATATGTTGTCATGATATAGGCACACATCCTCTGACCGGAGACAGATGTGTTACTATATATCTGAGTATGTACATTTGGCAAACCAATAGGTTGATGACCTAATAAAGGTCTATACACCGACGCGCTGGTGTGCATGAAAGGTTATATGAGTAATACGATCTTTTAAAGGGATCATAGAGGTTCAGTTACTGAACCGGTAGTCCTGAGCTCACTCATGAGATATTGGGAAGAATCAAATTTCGTGCATAGTTGTCTCGCTTTGGAAGCTTGACTGAATTTGTAGGTATGATATATGCTTTTGAAAAGTATATGATCGATACCAATTCCCAATGATCGAATGAGAAACTAACTAATAAAACAATGAAGTAGACAGTATAAAGTTGATCTAATACTCCGGGTTTATTCTGAGTCTTCCAGTATGCAGAATATACAGGTATTGGGAATACATGAGGGTGATGTGATTATAAACGATTGTATAACTATGACGCTTCCATTCCTAGGGAGTATTCAAACGGGTCTGGATTTTAGTTACTCCTCTCAGTAGAGAAGTGATCTGATCTTGGTCCAAATGTTGGACATTGATCTGAATGTGATTCAGATGCAATGAGAAGATTAGATTTGCGGTCTTAATTTAATCAAGCATCTATGGGAGGCCCGCGATCTGGATTTGAGATATGATCTTAATATCCAAGTCGCTCTACGTGGAACAATACAATAGGCTTCTCCTTATCTCCAAGTATCTGCGGAGAAAGTGCATTATCCATGAAAGGATTCAGGATAATTTCATTGTTGAAATTATGTATCCGAGCATTGAGAAAATTGATAATTGAATGTAATTTAATTATCATAAATAATATGAATTTGATTCAGATTATAAAGGAAGTAATCTTAGATAATTAAATGTATTTTAATTATCGAAGATGTGAATAATGTGAATGTGATTAATATTATTAGGACACATAAGAATAAGAGATCCAATGTGATTAAATATGATTTAATTATCATGGATATGAATAATGTGGATAGAAATATCCATATTAATCATATATATTATAAATGTGATTTATAATATATAAGAGAGAGCTATTTGTAATTTAAATTTGTTAATTATATGTTGATGTGAATTGGATTCATATTGGACAATTAATTGAAAATGTAATTTAGATTTTATTTTAGGTTGTGAATGTGATTCACAATTTTCCAATGGCAAGATTGCAATATTCATAAAATAATTATGAATTATTGTTGTTGAATTATTTACAACAAGTGTTGTTGTAAAAATCATGGAGATTTCCAAGGAATAATGCAATCTCACAAGATTGAATGAGATTTCCAAGATTGCAGAGATTTCCAAGATTGCATGAAATCTCCATCCAAATATCTCCATGTATGCCTGATTGATTTAATTTGGGATTAAATCATATTGATTTATCAATATATATTTAATCTAAATTAAATTAATTGTTATTGATTTTTTACCAATAAAATCTTGGCCATTAAAAGAAACAGAAATCAATGAGAGCCATTGGATTTGTGTTACCCATGGATTGAGATCTATGGATCCCAAAATATTAGAAAAGGAGAGGCACCCCTTCCTCTTCTTGGTTACAAGTTAGGCAACAACTCTCTCTCTCTCTCTCATTCTCTCTACACGCCCACTCTCTCTTCCTCATATGGTCGTCCATCATGGATGCCCTAGAGAGAGTCTCCATCGTCGTAGCGTCGTCGTTATGCTGCCCTATCGTTTGCTCGTGGATCTCGGTCTACTTCGGCGTGCCTTGTTCGTGAAGAAGATGTCGTATCTCGTTTGTCGATATCAGGAGATCCGTGGCCTGGATCTTCAACATGGATTGCGAGAAGCACGTATTTCATCAACACGCTCGCAAGCGTCTCCTCTGACGGATTGGACTTGAGACAGGAGGTCTCTTCGTTTAGAGACTCGATCACAACCACGCTTCAAAAGATAATCCTATTACTTGTTTGTGGTTTAGACGAAACGATCCGAGAAGTGTTCTTGGTTCATGTGGTTTTGTCACATGAAAAATTTTAATTTCCGCTGCATAGAACAACTAGTTCGACTAGTCGTTCTTCATCATATTCAATACGATGCCCACACTTCCGTGATGCGCTTGAGGATCTCACCATATCCTTCAGCGAGGCTACAATGTCACCATGTGACGTCGATGGATAAGGTGAAGGTTCATCAGTCGAAGGCCTGGGCAGAGAGGATTCCGATGACCATCTCATCTCCGTTGTAACCAATGTACTGAGATTTGCGGATGGAGCGAGCAGTTTCGAACCGTGATTTTCGCTCTATTATCGCGTGTCATGCGATGTACTTGCCCTGTTTGGGGCCACCAACTGTTCGGCTTCCAATAAAGGGGATATTTTCAAAGGGTGTTCTCCATGGCGAACTTGATTAGCACCTACCAGAACCATTCATTGGATCCGATCCGATTATTTCAAAGCCTTCCTCGGTTGAGCAAACTGCATCAAGTGTTGGAGATTTCCTTTGTGCAGGCGGTGCTTGGCATTTGGATTAGGGTTCATGCCCTTCAACTTCGAATCCAGGCCCTTCTGATTCAGATCCGATGGAGGAGGGGGATCTGAATGGGGCCTCTTTGCACTCCACAACCGATCTATTAAGGAAGGTGAACGAGCTGGCATCACCTGAAGCAACCCCCTACAGGGATGACTGTATCGCCCCTTCGGTGGTTGTGATCGATGGTGGGCTCCAAAACTCAACGGTGGTGGTAACGACACGGTGTTCGATACCGTAGTCCTTCAAGATCTTCTTCACATCTCTGTTCACAAAGTGGCTACCCCCATATGATATCAACACCTTGGGGATCCCGAACCTAGAGATGATGTGATCTCTAAAGAATTTACATACAGTTTTACTATCTGCGGCTCGGGTTGGGATAGCCTCCACCCACCTTGACAGATAATCTACCGTCAGAAGGATATATTCGAATTCGTGACTAATGGGGAATGGGCCCATGAAGTCGATGCCCTAGGCGTCAAAGACATCACAAATGATGATAGGCTGCATCGGCATCTCATCCTTGGAACCAATGGTTCCTCCCATTTGCTGGCATACTGGGCACGACTTTGCAAAGGTGATTGCATCGCGAAACAGAGTCTGCCAGTATAAACCACACTGAAGTATCTTCCATGCGGTCCTCTTCCTGGAGTGGTGCACTCCTGCCTCTAGATTGTGCATAAAGAAAGGATACTCTGATATTCCTCTTGAGGAATACACCGTCTCCAGACACAATCTGATCTTTCAAAGAAAAGTATCGTATCCTCCCAATGGTAATGTCTCGAATCCGACTTCAGTTGGTCACTCGAGGGAGAATAGATTGAGTCAGAGAAGCCAGAGGGTGTCTTCGGTGCAAGATGTAAGAAAGCATAACAGCAGATTTTGGCAGCGGAAAGAGCTCGAAGAGCAAGGAGACTGGCACTGGGGGATGTTAAACAAAGATTAAAAAGTAGTCTCATCCTTTCTTTCTCTCGGAAAAGAAGAAAATCACAGGTGAGGCAGTGGCTGGAGCGGGAACTTGAAGACCAATCGACAGGAATTCCTAGAGAGCATCGGAGCCGGTGGCGCAGGAGAAACAAATAAAGATTGTGGGGCTGGAAGTGGAAATTTTGTGTCCTAAGGTTGACATTCACGCGTGGTTGCGGAATGTTTTAGGGTTGTCTTACCTTCGTTAACCCTCTGAGGGGATCATAATGAAGATCGTAAGATGGAACGTGAGAGGGCTGGGGAAAGGGCGAAGAGGAAATCGTCGGGAGTGGGTTGTTGAGCTCGTAGCATGCTAATGTGTTCTTGCAGGAGTTGAAGATTTGCAGTTGGGGTCTGTTTGTCTGGAAATCGTCGGGGAACCAAATGTTGTCGGAGTTCAGAGATGTTCCACCTGCAGGGAGTGCGGGAGGTAGGGAGGTATGGTGCTGGCATGGGTTGGAGATTTACTTCAGGCTCTTGATGAGAGAGCATGGATAAGAGCCATCTTTGTACTGGTAGAACAAAAATCTGGAGCATGTTATATGTTGCTTACTTGGGTCTATGGAGTTTTTGGGTGGGCATGAGACCCAGAGATGTGGTAAGAATTAAGAACCAGGAGGGAATTCCTAATATACCATGGATGGTCAGAAGTGATTTCAATGTGACTTTACTTATTTCTGATCGTCCGATAGATAGGGGAGGGATGGATAAGGGCTCATCCGATTTTTCAGAGTTCGTGGGAGATATGGGCTTGGAGGTGATGGATGCCACAGATGGGAGATTCACCTAGTGTAACACGTCTTCTAGGTCCAAACTGGATCGCTTCCTTGCGTCAGTGGAGCTGTTGTAGTCATTCCCTCTGTCCACGGTAAGGGTTCACCCTAGATCAAGATCTGATCACATGTCCATTTGCTAGGATTCGGGTAAGGGGTCGTTTCCAAGATCAATGTTTAAGTTTGAGAGAGTTTGGTTGCTAGACAATGGCTTCTGAGAGATGTTTGCAAACTATTGGAGATCCTTACAGGTAGAGGGGTCAATCGTGTAGAGATTGACAAAGAAGATAACGGGTTTACAGGAGATGCTGATGAAACAAAAAATGGACTTGCATCAGACCCACAGTACAAGACGAGATAAAGCAGTGAGTGAAATTGTCAAGCTACATAATATAGAAAATGAGCAAGATCTATGTCAATCTGAGTTGTTGCGAGTTGAACATCAGAAGACTATAGTTGAAGATGACAACAGAAAAGAGGAGTGGTAACAAATGTCCAGGTAGAAGTGGGTGAAGAAAAATGTGAACACCTGCTTTATTCACGTAGTAGCGAGTGGAACGAGAAGGAGAAATTTAATACATGATTTGCATGTGGAGAGATAAAGGATGAGCAATTGGTGCGACAATTGTGAAGTATTTTCGGGAATTCAACAATAGAACACCTTCCACTAAGTCCAGGTGGTTGGGCAGGGGGGTAAGGAGTTTGAGACAATAGGAGTTACTTGTCTCCCCTCTAACTAGGGAGGAGGTGTGCAGAGCGGTCTTTGACCTTAATGTTGATGAGTCATGGGCTGAGAGGTGATTGAGGATGATGTCATGGCAATGATCGAAGATTTTACAGGATCAAATCAGGGCCGAGAAAAAATCAACAGACCTTTATTGTTTTTACTCCCGAAGAAAGAGGGGGAAGAACATGTGGAGGAGTTTAATCCCATTGCATTATCCAATGCGACATACCTCATCATGGCAAAAGTGCTGGCCAATCGTCTTAGTGGCATCCTAAATGACTTGATTCTTCCAGCGCAGTCAGCTTTCATTCATGGACGTCAATTGTCGGAGGGTGTGTGTGAACCCCCTCGGATCCGGGTGCCCATTTATGACACATTCGCAATATAACATTCACTATTATCACATTAAGTACATAAAGATCAGGGAAAATTTTTCGTGTTATTTATTTTTTCATATGGCATTCACATCCAATCAGCATTGTATCAACCATAAAATAAAATATTAATAAGTGTCACCAACAATTCATTTTCATTAATTCTAATAAGTATACAACATGTACATAAAGTCTAACAGTACACACAGAAATCCCAAAATAGAAATGGAGCATAATATGTCATAATTTAAACCAAAAACTGAAACAAAAAAACAACATACTATCTAATATAAACTCTATCGCCTGTAAACATCAACAGCTACTGAACAACAGGTTGTTTGCTTGCCAAAACATTTTAAAAAGAAGAGGCATCAGCTGGCGTTGTTACGTGACTCCCAAAAACTTATAAAAATAAATCGGCATTTAATATGTTCAAAAGCAAACAAGTAGAAAGGCAGGATCACGTAAAATTTACATCTACTTGCATAAGTAAAAAGGGTTTTCAGCTCTCTCATAAGCATCTCTCATAAGCACCCATAATCCCAACATTTTTCATATATAACATAGTTATTTTGTAATCAAATGTTCATAATTGTATGAGTGTATGTATATAAATATCTATATTATCATATTGACCAGATATCACATCTGTGGATTTTGACGATATGAAAGATGGAATTAGAAATGTTTATCGATTTACTTAATTCTCAAATCTAATGGATAGTCATTTCCTATCAACGCAACTTTTGATTGCAAATTCTCTAAATCTCAACTTTAACTGTCTCAGATACAACTTTAGATGACTTAGATGTAGATATGGATAATTTAGATGTAGAAATGCCAAAGTCTGCTGGCGAAAGTAAAAACTCAAACAGTGAGGTAGCCTACAAAAGGGTTCTTCCGTCTCGTCCTCTAGTTGAAAGTGCGGTCCAATAGAGAGATAGGTCTACTCCAAAACTACGCCACTAAGACGGGTGAGAGAGACTTTCTGGAAAAGTCGCTCTAGAAAAACGGCACGACTAGTACAGGTGAACGAGCTCGTACGTAAAACTGAAAACTGAGCATCCCCCTCCTGGGTATCCTAAAACAAAGGGTCTGCAGAGCTGGTCGATAGTTGGGATCCCAACGAGGCGTAAAAACACTGCGAGCTCACGTAAAAATCGTGAAGGGACTGGGATCCTAGACACGCGCACTTGACGGTCGCTGCCCTAACTGAGCTTCCTTCCCCCGCCTAGTTGAGGGTCACCGCGCCCTCGCACGGTCAGTTGTAAAGGCCACTGTGACCGGCATTGTTAATTGTCATTATCGATGCTTATCAAACCCTATGTCTGTGTCCTCGTCCATAATCAAGGTAAATTTTGAAATGCCAAATTAATGATAATTAGATGAACAAAACTATGGATGATTAAAACTACGTCTCATACGCGATTATGAATCCAAACTATTAGGTGTAAGTGCACAAGGCCTTAAAATCAATCATGGATTTAGGAAAAGGAAGGATTTACTAGAATTAATTGATGGGAATCATATTTAATGGAAATGATAAATTTCGAAATGTCGAATCAATGGTCATTAGAATCCCATCTTCACAAAAGTCATCTTGAATGCCTTTCATCTCTCCATCCATAATAGTGATATTAATGTAAAAATTCCAACAGATATCTGTTGTGTACGTGCAATGGCAAGATCTTAGAACAATTTCCGTAATATATCAATAATGATATCAATGGTCTCTACAGTTAACCCCCCTCTGGTAACCTGGAAACTTCCCTTTTTTCCCGTTGGGTCTTATTTCATACTTATTAGTTGATAAACTCAAACTTAATGCGTCTTAACCTTTTTAAAGCAGGGATGCGACGAGCCTTGATATGCTCTTCAATATTCTTTAATGAATGTGAAATGACAAGTCAACGATGGACTTAGCTACAGAAAGAGCTATAATTTTCTGCATCAATTTATATTTTAAAAAATTTCTATTAAGAAATTCTTGCATGGTAATAAAAACACGACTCCTTTATTTAACACTCTTAGAAATTTCCAGTACACCTGTAGCATCTTGACGAATAGTTGATGTTGACATAGTAGAAAAATAGTTACAAACGTCTGTTGAGAGTTATATTATTTTAATGGACAAATGGTTCCTAACAAATTCATATGGTAACAGATCTGGTTTGTATTTGTATTCATCTAATTCAAGAGTTTGTCTGAACATGTGCATCAATAATAATCATGTGCTATTTGTTCATAATAAACTTCTAAACCACATAAATATGTCATTCTTTGGTCTTACAAATCCATTTTGTTATTTACACAATATATATATATATATTCAGTTCCAGAATAGAATATAAACAGAACTTAAATTTTAATTTGACACATTTTTTAAACAGAGTAACAGACAGTATACTATACATATATAATTTCAATTGAAATTTAAAAAAACAAAATATATGAGAATAAGGGTGGGCATCCAGGAGAAGCATGACACTATTACAGTAATTTACATGTAGGCAGACCAATCCTTGTCTAGACAGTGTGCTTGCACCAATGGTCTTAAATTCCAGCCAGGAACAACATACCACCAATGATCTTAAATTCTTAAAATTTACATCAGTTATTAACATCTCTAAATTTACAGTTTTTAACTAAGAACTTACGCAGCTTTTGTTATAATATGAAACTCAAAATTTTAACCAAGTAATTTATCAACAAGGTAGTGAAACATTGGTCTAAACTTGATCGAACTCATTCCATTTTACTTCAGAAAAGAGCACTAACCAGAGATCAAAAGGTGTATAAAACAAAACTTCATGCATGGCAGCAATAAGGGGGAGGGGAATGTACCTAATTAGATCCAATCTTTGGGGGATGATGCTGATCTTGCATGCAATGCAGTTCCGGGAACTGAGCAACAGGTCCCTGCTGCATCAAGCAGCTGCATCAAGAGTTGTTCTTGCTTTGCTCTATGAGGAAGGGGACTGCAACATGTCCCAATTGCTGTCCAGCAGAAATCCAGCAGAAATCCAGAAAACTATGGTTGCAACAGGATTTCTTGCATTTCAGAAGGAATTGAGTGAAAGAGAAAAAGGGGGGAAATGGTTGGGAAAAAGAAGGAAGAAGAAAAGGGCAAAGGGGTTTCGAAGGAATGAGAATAAGGGAGGGCTTTGGGTTGGTGTTATATAATAAGAAGGGGTTCAAGGAAAGATGCCAAGTTGAAATAGATAAAAAGCCGAACGGAAGGGAATAGAGGGTTGTACGTGGCTATTGTGATTTCAAAAATAAAATTTCTTTTTTTCCCTCTAACAGTCTGCTACTTTACTGTAGCAGACTGAAAATTTTTATTATTATTATTCATTTGGCAAAGTAAAGTTGACCATAATTGAGCCTCGGATGTCGGATTTCGACGCGCAATATCTCGATTTGATCGTATTTGAACGATGATCAAAATGAGTATAATATTGATATACTTTCGATCGGGTTTGAGCGTCCAAATTTTTCGAGATACGGTTTCGGTTTGGAGGTTAAATTTTGCGATACAAAAATATCAAAAGACCTCGGATTGAAAAACGGTTGATTCCTTGGTCTTGTTTCGTCGAATCGGATCTAATGATGGTCTTCTTTCGTTTTGCGGTTCCCGGATTTGCATCGCGGCTTTTTCGAACACGCATTACGATGCGACTGATTTTTGGTCGATTTCGCCCGAACGACTTTTGATTCACGATCAATTACTCGATATAAGTCATCTGATACCGACTAACAACTTTATTGGGTTAAACTGACCCTAATCGGATAGGATTCGGGTTTATGTGGTTACGGATGTTACAAATATAAAAACCCCAAAGGGAGTCTCATCGTCGAGACTCGAGTTAAGGTCATTAGGTATCTTGTTTGGATTTCTTATAATCATACAAACCTCAAAGGGTTTTGAACCTATAAAAACCTCAAAGAAAAAACAAGTCATATTGATGCAAACGGAATTTGCAACGGATAAAAATATATTTTTTTGTAGAAGAAATTTAGGGAGGGGAGGGAGAAGGAGAAAACGCGTCGGCTATGCGGGGTTTTGGAGAGGAACCATGAATATCACGTTGAGAGAGAGAGAGAGAGAAATAGAGAGACAAAGAGATAACTCAACTTTTCATATAATCTCAACTGTTTTTTTTCATAGGCTACCAACCTCTTTATATAGTAGAGGTGGAATTACAAAAAGAGAAAGTGAATCGAAAATAAATTCTGACTCGAACTTAATTGATTTGAATCGAGATTCAAATCTACATTATCCTAATTTGACTCTTAATTCAAAATTCGAAAATCAAATTTAAAATTGACCAATTAATTAGAGATTGTTAACGCATATAGTAGTAGTATTTGTACCCCTTCTCTATTTTATTTTCTTCATAGTATGCTTTATGTAATTTACCCATAGGCTACTCTCCTTTATAAGAGAGCCTAGGGCTTATGGAATGAACAAGCCAATCATTTTTTCCAACATGGTATCAGAGCGACGGTCCTAGACCGGAGTTCTCGAAACCCTAACCCTAATCCCACCACACCCGCCGGCCTCTCCTTCTCGCCCCATCGGCGTCGCCTGAGCTTGGCTTTGCTCCAGCGCCGCCTCTGTTGCGCCATCGCCTCCTGCTGCGCCACCGCGTGTAGCCTACACGCTTCTCCTGTGCGCCTGCGCGCATAGCGCCTCCTTGCAGCGCCTGTGCGCGCATCGCACCTGTGCGCGAAGCGCGCGACACCTGCGCTTCCCTGAGCCCCTTGCGCGCATAGCGCCTGTGCGCATAGTGCCTGTGTGCAGTCACCTGTGCGCGACCCTGTGCGCAGTCACCTGCGCGCGCCTCTGAGCCTCCTGCGCACGATCACATGTGCGCGCGATCAACTGTGCGCGCCCCTAGTGCATCTCCACTGCACGCATCTCCTTCGCGTGCATCTTCGTGATCCAGTGCGTGCATTCCTGCGCGCGTGAAGGCCGTAGCACGCACATCTTCATGGGGATAGTTGCTTGAGGTCAACACATGCAACTAATCTCGTCTATGTCATTGTAGACAAAGCTCATCTTCTGTCAATCGCTCCAGTCTTCCATCTTCAGTATGTCAGAAAGCAAGGCTGATATCCCATCTATTGGCGCCTTTCGTGGTCCAACGCCCATTATCAAGATGGACGGTACAAACTATGAACTGTGGGCAATGCAGTTCATGAGTATGAAGTCAACAGGTAAGAAGCACATTCTTACCGAACCTGAGCCTGCAGAGAAGACTGGAGTCAATGCCTCATGGGAGGCCGATGATGCATATGCCAAGGTTTGGATATCTGGAACGTTGGCTATTGAAATTGCCAACGACATCTTACATCAACCCACAACCAAGGATATGTGGGATATTCTGGCGGCGACCTACTCTCAGGCGAAGAACGAGACGAAGATTCTGCAACTTCAACATGATATATTCACAATAAAGCAGAATGGTGGTCCTCTACATTCTCTCTACACATCACTGAGAGGGATGTTCGAGAAGCTCTATAGCTTCATGCCTCTTACTGCCACGCCAGAACAGCAGAAGACATACAGGAATACAACCATGGTGGGCGTGTTCCTGGCTGCACTTGATCCAGAGTATGAGGCAGCACGATCACAGATTTTGGCAGACTTGACTATTCCTCCCATGGAGGAAGCTTTTCATAGATTGAGTCGGATCACAGTTTCTTCTACAGCTGCGAGTCAGAATTCTTCAGCCATGGCAGCAAACAGAGGTCGCGGATTTCATCACCAGGGCAGTGGACGTGGACCTCGTGGAAGGGATGGCCGCACTAGGCCAACGTGCACCTACTGTCACCGAGTTGGACACAATGAAGATACATGCTACTCGAAGCACGGATTTCCTGTATCCGTACGAGCTGCTGAGCAGATAGAGCCCCCATCTGCTGCTACTTTGGATCAACGGTTCGACGATCTTGTTGCCCGTCTAAGGGGCATTATTCCACCATCTGGACCAGCACCGACTGCAGAGAGTCATTCTGATGCCGCTGCTTCTGCCTCTGCGTCTACCAGTACCTCAGGTAGTATACTTGCACTGAAGAGTAGTAGATCAGATACTTTATCATGGATTATGGACTCGGGCGCTACATATCACCTATGTGGCGACCAGAGTCTGCTTTCAGGATAGACTCAGATCCCTCCAGGTCGGACAGTAGTGATTGCCAATGGCACTCATTCCCCCATCACTGGTCAGGGGGAGATTAGATTGACATCTTCTATGCAGCTCAAGAATGTGCTACATGCACCTGATTTTTCAATGAATATATTGTCAATTAGTCAGATTACGAAGGATCTACATTGTCGGGCAATTTTTGATCCATCTTCTTTGATTTTTCAGGACATCCATACGGGCAACGTGATTGGTCGTGGCTATGAGCAAGGAGGCCTCTACCGCTTGAATCAGACTCCTTTTGCTGGATCATCATCCTCTTCTTCTGGATAAGTATCAACCTTATTATGGCATCTGCGTTTTGGTCATTTACCGCTTCAGAAGTTGCGTCAAGTTTTACCCTATGGTCTCCCTCACACACCTATTCAGTGTGAGGCGTGTCAGTTGGGAAAGCATCACAGGTCGTCCTTTCCCAGTCGTCCAGGTCGGAGTAGTACCTCCAAGTTTGAGTTATTTCATATTGATGTCTGGGGTCCGAGTCGTGTACTTGATCATCAGGGACACATAGGGACACAGATTTTATATTGTATTTGTGGATGATTTCTCTAGAGTGTCATGGGTCTTTCTGATGAAAAATAAATCTGAAGCAGGAAATATCATTATCCATTTTCTAAATGAAATACAAAATGTTTTCTCTACATCTGTGAAGCTTGTGAGAAGTGATAATGCTCTAGAGTTGTACACCAATATTCTTGCCAATTACTACTCCTCAAAAGGGATTATTCACCAAACATCTTGTGCTCATACATCTCGACAGAATGGGATTGCTGAAAGAAAACACCGTCACCTTCTTGATGTCACAAGATCACTACTTATACAGAGTCATGTTCCCTACTCCTACTGGGGTGATGCAGTTCTCACTGCATGTTACCTAATCAACCGTATGCCTTCGTCTGTCTTAAACGAACAGATTCCGTTTTCACTTATTTATCCTGACAAGGATCTGTTCACTCTTACTCCTCGTGTGTTTGGGTCGGTTGCATTTGTCCATCAGTTATCGCCTGGTACTGACAAGCTCTCTCCTAGGGCTGTCAAGTGTGTCTTTGTTGGGTACTCCAGAACTCAAAAGGGGTACAAGTGCTTTGATCCTCTACGTCGGCGGTATATGATCAGTGCAGATGTTACATTTTTTGAATCTGTTATGTATTTTTCAGCATCAGGAGACAAGCAGCTACCACCTATACCTCCTGATGCCATATACATGACACCACCACCTCAGATGCCGTCACCACCACCACCGTCTCATATGCCATCACCACCACCGCCACCACCACTACTGCCGCCTATCTCACCGCTACCGTTCCATTATACCCGCAGGCCTCCTCCAGCTCATGGTCATGACTCGTCCACTAGCTCGCCTATGGTATGTAATGAAAATATTAATGTTGATGGATCTGACGACATTTCTGAGCAGGATGTGGTGCAGGAGCCAGATGAGCCTACAGCTGATTTGGATGTTCCCATTGCTTTACGGAAGTCGAAGAGGAGTTGTGCTAAATATCCATTATCAGCATCTGTATCTTTTGAGAGGCTATCTGGAGATTTCAGGTCGTTTGTTATGGCACTTTCAGCCATAGATATTCCACAGAATCATCATGAGGCTCTGCAGGATAGTAGATGGCGGCTAGCAATGGAAGAAGAAATGGCGGCACTTCAGTCCAGAGGAACTTGGAGTTTGGTTCCTATACCTCCAGATGTGAACCCAGTAAGCTGCAAGTGGGTGTTCACAGTGAAGCACAATGCAGATGGCTCTATTGACAGGTACAAGGCGTGTCTGATTGCACGTGGCTTCACACAGACATACGGGGTGGATTACCTTGACACATTCTCGCTTGTGGCACGTCATTCCACTCTACGGATCTTGTTGTAAGTTGCAGTTGCTCGAGACTGGCCGCTTCATCAGTTGGACGTGAAGAATGCATTCCTATATGGAGATTTGCAGAAAGAAGTTTATATGCAACAGCCACCTGGTTTTGCTGTTGAGAGGGAGTGTTACAAGGTATGCAGGTTACATAAGGCTATCTATGGCCTTAAGCAGAGCCCCAGAGCATGGTTTCAGAAGCTCTCGGATCTCTTCGAGAAACAAGGATACAAACGCTCCAATGCTGATCATTCCTTGTTTGTACAGAAGACTGCTAGAGGTATCATTGTCATTATGGTTTATGTTGATGACATCTTGATTACAGGAGATGATGAGCAGGGCATAAAGCAGACGAAAGAAATGCTGGGTAGTGAATTTGTCAGTAAGGATCTTGGTGTCCTTAGATATTTTCTGGGGCTTGAATTTGCTAGAAATTCATATGGGCTAGTAATGTCACAAAGGAAATATGTTACAGATCTGTTGAGTGCTACGACACCAATGGATCCCAGCATGAAGCTTTATGAAGATAACACAGAGGAGGTGGACAGGAGAAGATACAGAGAACTGGTAGGCAAACTGTTGTATGTCACGATCA
The DNA here is from genome assembly GCA_037367405.1 of Ottelia alismoides. Taxonomy (NCBI): domain Eukaryota; kingdom Viridiplantae; phylum Streptophyta; class Magnoliopsida; order Alismatales; family Hydrocharitaceae; genus Ottelia; species Ottelia alismoides. Next base: position 140,361 of record JAZKJV010010148.1, read on the forward strand.
CTAGACCAGATATATTATTTGCAGTGAGTCGTGTGAGCCAGTTCATGGAGCAACCACGCCATGTGCATATGGATGCAATACATATGATTCTTAGATATCTCAAATCTTCTCCAGGTGCAGGTCTGCTATTCAAGAAAGGAAAGGGGATGTCTATCTCAGCATGTGCAGATGCAGACTACGCAGGATGTCCCAAAGATAGGAAGTCTACCTCAGGGTATGCCGTCTATGTTGGAGATGCCCTAGTCTCATGGAGAAGCAAGTAACAAACAGTTGTAGATAGATCTAGTGCTGAATCCGAATATAGGGCTATGGCCCAGGCTACTACAGAAATGATGTGGGTGAAAGCTGTGCTTACAGACCTATGTTTAGATGTACCACTTCCTATGAATTTGGAATGTGATAATCAGGCTGCCTTGTTCATTGCAAACAACCCACATTCCATGAGCGGACCAAGCACATTGAGGTGGATTGTCACTTCATACGTGATATGATTCAGAAATGATTCATTGCTACGTCTCATGTTACCTCAGAGAATCAGACTGCGGACATATTCACCAAAGCATTGCTACGAGGCCCATTTCAGAAGTGTGCTTCCAAGCTGAGCACGATTGATATCTATGCTCCATCTTGAGGGGGAGTGTTAACGCATATAGTAGTAGTATATGTACCCCTTCTCTATTTTATTTTCTTCATAGTATGCTTTATGTAATTTACCCATAGGCTACTCTCCTATATAAGAGAGCCTAGGGCTTATGGAATGAACAAGCCATTCATTTTTTCCAACAGAGATCACACTCGATCTCTTTTATTTAAATAAACATTGTGATGACTTGAATAAACGTAAATAAAATTAATAGATAAAAACATCATGCCCTATATTTTAATTTTGTGTTGCATCAATTCTCCCCCGCTTGAAAAATTCGTCTCCTGACGAATTGCTTGATCTTCGAAGCTCGCCGATTTGATGTCAACTTTCTTGTTCGCCTCGTGGAAGAATAGATGTGGCGCAAATGGTGGAACCCCAGATGGCTTTGGTGCGGTGGCCGGAGTCATCAACCTTATGTTGGAAGAACATATGTGGCGCAAAAGGGGGCATCTCCACGAACTTCATCTCCTTATTGCGGTGATCGAAAAATTGATGAGGCATGAACAACATGGCCTTCGGAGAACCCATAACAAATGTGTAGCACAAACCTAGGATGAGAGGGGATGTGGGCAATGAACGAACCCATAGGGTCCTTATATAGATGAATCCCATACTCCTATTCCTATTTGGAGAAGGTAGCAGCCCCAAACTCCTTTTTCTAGCCTTTGTCTTAAAATTTTTCTGCTCCAAGTGGTGGAATTGTAAATGTTCTACCCCTTCATCTAATGCAATGTCTATTAAGTTCCCTGTTTTAGCCTCTAAATGAGCAGTTTCGGGAGGTATGTTTTGTAATATTTCCAAATCCAATCTCCTGGAAATGTCAGCAATTTCTTATCCCTAAATTGAAGGGATTTGTTTCTCCCGATTGAAACTTTCTTCAAAATGACGGTTAGGGTTTTATTCCCCTTCAAGTAACGGAGATGGCGCCGCCACGGGAGGAGATGCAGGCGGCAAGGGCGTCGCAAGGAGAGGCGAGCTCGACCTGGGGCGCTGGCACATGGAGCTGGCATGGTTCTCCGGCGGCGATGATAGAGGCGATCGTCTGGATCGAGCAACCATCTGCGGTGGCGATGATGGGCTCGCCCTGAGACGCAGGCGTTTGGAGCTAGTGGGGGCCGTGCGGACCTCGTGGCATGGTCGCGCGAGCCTCGCGCAGGGTCGCAGTGGTTACTACGGCGAGGGTGTCCTCGCGGCTTGCGAATGTGGTGCACAGGTGCGGTACGGGTCGCGCATGCGAGGGGATATCTCGGGCAGCTTGGTAGCGGCGATGACAATCGTGGAGGAGATACTGTGCCTGGCGGAGGCTGCTCATCGGTGGCGCCCAGGTCGCGCATACATCGTTGCTTCTTCAACTGCGGCTGGGGGTTGTAAGGAAACGGATGTTGGGGCTAGGGATGGGAGAAGCCACAACGGGGACCAGTCGAGGAGTGGTTGGCGAAGAGGTTGGCATCGCCGGAGGCATTGTTGGTGGTAGTACCAAATCCACTCCCTTTGGGATTTCCTTTACCCGTGCGTCGAAGGCAAGTTTAGTGACTTCTTCTAGACCAGATTTGGGACAGCAACAGAGAGGGTTGCAACGGGGAGTTCCACATCCTCCTCCACCCTACTTTCTTCGAATCTAGGTATCGCTTGTTCCTGGGCAGCAGGTTCGCCCATGAATAAATCGAGAAGTTCGACTTCTCCATCCGCAGGATCGTCGTCGAATAAGGGTCTCGTATCTTCATCAAATATTGGTCCTATGTCCTCGTCTTGTTCAACGATTGTATCAATAAAATCTATATTGGGATTGGAAATACCTTCATTTTTTTGGCTGATTTGAACTGCAGGTACAACGTTCTGATTTTGGTTGTCGACCGGTGAATCTTCATCGATTTGCGCGTCCAACCATGCTTGGACTTTGATGCTTGATTTAATGCGTTTCTTGAACTTCATCGAATGCGAACGTGAATGCGTGCCATGGGAGAAACGACTTAAATAGTATTGCATCCTCCAATATGCGATCGGATCGTCGAATTGTAGGAACGATTCGGTTGCCATGCTCTGATACCAAATGATACAAACGGAATTTGCAACGGATAAAAATATATTTTTTTGTAGAAGAAATTTATAGAGGGGAGGGAGAAGGAGAAAACGCGTCGGCTACGCGGGTTTGGAGAAGAATCGTGAAGATCACGTTGAGAGAGAGAGAAATAGAGAGACAAAGAGATAACTCAACTTTTCAAAATAATCTCAACTGTTTTTTTTCATAGGCTACCAACCTTTTATATAGTAGAGGTGAATTACAAAAATAGAAAGTGAATCGAAAATAAATTCTGACTCGATCTTAATTGATTTGAATTTAGATTCAAATCTACATTATCCTATTTTGACTCTTAATTCAAAATTCGAAAATCAAATTTAAAATTGACCAATTAATTAGAGATCACACTCGATCTCTTTTATTTAAATAAACATTGCGATGACTTGAATAAACGTAAATAAAATTAATAGATAAAAACATTTAATTTTGTGTTGCATCGCATATATTTTAACATGTCTCAAATTACAATTGCTTGTTTTGATGATTACATTTAGAAAAGCTGTGTATATCTTGCTCTCATGTCAGCTTCAGTCTCTCATGTCGTCTCTTCGACGCCGTGCCAGTGCCATAACACCTTAACTAATGGAATCTCTTTGCTGCGTAGTTTATTCACAGCACTGTCAAGTATCTGCACTGGCTTCTCCTCATAAGTCAGATATGGCTCCACGTCAAGATTCTCATAATTGATTACGTGTCGAGGGTCGTGCACATGTTCCTCAGTTTGGATACATGGAAGACATCATGTATAGCTGAAAGCTGTGGAGGGAGGGCTACTCGGTTTACCACCTTCCCCACTTTAGCAAAAATCTCAAAAGGTTCAACATATCGCGGCTCTAACTTGCCACCAACGCCAAATCTCTGTATTCCCTTCATTAGAGATACACGGAGAAATACCCAATCTCCTACCTGTAATTTATAGGAATGTCGTTAGTATGAGGTTTAGTTAAATTTGCAAAAGGAGCAAGAGGAAAGTACTGGATACTTGAAACTCCAAATCTCTTCTCCGATGGTCCGCATAGCTCTTCTGGCGGCTCAGTCCCGTCAGAAGCCTCTGTCTCACAAGATCAACAGCTCTCGCAGTCTCCTCCAAGAGATCTATAGAATATAGAGCATGATCACCAACCTCACGCCAACTGAGAGGTGTGAGGCATCTCCGCCCGTATAGGGCTTCGAATGGTGCCATGCCGATACTGGAATGATAACTGTTGTTGTATGTGAACTCCACCAATGGCAGATGGTCCTTCCAAGACCCTTTCCACTCCAAAGTGCAAGCGCGAAGTAAACCCCCGAGTGCCTGTATGGTGCGCTCACTCTGCCCATCTGTCTGCGGATGATATGCAGAACTCATCTTCAACTCTGTCTGTAGTGTTGACATGAACTGATGCCAATAATACGATGTAAATCTCGAATCCCTGCCAGACACCACCTCTCGTGATATACCATGCAGTCTGACAATGTTCTGCCCATATAGCTTGGCCAACGTGGATGGAGTGCAAGTCGTGTTGACAGGTATGAAGTGGGCTGACTTGGTAAACCTATCAACAACGACCCAAATGGAATTATGGTCACCCGATGTCTTCGGTAATCCCTTGACAAAATCTATAGAAATGCTCTCCCACTTCCACTCGGGAATGGGGAGAGATTGCAGTAATCCGGGTGGTCTCTTGTCTTCGGCCTTGACCATCTGACATGTCATGCATCTACTGACATGTTGCGCTACATCGCGCTTCATTCCATCCCACCAGAAATGTTGACGCAGATCACGGTACATCTTTGTGCGCCAGATCTTCAAGGTGAAGACAACTGCCGCTAACTCCAAGTCATGGGTGGAGTAATTATGCTCATGCGGTCTCAACTGTCGTGACGCGTAAGCAATCACTTGGCCTCGCTGCATCAGTACTGCTCCTAGACCTTCTCCAGATGCATTTGTGTAGACTGCATAGTCCTGAATGCCTGAAGGAAGAGCAAGAATAGGTGTCGTCGTTAATCTCTCCTTCAGTGTACTGAAGGCCTGCTCACATGAATCGTCCCAAATGAATGGAACCCCTTTCTGCATCAATCGTGTCAAAGGGCGAACAATGCGTGAAAATCCGTTGACAAAGCGTTTGTAATAGCCCGCTAGCCCGAGGAAGCTCTGAATCTGTGTAACTGTCTTGGGCTGCTCCCAAGCAATCTTCGCAGGATCAACTGCGATACCTGCTCCAGAAATGACATGCCTGGAGAAAAGAAACTTGGGACAACCAGAACTCACATTTGCTTAACTTGGCATATAGCTTGTGCTCCTGCAAGTATCTAAGATGATCCGTAGATCATTCGCATGATCTCATTCATTCCGTGATAAGATGAGCACATCATCAATGAACACCACCATAAATTTGTCCAAATATGGACGGAAAATCATGTTCATCATATCCATGAAAGCTGCAGGTGCATTGGTGAACCCAAACGGCATCACCACAAACTCGTAGTGTCCATAACGTGTCCTGAAAGCAGTCTTCGGAATATCTGACTCTCGAATCCTCAACTGATGGTAGCTTGAGCGAAGATCGATCTTCGAGAACACCGAAGACCCCTGGAACTGGTCAAACAAATCATCGATGTGTGGTAAAGGATAATGGTTCTTCACCGTTCTCTTGTTCAGCTGCCTATAATCGATGCATAACCTCATGAATTCATCCTTATTCTTGACAAATAGAACCGGAGCACCCCAAGGTGAAGTGCTCGGCCTCACGAATCCCAAATCAAGTAACTCTTGTAACTGCACCTTCATCTCCCGCAACTCAGTTGGTGCCATACGGTAAGGAGCCATCGAGATCAGCTGGGTGTCTGGTAGTAATGTGATCTCGAACTCAATCTCTCTCTCAGGAGGTAGTCCTGATAGCTCATCAGGAAAAACATCTGGAAATTCAGATACTACTCTGATGTCATGTGTCACCGACTCCTGATCAGATACCTTCCGAACAAATGCAAGGTATGAATCGCATCCCTGATCAACAAGTCGTTGAGCTCGCAACACTGAGATGTACTCCATGGTGGAGTCATGTATAGTACCATCAAAAGTGAACTCGGGTAAATTTTAAGACAGTTGTCTTCCTAAAACAATCAACCAGTGCATGATAAGTAGATAGCCAATCCATACCCGAAATCAAGTCGAACTCATCAAGCTGTAAAAGTAGACAATATGCGATCATCTCTTGACCGCCAATTAGTACAGGCAAGTGCCTGAATAACAGGGAAATAATAAACAATTGGCTTCCTGGCCCTCGGATGTGATATAGAGAAGTGAGAGTCTCTGCAACTCTATCTAAAGAAGGTAGTAGCCTTGAAGAAAGAAAAGAGTATGTCGCACCTGAATCAAATAAAATATGGAAAGGTCATCCCAAGACTGAGACCATACCTTTCACCACAGTAGATGTTGAACGTGTCTACTCCTCAGTAACTGCAAGTAACTGCCCCTACCCGGCTCGTGCAGGTGCAGCATTGGAGCCTGCCACACTCTGCGTTTGTCTCTGTTGCTGTCGCCTAAAGTTGGAGTTCCTGCTACAGAAACTCCCTTAACACGGTACCTGAGGCTGTGACGTCTGTGGCTGTGGGAGAGGCTCATCAGAAGCCTGTGGACAATGTGGTCGGTAATGTCCCCACTCGTGACATCGGTAACACCGGACTGGTCTGGTAGGTGGAGTAGTCGTGTCTATGCTCCGTGCTAGTCCTGCAAGTGGTCTATCTGCTCGTTGTGACCCAGATGGTCGAACAAAATCTGTGCCACGTCCGGTAAGTGCTCCTAAAGTAATCGATGAAGATGAGCGAGCACTGCCATAAAATGTCGAACCTGTAGGTCAGAACTATCTGGCTGACTTCTGCTGCTGAAACGGTCGATGTATCGGTCCAAAAGATCATCGCGGTCTAAGCGTTGCTCCAGACGAGCTTTTGAAACGTCTCCCTCTAATGTCCTCGAACTTCCCCGTTGTATCAGTAGCCTCGGAGATTGAAGTGATGTGTAGTCCAGCCAGCTTCTCTTGTACCTCCTCTCGCATGCCGCTAATGAACTTCTCCAGATTCTCTTCTGGAAATGCGCCAACTGCACGTGTATGTCGTAACAGCTCTGTGTATCGGATAAAGTAATCTCCGGTTGTCATATATCCCTGACGAAACTCTGCAAAAAGTCAACGCTGGACTCCTTCCACTTCGCAGAAAAGAAGTAGGCTCTGACCTCGTCTCGAAATCATCCCATGTAGGCTCTCGGCCTAACTCAGATACTACGGCATCCCACAATCTCTCAGCAAAGTCTGTAAGTGAGTACTCCAAGAAAGATAGCCATGTGTCTCGTGGCGTGCGAATCATCCTGAGCACCTTCATCACTCTCTTTAGCCATTGCTCAGCAACATCTGGTGAACCTGTGCCCTCGAACAAGGGTATGTTGGCCTACTGGTAGGATGTGAAAACTGACCGGTGCCTATGGATAGCAGAGTACTCGTGTGCACCCTCGTCTACAAAGTCAACAGGGTCTTTCTCCCTGTCAAAGTCTCCATCCTCCTCAGCTTCATGCTCTGAAATGTCCTCAAGTGGATCATCGAAATGAGGCTGATGAACCCCTACTGATTATTGTTGGTCCTATCGTGTGCCGTCGTGAGATGGACGGTAAGTGGAATATTATATCTCCACAAATCTCATCTTTATGTCTGTCTGTCTATCAGCAATCTCTGTCTATTGAGCCAGAATTTGGTTCTGTTGGCCTCTCATAGCAGTCTGCTGCTGCTGAAGGTCGGTGAGAGCAGATAGTATGCGTTCCATCTGGTCAGTCGTCTCCTGACCTGGACGGGATGCCATGGCTCTACATGAGAACCATTTATTAGTCATAAAATTTATTGCTCGTACATACTATAATATATGCTTTTTTCTTCTTGGGATATAATATGAAAATTAATGAAATTGGTGACATATGCGGCGATTGAATCTGAATATCATATTTTCCCTTCATGGACTCACGACAAGTCGGAAAACTGACGCTATCCGAGAACTTAATGTGATCAGAATTATAATGTTGCGAATGTGTGTATCGGGGTACCACTGCTCTGATACCAAACTTATGAACCCCCTCGGATCCGGGTTCTCGTTTACGCCACATTCGCAATATAACATTCACGATTATCACATTAAGTACATGAAGATCAGGGGAAAATTTGCAAGCTATTCTACTTTTGACATTCACATCCAATCAACATTATATCAACCATATAATAAAACATTAACAAGTGTCACAACATTTCTTTTTCATTAATTCTCATAAGTATATAACATGTACATAGAGTCTGACATTACATACAGAAATCCCAAAATTTTTGAGCAGAAGAGAAATGAAGCATAATACATTAAAATTTGAACCAAAAACTGAAACAAAAAAAACAACATATTGTCTTGTGTAAACTCTATCGCTTGGAAACATCAACAGCTACTGAACAACAGGTTGTTTGCTTGCCAAAATATGTTAGGAATAAAGAGGCATCAGTGGGCGCTGTTACCTGGCTCACATAAACTTATAAAAATAAACCTGCATTTAATATGTTCAAAAACAAACAAGTAGAAAGGCAGGATCACATAAAATTTACATATACTTGCAAAAGTAAAAAGGGTTTTCAAGTCTCTTATAAGCATCTCTCATAAGCACCCATAAACCCAACATTTTCATATATAACATAGTTATTTTGTAATCAAATGTTCATAATTGTATGAGTGTATGTATATAAATATCTATATTACCATATTGACCAGATATCACATCTGTGGATTTTGACGATGTGAAAGATGGAATTGGAAATGTTTGTCGATTTACTTGATTCTCAAATCTAATGGATAGTCATTTCCTATCAACACAACTTTTGATTGCAAATTCTCCAAATCTCAACTTTAACTGTCTCAGATACAACTTTAGATGACTTAAATGTAGATATGGATAATTTAGATGTAGAAACGTCAAAGTCTCCTGGCGAAAGTAAAAACTCAAGCGGTGAGATAGCCTACAAAAGGGCTCTTCCGTCTCGCCCTCTAGTTGAAAGTGTGGTCCAATAGAGGGATAGGTCTACTCCAAAATTACGTCACTAAGACGGGTGAGAGAGACTTTTCGGAAAAGTCGCACTAGAAAAACGACACGACTAGTACGGGTGAATGAGCTCGTACGTAAAATTGAAAACCGAGGATCCCCCTCCTGGGTGTCCTAAAACAAAGGGTATGCGGAGCAGGTCTAAAGTCGGGATCCCAACGAGGCGTAAAAATACTGCGAGCTCGCGTAAAAACAGTGAAGGGACGGAGATCCTAGACCCGTGCACTTGGCGGTCGCTGCCCTAACTGAGCTTCCTTTTCTCCGTCCAGTTGAGGGTCACCGCGCCCTCGCATGGTCAGGTGTAAAGGTCACCATGACCGGCATTGTTAATTGTCATCATCGATGCTTATCAAACCCTATGTCTGTGTCCTCGTCCATAATCAAGGTAAATTTTGAAATGCCAAATTAATGATAATTAGATGAACAAAATTATGGATGATTAAAGTACGTCTCATACGCAATTATGAATCCAAACTATTGGGTGTGAGAGCACAAGGCCTTAAAATCAATCATGGATTTAGGAAAAGGAAGGATTTACTAGAATTAATTGATGGGAATCATATTTAATGGAAATGATAAATTTTGAAATGTCGAATCCATGGTCATTAGAATCCCATCTTCACAAAAGTTATCTTGAATGCCTTTCATCTCTCCATCCATAATAGTAATATTAATGTAAAAATACTAACAGATATCTGATGTGTACGTACAATGGCAAGATCTTAGAACAATTTCCGTAATATATCAATAATGATATAAATGGTCTCTACAATTAACCCCCCCCCCTCTCTGGTAACCTGGAAACTTCCCTTTTTTTCCTGTCGGGTCTTATTTACAATATTTTCATACATATTAGTTGATAAACTCAAACTTTATGGCGTCTTAACCTTTTTAAAGCAGGGATGCGACGAGCCTTGATATGCTCTTCAATACTCTTTAATTAATGTAAAATGACAAGTCAACGATGGACTTAGCTACAGAAAGAGCTATAATTTTCTGCATCAATTTATATTTTAAAAAATTTCTATTAAGAAATTCTTACATGGTAAAGAAAACACTACTCCTTTACTTAACCCTCTTAGAAATTTCCAGTACACATGTAGCATCTTGACGAATAGTTGATGTTGACATAGTAGAAAAATAGTTACAAACGTCCGTTGAGAGTTATGTTATTTTAATGGACAAATGGTTCCTAACAAATCCATATGGTATGGTAACAGATCTGGTTTCTTTTTGTATTCATCTAATTCAAGAGTTTGTCTGAACATGTGCATCAATAATAATCATGTGCTATTTGTTCATAATAAACTTCTAAAGCACGTAAATATGTCATTCTTTGGTCTTAAAAATCCGTTTTGTCTTTTACACAATATATATTCAGTTCTAGAATATTTGACACATTTTTTAAACAGAGTAACAGACAGTATATTATACATATATAATTTCAATTGAAATTTAAAAAAAAACAAAATATATGAGAATAAGGGTGGGCATCCAGGAGAAGCATGACGTTATTACGGTAATTTACATGCAGGTAGACCAATCCTTGTCTAGACAGTGTGCTTGCACCAATGGTCTTAAATTCCAGCCTGGAACAACATACCGCCAATGATCTTAAATTCTTAAAATTTACATCAGTTATTAGCATCTCTAAATTAACAGTTTTTAACTAAGAACTTAGGCATCTTTCGTTATAATATGAAACTCAAAATTTTAGCCAAGTGATTTATCAATAAGTACTGAAACATTGGTCTAAACTTGATCAAACTCATTCCATTTTACTTACATTAACCAGAGTTCAAAAGGTATATAAAACAAAACTTCATGCATGGCAGCAATAAGGGGGAGGGGAAGGTACCTAATTAGATCCAATCTTTGGGGGACGATGTCGATCTTGCATGCAATGCAGTTCCAGGAACTGAGCAACAGGTCCCTGCTGCATCAAGCAGCTAAATCAAGAGTTGTTCTTTCTTTGCTCTATGAGGAAGGGGACTGCAAAATGTCCCAGCAGAAATCCAGAAAACTATGGTTGCAACACGATTTCTTGGTTGGGAATTTGAGAAGGAATGGAGGGAAAGAGAAAAGGGGGGAAATGGTTGGGAAGAAGAAGGAAGAAGAAAAGGGCAAAGGGGTTTCGTTGGAATGAGAATAAGGGAGGGCTTTGGGTTGGTGTTATATAATAAGAAGGGGTTCAAGGAAAGATGGCAAGTGCAAATAGATAAAAAGCCAAATGGAAGGGAAAAGGGGGTTGTACGTGGCTATTGTGATTTCAAAAATAAAATTTCTTTTTTTTCCTCTGACGGTCTGCTACTTTACTTTACTGTAGCAGACTTTAAAAAAAATTTATTATTATTATTCATTTGGCATACTAATGTTGACCGTATTTGAGCTTCGGATGTCGGATTTCGATGCACAATATACCGATCTGATCGTATCTGAAAGATGATCAAAATGAGTATAATATTGATATACTTTTGATCGGGTTTGAGCATCCGAACTTTTCGAGATACGATTTCGGTTTAAGGTTAAATTTTGCGATATAAAAATATCAAACGACCTCTGATTGACGAAAAGTCGATTCCGTCGGTCTCGTTTCGTCGAATCGGATCTAATGACAGTCTCGCTTCATTTTGCGGTTTCTGAATTTGCGTCGCGGCTTTTTCGGACATGCATTACGATGCGACTGACTTTTGGTCGATTTCGCCTGAACGACTTTTGATTCACGACCAATCAGTCGATATAAGTCATCCGATGCCGACTAACAACTTTATTGGGTTAAACTGACACTAATCGGGTAGGATTCGGGTTTGTGGTTACGGATGTTACAGTCTGGTAATGGCATCAGAGATCATTTTGACCTAGTTAAGAAGAGGAGTTGTTGGTTTCCTATGGAAGGTGGACTTACGAAGGCGTGATTGTATAAACTGGAATTTTATCTGGGCTTCACTGCCAAAGAGATGTTTCCCGGACATGTGGATCGATTGGATGAAGAGGTGTCTTACGACTTCCTCCCTCTCGGTGTTAGTCGATGGTAGATAGGAGGGTGGTTCTTCTAGCTGCATATGGGGTGAGGCAAGGTTGCCCCTTGGCCCCTCTTCTTTTTGTTCCGGTCGTGGATGCTTTAGCAGTTATGACGGGGCTTGCAGATGTAGGCGGCCTTCTCAGTGGCTTCTCCAGAGAGGACCTTTCGATTCCAATCTACCAGTACGCAAGTGACACCATTTTCTTCATACATGGAGTGGAAGAAAGTAAGGTGACCAAGGCAGTGTTAGATATTTTTTGTGAGCTTTCAGGTCTAAAGATTAATGGGGGAAGTCTGTGTTTGTCCCCTTTAATCTGGATCCAAAGGCGGCTACGATATGTGAGGAGATTCTGGAGACGGCACAAAAGAGCTACCAATCAACTATCTTGGACTTCCACTGATGTACAGAAGGCTTAGACAGATTAATTGGCTACCGATCATTGAGAAGTTGGAGAGAAAAACTAGCAAGATGAAAAGTGTCTTACCTACTTAAAGGGAGGTTGGTTATGGTGAAGGCGGTTCTATCAGCAATCCCAGTAGTCTTCTTGTCGATGAGAGTGTTACCAGTGGGAATCCGAAGAGATCGGAGTCGTATGCGGTGTTTCTTCTAGTCCTCGTCTCAGGAGGGTACTGAATTTGCGTTGGTTGACTGATTGGTGGTGACTACACCGATCAACGAAGGAGGACCTATGGTGATGTAGTTTAAAGCTAATAATAAGCTCTTCTGGGGAAGTGGATGCAGAGAATCTGGGGCGATGGGAATGATCTCCTATCTAGACTGGTAAGATATATTAATGCAGTATCGTCTAACCTACACACTTGTACTGATATTGTGAGCTCTCCTTTCACTTTTTGGAGAGGTATGTGTTCGGTGGTGCTGATTTTAGCAAACTCGTTACGACCAATTTTGGGAGATGGTCATGGGTTCTAATTCTGGACAGAAGAGGGGGCCCTCTGCGACCTATATCCCAGGTTTTTTGCCCTTGCAACTGAAAAGGATGCTTCGGTAGTGGATGTGTGGGCAGGTGGTTCTTGGACGTCTAACTTTGTTGTGGATTTATCAGATCAGAAGGTGGAGGAATTTATAAGCCTTTCGGGCAGGCTGGCGAGGGTGAAAATACCATCTGAAGACAGAGACTCTTGGTGCTGGAGAGATGGAGTGTTCACAGTGAAAAAGGCATACAAGGTGATCTCGGCTCATCCACCGATTACGGATACAGAGTCTATCAGAGTTTATGCTAGAATCTGGAGCTGGAGGATTACGACACATGTGAACATGTTCGTGTGGCTGCTAAGAACGGAACGTGTGCTGACAGGAGCACGTAGAGCTAGATTTTTTCCTTGTATGGATGAGGGATGTCAAAGGTACGAAGGAGTAACAAAAGACATTGGCGACCTATTATTTCAGTGCACTAAATCTATTGAGGTGTGGCATAATGCAAACATACCGGGAGTTCTGTAGAGCGATAAGGATTCTTTTTGTGATTCGACAACGGATATTAGACAGGATACGAGGATGGCCAGACAAAGACATACATGTTCATCTAAGCACGGCTAGCTAGAAATGCAGTTATTTTTTAAGGTGGGAGATTTTATTTTGAAAATGTACTTGGACATGCCAATGCCCTTTTTGAAACTTGGCATTTGTAATTACTTTATTATTTTATAAATATATTCTTTGAATGAGCCTTTTTTGTAGGTTCATCCCATCCTTTCTCAAAAAAAAGAACGTATTAATGATATTGTTCTTATGCAGAACCATGTCGCCTTGTATGGATCCTGATGTGACATGACTGAGTTGTCCCTCCTTGCACATTGTATACAGGGCATCCAGTGGCATCAAGAGGTGACTGAAAAGAGGTTCTAGCAGTCAGACCATGCTTCACATCATCCCTCTCACGAAGAAGAGATGATGTCTAGAGCAACAAAGATGGAGGATACACAGAAAGGCATACAAGTTGGTCATGCATGCAAGTCAATCGAACAGCACGTCAAGTCGGTTATCATCCTCGTATAGAATGTCATCACCATGCACCAACAACACAAGCAATTGGTGTGCATGTTATGCCCTCCACCTTCAGGCAAGATTCGACCAAATGTCGTCATCTACGCAAGTGTTATAACTTTAGGTAACGAAGTTATCTCAAATCTCAATGTCGTCTCCATGCTAGCAGCTCTGGTGCACAACCATCTAGTGGGCATGCTTCATCTCCTACTTTGAGACAGGCCTCAGCTAGGCGTGGTGCAAGACCTTTTCACTCCCTGAAAGCATGTAAGGATTCGCAGATCTGGGGGAGGTAGCTTGATTTCTGAAGGCACTCTTCCTCACCCGAGTAGGACTTCTTTCTATTGCAGACAGTTGGGCCACTACAAGGCTCAGTGTCCCTACTGTGTGTCCATGGCTTGAGCGTGCAGTAGCAGCATAGTGGAAGACCGGTTGGGTCTTCCGAACAGTTTCAGAACACGGAATTCCAACGTGGAGACAGCAAATTTCAAAGAACCCCACAACAAACATTCATTGTTGCAGGATCTAACACACCACCATAAGGGCAGCTGAATGTGGTCAGCGATAGCAGGCACAGGATTCTAGACTAGTCGTCAGAGGAATGGTTGAAATACGTCAGATTTTCATTCCATGTATTATACATTTTAAGTACGACCTCAAATTTCAACAAAATTCCATCGAATTTGTCTGAAATTTCTGTTTCCTCTAGGTCAACGAAATTGAAACAATACCTCATTTCTTTTTCCAGAATTTCAACAAAATATCACCGAAATATCAACGAAATTTTTCAAAATTGCATGTCGTTTTGGCGAAACTTTCAAAATAAGGGTAATCTCTCCCTTTCATCAAAATTTGCATATTAATGAATTCTCACTTATTTATTCGCTAATGTGTTGATTTTTTAGGAGTGCGTTATGTTGTTTGAAGAAGTTTTTTAGTTAGTTTCTAAATTTACATCTAAATCCAAACCAAATCAGATAGCCACAAGATTTATAGATTCAATTTTTACCTGAAGAGCTTTATTTTTTTTCTTTTTTATTTCATATATATGTTTTGATTAGTAGTTATTATGTGTCACCTCATTCTTATCGACGAGGTGATTATCATGGCTTCTTCTTCCATTTCAGTACTCAATTTTGATTCTTGGCAATACGTTGCTCTACATATCAATATGTATGATGATTATGACAATAATATTACTTCAAAACTTTATATTTATACTTTTATTTTACAAATAGGTGTGCATTTCTATTTAACAAAAAAATTAAAAACCTTAGTTTTGGAGGAAAAAAGCCAGGTTTTGTGTCATTGCCAAGAATCTCGACGATTTCACCAAAATTCTATGAAATTTCTCTTTCTGGACAATATGGCAAAACGAAACCGAAATATAAAGTGTAAGGCTTCTCTTTCTTGCAGCTTCTCTCTATTACAAGGAATACATGTAGATGTCTGAGGGATAGGTTGTTAGCAACCTTTTCAAGTCTTGTGACTGTAAGTATTTGCTTACTATCAGGTTGGATCTATAATGTGCTTATGAATGCTATGCAGTTTCTTGATGTTAGTGTCTTGTATAGCATATATTTTACGATCACAAGTTATACATTACATCTCTTAAACATACATGTTAGTAAGATTTGTGTTTGTGTATGTATGTCTCTTATTTAATTTTTAAAATTAAATACTTTTCTAGGTTGAAAGTATTTTGATTAAATACAAGTTCTAAGCTATTATTTCGATCTTCTATTTCTTACATAAGATATCATTTGCTAGTACTATTTGTTGACCTATATTTTTCTCTATTATTATTCCACATGTCACCATTCTCTTCATAGTCAAGAGGTGAAACTAATGGCTCCTAACTTCAATTCCAAAACTGGTTCTGATTCTGAGCAGTATACTACTTTTTTGACTGTTGGAGCGATTGGATGGAAATTTAGTGTAACATATCATGTTAATACCTTATTAATAGCAAAAAATATGTATTTCTATATTATTTATTAAGTTAAAGAACATTAAAAATCTTAATTTTAGAAAAAAAATGTATTTTTAAGTATTTCCCTCAATTTCTGATCATTTCACTAAAATTTCACCAAAATTCCAACAAATTTCTCTTTTTAGGTTTATCGAAATGAAACTGAAATCCGACATCTAAGGCCTTGATTTTAAAGGGTTGATTCTATTTTCACACATCATTTAGTTCCCACTTTGGGCAAGTCTGTATCAGTTATTTCATTCGCGTTTAACATCAAAGGCCAAGACCAGTTGTTTGTCATCTGTTAAGTAGTTGAGGATGTAGAAGTACACATAGGTGGGCACGACATGCCTGCATTTCTCCTATTGATTCATCTTAGGTATGGATTGACTGGAGAGGCACAACGTGGGTTTGGAATGTTTTGGGAATATGGTGGTCTTCCATTTACCTGGAGATTCGTCATTTTAGTTTGACGGATTTACTTCTAATGGTGGGATTGAGTGCATATCTACTTTGGGGGCATATCAATTTCTCAACCAGAGTTGTGTAGGCTACCTTGCGTATGTGGTGACTCGATCGCATAAGAGGATGATTGAGGACGTTAGAGTCATGCAAGAGTTTCCTGATGTCTTTCCAGATGAATTACCTGGACTACCACCATGAGGGAGATAGAGTTTGATATCATGCTATTGCAAGACACATAGTCGATCCTTATCCCTCCATACATGTTAACACCTGTTGAGCTTAAGGATCTCAAGATGCAATTACAAGAGCTACTGGAGAAAGGATTCATCAATCCCAATATATCACCAAGGGGAGCACCAACTCTTCATGAAGAAGGATGGATCCTTGAGTCTATGCATAGACTACAAATAGCTAAACGAGCGAACGGTCTAAAATCGATATCCACTCCAACAAATTGATGATATGTTTGATCGATTACAGGTTGCAGCGGTATTCTCCAAGATCGATATGCGATTTGGATACCACAAGTTGAGGATCAAGGATGTAGACGTGATGAAGTCCGCATTTCGTATTAAATATGGTCATTACCAGTTTGTGGTTATGCCTTTAGAACTTACCAATGCACATGTCCATTCATGGACTTGATAAACTGAGACTTTCGTCTGTACTTGGACAGGTTTGTGATCATGTTCATTGACTACGTCCGAGTATACTCCCATGATGAGCACGAGCACGAGTCACATCTTAGCACGGTGCTAGAGTCACTTCGAGAGCATCAGTTTTATGCTAAACATAGCAAATGTGAGTTCTAGTTGCCTGATGTCGCATTCATAAGCCTACATGATTTCAGAAGCAGGAGTGTCAGTCGACCTTGCCAAGATAGAGGCAGTTGTGTCTTAAGAGCAGTCCAAGATGGTTACAGAGGTCTGTAGTTTTCTTGACCTCGTCGGATACTACATGAGATTTATCAGACGATTCTCTCAGTTGACCGTGCCCCCACCCGGTTTACGTAGAAGGAAATGCCACTTGACTTGAGTGACAAATATGGGTTGAGCTTCAGTACGCTCAAGGAGCAATTGATTTCCGCACCCATTCTCACCCTTCCTTCTGACACCTTAGGCTTCATGGTTTACAATTATGCTTCCAATGATTGAATGTTGTGTTGATGCAGTGAGGACAGGTTGTGGCTTTCGCGTCATGGTAGTTGAAACGCCATTAGCGCAACTACCCTACTCACAACTTGGAGTTGGCAGTTGTAGTCTTCGCACTGAAGATATGATGCCACTATTTATATGGGGTAACATTTGAGATCTTCATCGACCACAAGAGCCTCAGGTACATTTTTATCAAAAGGAGCTGAATATGATGCAAAGGCAGTGGATGGAGCTGCCGAAGGACTATGACTGTAATATCTCCTACCACTCTGGTAACAAGAATGTAGTGGCAGAGAACCGACGCAACGACTACGGGGATTGATGGGTGGAGAGCGAGGGTCTCGGCGGAAGTGGGAAAATCTTCAGTGGCGCATCTGTCGAGGGGCTGCCAAAGTTATAGGGCGTTCCGCGAACAGAGTTGGCTTGAAGAAATCTCGGGAAGGTGACGATGATTTCATGAAGCAGGTCAGGGGTTCCACAGACGGAGATGGTTGGACGCTCGTGACACACAGGAAGGTCGGGCAGAGATGTTTCAGGTGTAGGGAGAGGGGGCACTTGGCCTCCTCCTGCTGGTCTCCCCCGCATTGCTTTTCCTGCGGATGGTAGGGCATCATCATCATACGTGTAGGGTACTTCATGATCGTGCCTCGATCGTACGGAATGAATG
The DNA here is from genome assembly GCA_037367405.1 of Ottelia alismoides. Classification (NCBI taxonomy): domain Eukaryota; kingdom Viridiplantae; phylum Streptophyta; class Magnoliopsida; order Alismatales; family Hydrocharitaceae; genus Ottelia; species Ottelia alismoides. The sequence goes on from JAZKJV010010148.1 coordinate 158,469, forward strand.
TTCGTTTATGACGTCGGCGGCGGCGGTCCGACGTGAAGCATGGACTGTCGAGGATACGGCAAGGCACTCCTATGCTTCGATCGTCGGAGCTTCTGCGGAGGGAAACAAGGACGGATACTTGATCGGTTCATGGACGAAGATTTATGGTTCGACCGCGGCAATTTGGGCGGAGGTATCTCGTCGTTTCAGTACTCAGTTCACGGGGGACGTGGTCCCTCATGGCGAGCGTCGTTGCTGCATCAGGGGGCTATCAGAGTGCCAAAAGTTGTATCTTTTGACGTCAAGCGATGTTAAAGATTTTGTTTGGAGGCTTCCTCGCTTTACTGATGGGGTGTTGGATCGCCTGACGAGGCGTGTGGCGCAGGTGCGGGGGGTTCCATTTCTCTCGCGACCGGTCGCGTGCTTGGGGAAGGTACTGCGCCACGTAGGTTCGTTGGTGCAAGTTTTGGCAGATGGGACAAAGCCGGGATCAAACCCAAAGATCACGTTGATGCTATTGGATTGCTCGTTCGATGCTGGGCCATTCGCTACGACGGAGATTGACATCGGTCGCTTTACTTTCCCTGTGCATATCTCTTTTATGGTTCCCGCGCCACCACCGCAGCAACCGGTGGTCGATGGCGACTCCCCGTCCGGGGAGGCACTGATGGGTGACCGATTCACATTCCGTGGTGGTGGGGGTGGGTGGTTTCCCTTCCCTTGCAGGGTTCACCACAATCTCCAAGGGTTGGTGGGGGGCGATTCCCGATACGACGGTTCATGAGGACCCTTTCGCATCTGTTTCGAAAACTGATGTTTCGATGGATACGGTAACGTCTCTTCCAAAGTTCGGCTCCATGCTTGTACAATCAAATCGAAACTGAATAGCTCCGCCTATTATTCGGGCGCTGGAATTGGGCATGGGCAGACGGGTTTCGCAGGAGGGATGCTTCTTTGTCACTCCCGGATCTGCAGTTCCGGTGGAAACCCGAGTTATGTTTAATGACCGATTTGTGGCTGCGAACCAGTTCCAAAATTGGTCTCCAGGAGCGCTACAAGGAATCCACAGCCCTATCTTTGACTCTTTGAGCGACTGCAAGCTTGGTGATGGGCAATTACTCTGAAGGGAGGCTCTCCTTCGCCCGATCACCGTTGTGCCGCGCGGGATGCGATACTTACGGGGGGGGGGGGGGGGGGGTCGGGTACACACGAGGAAGGTCAGTTTGGTGTGTCCCAGATAATGACCTTAGAGGATTTGCATGCTTCTACTTCTTCCGTGGGGGACAAAAGGGCTGGGAAGAGATACAAACGAAGGCAATGACCTAGGCGCCAGAATGGTGACCTCCCTCCGGTGTCAGATCGAATGAGTAAAACTGCGGCGTTGCAGGGCTGATCCGCATCCCGGGTAATACTGATGCCCGTAAATGAAAATCCTTTCTTGGAATGTGAGGGGTCTAGGTGACGACGAAGAGAAAGACTTTGGGTTCGAGATTCACGGAGTGGGGTTGCGAGGAGATAATGCTGCAGGAAACAAAGCTAGAGTCAATGTCTAATTCTATTCGGCGCTCTTTTGATATGTTAGCTATGGGTGGTTTTAGATCACAGGATGGGACAGCTCTGCGGGTGGAATGGCAATTGCGTGGAAGGACTCTAATTTTGCTTGTAGGGAGGAAATGAGAGGGACGTTCGTTCTTACGGTGATGCAGGAATGTCTTCGTTCTAGAGTTATTCTTGCTCTCTGGAATGAGTATGGGTCATGCCAACCTGCCTTGAGGCAGTAGCTGTGGACGTATTTGCGGGAGGCGAGGAGTACTTTTCTGGGTTGTGCGTAGCTAATTGGTGGAGACTTCAATGTTACTCTCCTTTCTTCGGATCGGTCGGGCTTGCGTGGGTGTCAGGACCTAGGCTCGGCGAAATTTGCGGATTTGATGGATAGCTTGGGGCTGGAGGTTATGGACGCGGCTGACCTGAAGTACACCAGGCGGAATTCTGGATCTTGTTCCCACCTTGATCATTTTTTTGGCTTCGGCCGAAATCTTGGGAGTTGTTCCCATTGGCTTTTGCTGCTAGTAGGCCTCGGACGCTCTCGGACCACTCTCCGCTTCTATGGGACTCTAGTGAGACTTCCATTCCGAGGGATTTCTTTAGATAGGAGAGGGCCTGGTTTTGGAGGGGAATTTCAAGGAGTTAGTGTCCTTGCACTGGTCCACCTTGACGGTATCGGGTACCTCTGTTTTGAGATTTGAGCAAAAGCTAAAGTCGTTGCGCATTAGGCTTTGTACTTTCAAGAAGGAATCCAGAGAAGCCAGACGTATGGCTAGAGATGTGGCTGAGGAGGAGCTTCTTAGGCTCGACAAGATAGAAGATGACAGGCCTCTTGTTCTGGACGAATTGGTTCAGCGTGCTGAGGCTCAAAGAATGATTGCCGAGGAGGATAAGAAGCGGCTGACTGAGTGGAGGCAGAGATCCAGGAGCAAATGGCTAAAGGAGGGAGATGTTAATACCGCTTTCTTTCACAAAGTGGCTAGCAGAAGGCGTCGTAGTAATTTCATCCGGTCGGTGATTGTGGATGATATCAGGGTGGATGGTGATAGACAGATGGGCATGGTGATCTCGGACCACTTCCATGCTTTTGCGTCAAGGGTCTCCTCCAGACGATGGAGATGGACTGGTTTGGGAGCTTCGCAGCTTTCGGGGGCTCATGCTGCTAGCTTGGTTCAACCAGTAACCATGGAGGAGTTAAAGACTGCGATTTGGAATTTGAATGCGGAGGAGGCGCCTGGTCCGGACGGTTTCCCGGTATCTTTCTATAAGGACTTTTAGGAGCTGGTGGCGGCGGAATTACTGGAGGTCATCAGGGAATTTGCAGATGTAATGTGGGGATTGAGAAGATAAATAAAGATATGATTTTTCTCCTTCCAAAACATGGGACAGCTGAGCGTATTGAGGACTTTAGGCTTATTGCTCTCTCCAACACTCTATACCTGATTGTGGCAAAAATCTTCGCTACTAGGCTTAGCAGGGTGCTTGAACACATTACTTCCCCACTGCAGTCGGCTTTTGTTCCCAGGAGGCAGATTGGGGACAGTCTGGTTATGGCTTCTGAAATCATTAATGATTGAAAAAGGCATAGGGTAAAGGCGTTGCTATGGAAGGTCGACTTTGCAAAAGCTTACGATCCCTATGAATCCACATGAAAACCTTAAGCCCATAATTGCTTAGAGAATGAGATCTCTACTCTGAAGTCCCTATGGATAATAAAAACCTTGAGTCTAAATCAAAGATGGGGACCTCTCAAATAATGATGCATAAATGTGCGCCTTAAATTAGTAATATTTGACATCTAGAGAATATGACGAATAAAAGAGTCTGAATCTAACATGTAAGCAGAACTCTACACATACTCCCTCTTTCTCCCATACTAGTCGGAATAGGGGACAACGACCAAGTTGGGAGAAGACGTGAAGATGGAGAAACATGACCGATCTCAAATAATTTTCTTTTTTCTTGAATATTTCTTTTATCTCTTTTTTGATAGTCGTCTCTCTCTTTCTCTCTTTTTAAAATTCTCTCATGTTTGGCTTCCCCCCTTTTTGTATACACCATTTAAAAAATATATTTTTTTTTGTTTTTGAAGATATGGCCCACTTGGGCCCAAAGAAAGCAACCCCTTCTTTTTTTTTAAATGCTGCAACCAAATGTTGGGTCCAAAATCTCACCTCTTTTTTTATTTAAGACCCCAGTAATACAAGGCTAGGCCCTTATTTGGGCTTGGAAAGAAATAGTAGAGAAGGGGGGAGGAGCCCTATTTAGGAAGGGACTGGACTTCTTCTTTCTCTTCTATCTTTTCCGCATCAGAATACAGGGCTCCAAAGGAACCCAACTTCTGTGGATGGTAAGTCGAATTAAGATGTAGCTCGATCCTCAAGGCTCTCATGAACTCTCCCAATAGTGTGAAGTGAAACGCGAATCTCTGTTTAGCACTACCTCCTTGGATATCCCGTGCATATGAATGACAAGTTGGATGTAAAATATGTCTAGCTCAACTAGAGTACATGTCATATTGATTGGAATGAAATGGACTAACTTGGTCAATTGGTCAATGATCACATATACCGCATCATACCCGCCTCGAGTGCACGATAATGATGTGACAATCCATGGAGATTTTCTCCCACTTCCACACCGGTATGGGAAGAGGATGTAGTAAACCATGGGGTCGTTGATGCTCTTCCTTCACTATCTGACAGGTAAGGTATCGACTGACGTGCTCGGCTATACTCCTCTTCGTACCCTCCTACCAAAAGTGTTGGCGGGGGTCTTGATACATTTTGGGGCCACATGGATGGATAGAAAGTCTCAAACTGTGTACCTCATACAAGATATCTCTTCTTAGTTCATCATATGAGACACAAACACGGTCCCCCTTCCATAGGATGGTCTCACAGACATGAAATCTGTCGAACTCATCCTTTAGGCATTTGTGATACAAGTCATGTATCCTCTGTTCTATCTACTTCCCCGGGATAATTCTGTCCTACAAGGTATTGTACTTTGTCGGTATAGTCATTGTACTAGATATGCCCTTAAATGGATGACAACTGAGTGCAATGAGCACATCCCAAATCTACAACCAGGCCATTGAACGCCAATGTGTGACCGCCCACTCAAGGCTTTCGCCACTACATTCTTTTTTTTGAACCCAGAAAAAGGGGGGAGCACGCGGTGGTGTCCACCCCAAGGTTATATTAATAAATTATAAATTATATAGGATACATCACATAACTACAATGATAACCAGTCCTCAACAAGCCTCGTAGACTATAAACATACATTCACCTGATAGAACCTGACCCGAAAAAATGAAGGCAATTCTAGCCAGCCAGGTGGACCACAAAAAAGCCAAAGGTCGAATAACCTCCTACCGCGGCCGCAGGCGCCAACCACAATGAGCCCCAAAAAGTGTCAAATCTCCTCGCACTAACCCAATTTATGCCAAGCTTCTCCCATAAAGTCCTCGTTCTCGAATAAAGAAAGAAAAGATGCTCCAGCGCTTCGATACCATTTTCGCATAGGGGGCATCTGTCGGAACTAAGCCCAACGATTCTTGCACATCGATCCCTCGTCATTAGCATTTTTCCATCTGAGAAGCCAAAGGAAAAAACCGACTCTCTCAGGGAGATGAAGCCCCCAAATAAAACTGCAGTCCCTAACCAGACCATTCGTGAGTCCGGGAAGTGGTCTACAAATTGCCCCATATGCCTTCTGGACAGAAAAAGAGGTACCCTTCCAAACCCAATGGTTACGGCCACCCACAGGGTCCTCTAGAGCCGGCAGCGAGTCCAACAAAAGGAGAAATTCCTCAAGGCGCTGGTCCGAGAAATTAGCACTAAACCTCAGCATCCAGTTCCCGTTACACCAACAGCCGGTGACCTTATCCTCACGGTCAAAAGCCAAAGTGTACAGGCGGGGGAAGCGAGCACTAAGGGAGCCTCTACCCATCCAATCGTCCTGCCAAAAGGTGAAAGAGCTTCCCCCACCCAACACCGGCTGAAACAACTCCACGAACTGCGGAAGAACCTTCAGAATGCCCATCCAGAGGGGAGACGACAAAACCCCACGGTCCACTGCAGACGACGTCACACTTATAGCGTAGATCTTGTGCATAATAGTGTAACAAATAGTATCGTCGATCCCCCAAGTCGACTTACCCATTTCAGCAATAACACCTCATGGAGCGCATCAATATGCTTAATTCCGAGACCACCCTCAGATTGGGAAGAGTAGTGGTATTCCAATCTACCAAGTGAATCCCACTTACCTCCTGCCCACTTTTTCTCCACAGAAATCTCCTCATCAACCTCTCAAGGCATGTACGAATCCCGGTGGGCAACAAACGAGTAGACATGAAATAGACCGGGATGGCAGAGAGCATCGCTTTCATCAAAACCAGGCGGCCACCCTTAGAAAGGAAAGTGGACTTCCACGCATATAGTTTCAGCTCCAATTTTTCAATGATTGGAAGCCAGTCAGCCATTTTGATTCTTCCTGTCGTCAACGACAACCCTAGGTAGCAAATAGGCAGCGGGCCGCAATCCGTGCCCATCACAATGTCGTATTCCTGCGCCTCCTGCTCAGATAGTTCAAAAGGGACCAGCGTAGACTTGGCCTGATTCAACATCAGACCCGACATCTCCCCAAATAGATCCAACGTAGTCGCCATGCCATGAGATTCATCCACACCTCCCTCGACAAAAAGAATGGTGTCATCCACATATTGAAGAAGAGGAACATGCATGTCATTATGGGAGTAACCACGAATTAACCCGCAATTTTGGACCCGTTCCACCATACAAGCTAGTACATCAGCCGCAATGACAAAAAGTAAAGGAGCCAAAGGGCATCCCTGCCTGATACCCCTTTGTGGTTGAAAGAATCCCCCCCAGGCCGGTCATTGACAAGAACCGTCATTAAAGTAAGTAGAGATTTCATTCTCCAAACCAATTTGGGAGTGACCCTGTTCTCCAACGAGGAAACTCTTTTTCAAACTCCATTCTCCAGCGTCCGTGGACTCCGACGAGAATGTTTCCATGGCTTTATCCATTTTGGCCCTTCAAAGAGATGGACCATTGTGGGCCAGCTTTCTCCGTGTATAGACTTGTTTCAGTTTCAGCGACTGTGACATATGTAATACATAGCACATTCTTCGACAAGGAGATCCAGTTCAGTTCACATTCATGCCCATCAGTTTCTCCTCACCAGCATGGCATGATAAGAAACATCCTCAACATGCACCCAGTAGAGTTTGCGTTGAGATAATATTGTATGTAGTGCCGCGTATTGTGAGTGAGCAATTTCTTTCTAAATGTCCAAGTTGAGCATTGCATGTTGTAGCTTGAGGAGTGTTAGAGCAAGCGTCATCTGCAGAGATGGGTAATTAGATCCCTCCACGGTTCAATTACCACATCCATAGGTTTAGTACCCCATCTACTGTGAGTGGGACTTGGTCTTACTGATGGGGCTATATAAGAAGCCTCACACCACATGTAACAGTTGAGAGAGGAATAACATAACCCGGCCCTTGAAGAGGCATTCTCCTGTGGTTTCATCATGTTCCTTTTGGAGTAGGGTTCCATGTAAAATCCTAGTGTTCTTCTATATTTATATTTCTCTCTCTAATTACGCTTCCGCATTATCATTTTCTACAAGGTATCAGAGCATTTTTCTACAATAATAAAAGAGTAATTGCATCTCTCCAAGATCCAATTACCCCCACTCAACTTTAGTCCCACATCATCTATAAGTATGACTCATGTCTGTCTGTGAGGCTATATAAGGAACTCCACACCCCATGTACCTGTTAAGAAAGTTCAAAAGAAGATTTAACCCTTGAAGACCTTCTCCCATAGTTTCATCATACTCCTATCGAAGTAGGGTTCCACGTAAAACAAGATGTTTAAGTCACTTGTATTCTGATTATTAATTTTATTTCCACATTCTTTATTTTCAAAATAGTACATTTTTTATTATGTATCCCGATATACCCCTGATATATCCCTTTTCAAACTAACTGAATCGATATCGAAATCAATATTTCGAACCTTGCGTCGGTCTAGTGGAGTAGGATTTGAGTTCTTTGACGCATGAGATTTGAGGAAAGTCTATGAAAAGTCTTGACGTTGCTTTGAGGAAGTGCACACATCTCATGGATGTATGCAGAAAGAGTAGTTTTTTCAGACCTTATTTGCAATATGCAGTGTGACTTTTCTTTATTTCTGGGCCACGAAAGATTGTGCATCTGAAGTATGATCTTTATTCTCCTTCGTCTGCCATGAAAAGATATGTTTTTCTCTATGTTGAGCTGCATCTAGTCTTTCTTTCTGCTTCATCAAAGAACCTCATCACCACTTTCTTTCAAATAAATGTAATCTAGTAGAAGTATGGTGAACCGGTCAGGAGTGAGTTTAGGCTTCTTTCTCGTCTGGTAGAGTGTGATACCATAGGTTGATTTAGGACATCGTTTTAACAAACCCGAGACATAGACATGGTACATTGCTGACTTAGACCTAACAAAGAGTCAGACACTACTAAATCAAGTCAACTGTTACGTACCTCGGTCATGAACAATGAGGTTTGAAATCAAATTCCCCTATCATTCATGAATTCAGTAGTTTATTCACAATAGGCACAACTCTCCATACCCCCTGAATTGGATTTGAAGTGTACTTTATTAAAAAAACTACCACATTTTGTACAGTTTTTTTCAGATAGAGTTGCTTTGGGTTTGCCTTGTCTTGATCTCACACCCTCCTCCCTTAAAAAAAATAGTCGGCGACTAAAAGGGACAAATACAGAGAGAACCAAATACAATATGAAAACTATAAAAATGGTCCTATGGCTATAAAAGTATTGATGGTGAATGTATGTGTATTTAGATGATTGCATGGATATAGTGCAATGTGCACTACCATTACAGCAAACGAAGGCAAGATGCTTACCTTCTAAAAAAATAGTTCTAAAATGCCAGTTTTTTTATTTTTCCGTTGCATGACAAGGAAGATTGTCAAGAACCAAGAATAAGAAAACTGCCCAATTGAGTCCTACAGACCTCAATGTCTAACTACCTCTAACTTTTAAAGCTCACTGGCCTATAGAGGTGAAAACTCCCAGTCAGAAGTAATGCCATACAACACAGAAGAATAAATGAATAAAAATCATGCTGTAGGAAGAAGCCCGTCATACTTTAATTTTGGTGTGCAACATAAGTGAAAGCTGATATGCAGATACTAAATTCATTGAAGCTAGAAAAAATAATAAATATAGCTGACCTGGATCAGGTGGTGCCAGCAAACTGCATAAGAATTTCCAGACAGAAGGCAATAGCGAACACCAATTCTTAAAATTCTCAAAGGATATACATTCTATCCCCCCCTCAGCCACCCTTGAGAATGTTGCACCATTGATAAACATATAAATAGGGCTTTTATCACAATAGTCCAGATCAGACTCTGTATACTCTGATTTGAAAATGGCATCCAGCATTGAAGTCAAGACACCCTCTAGATCAGACCTAGACCATTGAAAGAAAATCCATTATACGACAGCAACAGAAGCAAAGAAGTTCGACTTTTAATGTGTCAGCTATGTGAATATTTAGCTTCCAAATGAATCTGATTTGGATCATGCGCAGGCATAAAAAAATCATATCCTTGATAAAATAATCCACTATACCATAAGATAGATAACTTTGAAAAACAATATAGTTTTTTTAGACCATTGTGAATCTGCTTTTTCTGACGATTGGTCCCAAATGCACAGTACAACAGCGGAATGAACACAGAGATCGTCAAAGACCAAGGGACAAGAATGTTCAGTGGTAACCAATTTGATTCTAAGAAGTGAATGAAACTATGCAACATATGTAGGTTAAAAAGAAACAAGGCAATTACTTGTAACATTGACTAGGTAGCATGCCCGCACTTCGTAGCGGGGTCAGAGGCAGCGGAGAAATTCATGAAGTAGAAAATATACATGTATTCAGAACATATTTGCATAAAGCTAATGTAATAAAATAGAAAATATATAAAATATGATAGAACAACACAATAAAATAGTTCTTATACATATGAAATTAAAGATTAATTTTTACAGAACAAAAGATGACAATAACAAAACTAAAGATTTATTCGGCAGAAGTTCTTTCGATGTAGAGCTTTGTTGACATCAATATGTTGATCACATGAATAGTCAAAAACTTTAAATATTAGTAACCTTTTTAATTTAAAATCATTAACATTAACAAACAAAGCATGGGAAAATATAGAGATCTCACATGTGTCAGAACCACTTTTAGACGATGATGATGCAGATTGTATTTCCACTCTGAAATTTTTGGGATTATAAGATTTTTGGAAAATCCAAGAACCGATTCAAAACAGGTACAAAAGAAACTACATTGTATATGTAAGTTACATCTGTGATGAATGGAACTGACTTCAGGAATATCCAAGTCAATATAAAATCTTGACAAAACAATACAACACAATACATGATCACTTGCCATGAAATTTCAATAAAAAAATATACGCTTGATTTTTCAAAAAACTGAAAGCAATTTGATGAAATGTAAGATGAGTATACCGCAGTACTATTTCACGGTCAATCATATGAAGATGGTAATGACCTTTCTTTTTTCCTTAAAAAAGAGGGTGTCGATAAAGTTTTCAGCTACTTTACCTCCATAATATAATGTATAATATTTTACCGATGTTCATTTGTAATTAGGGAAAAACTGTGAATCAAATATCTATCACTGAATACTGAAAATATAAAATGAATCTAAAAATTTAATGCAATATTATAATCATTTAGTGGAACATGATATTTTGTATTGTAATTAAGGAAAAACTGTGAATCAATATTTATCACTGAATACTGAAAATATAAAACGAATCTATAATTTTAATGCAATATTCTAACCATTTAATAGAACATGATATTTTGTATCTCTATAATTTTTCTAAGGCGCCCTCATCGAAATAATTATCTCGAGCATTAAATAGTAATACTAATCATCCTTTTTATTTCACATTTCTTAATTAATTTCGGTTACTGTCGTTTACTGTACTGCTCGGATGTGAAAGAATGACATTATCAATTCAAACTGAAATTGTTTTTTTTTGCCAATCTAATATTATATTGGTAGGAACTGGACTGTTGAGATTACCATAATTTACTTTTTCTATTATGTTTAACAATTTTAAAGCTCATAAGAGCAATCTAAATTCATTTTCATTTTTTTTCTAGAAGCTAAGACTAAATATATACTATGTTATTTATTTTCTATACATAGTTTATATTAAAACCTTGTAGATAAGTTTATCATATACCACCATCATATAAATAAATCCATTTAGTTACATGTGTGCAAAACAACTGTGACCAATAGGCTTTTTATTTCTATGTTAGCAATAAAATATGGTATTTACAATGTGGATGATCGAATCAGTGGAATAGATTGTGAACATAAATAAGTATGATGTGTATAAAGAGTTTTAGTTAAGGGTGTATAATTAATTGTTGTTGTTGTAATTATATGCAAGTCTTTTCAGCTTACATGTACTTGATTATTGCTCAACAATTTAGTATTACGGCAATTCCTTAAAAGTTGTATTTTTGTAGTTTATTACATATTATACGACTCTCAAACTTTTATACTGTGATTAATGCAAAAATTGTGCTAAAATCTCCGTAATCCACGGAGATAAAGGATTATGATGTTAAATACAATTTATAACCCTTTTTTACATACAATATATACATCACATATAGAAATATCAATGTATATTTCTATATGTTGGTACAATTATCAACATCTTAATTACGCCATTTACAACGTTTATGTAAATAGTCTATTACATAAATAATAGATAATCAAATATATATGTTTATGTAAGTGACAAAACGATACGAACTGTGGTATTTTAGTCAAGGTTATGGCCTTAGCTGTTTTTGCTTTCTATATTAATGTATACATGTACGTACATGACATAATATATTACATGTAATAAAGTATGAAAACGGCAAGCAGTATAAAATTCAACATTATAAGGAAAAAAATGCATCAAGATAATCAACTATATATGTAAAGGAACAAATTGAGCCGACTTGAAGTTTGCAATATGATAAAATTAATCATAGATGCCGATAGAATATGGTAAATAGAAGTTACCATTAGAGATGATAAATGTTACCTGAGGGACTTATCAGAACCGGTTCAGCTTGTTGAAACTCGGATTCAAATATTATCTTGATGTACATTATGGATGCAATGTATTTTCTCAATCTTTAGCCAATGTCTAGACTTACAAATCTCTCAAATAATCCTAATGATCAAAGGTAACTTATTTATCAAATGTAAATTTTGAACCTAACATGAATTATTATCAGAAAGATTCTAAGAAAACGAATCATATCATCTTAATATAAAGTACAAAGCTGGAACACAGAACAAAACTACTTGTCATTTACGTGCCCAATGGAAATATTGGTGAGAAGAAAAGGTAAGTGGAGATCGGGAGTAATATCCACATATTCTGTTAATAAGTAGAGCTATGATAACGATCCTGCATGGCAAGATATATGTGATTATTGAAGAAATCACGCATATGCACTATAAAATAAACATAGCCAATGTCGCATGAGAGGCCGGTGATAGGAAAGTCACCATCACTATAGATGATCCTGTCATTAAGTAGTCTAGGCGAGGATGGTCTTGTCGAAGCTATAGAAAAGCTTCTCACGAGTGGATCCTCGTATTTGAGCAAGACTATATGGAGATCAGCAAGATTGAAGGAGGTAATCAACCACGACTGAGAGGCGGACAGAGGGGGAGGCCTTTCTGCCGTGAAGTAATGCCAAAGGAAGATACATGTGCAGATAATGAAGGAGTTGATGGGATATGATCGAAGTTAGAAAATAGGACATGTGTTTGGTTTGGAATCGACGAGGCTTGTTGGCGAAGGAGGCCGATACGTTCTTCTGACACATAATATTTCATGCCTCCCCCATCGCTACATGGTATTTTCGGCTACAGTCTTACAACACATAGCATCTTCTTGCTACGTCCATCTTACCATAGAAAACAAATGACGGGAGAGAGATGGCTTGAAAGAATGAAGGTATTTTTCAAAGAAGATGCATGTGGTTATACAATAAACAAATATAGGGAGAGAGATCGATGGCCCAAAAGAACAGAAGTGTTTTTCAAAGAGGATACCACGTGGCTAAAGCTGGGAGAGAACCCAGCTTTAGTAAGAGTTATAGATGCTTATTAATGCGTAGGGAGGATGGAGAGAAGCGGATGACAGCTGGTGAATAGGAGGCACCACACGAGACTGCACCAGTTGCTGGGAGGATCGTCCAAGACTCAGCCAATGCCTCGTTATCATGAAGAGGCTACTTCTAGGAATATGGCCGATAGCAGGTTGCATTGCGGAGCTTGAGGCAATCAGACAAAGGACTGTGTAACATCCGGATCCAACTAAAGCCGAACCTAACCCGATTAGTGTCCGATTAACCCAATAAAGTTGTTGATCAATGTTAAACACTAAATCGATCCATTGATCATGAATCGAAAGTCGTTCGGACGAAATTGATCAAAAATCGGTCACATCGTAATGCGTGTCGTGAAAAGCCGCGACGAAAATTCAGAAACCGCGAAACAAACTGAAACTATTAAAAATCCGATTCAACGAAATAAGACCAACGAATCGGCCGTTTGTCAATCGGATATCATTTGGTATTTTCATTTCATAAAATTTAATCACAAACCAAAACTGTACCTCAAAAATTTCGAGCATCCAAACCGAATTAGAAGTATATCAATATTATACTCATATTGATTGTCGTTCTAAGACGATCAAATCGAGATATTGTGCGTCAAAAACCAAGGCCCAAATTGTGTGTACGGTCCATTTTAAGTATGTCAAAAATAATAATAATAATTTAATTTCAGAAAGCAGACGGCTATTGTCACTTTTAAATATATATATATATCCATGTTGAAAAGATCCGACTGTCATGAGGCAACTTCTTAAATAGTATTTTTTTAGAATAGTATTTTTTTAGAAAAAAAGTACTATTTAGGAAGTTGTCTCTGACTGTTTTACGTTGGTTGTCAGCTACCTAACGCAACCCTCCTCATTTACCCGGGCTTGGGACCGACCATGGCTGAGTTTAAATATATATATATAATATAAATTTTTGTTTTCCTGTATAGAAGCCACCTAATCCCAAATATCTCCACTTGGACCCCCAAATAATTTCACTTGATCATGTTTAATCCCTTTCTCATCCTCTATATATAAACACCTAGAATACTTTTAAATTTCCTCATTCCTCCTAGTCGAAGGAAGCCGAATCTCAGTCCCCTTTTCTACTGAAATTCTCCCCTTTTCTTTTACTACTCTTTTAGTTGTTGGAGCCTAGAACTTCAGCATCAACTCAAGGCCTGGAACCTTCAATTCATTGCATCAACAAGCAGCCAGTACTCCCTACATTAACAGTTGCCCCTGCATGTGCATCTTCTCCAAAAAATTTTGGGTGTTTCCTTTAGAAGTACAATTCCATAACCTCTCCCATTGCTGCCATGCATGCTCAATTCCACCTTCATTTGTTTTCTTTGCAATGATTGATAGACAAGAACATCTCCTTTGAAATTAGATGTCGGTCATATGTCTTGTTCTTATCAATTAGCTCCAACGTGTGTACACCAATGGGAAGAATACTAATTAAGAAATTAGGAAATTTCCTGGAGTTTTAGTTATCCCTTAATAGATACAGTGCAGATTTCTGTCTGTGCACATGGAATCTTAAAATTTCATCATATTCGTATTTTGTTTCTACTAAATTCACATATTGTTACCCTTAAACAATTAAAAACTACAATAATGTAAACACAATTATAGATATACATACACAGATCTGCCTGACCTTTCTGTTACTTAGCTATTAAGCTCTTCCATAATTGAAGGAGGGGATTGTATGTTTCATTTAAATGAATTATTGGTACAGAGTTCTGGACTATGTTTAATAGTAGGATTATATGTGAGAAAGGTAATAGTATGAGCTCCTAGTTCTAAAAAAATTTATTAAATAGTTTAGATTATGGTCCTAGAGTAAGAAAAATGTAGTTATATTCTTGAGGCATCTAAAATTTAATTAAACATTATTGAATACTTTGCATAACAAGCTTCTGTTTGGTAACCTGTATTACATAATTTTTTTCATATCTCTATTACTTTATGTACCTGGTACTGAAAATTTGAGTATCGTTGAGGATCGTGTCCGTGCATACATGATAGGTTTCTATTCTTATCTTCTTTCTGATGAATATTTCACAACAAGAAACCTGAGCATGATTGGGACTAGGATAATCTGCCTTGTAAAATTTTACTCAAACAGGAATTTAGGATGGAGAGGAATGATGCATGATCGTAACTCATGAAGGTGGTGACATGATAGTTTATTTTGTAGATTTGCAAAATTCATATATTCCTAATTATTTTGAAGTTCCCAATGTCGAAACATTATTGTTATGTGTGTATTATATATACCCTAAGGAAGAAAAGAAATAAAATTCGCAATTGTATGGGTACATAACTATGATACAGTGAGGGTTATATACAGTCCCAATAGACTTAAGTAGACATTTTTCGAAGATAAAATCTCGGCACAAGCCTACTAAATCCTGCAACCTCTACATAAATAAATGACATATTGTTCTCTCTTTTCCACACATCTGCATCCTTCGAATTTCCACTCTTTAATACCCCTCAGAAATTCCATATATTTATAGTATTGGTAACAGTTCTTAGAAAAAATCACAAACTCTCATGTTTTAAGGATGGCATGACCATATTGGAAAGTTTTGAAAAAAACAATAATTGAATATAAATACACTTCTCTTATAAAGCCAACAAATGATTTCCTACGATCATTATGAATAGAAATCCTCAATTAATTTATCCTTGGATATAATCTTCTATTTACATATCACTAAAAGTTAAGTTACGACAAATACCTAGATCCGTAAGTCGGCTATAGGAGATGCTGAAAAAGGTTCGAAAAGTCATGGAAGAAATAAAAATGGTGATTCAGTGATAACTAATAATTAATAGTGCCGGTCAAGGTGACCCTTACGCCAGACCGTGCGAGGGCGCGGTGACCCTCAATTGGGCAGGAGATAGGAAGCTCAGTTAGGGCAACGGCCACCAAGTATGTAGATCTAGGATCACAATCCCTTTCTCGGTTTTTACACGAGCTCACAGTGTTTTTACACCTCGTTGGTACCACTTCCGTTGACCCTCTGTTTTAGGATACCTAGGTGGGGGATCCTCGGCTTTAATTTTTCGTACAAGCTCGTTTGCCCGTTACCGATCGGGCCCGTCTAGAGTGACTTTTCCGGAGAGTCTCTCTCACCCGTCTCTGAGACACAGTTGGAATAGACATTTTCCTTTATTGGACCGCACTTCCAATAAGAGGGAGAGACGGAAGAGTCTCCTTAGGAGACAACCTCACCGTTTGAGTTTCGTTTACTTTCCGCCAACAGACTTGGCGATGCAACCTCTAAATCATTAGGGTTATATTTGAGTCAGTTACAGTTGAGGTTTGGGAGAATTCCAATCAAGTTGATTGGCTTATAATGAATATGGGTTAAGATGAAATTAATGATAAGTTGAGTTGGTCGGAAGTGACTATAATTAAATTAAATCCTAAATCCCTATAAGCTAGTGGACGTGTTGGGAACTTAGTTAGGATGCATTATACAATACTGCATGCCTACAGAGGCACCTCAACCTTAAGGCATTATTCACGCCTTAGACTCCTATTGTGAGGTTATATATAAACCAAGACCATAGACTATCCATTAGACTTGAAAAGATAAATAGAATTGAAAAACCGATTAATATATTATCCCTTTCCATCATCAATAACTTAAGAGTAAAATAAAGGATCGCCTCACTAATTCCATTAAGTTCCATAACATGATCTCACTAATAAGTAAACAACATATACTTATTAGCCTTAATTACTATAGGAGAATATTACAAATAGGAAATATTGGGATAATGATTAATGAGGGGGAAATGCATGCAGTATAATTTCAAAAACCTTTTTATACGCAGGTAGTGGTAGATTTCCATTCATATATGCCTATCTACTTGCTTTCTTTTGCACATAATAAATTACTTGCTAATTTAAACTGTGGGTTGTATTCACATTTGTGGCATCCTCTTCTTCTTTACAGGCACGGCAAGCAAGGAGCCTGCAGTACAATAGTTGTTGATGATTCCTGGTGATCAGGTTTATACTAGACGGTACGATTTCTTTTGTCACTTTTGTATCAGCTTTTGTTCAGTTATATTGTAAATGTTCCCTTTCTCTTCAGCACATGTTTGGGATACTATATGTACTGTCAGCCTTTTGTACATGTTGAAAAAATATGGAGATTAATGAAATACGATGATTGGCGGCACTTGTCTTTATTGGTATTGTGATTATGAAATGTGGATTGAACGTCATATACAATAGCAATGCAAAAAATCTTCCTTGATTTTCATCAGCATAATGTGATCACTTGTGAATGAAATAGTTTGAATGCGGCGTAAACGGATGCCCGAATGGGTCCTATTCAACTTTAGGATCCTATGGCCATTGTTGGTGAAGTGATTACCACCAATTTTGTTAGTGATATTATTTGTCTGAGAAAGGAGGTGTGTGCAAGATTCCTCTCTGAGGAAGAGATTAACAAGCTTTTGAGCTACAGCAAGTAACCAGGGAGAAAGATGGTGTGTCCTGGACAGAGAATTCGAGATGGAACTTGTGACACAAACGAAACTTTTATTATTCGCCTAAGAGGAATGACGATCATGACAGGACAAGAGGTCAATCATGAGGTAGCTGGTGGAGTCAGAGAGCTCGTTCGGATCTTCTCTGATGGTCTTTTATAGTGGCAGTCGACATATGTTCCTGTAGAGATTCGAGGTTACAAGGTAGCACCATCGATGTCATGACCATGATTCCGAGTCGTCGAATCCTCCCATATCTGAATTTGGTTACTTAGCAATAAGTTATTCAACAGTCACAACTAACATTCAGAAACTAGCTGCAATTAAAATGCTAAGAAGAATTAATTCAAATCTTTTCTACTCACAAAAAAAAATTTACATAGTACATTATCTCACTATAACCATTTACATTTACATCAACTGGAAAGTAAATACACAAAAAGATTACCAACTATCTCATGGAGAAATGCTACCATGGTTGGATGGATAGCTTTGTCCCTATGATGATTCTCCGATGCTTGTTGGGTTTTCAGAAAATATAGGAATGAAATGAGTCAGTGCTCAATAACGAAGAAAAGTAATATAAATCAAACATGATATTTGAAAGGTTCAACAAACTAAATTATACAGTTGTTCCATTATTCCATTTCATTTTAGTTCCTATCCATTCTAATCCACAATAGGGATTGGTCCTCTCCCCTCCACGGACCACAAAGATGTAGACGCTCCGAGAATGGAGATTGCACTGATTTGATGAGCTTATGCCATCGCACGTAGTTGTTGGAAGAAATGGGTGTGTTGTTTATTTCTAAGAACCCTAGGCTCTCTTATATAGAGGAGAGTCTTATGGGTAAATTACATATGGTGGATACAGAGAAATAAAATAAAGAAAATGATACACAGAGAATATGGAAATATATAAATATCTATACACTCCCCCTCAAGATGGAGCATAGATGTCAATCATGCTCAGCTTAGACGAGCACTTCTGGAATGGTCCTCTGAGCAATGCCTTGGTAAAGATAGCAGTTGTTTGCTCTCCTGAACTGATATGGGAGGAAGAAATCAAACCCATCTTAATCATATCTCTAGTGTAATGGCAATCTACCTCAATATGTTTTGTTCTCTCATGGAATGCAGGATTGTTTGCAATGAATAAGGCAGCCTGATTATCACATTGTAACTGCATGGGTAGAGGAACATTTATATGCAAATATGCTAACACTGCTCGAACCCACATCATTTTTATACTTGCTTGTGCCATAGCCCTATATTCAGATTCGGCACTTGATCTAGCCACAACTATTTGTTTCTTGCTTCTCTAAGAAACAAGAGAACTACCAACGAACAATGTGAAGCCCGAAGTAGACTTCCTATCCTTAGGACACCTTGCATAGTCAGCACCAGTGCACACGGATACAGAGAGAGTTGCTCTTTTCTTGTAAAGTATTCCTACACCTGGAGAAGATTTTAGATATCTCAATATCATGTATATAGCGTCCATATGTACTTGTCGAGGCCGCTCCATGAACTGACTCACTCAACTCACAGCAAAGGAGATACCCGATCTTGTAATAATAACATAAAGGAGCTTCCCCATCATCTCTCTGTAACTCATCTAATCAACCTCATATGTATCATTATCGTATAACTTCATGTTAGGATCTATAGGAGTAGTAGAAAGTTGACAACCAATCATACCCGTCTCAACAAGCATGTTTGTTACATATTTTCTTTGGGTCATCACAAGACCCTACGCATTCCTAGCGAATTCCAACCCTGAGAAATACTTTAGGGTGCCCAGATCCTTAGTAGCAAACTGACGGCCCAGAAATTATTTTGTCATCTTCATTCCTAGCACATCATCTGTAACAACAATATCATCATCATACACCATGATAAAAACTGTACCTCTAGGTGTTCACTGCACAGATAGAGGTTGGTTTGCATTTGACCTCTTGAACCCTTGTCGCTCAATCAGATCCGAGAGCTTTTGAAACCATGCCCTTGGACTTTTTTTAAGACCATATATTGCCTTATGGAGTCTACATACCTGTTGACACTCCCCCTCAGCAGGAAATCTCGGAGGCTACTGCATGTATACCTCCTCCTATACATACAAAATGCATTTTTAAGATCTAGCTGAAATAAGGACCAGTCACGTATCACTGCAACTGAAAGAAGAACACTAAAGTGGAGTGACGAGCAACAGGAGAGAACATGTCCATATAATCTACATCGTAAGTCTGAGTAAAACCACATGCCACCAATCTTGTCTTGTAATGACTGATTCTCCCATCTGCATGATGTTTAACAGTAAACACCTAATTGCAACTTACAATAGAGGCGTAAGGAGGAGCAGACACCAAACTCCAGGTACCACGGGATTGCAAGGCAGCCATCTCTTCCTCCATAGCTAGACACCAGCGACTATCTTTCAAGGCCTCCTAGTAAGTTCGTGGAATGTCCACGGCAGACAGAGGAACTGCAAATCTCTGAATATCCCCCGGCATGCGATGAAAAGACACATGGGAAGCAAGCGGATATAACGCACATGTACGCTTTTACTTCCTAACCACAATGGGTACCACGTTCTCTGAACCATGGAAGGAAATATCAGGATATATCAGCGATATATCGTCAATATATCGATATCGACATGGAACCGATATGGGTACCGATATGGCGATATATCTCGATTTCCAGGCATTTTCTTCACAAAAGCTCTGATGACTGGAAAAAGCTGACAGATGATGCTTTCCCAACTGACATGCCTCACATTGGAAGGAGGAACTCGGAGAAATTTGCGGCAAAATGCGACACATCTTTTAGAGAGGGAGGTGGCCAAAACGTAGAAAGTGTAAGAAGAGACTGGTCCGGTTGAATGAAAGTATGTGCCTATATAGGGAGTGTGGACCAGGGGATAAAGGCCACCCTACTCATGGCCACAGCCACTTACTCTACCCGTAAGAATATTCTGAAAAACAAGAGACGATGGATAAAAAATAGCTCGACAGTGTAAATCCTTCATAATCTGACTAATAGATAACAAATTCGTAGAGAAATGAGAAGCATGTAACACATTATGCATATGCATCGAAGGCGTCAAACTAAGCTCCCTCTGTCATATGATTAGGGAATGAGTCCCATTGGCAATTACCATGGTTCTCCCTAGACGAACCTCTTTATATGTTGTAAGCTGCTCTCTTTCTCCACATAAATGATGGGACGTCCCGAAGTCCATAATCCACTCTGTAATCGCAGATCCATGACAAGAGGTAAAAGCATAAGGACTACCTGAGATGCTGGTTGTAGCGGGCATACTAGCAGAAGCATAAGCTATCACATTTGAATGGCATCCTGGAGATGAGACAGGAGGCATGATATCCCTTACTCGGGCTACGAGATCATCAAATCTCTGATCTGAAGTAGAAGGTGCTGGAAACTCAACTTGTTCTGCTACCCGTGCTGATGCTGGGAAACCATGCTTAGAATAGCATGTATCCTCTGAATGACCGGGACGATGCCAATACGTGCAAGGCTGACGGATTCGACCCCCTCTACCATGGGGTCCACGTCCATGAAAGGTAGATGAGTCGCCTCTGCCCCTGGAGGCTGCCATTACCAAAGAACTCTGGTTAGTACTAGAGGTCGGGACAGTGATCCTGCTAAGTCTACGAAAAGATTCCGCCATAGGAGGAATAGTAGCATCCGCAAGTATCTGAGAGCGAGCAGCGTCATATTCAGGATCAAGTACGGCAAGGAATACACCAACCATGGTAACATTCCTGTAAGTCTTCTTTTACTCAGGAGTTGACGTCAGAGGCATGAAGCTATGGAGCTTCTCAAACACCCCACGTAAGGATGTGCACAGTGAGTGGAGAGGTCGTCCGTTCTGCGTGACAGTGAAGATATCATGCTGGAGTTGAAGGATCTTGGTCTCATTTCGTGTCTGAGAATAGGTTGTTGCGGGAATATCCCGCATTGCCTTGGTAGTGGGCCGGTGCAACGCATCATTGGTGATCTCTATAGTCAATGTACATGACAGCCAAACTTTGGCATGTGCATCGTCTGCCTCCCACGAGGCATGAATCCATGTTTTCTCCACCTGTACATCGTCAGTAAGAATATGCTTCTTACCATTAGACTTCAAAAGGCTCATGAATTGCATAGCCCAGATCTCGTAGTTCGTCCCATCCATCTTGACAATTGGTACCGGACCTCTGCAGGCACCTGTGGCGGGTACATCGATCCTTTTGTTGTTTTCTGACATGTTGTCGAATGAAGATCACATGGGATTAGTAGACTGATAGATAGATGTCTACACGGACATGTGAGGATTCGATTGCATATGTAGACTTACGCAATCAAATCCATACCACAGCGAATGAAGAGAGAACAGAGGTAGGGGGCCGAAGGCAGTGGAGATCGATGGCCTAGCGGCTATGGAGGGGTCCGAGGAGGGCTGGCGGTGCCAAGAGGCGGGGTGGTGATGCCGAGGAGTGTCGGCAGGGGGGAGGAGGGGTTGGCGACGCCCGAGGAGGGTTGGCGGTGCCGATAGAAAGGAGGGCTGGCAGGCGGCGCACCAAGATTGAGAGGGGGGGCTGGCGGATGTAGATTAGAGTTAGGGTATACGAGCTCCGATATTGGACCATTGCTCTGATACCATGTTGGAAGAAATGAGTACGTTGTTTATTTCTGAGAACCCTATGCTCTCTTATATAGAGGAGAGTCCTATGAGTAAATTACATAAGATGGATACAGAGAAATAAAATAAAGAAAACGATACACAGAGAATATGAAAAATATAAATATCTCTATAGTAGCCTCAACAAAATATTATCCCTGACAATTTCCTTTTTGTTTTATTATCTAGGATTCCAAACCCTCAGCATGACAAACAAGGAAGCAGACCGTCCTCGAGAACCCGATAGCTTAAAACCACATGCTAACCATTTCACTAACTACTAGCAGCTAAGTGCATGTTATTGTAACACAACTGCTATTGAAACACCCGTTCCTCCACATGACACGACCTCATCTTCTTTCGTTCAACCCGAATATATTGGCACCAGGTACCACGCATTGCAAATCATTCATTCATTCTGTGTGCACTTATCATAACAGGACAACCGTGTACCACCTAGGTAGGACCACATCAATACAGGTTCCTTCCGACAAACCTAATGGTTGTGTGGCCGACATATAATTCTACTCCCAGTCATTCTTAATGTAACACACGAATGTTTCAAGATCCAAATCGATCCACGTCAATTTCCATGATGTAGTTAATTTCTCTGTTAAACCTTCGATTTGCATATTCATCAATATTTTTGAGTATAAACTTACATACATATTAATTCCTATGAATATATACTCATATTTATACTCATTTGAACTTCCAAACTCTATATTTCCAAGCCACTACATCAATTCAATGCTTAGCCAGTATTTTAGTAGGAATCACAAAGCAACTTTTTATAATTTCTCAAAAATAGCCAAATTAGAGTTCTTCGTAGAGAATAACATAAAATGAACAATTTCAACGATCTCATATGAAAACCCAATAGCAAAAGATAGGATTTTAATACCTAATTGAGCTCTCTCTCTCTCACGTACGCAACGCTTTATCATGATTCAATTTCAGAAAGGGTGATCTACGGCTCTTGAAATGAACGAATTCCACTTTTGTATCAAGAACACGAAGAATGTACCAAGAACGCGAAGAACGAATAAAGAACACCAAGAACGCGATAAAGAACACCAAGAATGCGAAGAACATACTCTCTTTCATATGAGGTGATATTTCTAGGAAAATTTTGATAGAGTTTCCTTATATAGGGATATATTTCTATGAAATTTTAGCAGAGATTCTCCTTATATTGGAACATATTTTTATGAAAATTTTGGTAGAATTTTCCCGTATATCAAGAATATTTCTAAAGAAAAACAGAAAGATTTTCCTCTCTAAAATCATCGAGAGGAAAAACAGCTGCGAAACATAAAGAATATAGCAGAACTGCATGCGATGGAGATCCGGTAGACACCACGCATCTTAGGTGAGTAAAGCGTGTGAAGAATCACAGGATTCACTGACGTGCCTAACCGTCCGCACCTATGTAAGGCGTTACACATATTTCTCTACCAAAACAACTATAAAATAGATAAATATTGTTGAATCGGTAAGTCTCTTGTCAAGGGTAAGTGAGTCACATGAAGAACATGTATACTCACCGATGGCCTAGCCTCCACACCCGAGCAAGCTATGCTCGGATTCCTCCTCGAAGCATAACACAAAATGAATTAGAAAGGAATATGAATCGAAAACCTAGCGTTAGAAAGAA
Organism: Ottelia alismoides; assembly: GCA_037367405.1. NCBI lineage: Eukaryota > Viridiplantae > Streptophyta > Magnoliopsida > Alismatales > Hydrocharitaceae > Ottelia > Ottelia alismoides. The sequence goes on from JAZKJV010010148.1 coordinate 182,143, forward strand.
GACGAATAAAAAACCGAGCTCAAGTAAGAGCTTACTTACGAAGCCAACTAGGAGAGGATCGCACCATCTTCCTCCTCCTCGTCCTCTCGGTAGCGCTTTGCTGGCACTTCCTTCCCACTTATATCTCCTCCTCCCAACCTCTCAACCCTAACCTCGGGGTGGTGGTGGTAGTTGAAATCGTAGAAATTGAATGGGTAGGAGGGCTATTTATAGGCTTCAGAAAACCGCTAACCATGGTTAGTAAACAATGGTTTAACCCTTAACTGTGGTTAACGACCCATGCTTTTGGCCAAATCTTATCTGAAACTTATGGATTAAGTTAGAAATTTCAGAAGCATCTAAATTTGCTAATGACGATTAATTAGTGTTAATTGTGATTAGCTTTTACTATCAAGATTTAACTTGTGACTCACGCTTAAATTTTGTCGACCTCTGATTAGTGTTCGCTAAAGGTGATTAATGATCCTTAATATATCATTTGTCTTTTTAATCGTATTTAATTAGTCTTGTTGAAATATTTGTATCACTTATATTCATTTATTATTTCTATTTTCTCCATGTATCTCTTATGTAATTAACCCAAGGCTTTTCTCCTATATAAGAGAGCCCTAGGATCTCTTCATTGATATGCAATTCTATTTTTCTCCAACATGGTATCAGAGCATGAGATTATATGATGATGACAATGATGAGATAGACAAGAGGAGATACAGTGAGCTTGTTGGGAATCTCATATATGCTACTATCAACGAACCAGACATATCCTTTGCTGTAAGCAATGTGGGCCAGTTTATGGAGCAACCCAGGAAGGTTCATATGGACGTTGCTTATATGATTCTGAGATATTTGAAGATTTCACCAGGTACTGGTCTTCTATTCAACAAAGGTACATCTCTTGAGGTGACAGCTTGTGCATATGCAAATTATGCAGGATGTCCTATAGACAGGAAGTCTACTTCTGACATTGTTATTTTTATTGGGAACTCAATCGTGTCATGGAAAAGTAAGAAGCAGACAGTGGTTGCTAAATCTAGTCTAGAGTCTGAGTATAGATCCATGTCTTAGGGAAGTACAAAGATGATGTGGGTTAGATCTGTCTTGACCAATCTTGTTGTGGAGGTAACTCACGCGTGCCATGCCCAATTTAAAAGGGAATGAACGTCCTTTATTTATATTGAAGATATACACAATACACAGTGCTGGAGTATTTGGTTATGCGTCACTTACGTAAGAGACGGGTAAATGGATCTCTCCAGAATCTATTTACCCCCTGGGACTTTAATGGTCTGAGGAAGCTATATAAAAAGCTCTAAACCCCCTTGTATCAGATGAGAAAAGCAATAGACTATTAGTCCTTTGAGGCGTTCTTCCGTGGTTTTATCCCGCTCCTTAGGGGGTAGGGTTCCATGTAAAATCTTTGTGTTTCAAGTTTATATTTCTAGTTCATGCTTTATCTACCATTTTCGCTTCCGCGTTCCTATTTTCTAACATGGTATCAGAGCGGGTTCAATTCTCGAAGATTTCACGATTCATTGTTTTTATTCGAGATTCGATTATTATTCGTTCTTGACGATTAATTTTTGTATGAGGATTTGTTCGAGTTCATGATCTATGTTCTAGGGTTTCCTTTGAAACCCTAATTCAAGATGGCGATGGCAAGCACTGTGCGCAGGCGACGTGCATGCAGTATAGTTCCAGAAGCCCCAGGTTTAGGGGATCTAATCTCCTTGCCACCATTGTTCCAGGCAGGCGCAAACTCTAGGTCCATGTAAACCCATTAGGGTTCCAAGCGACGAGGATCTCCAATCGAAGTCCCCATCGGCTCCTCTCCATCGCCTCCTGTTTTGAAAAATATGAAAGGTGGTTGCCCTTCTCGATCTCCAACTCCAAGCGGTGGCAGCACAGTCGTTGGCGGAGCCCTCGGCCTCGTGCTTCCAAGGCGTAGTAGGCCCCGCGCGATCGAGCCGATCACTGGCATTGATCACCCTCTTCTAGGTGATGCTCCTGCTAACACCTAGGTCGGTGGCTCCTCCTCCATGCCAGTCCCTCACGATGAGGGTCACGATCATCATAGTCCTCTCGGATCTCACGCATGCGGTGCCGATTCACTTCAGGAGCTCCACATCATCCTCGTAAACTGCCACCAGGCATTCTAGATGTTGTCGCCTCCGTATCTTCCAAGCGGTGGCGCAAGATCTCCTTCTCCATTGTGCAGGCGACGCGATACTCCCCCTCCGATTCACGCAGACCAGAAATACAGCAGCGCATGAGACCCCCTCTTCAAACATCACCAGTACGAGATGCGCCTCCATCGTGTCGCAGCTCAAGGCAACGTCGTGTTGCCGTGCCACTCCTCCCAGACCACGTCTCCTTTCCATATCTCAGGCAGCGAGAGACATCTAGGACCCCCACTCATCGAGGGTGGCACGAAGAAACTCTTCATTAGATGGGTTCCCATGTTGGGAACCCTAAGTACGGGTAGTGGGCCCCATTTAAAAAAATGTTTGAAAGAAAACAGATCGTGTTTTCCCCTCGTTAAAAAAAGGGAAAGGGGGAAGAAGGGCCCAATTGGGCTTTAGCGTTTACCAAAAAAGGAGGAAAAGCTATAAAAAAGGCTTTAAAAAATTATTTCAAAAAATGTGTGAGAAGAAAAGACAAAAATGATGATACAACTTATGAAAAAAATATGGACTCCTATTAAAAAATGAGGATGAATGATATGGCCGCAAAAAAATACATCATTCATGTTGCCTCCCCATTTATCTTGTCTTCTCCCAACTTAGTCGATGTTTGTCATCCCCGCGCTCGCAAGCGTCTTCTCCGACGATCGGACTTGAGACAGGAGGTCTCTTTTCGTAGAAACTCGATCAACCACGCTACAAGAGGTATTCTTTTATACTTGATGTGGTTTTAGATGAAACGATCCGAGAATCGTTCTTGGATCATGTGGTTTCGTCGCATGAAATTTTTTTTAAATTCCACTGCATTGAACAACTAGTACAACTAGTCGTTCTTCATCGTATTTGATACGATTCTCACGCTTCGTGATGCGCTTGAGGATTATTCCATATCTTCAATAACATGTCCTCTTACGTGCTTAACCTCAACTTGATACCACTTATGTTGAGATAGTTACTATATTTAGTATGGTCCTTTATGTAATTTTCTATTTTTTGTTTCATCCTTTCGTAATTTGCCCAACGGTTTTCTCCTATATAAGGGAACCCTTGGACCTCTCATAATGCATCCCAGTATGTTCTCTTAACATGGTATCGGAGCGACGATCTTTAGACCGGAGTTACCGCATACATCCGGAACCCTAATCCCTCCCTACTTGCCACTTGTCCCTACCCCCACAGCCCCCACGCGTGCGCCCCACCCCCCCTCCCCTCCCTGCGCCCCTGCGCCCTCTCCCTGTGCCCCCTCCTCTCCGCACCTCTGTGCCTGGCCTCCGTGCCCCTGCGCCTCCTGCACGTGTCTGGACTACCTCGGTGACTATCGTGCCCTCGGTGACCTCGACGACAAGCGCCCCCGCGCCCCTATCCCCTGGCCCCCGCGCCCCTGGCTCCTATCCCTCGCCCAGGTGGCAAACGCCCCCGCGCCCCTGGCTCCTGGCCTTTGCTCAGGCAACCAATGCCCTTGGCCCCTGGCCCTCGCTCAGGGGAACAACGCCCTTGGCCCTCGGTCCTTGCATCTGAGCACTTCCAGTTTCTTACGCACCGTCTGCGTGAGAAGGATTATGAAGCCAAGAGTTCCTTGCGCCCCAGCTTCTTGCGCGAGACCACGCACCTGCATCTTGGATATTCAACCCTAGTCTATTGAAGTAGCGGTCCCTATGCACGTCCTGATTCTCGCATCTTAGCCCTAGCGAGAAATAAGGATTAACAAAGATGGTTGTATGAGTCTACACGTATGATCCTGTAGACTCCATTAAGATCGGTCTACTCTTCGGTCGAATTCAGTTAATTGGCCATCTTACATCATGTCAGATAACAAGGGTGAGATTTTCTCGTCCGGAGCCTTCAAGGGCCCGGCTCCCATCGTTAAGATGGATGGGACCAACTATGAGTTGTGATCCATGCAGTTTCTCACCCTCATGCAGTCCAACAACAAGGAACACATCCTGATGGATCCAGGGCTAACGGACAAGACCGAAGCAAATGCTTCTTGGAAGCAAGATGATGCATACGCGCTTGTTTGGCTTTGTGGAACTCTTACTACAGAGATAGCCAATGATATTCTAACTCCCAACTGCGAAGGCAATGTGGGATATTTTGGCATCAACCTATGCTCAGGCGAAGAATGAACTCAAGATCCTTCAACTACAATTTGATATCAACAACACCAAGCAGAATGGCCGCCCTTTGCATGCTTACTACTCTTCGTTGCGTGGAATGTTTGAAAAGATTCATAGTTACATACCCATTACGACATCTATTGAGCAGCAGAAGACATATAGGAACTCCACGATGGTTGGAGTTTTCATGGCTGGACTTGATGCAGAATATGATGCTGCATGTACTCATCTTCTTACTGGAGCAACCATTCCTCCTATAGAGGAGGCCTATAACCGTCTCAGCCGACTCATCATCCCTTAGACAACAACGTCTTCGCACTCCTCAGCGATGGCCGCTTCTCGTGGTTGAGGTGGGGCGATCCAGTCTAGAGGTCGCACACGTTGAGGAAGAGGCGATGGACGCCAACGTGGTCCCTGCACCTATTGTCGCAAGCCTGGACATGCTGAGGACACATGCTATCAGAAGCATGAATATCATGTTTCTGGTCGAGCAGCAGAGCAGATTGCGTCTTCAAAGACTTCAACTCCCCACGCTGATCAGGACATTGTTGATACAGAGTCGTGCTCCTCATTCTTCCTGGGATTATGCTGTCCTTACTGATTGCTATCGGGTAAACCATATGCCCTCGTCCGTGTTAGGAGAAAAGATTCCTTACTCGATTGCGTTTCTCGAGAAGGATCTCTTCTCTCTTACACCTCGTGTATTTGGATCTGTTGCCTTTGATCATGATGTCTCTCTAGGGCATGACAGGCTCTCCTAGAGCTGTCAAGTGTGTGTTTGTCGGTTACTCTCGTACCCAAAAGGGGTATCATTCCTTTGATCCACTAAGCCAAAAATATTTTGTTAGTACTGACGTTACTTTCTTTGAGTCGGTCATGTATTTTTCTCCTACAGGTAACAGACTTGTAGAGTCACAGGCTAGATTGTCAGATTTTCCAAATTCTCCAGATTCTAGATTCCATGCCATTCAGATTTCAAACTCTACAGTTGTTCAGACTCGACGATCAGATTCCGGGTCTTCAGTTCAGGCATGCACACGTATGCGATCTTTTTCAGATGAACACATGTTTTCCATCATGTTTTTATAGTCCCCATCATTCTTGTTTTGTCAGCCATGGTTTTCATGTGATCCATAGGGACTCCTTAGTAGAGGTCACATACCCTATGTCATATGGGATAGGGTCTTCATGTGGTTTCATCGGGATTCTAAAGTAGAGTACCATTCTCTGTACCAGATGGGAGGGACCCAGTTCTCCGACGAGGAGACTTCTCCAGACTACATTCTCAAGTGATTGTGAACTCCGGTACAAGATCCTTCCAAGGTTCATATGAGAGAGAACCCGCTTCGAGGTCCCAATGAGAGAGACCCGTCTTCAGAGATCTACGTATGGATAATTAGTAATGCTCTTTTCGGCCCTTTCAGAGATAGAGCAATTGTCCACATGTTGTGGCGGGCCAAAGTACTCCGACGGAGATTCATTTCAGTTGCAGTGACTCTGACAGGCGCAGTACAGAGCATATGCTCTCCGACAAGGAGATTCAGTTGACTCACACTCCAGTCCATTCATCCTCCTCACATATACGACATGAGAAGCAACGTCTTCGAAGGCAGCAGGCAGTTGTGCGTGTTTAGTTAATATTGTCTATAATGTCATGTAGCGTGAGTTGAGATTTCTTTTTGTTTGTCCAGGCTGAGCATTGCATACTCCAGCTTGAGGGGGAGAGTTGGAGTATTTGATTGTATCACTTATGTAAGAGATAGGTAAATGGATCTCTCAGGATCCAGTTATCATATCCAGAGTTTAGTCCCACATCTACCAGCGGTGGGACTTAGAGGGTCTGAGGAGGTTATATAAGACGCCCCAGACCCCATGTATCAAATGAGAAAAGCAATAGACTATCAGCCCTTTGAAGCATTCTTCTGTGGTTTCATCCCACTCCTTAGGGAGTAGGGTTCCACGTAAAATCTCTGTGTTCCAAGTTCATATTTCTAGTCCATGCTCTATTTATCATTTTCGCTTTCGCATTCCTATTTTCTAACACATAGTATTGTCATTCAGATAAATAGAGGTATTTTACTCTCATATCTACCTCAGGTTCCAATGTGGTTTCTTCAAACTCTCGGTTCTGCCACGATAATTTAACTAGAGATACCTCTTTATTCATCAACTTCTTGATATCCTTATTTAGTCTTTGCGCATGTACTTCTAGGTATGTCAAGTCTGGCTCAATATGCAGATCATCATATTTTATCTCATGCTCAGGATCCTTAATATACTTTCTCAGATTTGATAAATGAAAAACACCATGTATTGTCAAAAGATATGGAGCGATTGCAAGTCTATATGCAACTTTATCAAAGGGACCCACGAACTTGGGTTTTAACTTCCCACGCAAGCCAAACCTCTGAACTCCCTTCATAGGTGATACTTTGATGAATACAAAGTCACTAGCCTCAAACTCAAGATCTTTTCGCATGGTATCACTATAGTTTTTCTGGGGATCTGAGCAGTTATTAGTCTTTTTCAAGCAATCTCTACGGCTTCTCGTGTCTCTTGGAGTTTATCTGAATCATAAATATCCGACCTCTTGCCAACATAAAGTAGTACATCTACGTCCATATAGTGCTTCAAATGGTGTCAAGACAATACTTGCATGGTAACTATTGTTGTAGGTAAATCCTCCAAGAGGAAAATGTTTAATCCATGATCCCTTCCATTTAAGGCACATACTCGTAGCATATCCTCTAGAGTTTGAATAGTTCATTCTGATTGACCATCTGTTTGTGGATGATATGTTGTGCTCAAGCATAGCTGTGTGCGTAAAACTTTCATGAAGTTCTCCCAGTAGTGTGAGGTAAATCGTGAATCTTGATCGAAGACTACCTCTTTTGAGATACCATGAAAACGGATCACGTATGTAATATATAACTCAGCAAGCTCGTCTGGAGTAGAAGATAAGCTTATTGGAAATAAAATGTGTTACCTTGGTTAGACGATCTATTATGACCCATATACTATCTTTACCACCGGTCGTCTGAGGTAAGCCAGTAACGAAGTCCATGGAAATGCTTTCTCATTTCCATTCAGGGATAGCGAGAGGTTGCAACAATCCTGGTAGCTTTTCACGTGAAGCCTTTACCTGTTGGCAAGTGAAACATGAATTCACAAACTCAGCAACATCCTTCTTCATTTCCATCTATCAAAAGTGTGAACGAAGATCCTTATACATCTTTGTAATTCCATGATGAAAGGTTAATTGGAGCAACGCACTTCACATAAGATGTTTTCCTCAACTCGGATGTGTTCGATACACAAACTTTGTAATGGTTATACAGTAACTCGTCTTGTATATAGAATCCTTCTATCGCATTTTTCTCAAGTTGTTGTCTCAAGTGTTTAAGGACCAAGCCATCCTCCTGTCCTTTCTTTATTCTATCTCATATCTCTGGTATGTATCAATGAGGAATAGCTATAGTATCAACGCTACTATGAAATGGTTTCCATTCACTTGACGTTGATAGTAAACCCCAGAAGTGGATAGCACTCACCAACCCAGGTAAATAAGTTCTTCTGCTAAGGGCATCTGCTATGACATTCTCCTTATCAGAATGATAAGAGATGATGCAATCATAGTCTTTCAACACCTCTAATCACCGTCTCTGCCTCATATTAAGCTCCCTCTGGTCAAACAGATGTTTCAAACTTTTATGATCAGTGAAGATCTCAAAAGTAATACCATGGAGGTAAAGTCTCCATATCTTCAAAGCGAAAACTACAAGAGCAAGTTCAAGAACATGTGTCGAGTAGTTCCTCTCATGTGTCTTGAGTTGTCGTGATGCATAAGAAACTACATTGCCATGTTGCATAAGAACTGCCACAAGTCATTTAGATGCATCAGTGTTAGGGATGCAAATGAACGAATACGAATGCGAATTCATGTCATACCACAACCATATTCATTTTATTTTTCGAATACGAATGTTACACGAATGTAAAAAATCAAGATCCATATCCTCAAGATACGAATACAAATACGGATACGAATCTTTTACGAACGAACGCGAATATCCAAACGAATATTGCAATAAAATTTTATGCATAAAAAATTACAGGAATAAGAATTTAAGGTTTCATACCAGATCATTTGCAAATGCAACTGAGAGGGAGGTCGTGGTTGCAGCAGAGGGAGGTTGCGGTTGCGAGTCTGCAACAAAACGATGTTGGCTCCGATGGGGGAGTGGAGGGTGGTAGGGGGACGCGGTCCTCGGACCTCGACTCCTTGAAGGAGGCAGAGGCTGGCAGTCATGGAGGTCGGGGGAGAGGAGGGAGGTTGGGTGGTGGACGAAGGCGGTAGACGACAGGACGCAAGGGGGCGGAGGTCGGGAGAGCGCAAGGGGGCGGAGTTCGGGAGCGCAGCAGGCTGCAAGGAGGGGGCGGTCCGGTGGAGGCCGGCGGGCCCCATGGGGGGGAGGCGGGAGGTTGACCGACTGCAGGGAGAGCAGAGGTCGGCAGGGCGCAAGGGGGTGGAGGTTGGGAGGGCGGCATGCTGCAAGGGGGCAGGGCGGAGGTCGGCAGCGCGCAAGGGGGGCGGGGCGGAGGTCGGCAGGGCGCAAGAGGAGAAGAGGTGGGGAGGGCGGTAGGTTGGTCGCAAGGGGGCAGTAAGATGGTTAGGTGATGCACAGGCTAGCCGCAACGGGGGCGGAGGCCAGGAGGGCGGCGTGCTGGCCGCAAGGGGGAGGGGGCGATAGGTCAAAATCGAAGAGGGTGGGTGTCAGGGCCGTGGGGAGTGGGGGACTTGGGGTGGGCGGCTGGGGAAATATGTTGGGGGAGGGGAACAAACCCTATTCATATATTTTAAAATATAATATAAATAACGAATATTCGTAACCGTATTCGCATTTTTTTTCGTATTCGTATTCGTTAACTCAACTCAGTATTCGTATTCATATTCGTATCTGCAAATAATTCATTTAGAATATTCGTATTCGTATTCGTCTGTTTTAGAAAAACAAGAACCATATACTCTTAAAAACGAACACGAATACGAACGAATACGAATATAACCGCATCCGTTTGCGTCCCTAATCAGCGTATACTGTAAACCCTTCAGTCCCAGAGGGTAGGGTAAGTATAGGTACAGATGTTAGGCATTCCTTCAGTGTCTAAAAACTAGTTTCACATGCATTAGACCATATGAATGGGACTTCCTTCTGAGTCAACCTAATCATTGACAATGCTATTCGTGAAAAGTGCTTCACAAATCTTCTATAATACCCAGCTAGATCAAGAAAAGATCGTATTTCTGTGACAATCTTTTGACATTCCCAACTCATCACAGCATTAACCTTCACATGATCAACTGATATGTCCGTCCTAAATATAACATGGTCTAAGAAGAATACTTCAGATAGCGAAAATTCGCATTTGCTATATTTAACATACAATTTGTTCTTTCTTAGTGCTTCAAGTGCCTGCCTGAGATGGTGTCCACGTTGATACTTATCCTTGGAGTAAATAAACACATCATCAATGAAGAGTACTACAAAGTGATCTAGGAATTCCCTGATACTCTATTCATGAGATCCATGAAGGTTGTTGGGAAATTCGTCAATCCAAAAGGAATAACTAAAAATTGATAATGTATGTATCTAGTTCGAACGGTTGTCTTAGGAATATCCGCATCTTTAATTTTCAACTGCAGGTATCCAGATCTTAAGTCAAATTTGGAATACACAGTTGAACCATGCGACTGATCAAAGAGATCATTTATTCTTGGTAGAGGATACTTATTCTTTATTGTCATATTGTTTAATTGTATATAGTCAATGCACAACTGCATTGACCAATCCTTCTTTCTCACAAACAAAACAGGTGCACCCCATCGTGAAGTACCAGGACGAATGAATCATGTCTACAGTTCTTGTAATTGTACCTTTAACCCCCATAATTCACCTGGTGCCATCCTATATGGAGGGATAAAGATAGATTGAGTATCAGGTGTGTAAGAAATTTCAAATTCAATCTCTCGCTCAGGTGGCAATCCATGTAGTTCATCTGGAAATATATTAGGAAACTCGCACACTATAGGTACATCTTATATCATTCTATTTGACCATGATGTAGTGGATACATAGGCTAAATAACATTGTCACCCTTGCTCTAACAAATGTTGTGCCTTCAGAATAGAGATGTATTCGACATTAGCATTGGATGTCTTTCCTATGAACTGGAACTATATTGAGTTAAGAATGTGAAAAGTTATTATCTTCTGGAAACAGTCAAGGCATGCATGATGTCTTTCTAGCTAGTTCATCCCCATGATGAGATCAAAGTCATCCATTTCAATAAGCAATATGGAAACAAGTAAATGGTGTCCTACAATCTATACCATGCAATCATCTAAGATCTCTTAGATTATGAATACTTGACCTCTTGGTCCCTTAATCAAAAAATGATTTTGTACTTCTATCGAAATCTTATTTTTATGGTGGGATTCAAGCAAATTTTTTTACCGCCTAAGGAGGGCCTCTTCCATGGCTCCTCTGATTGGAGTAGGAGCCTACTCCATGGAGTAATGTAGCTAGATTCTTCCTAAAAATAGTGAAACTAAACCTTAGCTCTAGGATTCATAGGTTTGGATGCCTCAGGCCTCTCATCTAGTGCATTGAACCTCTCCTCTAATTCTTTCTACATTTGCCCCATCTCTTGGAGCATGTTCATCATAGTCGCTAATTGTCTAGATAAGTCTTGGTCTGCCATGAACCTGGGATAAATCAAGGTCAAAGGTTAGGTCCTATATGTCTTAACATGATGTACCTAACGGACAATGACTTGTGAATGGTTTTGCAGTCAATTATTAAGATCGAAGGATCTTAATACACCCTTAATTTCCGAATACCATTCATAATTGTCAAATACTGAATAACTTACTAGAGTAACCATGCTTTGATACCAAAATATCATGACCCTGATTCCGAGTCGTCGGTCTCCCATATCCAGATCTAGTTACTCAGCAATAATTTATTCAACAATCACAACATTTAGAAACAAGTTGTAATTAAAATGTTAAGAAGAAGCAATTCAACTCTTTTCCATTCACAAAATAAATTTACCTGCCACACGTCACACTATAACCATTTACATGTACATCAGTTGGAAAGGAAATACACAAAACGATTACCAACTACCTTACAGAGAAATGCTATTATGGTTGGCTGGATGGCTATTTTCCCTATGATGATTACTCGAAGCTTGTTGGGTTTTCAGAAAATATAGGAACGAAATGAGTCAGTGCTCAATAACGAAAAAAAGAAACATAAACCAAGCATGATATTTGAAAGGTTCAATAAACCAAACCATATAGTTGTTCCATTATTTTGTTTTTATTTTAGTTGCAATCCATTCTGATCCACATCTGAGATGGGAGATTTCGTTAATCTGGTGAGTTTATACTGCCACACGTCACCTCAACCAATCCTCCAATACTATTTCGACAATTTCTTTTTTTTTATTATTATCCAGGGTTCCAAACCCTTGTCTTGACAAACAAAGAAGCACACCGTCTTCGAGGACCTGGTTGCTTAAAACCACAGGATAACCTTTAATCACCAATTACTATCGGCTTTAAGTGCATGTTATTGTAACCCAACCACTATTGAACCAGTCATGCCTCCACATGGCATGACACCATCTTCCATCAATCAACCCAAATATATGGCCATCTGGTACCACGTGTTGCAAATCATGCATTCATTTCATGCGTACTTATCATAACAGGGAAACCGTGTACACCTAAATAGGGTCATGCCAATAGAGGTTCTTTCTAACAAACCTACAGGTTGCATGCCTGACCTGTAGTTATACTCACAGTCATTCTTAACGTAATACACAATCTTTTTTAGGATCCAAATCAATACACATCAATTTATATGATGTAATTCCTCTGTTAAACCTTCTATTTGTATATTCATCAATATTGAGTATAAACTTGCATATATATATATATATATATTCCTATGAATATATACTCAATTTATACTTATTTGAACTTCCAAACCCTATCTTTCCAAGCCACTGCATCAATTCAATGCTTGGACATTATTTTAGTAGAATCACAAAGCAACTTTTCATATTTTCTCAAAAATAGCCAAAATAGGGTTCTTCGTAGTAAAGAACGTAAAATTAAGAACTTTAACGATCTCATATGAAAACATGTTAAGATATTTCCTATCTTTTGTATTGTTTTATTTTTATATATTTATTTTACCTTCATGTAACATCACCTATATAAGAGAACCCAAGGGTCCTCATTAATCAATTCAATTCATTTTCCCTTCAACATGGTATCAGAGCGACGGTCCTAAATTGGAGTTCCCTTATCGCACCAAAACCCTAGCCCTACCCCCCGCCGCTACCCAGGCCGTCCGGCATCCTCCAGCGCCACCTAGCCCACCCCTAGTGCCACCCAGACCCTCGTTCGGTTGCGTTGGCCTTCCCGCCCAATGTTTCGATTGGCCAGGCCATCGATCAAACTGCCTTAGGCCGCCAAGCCCCCCCCCAAGGCCGATGTCGGCCATAGCGCACAACGGAGATTGATGAGGATGATTTTATGAGTCTACACGAACGGCCAATCCTCCATATGATTGTGTAGACTCGTTCATATCGATCTACTCCCGAGTTGAGTTCCATTGTTCGACCTTTTTCCCATCATGTCAGAGAACAAGGGTGATAGTTTTTCGTCCGGTACCTTCAAGGGCCCAGCTCCCATCGCTAAGATGGATGGGATCAACTATGAGTTGTGGTCCATGCGGTTTCTCATCCTCATGCAGTGCAACAACAAGGAGCGCATCTAGATGGATCCAGAGCCAACGGATAAGACTGGGGAAAATGCTTCTTGGAAGTAAGATGATGCGTATGCGCGTGTTTGGCTATGCCAGACCCTAACCACAGAGATAGCCAATAATATTTTGAATCAACCCACAGCCAAGGCGATGTGGACATTTTGACTTCCGCCTTTGTTCAGGAAAAGAATGAGACCAAGATTTTTCAGCTACACTTTGACATCTACAAGGCCAAGCAGAATAGTCGTCCTCTGCATGTGTACTACAGTTCACTCCGCGGCATGTTTGAGAAGATGCATAGCTATATGCATATTACGACATCTTTTGAGCAGTAGAAGGCATATAAGAACCCCATGATGGTTAGAGTTTTCATGGCCGACCTTGATACAGAGTATGATGCAGCATTTATCAACTTCTCACTGGAGATACCATACCTCCCATGGATGAGGCCTACAGTCGTCTCAGTTAGATCAGCATACCTCCTATGGCCACTCCTCCATCCTTGACATCTATGGTCGTGTCTCGCGGCCGATGAGTGACGACCCAATCTAGAGGACGCACCCCTCGTAACAGAGGCAGTAGACATCCGCATAACCCTTGCACCTTTTGCCATTGACTGGGACATGCAGAGGATACATATTACATGCTACCAGAAGCATGGATATCCCGATTCTGGTCACGTGGCAGAACAGATTAAGCCTTCAGATATACTTGCTTCCCAGACCGATCCTCGCCTGGATGATATCGTCTCTCGTATCCGAGAGATGATGACTCTTGTTGCAGGAACCACCACTACTGATACCGCAGTAGCAGCCAAAACTTCTTCGAGATCCTCAGGTATCGCTTATACTTTCACTGATAATAATGGTGCAGATATGACAGTGGATTATGGACTCCGGTGCTTCCCATCATCTTTGTGAAGACAAAGCACAACTGAGGTCACACAGGACCATACCATTTGGTAGATGGGTTGTTATTGCCAATGGCGACCACTTACCCATTACAAGATAGGGGGAGGTGCATTTGACACCGTCCATGCATCTTCAGAACGTTTTATATGCTCCTAACTTTCAGATGAATTTACTTTCCATTAGTCATATTACTAAGGATTTGCATTGACATGTTATCTTTGACCCTTCGTCTCTTCTGTTTCAGGGCATACTTACAGGCAAGGTGATTGGATGTGGCCGTGAGCAGCGATGACTCTACAGACTAGTCCAACCTCCTCATGTTAGTGTTTCTACTATACCTACTAGGCCGGTATCACCATATATGTGGCACCTTCGTTTTGGCCACCTTCCTCTACAGAAGCTAAGTCATGTTCTCTCTCAGAATTCCATGAGATCCTCCTTCCAGTGTGAGGCAAGCTAGCTTCTGAAGTATCATCGTTCCTCCTTCCCATCCTGTCAGAGTCGGAGAAGTTTTCAGTTATTTGAGCTCCTTCATTTAGATATCTGGGTTCGAGTCGTGTTCTTGATCACCAGGGACATTGTTTTTATCTTGTGGATGTTAATGATTTTTCTAGACTTTCCAGGGTCTTTTTATTGAAGAATAAATCTGAGGATGGGTATGTGATAAAATCTTTTATTAATGAGATAAAGAATATTTTTCTGCTAATGTCAAATATATTCGTTCTGATAATGCTTTAGAGTTCTGCACCTTACAGCTTTCTTTCCGACTCTCTTAGATTTCTTAGCCTTGTTCACCAGACCTCATGTGATGTGTTTGTACATCTTAGTAGAATGGTGTTGCCGAACGCAAACACCATCACTTACTTGATTTGACCCGAACATTATTGATACAGAGTAGTGTTCATCATCCCTATTAGGAAGATGTTGTCACAGCTTGTTATATGGTGAATCGCATGCCTTCCTCTATGTTGGGAAAGAAAATTACTTTTGCGGTAGTATTTCGTGAGAATAATCTTTTCTCTCTTACACCTCGTTTGTTTGGTTCTGTTGCTTTTGTTCATGTTGTCACTCCAGACCGTAACAAGCTCTCACTCAGAGCTGTCAAGTATATTTTTTGTTTGCTACTCTCGTACCCAAAAGGGGTATCATTGCTTTGATCCGCTAAAGCGGAAATGCTATTTGAGTGCTAACGTTACTTTCTTTGTGTCTGTCACGTGTTTTTCTCCTACAGGTGACAGACTTGCTCCATCCAACTCTGATGATGAGATCTACATACCTCCACCTCCTATTGTTGTATCACCACCTCCCTCTACTCTTCTTTTACCACCACGACCGCCACTTCCTACACCTATCCCTGCCTCTACACCTGCTCCTGTAGCTCACCTCATATTGTGACTCAGTTTTTACAAAGTGTTTTTACTCGCAGGTCTAGCTCGGTTCCCCCAGCGCATAGGCCTTACCCATCATCCAGCATGCCTCAGGTATGTAATGAGCACATTGTTTCTACTGATGGCAATATTGAGTTGTCTGTGCAGCAGGATTTAATACAATATGAGCAGGTGCCCTTGCCAGATGATGTGGATGTGCCAATTGCTCTCCGCAAGCAAAAACGTAGGTTTGCTACTTATCCTCTTGCAGCTCAGGTTTCCTTGAGCAAACTATCAGAGGATTTCAGGAGGTTTACCTTGGCATTATCAGCCGTGGAGAGACCACGGACATATCAGGAGGCTCTTTAGGAAAGTCAGTGAAGATTAGTTGTGGAGGAGATGGTTGCATTACAGTCACATGGTACATGAAGTCTTGTTCCTGCTCCAGTTGACGCATCTGTGGTGGGATGCAAAAGGGTGTTTACTGTGAAACACCATACGGATGGCAGTGTGGATCGCTATAAGGCGAGACTTGTGGCACGAGGGTTTACCCAGACATATGTGATGGACTGATAGGATACTTTCTCTCCAGTTGCCAAACATTCCACTCTGCACATTCTACTTTCTGCTGTTTTGACACGGGATTGGCAATTTTACCAGCTTAATGTGAAGAATGCATTGCTTTATGGTGAACTACAGGAGGAGGTCTGCATGCAGCAGCCACCTGGGTTTGCTACTAAGGGGGAGTGTCATAAGGTTTGCAGACTTCACAAGGCTATCTATGACCTTAAGCAAAGCCCAAGAGCATGGTTCAGAAGCTCTCAGACTTGATAGAGCAGCAGGTGGTTTGTGCGATAGACTGCATATCACTCTTTATTTGTGCACAAGACACATAGACGTATTGTTAAAGTATTTGGTTATGCACCTATTGAGTTGTAGCAGGGTAAATGGATCCTGGAGAAGATCCATTTACCCCACCCAGTTGTTTAGTCCCACATCGTCCAGTGGTGGGACTTGGAGGCTCTGGAGAGGCTATATAAGGAGCCCCAGACCTCCTGTATCCATTGAGAAAGTGCAATTTATACTACGCCCCTTTGAGGGCTTCTACCGTGGTTTCATCCCGCTCCTCACGGAATAGGGTTCCACGTTAAAATCCCGTTGTGTTCTTATTGTTCTTATCTTTTTCCATGATTTGCTTTCTCTTTCTATTTCTTAACATGGTATCAGAGCGGGTCGATTCTCGAGGATTTTATGTTGATTAGTTATACGGGATTCGAGTTTTGATATGTTGTTATTAAAGATTATTTTCCCATAAAGTTCATATTCAAGATTTGTTCACGCATGTGCAAGAAACTCTAGGGTTTCACAAAAAACCCTCATCGAGATTTCCACGGGGCACGCATCATCTCCAGCATCTCCACGAAGCCCTAGAGGCGACTCCACCAAACCATGCTCTGTTCTCGCGAAGTCCAGCGCCTCCTGAAGGCCCAGTGGCGACGCCGCGCAGCTCTCTTCCTCGGCATGACCAGTCACAGGCGGAGACTCTTCTCCCGCCTCGGGCTTCTCGGGCGGCGTGCATGTCTCGCGCGCGATGCTCTGCAGGCGGCAGGCAGTCGAGATCCAACATCACCTTGTGCTCAAAAACCCTCAAAACGCTGGCGGCGCAACAAGGCGGCAACTCCTCTTCTCAGGCGGCGCGCAGGGACTGTGCGCGTCCTCGCATCTCTTCTCCAGGAGGTCGCGCCAACCCAACGCGCACCATCCTCCACCTTTAGGGCACGCAGGCGGTGAGCCCGTGTCCCAGACAGATCTCCTCTCTTAGGCGGCGCACAACTGTTGTGCTCTATGCCGCGAAGAAGTTTTAGGCGACAAACTCCAGGCACCGCCCCCAATGTCTCGCCCGATCGCGCCTCCAGGCTGCAGCCGAACAACGGCACTCCCAGCATCTGATCCTCTTCTCCCTCCATGAACACCTCAGGCGGCGGCGATCTTCGCGCGCACGCAAGAAGGCGGCGGTGGAGCTCAGAATCGACGAGCGTGCCGCAGAAGGAAGACTTCATGCCCTCTTCAGCCATCTTCCGCGGTGGCGCAAATCCTGTCGTCGTATACCCAGGAGCACCCCCACGCGAGCGGCGGTGGCAATATCTCAAGAAAAAAAATCCACGATGGGAAACCTAGAGGGGGAGGCAACGTGTATTAAAAAAAGGTGGGGGTTGAGAAATCAGGCCCAAATGGGCCATGTCATGTATAAAAAAATGGAGATAAAAAAAAGAGAGGAGAAAAGAGAAGAGGAAAAAAAAGAAAGAAAGAGGCACGTACAAAAAAAATGTCGTACGCAAGAATAAAAAAATGATGCAAAAGCTGAAAAAAATGTTGAAATGGCTTACAAAAAAATTACAATAAAGCCGAAAAAAATTAAACGGCTTTTAAAAAAATGAACGGCTTAAAAAAATGTGAAAAGCATCAAGAAATTCTTTGAGTATGTTTTCTCCCCATCATTATTATCTTGTCTTCTCCCAACTTTCGATGTCTTCATTCCGACCAGTATGGGAGAAAGGGGTAGTATTGTGTAGAGTTACAGGTTAGGCTTCAGATTTTTCCAGACTCCAGATTACAGACCAAGTCAGATTTTCTCAGACTCTACAAGTTATCAGACTCCGTCAGTTTCTCCATGCACAATGTCAGACTCGAGGTTCAAATTCCGAGTCTGTAGTATGATGCGCAATTTCAAACTCGACATTCAGATTGGTCAGAGTCCAAGTTCGAGGCACTCCAGGTTGAGAGGCCCATTTTTCGAGTTCTCCCGAAAGAAACTCAATTTCAGACTCGCACATGTATGCGGTCATTTTCAGATGAGCACATGTTTGCCATCATCTTTCAAGGTCTCCATCATTCTTCTTGTTGTCAGGCCAGAGTTTTCATGTGAGCCATAGGGACTCCAGAGCAGAGGACCATTCCCTATGCCATTGAGGGAAAGGGTTTTCATGTGGTATCATAGGTACTCCAGAGTAGAGCACCATTGTATGTGCCAGATGGGAGAGATCCAATTCTCCGATGAGGAGACTCCAGGCGCAGTTTCAGACTCGATGGTCAGATTCTGAGTCTTAAGTTGACTCACATTCCAGCATGTTCATCCTCCTCAACTGCACGGTATGAGAAGCAACGTCCTCGATTGCAGCAATGTGCGCGTTGGGTTGATATTATCCGTAGTGTCATGTAGCGTTGAGTTGAGATTCTTTCTGTTTGTCCAAGCTGAGCATTGGAGTATTTGGTTATGCACCTATTGAGTTGTAGCAGGGTAAATGGATCCTGGAGAAGATCCATTTACCCCACCCAGTTGTTTAGTCTCACATCGTCCAGTGGTGGGACTTGGAGGCTCTGGAGAGGCTATATAAGGAGCCCCATACCTCATGTATCCATTGAGAAAGTGCAATGCATTCTACGCCCCTTTGAGGGCTTCTCCCGTGGTTTCATCCCGCTCCTCACGGAATAGGGTTCCACGTTAAAATCCCGTTGTGTTCTTATTGTTCTTATCTTTTTCCATGGTTTGCTTTCGCTTTCTATTTCTTAACAGGTATCATTGTCATTCTTGTTTACGTTGATGATATTATTATTACAGGAGATGACGAGCAGGGTATTCAGAGCGCTAAGGACTTTCTTGGTCAGCAGTTTGTTACTAAGGACATTGGTAATTTGCTAGAAAAAGACTATTAACTGCCCGGAGTCGCCAGAAAAGTTATAGTGATACCAGGCGAAGAAACCTTGAATTTGAGGTAGGTGACTTTGTATTTCTCAAAGTATCACCTATGAAGGGTGTTCAGAGGTTTGGCTTGCGTGGAAAGTTAGCACCCAGGTTCGTGGGTCCCTTTGAAATTATTCAACAGATTGGAAAAGTTGCCTATAGACTTGCGCTTCCTCCACATCTTCCGGCAATACATGATGTATTTCATTAATCAAACCTGAGAAAGTACATTAGGGATCCAGCGCATAAGATAAGTTATGATGATTTACATGTTGAGCCAGACTTGACATACCAAGGGCCTGTTTGGTTGCTGGGTTGGACTGGGTTGGGTTGGGATGGGTGAATAGTGATCTGTGAGGAGAAAGTACCCTTGTGAATAGTAACCAGGGTTGGGCCAACCCTGCCAAACCCTGCAACCAAACAGGCCCCAAGAGACACCTGTGCAAATACTTCAAAGGGATATCAAGAAGTTAAGAAACAAAGAGGTGCCTTTAGTTAAAGTATTGTGGAGGAACCAAGAGTTTGAAGAAGCCACATGGGAACCTGAGGCAGAAATGAGAGAGAAATACCCGTACTTGTTTGAATGATAACACTATGTATCATGTATATGTTCATATGAAATGAAAGGAAGTTCATTCTCTTTAAGGTTGTTATGGTTTCAATCCTCTTTAAGGTTGGTTATGCCTGCATTTCTAGTCTCGAGGACGAGACTTCCTTTAAGGTTGTTATAATTGTAAAGCCTTGAACTTGGCATATCTCGGATCCTATATAATAAGATCCGGCTCGTCAAGAGAAAACCAACGAAATTTGTTTCGTGTGAATCGGACTTCGTTTTGAATTGTTATGATTTTCGAAAGAAAGAGAAGTAAGGAAGGCGAAGATGTCATTAACCCATAATGACTGTCATTAAGACTAATTAAACATGATTAAAGAAACTAATGATGGATTAAAAACTATAATGATCATTAGTAAACACTAATCAATAGTTAGCAAAAGATAAACTTAAGCCGCGAAAGTTAAATCGCGATTAGTGAAAGTTAATCACGATTAGTGTTAATAAAGCGTCATTAGCGAATCTAGAATCCTCTGCAATGTTCTAACTTAAGCCCCAAGTTTGGGATAGGTTTTGGTCAAAACCATGGGCCAAAACCATGGGCTGCTAAACCATGGTTAAGGCCTAAACCATGGTTTTCTAACCATGGTTAGTGGTTTTTCCGAGGCCTATAAATAGACCCCCCACCCATTCATTTTCTACGACTTCAACTACCACAATCACCCTAAGGGTTAGGGTCGAGAGGTCGGGAGGAGGAGTGGGAGGCGAGGGAGGAGCACTAGCGAAGCGCTGCCGGGAGAACGAGGAGGAGAAAGGTACGATCCTCTCTTAGTTTGCTTCGTAAGCTAGGCTTTCAATTCATTCTCTTGTTCTTCCAAGTTTTGTTCTTAATTCATCTTTTTTTCCGATTCGTTTTCCTCTTGTGGTTCGAGGAGAAATCTGTGTAACATCCTACTTAGGTGCGGGCGGCTATGCACGTCAGTAACCATGTGATTCGTCAAACGTTCACTCATCTAAGACGCGTGGTGTCTACCGATTCTCCATCGTTTATGCTTCTATTCTTTCTGTTATACTTTTATAGTTATTTTGATGGAGAAATCTGTGTAATACCCTATTTAGGTGCGGGCGGCTATGCACGTCAGTGACCCTTTCATTCGTCGCACGTTCACTCACCTAAGATGCGTGGTGTCTACCGATTCTTCATCTCTTCTTGTTTGAGTATATTCTTTCAGTTTCATTGTTATTCCCTCTCGATTGATTTTATATAGGAAACTCTTTACGTTTTTATTTTGAAATATATTCCGATATAACGGGAAAGTCTGCCGAAATTTTCCGAGAAATATGTCCCGATATAAGGGGAAACTCTGCCGAAATTTCTCGAGAAATATGTCCCGATATAAGGGGAAACTCTACCGAAATTTAAGAGAAAATATGTTGTTCGCGTTCTTCGTGTTCATCACGTTCTTCGCGTTCTTCGTTCGTTCTTCGCGTTCTTGACACATTCTTAACGTTTTGATACGAAAATGAAATTCGACCTTTTTAAAAGCCTTAAAATAGCCTTTCAAAAAATAATACACGATAAAGTCTTTCATACACGAGAGAGAGCTCGATTAGGTAACGAAATCCTTCCTTTTGCTGCTGGGTTTTCAAAATTATTGAAATTCTTAATTTTGTGTTCTTAGTTTTGAAAAATTACACAATTTGTTTGCTTTTCTCTTCTTCGTTATTTAGCATTCGCTAATTTTTATCGTATGATTTATGGAAAACCCAACAGGTATCGGTGAACTATCGCAAGGACTTTAAAAATTCATCGAGCTTACATACTAGACATTCAGGCAGCCACAGTAGCTTTACTTTTTAAGGTAGTTAGTAATCTTTTGCATATTTTCCTTTCAAGCTGATGTACATGTAAATGGTTATAGTGGGACAGTATATCATCTAAACTTTATTTTGTGAATGGAAAAGTGTTGAAATACTTTCTTCTGAGTATTTTTATTTGCAATCTGTTTCTGAATGTTAGTTGTGATTGTTGAATAAATTATTGCTGAGTAACCCGATCCGGATATGGGGGGATCCGACGGCCCGAGAATCGGAGTCGCGATAGACTGGTTTCAGAGCAAGGTTACTGCAGTAATTTATTTAGTAATTATGAACTATGAGCGGTATTCAGAAACTAAGGTTTATTTAATATTCTTTAATCTTAATAACTGACTGCAGTACCATTCACAAGTCATTGTCCCTTATGTACATCATGGTAAGTGTCACAGGGTCAAAATCCCGCTATCGATTTCGACCGATCCTATGCGGCGTTAGCTAACCCGTAGCTAACCAGCCTTCCCGAGTAGAACGGTCACGGACGCGCTCCAACTCTTCTCGTACTCCTGCTTGCTAGCGCACCGACGCTTCCAACACAAACACGAGCACGAACTCCGGATCCTTCAGAAACACTCTCAAGAACACGCTCAAGAACGCTCAAGAACTCAACCAAGCAATCACACGAGCACGGGCACAAAGATCTTCTCTTTATTAAAAGGGGAACTCTCTCTCTGGAGTGGGTGTCTACAAATGAGCCATCACCTCTCCTTTTATACAAGACTCAAGGCAACCCAAGGGACACTCATTATTACATCTGAAATAATGATACATAAAGACACAAGAGACCCTTCGAGTTCTTCGGCAACCCTTCGCGTTACTCAGCAACTCTTCGTATGCTTGTCTCTTCGACTCCCTTGTTGACCTTTCGTCATCTCGCACGGTTGACGCCCGGTCAACCGCCCAGTCATCAGCACACTCGCGCTCCAACGCTTGCTGATGCAGCTTTGTCATAATTCACCAAGTGCCACCGAACACTTGGTCTTGTGTCAAAGGGAACCCGCGGCCTCCAGACCCTCGTGCGGTAAACCTTTCCTTAGCGTTCTCCATGCTAAGGGGAAGTCCTCCAGAACTTCGCTATCGTGGCCTCCAGACCACTCTCGTACGTGTACGACCGAGCATGCTCGACAATGCTCGTACTCAGCACCTGCAACGCTCCATGCCTCCTTGGACCGTCACGCATCAATACCGATACCGTGCGCCTTCGTGCATATGCCTATGTGACCGTACCGCATAGCTCCTCGATGCGTACTGCTTCACTACGTACCGCCCTTCTGCGCTCGCGTATGTATGACTACGTGCATCCACTGTCATGTCTTGCACTGCCTGACTGTACTCGTTGTGCTCGCACTGCTACAAGCTTCACGACACTCTGCTACCGATCCAGTGTCCTGTGTGATGCTTCTCCCTTGTAACGTACGGTGGAGCCTCCAGACTCCCGTGGATAACCTCCCTGATATCCACGCATTTTCGGACTCCTCCTGAAGTCCAGCTCCATCGATCATTTTCGAGCATGCAGCTACCGTATCTGCACGATCATTCTCGATCACGGAATTTGGGGGTGTGACAGTAAGACATATAAGAACTGACTTATGACCTTAACTCATCCCAGGATCATGGCAGACCAAGACGTGTCTAGACAATTAGCGGCTATGATGGCAATTCTCTAAGACATGGGGCAAAGGCAACAGGCATTGGAGGAGAGGCTCAATGCACAGGCTAAGAGACCCGAGACATCTAAGCCTGCGGATGCCAGGATTGAAGGTTTTGTCCATCTTTCTGAGGAAGAATCTAGTTACCATCCTTCAACTAATTCTGCTCCTACCCCAACTGAAAGAGCAATGGAGAAGGCCCTTCTTAGACACCAAACATTACTAGATAATTACCGAAAGGGAAAAATTTCTCGATTCAAAAGTGTAGAGACACATGCCGAAGCTGAGTTATGGCTCGATGATGTTACTAGGATGTTGAGGATAATCCATGCACCAGTTGACACCTAGGTGCACTTTACTGATTACTCCCTAACAGATTATGCACGACGATGGTGGAGAGCAATTTCTAAGAAGTTAGCAGATCTTGTTCCATGGGATATCTTTGAAGAGAGGTTCCGAACTCACTTCTGTCCCTCTCATTGAGAAGAATTAAAGAGGAGAGAGTTGGCTTCTCTAAATCAGGGTTCTAAGACCGTACGAGATTATCATATCCACTTTAATGAGCTACTACGGTACTCACCAACTCTAGAAGCTCCACCGCAAGAGTGTCTTACCAAATCTGTTAGCGGTCTTTAGGGAGATCTACGAGAAAGAGCGCCTCCTACACAACAACCACCACAAAGTGTTGCGGGTTCTAGCTTGCCTATTCCTAATGGCCAGCTAAATGCAAATACTGAGGAACAAGCCTACCACCCAGGCACAGTCGTACGAGGTACCGTTACTATTTATAGCTTTTCAGTACATGATTTATTTGATTCTGGTGCTTCACACTCATTTATTGCTCGACGGTTAGTACCCACTTTGGGTAAGATACCAGTAAAGTTACAACAGTCCTATCTGATCAGGGGACCAGGAGGACAAATATTTATAATCCGAGAAATCCTGGATAATTGCATAGTAGTGATAGCGGGACATCAGTTACCTGTTTCACTACTACTGATAGAAATGGAAGACTTTGATCTTATCCTAGGGATGGATTGGCTAGAAAGGCATCATACATGTCTTGATTGTTTTCAAAAGACGGTAACGTTTCACCTTCCAAACTCGATAGAGTTCCAGTTCATTGGAAAGACATCCAATGATAATATCAAATATATCTCTACATTGAAGGCACAACAGTTGATAGAGCAAGGGTGCCAAGATTATTTAGCTTACGTATCCACAACATCAGGGTCAGAAAAAATGATAGAAGATGTGCCTATAGTGTGCGAGTTTCCTGATGTATTTCCAGAGGAACTACCTAGATTACCAACTGAACGAGAGATTGAATTTGAAATCTCTCTCATACTTGATACTCAGCCTATCTCTATCCCTCCGTATAAGATGGCACCAGCTGAGTTACGAGAGTTAAAGGTACAATTGCAAGAACTATTAGATAAAGGATTCATTCGTCCTACTACTTCACCATGGGGTGCACCTGTCTTATTTGTTAGGAAAAAGGATGGGTCAATGCGGTTGTGCATTTACTATAGACAACTACACAAAAGGACAATAAAGAATAAGTATCCACTGCCAAGAATAGATGATCTCTTTGATCAGTTACAAGGTTCAACTATGTATTCCAAGATTGATTTAAGATCTGGATACCGTCAGTTAAAAATTAAAGATACAAATATTCCCAAGACAGCTTTTCGAACTAGATACGGGCATTATGAATTCTTAGGGCATGTTTGGTTACAGGGTTGGGAAGGGTTGGGTTGGCCCAACCCTCCAACCAAACAGCCCAATCCTCCTCACAGTTTACTATTTATAGGGGTACCCCTGCCCAACCCAACCATGCCCAACCCTGCAACCAAACAGGCCCTTAGTTATGCCTTTTAGACTAACAAATGCCCCAGCAACCTTCATGGATCTCATTAATAGAGTATTCAAGGAGTTCTTAGATCACTTTGTAGTAGTCTTTATTGATGATGTGCTGATTTACTTCAAGGATAAGTATCTGCATGAACACCACCTCAGGCGGGCACTTAAAACTCTAAGGAAGAACAAATTGTATGCTAAATATAGCAAATGTGACTTCTGGCTATCTGAAGTATCTTTGTTAGGCCATGTTATTTCTGGGGAAGGTATATCAGTTGATCCTACAAAGGTTAGTACGGTGATGAGTTGGGAACGTCCGAAGACTGTCACAGAAATACGATCTTTTCTGGGATTAGTTGGATATTATAGAAGATTCGTGAAAGACTTTTCACGAATAGCATTGCCAATGACTAGACTAACTCAGAAGGAGGTCCCATTCTTATGGTATGATACATGTGAAGCTAGTTTTCCGACACTGAAAGAATGCCTGACATCTGCACCAATCCTTACTCTACCCTCCGGGAGTGAAGGGTTTACAGTGTACACTGACACATCTAAAGGACTTGGGGCGGTTCTTATGCAACATGGTAAGGTAGTTGTGTATGCATTACAACAGCTCAGGACACATGAGAAGAACTACCTAATACATGACCTTGAATTAGCTGCCGTAGTTTTCGCTTTAAAGATATGGAGACAATACCCGTATGGTATTACTTTTGAAATCTTCACCGATCATAAAAGCTTGAAATATCTGTTTGATCAAAAGGAGCTCAATATGAGACATAGACGGTGGCTAGAGTTGTTGAAAGATTATGATTGCACTATCTCCTACCACCCTGGTAAGGGGAACGTCGTAGTAGATGCCCTTAACAGAAGAACTTATTCACCTGGGTTAGTGAGTGCTATCCACTTCTGCGGTTTACTATCAACGTTAAGTGAATGGAAACCATTTAATAGTAACGCTGATACTATAACTATTCCTCATCGATACAAACCACAGATCTGGGATAAAATAAAGAAAGGACAGGAGGATGATCCAATCCTTAAAGACTTGAAACAACAACTTGAGAATAATGAGATAGAGGGATTCCAGATACAAGAGGGGTTACTATATAACCATCACAGAGCTTGTGTACCAGACATACCTGAACTGAGGAAAGACATTTTACGTGAAGCTCATTGTTCTATATTATCTATTCATCCAGGAATTACGAAGATGTATAAGGATCTTCATTCATACTTCTGTTGGCCAGGATTAAAGAAAGATGTTGTTGCGTTTGTGAATTCATGTTTAACTTGTCAGCAGGTAAAGGCTTCACACCAAAAGCCACCAGGATTATTGCAACCCCTCCCTATACCTGAATGGAAATGGGAAAGCATTTAGACGACTGGTAGTAAAGATAGTATCTAGGTTATAATAGATCGTCTGACAAAGGTAGTACACTTCATTTCGATAAACTTATCTTCCACACCAGACCAGCTTGCTGAGTTATATATTACACATGTAATTCGCCTCCATGGTATCCCGAAAGAAGTAGTTTCTGATCGAGATTCACGATTCACCTCACACTATTGGGAGAACTTCATGAAAGCCTTAGGTACACAACTATGCTTGAGTACAGCATATCATACACAAACAGATGGTCAGTCAGAACGTACGATTCAGACACTAGAGGATATGCTACGAGCATGTGCCTTAGAATGGAAGGGATCGTAGATTAAACATTTGCCTCTTGCAGAATTCACATACAATAATAGTTACCATACAAGCATTGGCATCACACCATTTGAAGCATTATATGGACGAATGTGTACTACTCCTTTGTGTTGGAAAGAGGTCGGAATAAAGAACCTTTATTATTCAGATAGACTTCAGGAGACACGGGAAGCTATAGAGCTAGCTACAAAAAGACTATTAACTGCCCAGAGTCGACAGAAAAGTTATAGTGATACCAGGCGAATAGACCTTGAATTTGAGGTAGGTGACTTTGTATTTCTCAAAGTATCACCTATGAAGGGTGTTCAGAGGTTTGGCCTGCGTGGAAAGTTAGCACCCAGGTTCGTGGGTCCCTTTGAAATTATTCAACGGATTGGAAAAGTTGCCTATAGACTTGCGCTTCCTCCACATCTTCCGGCAATACATGATGTATTTCATGTATCAAACCTGAGAAAGTACATTAGGGATCCAGAGTATAAGATAAGTTATGATGATTTACATGTTGAGCCAGACTTGACATACCAAGAGACACCTGTGCAAATACTTCAAAGGGATATCAAGAAGTTGAGAAACAAAGAGGTGCCTTTAGTTAAAGTATTGTGGAGGAACCAAGAGTTTGAAGAAGTCACATGGGAACCTGAGGCAGAAATGAGAGAGAAATACCCGTACTTGTTTGAATGATAACACTATGTATCATGTATATGTTCATATGAAATGAAAGGACGTTCATTCTCTTTAAGGTTGTTATGGTTTCAATCCTCTTTAAGGTTGTTATGTCTGCATTTCTAGTCTCGAGGACGAGACTTCCTTTAAGGTTGTTATAATTGTAAAACCTTGAACTTGGCATATCTCGGATCGTATATAATAAGATCCGGCTCGTCAAGAGAAAACCAACGAAATTTGTTTCGTGTGAATCGGACTTCGTTTCAAATTGTTATGATTTTCGGAAGAAAGAGAAGTAAGGAAGGCTAAGATGTCATTAACTCATAATGACTGTTATTAAGACTAATTAAACATGATTAAAGAAACTAATGATGGATTAAAAACCGCTAATGATCTTTAGTAAACACTAATCAATAGTTAGCAAAAGATATGCGTAAGCCGCGAAAGTTAAATCACGATTAGTGAAAGTTAATCACGATTAGTGTTAATTAAGCGTCATTAGCGAATCTAGAATCCTCTGCAATGTTCTAACTTAAGCCCTAAGTTTGGGATAGGTTTTGGCCAAAACCATGGGCCAAAACCATGTGCTTCTAGACCATGGTTAAGGCCTAAACCATGGTTTTCTAACCATGGTTAGTAGTTTTTCGAGGCCTATAAATAGACCCCTCACCCATTCATTCTCTACGACTTCCACTACCACCACCACCCCAAGGGTTAGGGTCGAGAGGTCGGGAGGAGGAGTGGGAGGCGAGGGAGGAGCGCTAGCGAAGCGCTGCCGGGAGAACGAGGAGGAGAAAGGTACGATCCTCTCTTAATTTGCTTCGTAAGCTAGGCTTTCAATTCATCCTCTTGTTCTTCCAAGTTTTGTTCTTGATTCACTTTTCTTTCCGATTCGTTTTCCTATTGTGGCTCGAGGAGAGATCTGTGTAACACCCTACTTAGGTGCGGGCGGCTATGCACGTCAGTGACCCTATGATTCGTCACACGTTCACTCATTTAAGACGCGTGGTGTCTACCGATTCTCCATCGTTTATGTTTATATTCTTTCTGTTATACTTTTATATTTATTTTGATGGAGAAATCTGTGTGATACCCTACTTAGGTGCGGGCGGCTATGCACGTCAGTGATCCTATGATTCGTCACACGTTCACTCACCTAAGATGTGTAGTGTCTACCGATTCTTCATCTCTTGTTGTTTGAGTATATTCTTTCAGTTTCGTTGTTATTCCCTCTCGATTGATTTTATAGAGGAAACTCTTTTCGTTTTTATTTTGAAATATGTTCCGATATAAGGGGAAACTCTGCCGAAATTTTCCGAGATATATGTCCCGATATAAGGGGAAACTCTGTCGAAATTTCCCGAAAAATATGTCCCGATATAAGTGGAAAAACTGCCGAAATTTTAAGAGAAAATATGTTTTTCGCATTCTTCGTGTTCTTCACGTTCTTCGCGTTCTTCGTTCGTTCTTCGCGTTCTTGACACGTTCTTAACGTTTTGATACGAAAATGAAATTCGACCTTTTCAGGAGCCTTAAAATATTCTTTCAAAATACAAAACACGATAAAGCCTTCCATACACGAGAGAGAGCTCGATTAGGTAACGAAATCCTTCTTTTTGCTGTTGGGTTTTCATACGAAATTATTTAAGTTCTTGATTTTGTGTTTTTTGCTATGAAGAACCCTAATTTTGACTATTTTTGAAAAAAGTATGAAAAATTGCTTTGTGATTCCCACTAAAATAAGGTTTACGTATCAAATTGATGCGTTGGCTCTGAAAGTTAGGGTTTGAGAGTTAAAATAGGCATAAATACGAGTATATATGTGGTTATGAATAATATATATGTGAGTATATACTAAGTGTTGTTGATTATGCAAATCGAAGACTTAACGAAAGAATTACATCATGGGAATTGATGTGGTTTGAGTTATATCCTGAAAAGGATCGTGTGTCACGTTAAGGATGACTAGGAGTAGAACTATAGGTCGGGCATGCAACATGTAGGTTTGTCGAAAGGAACCCGTATTGGTGTTTCCCTACCTAGGTGGTACACGGTTGCCCTGTTATGATAAGTGCGCACAAAATGAATGTTTTGCAACGCGTGGTACCAGGAGCCAATATCGTCGGGTTGAACGACGGAAGATGTGGTCGTGCCATGTGGAGGCACAGGTGGTTCAATAGCGGTTGGGTTACGATAACATGTATTTAAAGCCGCTAGGTTATATGATTAAATCTTAGCCTGATGTTTTACGCAACCGAGCCCTCGAGGACGGTGTGCTCATTTGATTTTCCAGGCTGAAGGTTGAGACCCTGTTTAAATAAAAGAAAAGGAAATTGTCAAGGTAGTATTGGAGGATTGGTTGAGGCGACGTGCGGCGACATAAGCTTATCAAGATCACAATAATCTCCAATCCCGAAGGGTCCACAGCTTCGGAGTCCAAGAATGGTGGGGTTCCCCTGGACTAATCCCTGATGTGGAATAGAAAGGAATAGGACTTAAATTAATGAGAAGGAATAAAATTTTTGTGATATCAAGTTTTGAAAAATTACACAATTTGTTTGTTTTTCTCTTCTTCGTTACTTAGCGTTCGCTAATTTTTATCCTATGATTTATGGAAAACCTAACAGGTATCGGTGAGTTATCGCAAGGACTTTAAAAATTCATCCAACTTACATACTAGACATTCAGCCAGCCACAGTAGCTTTACTTTTTAAGGTAGTTAGTAATCTTTTGTATATTTTCCTTTCAAGCTGATGTACATGTAAATGGTTATAGTGGGACGGTGTATCATCTGAACTTTATTTTATGAATGGAAAAGTGTTGAAATACTTTCTTCTGAGTATTTTTATTTGCAGTCTGTTTCTGAATGTTAGTTGTGATTGCTGAATAAATTATTGCTGAGTAACCCGATCCGGATATGGGGGGATCCGACGGCCCGAGAATCGGGGTCGCGACACATGGTTTCTTGGAAGAGCAAGAAGCAGACCGTGGTTTCCAAATCGAGTATTGAGTCAGAATACAAGATCATGGCACAAGCTAGCACAGAGATGGTATGGGTCAGATCTGTTCTTACTGACCTGACTATAGAGGTGTCTCTTCCTATGCACCTCCAATGTGACAAGCAGGTTGCTCTTTTCATTGCCAACAACCCAACTTTTCATAAGAGGACCAAACACATAGAGGTGGATTGTCACTATATTCGTGACATGATACATAAGAGTCTTATTGCCACTACTCACGTCAGCTCTGGAGATCAGACAGCAAATGTTTTTACTAAGGCCCTAGCCAAAGGGCCTTATCAGAGATGTTGTCTCCAGCTTGAGGGTCGTGTTGAGATATTTAATATCTTTTGTACTATATTATTTTTATATATTTATTTTGTCTTCTTTATGTAATTTACCAATAGGTTCATCTCCTATATAAGAGAATCCAAGGGGCCCTCATTAATGAATTCAATTCATTTTCCTTTCAATAAACGCAACAGCAAAAGGTAGGATTTTGTTACCTAGTTGAGCTCTCTCTTACGTATGCAGCGCTTTATCGTGATTCAATTTTAGAAAAAGTAATCTCCGACTCCTGAAATGATTGAATTTAACTTTCATATCAAGAACACGAAGAAAATGTCGAGAACGTGAAAACAAACGAAGAACATGAAGAACGCAAAGAACATATTTTCTCTTGTAAGTTCAGCAGAGCTTCCCCTTATACAGGGTGATATTTCTATGAAACTTTCGGCAGAATTTTCCTGTATATTGGGATATATTTCTATGAAATTCATGAGAGTTTCCCCTTATATCGGGACATATTTTTATGAAAATTTCATCAAACTTTATCCTTATAACGGGAATATTTCTAAAAAATGATTTTCCTCTATAAAATCATCGAGAGGAAAAGCAGCAACGAAAGAGAAAGAATATAATAGAACTGCAAGCGATGAAGAATCGGTAGACACCACACGTCTTAAGTGAGTGAAGCGTGTGACGAATCACAAGGTTCACTGGCGTGCCTAGCCACCCGTACCTAAGTAGGGTGTTTCACATATTTCTCTACAAAAACAACTATAAAATTGATAAAAACTGTTGAATCGGCAGGTCTCTTGTCAAGGGTGAGTGAGTCATACGAAGAACATGTATGCTCAGTGATGGCCTAGTGAACACAAAATGAATTAGAAAGGAAGATGAATAAAAAACCTAGCTTAAAAAAGAATATGAATAAAAAACCTAGCTCAAGTAAGAGCTTACTTACAAAGCCAAGGAGAGGATCGCACCATCTTCCTCCCCGTCCTCCCGACAGTGCTTTTCACTACACTTCTTCCCCACATCCCTCTCCTCCTCCCGACCTCTCAACCCTAGCCCTCGGGTTAGTGGTGGCAGTGAAAGTCATAGAGAATGAATGGGTGGGTGGCTGTTTATAGGCTTCAGAAAATCAATAACCATGGTTACTAACCATGGTTTAATCCTTAACCGCGGTTAGCAGCCTATGGTTTTGGCCCATGGTTAGCTCATCCGAAACTTAAGGCTTAAGTTAGAACTTTCCAGAAGATTCTAGATTCGCTAATGACGCTTAATTAGAGTTAATCGTGATTAACTTTTACTAATCACGATTTAACTTTCACGACTTACACTTAATTTTGTTGGTATCTAATTAGTGTTCGCTAAAGGTGATTAATGGTCATTAATCTATCATTAATTTTCTAATCTCATTTAATTAGTCTTAATGACATTCATTAAGGGTTAATGACATCTTAAACATTCTTACTTCTCTTTCTTTCGAAATCATAACAATTCGAACGAAGTCTGATTCACATAAAACAAAATCAGTTGGTTTCCTCTTTACGAGCCGGATCTAATGATATAGGATCCAAGAGGGACATAGTTTAAGGCTTTGCAATCGATCAAGCCATACTTCAAGGTAGGACGGTCAAGTTATCCAGTGTTTGTTGATGAGGAAGTTCTTGGGCCCGAGACAGTCGTGACGAAGGTGGCCTCACTAAAGACCACAAGTTCACTAAAGACGTTAGAAGCTGAAGAGTCGTGAAAGCCAAAGAGAAGGGAAGCAAAAGCCTCGGGGGCTTTTGTTGGAGAAATTTCAAGAAAATCTTATTCAAATCCCTCGAAACAGCAGTCGTTCATAGCATTAGAACATGAAGAAGTGTAGATTCTTTCTTTAGGGTGCCAGAACTTATGTTTTTTCCCTTTGCCACTCTCTTTTAGAGATGCGGTGCTTTGCTGGTTGCATTCCAGTGATCGGATCTTCAAGTCTGCGTTCGACTTCAGAGCAGGGACCATTTATGGTTCACGGGTCGAGACAACACCGATTCCTTTATTTGAAGCTCCGATTAGGTTGGGCGGACCAATATTTGACCCGACTCTATTTGGAACTAGTACATAAAACTCCGCATCAGCTCTGGAGCCTTTGCCCTCTGCTACTATTAAAGCCTTTCGACCGGAGATGGGAATATCAGGCGATGGTATGGATAGTATGCGCAATGGCATGGAAGGAGCACACGAAATGAAAAGTGCGTGCAAAGCTAGAGTGATCGGGTCCAAGCAACGAGTGGATGACATTAAATCACCATTTTGACGGAGGACACCCACTTTTATGCTAGAGCATATATGTATTCAAAAGGTTTAGAGGGTGTGAATCAGTCCTTGATGGGTATGGATGGTGAAAGGATTAGGTATGTATCACTAAGTGGATTGGGACCAAAGGGGACAACTTCAAAGGGAAGAAAGGCAGGTTCTCTCCAAAAGATTGGATTTTCAAGCCAACGGGGAAATGGTTGCTCAGCGAAGAACTATTCCCATTGTTGCCATGTCGAAATGTGACAGCAAATGGGTCGGTTGAGGGAAGCGATGAGAAGGTAAAAATGTATATCTGCAAAAAAAAATGTGAAGTAAAGAGTCGTCGCATCACCACATACCAACTCACAAGTAGTACCCTCTTTGAAGATTTCGAGCATGCAGAGAGATGGTTCAAGATCGAGCTAGGAGTCGCAATGAACAAGTCTGGTAGAGGACATTAATTGCAAGGAGTTGGTGAAATGTTTAGGGGTAATTCTGCTAAAGGATGTTACATTAATTTCCAAATGAATATCTTCTCTTGGAATATCAGAAATCTAGGGCAGCTGGAGAAATATATTGGTTCCCAGACACTGACCGGTGGATGTAAACAGATCGATTGCATGACCCAAATTACTACAATCATGATATTCTACAAAACATACATGTTATGCAGCACTTGCAATCACAAGATAGCAATCAACCATAAGTGCATAGGTATTAAATATAAAAACCCTACTGGGTAAAAACTAGGACCGGAGCCTGTAGACTCAGGCTTTCAACCTGATCCACACGGGTCTTCCACCAACATGAGTTGCTTACGCACGTAACACAACCGTAATAAAACTTGAGTTGATTAAGCGGCCAACTCAACCGTGTTACAGTTCAACAATTTTAATGACCTCAATAACAAAGATAAATATGCAATCAAGATTATGAGGAAAAAGCTAAAATGATCATACAGAATGAAGAGGGGGCTGGTAAAATAAATTGCAGAACACCAAAACCACAGTCATAAAGCATGAATCGGAAAATTTGCTCATATAACTTTCTCTTGTAGTATAGAGTGAAGAACAAGGAGAAGAAAGTTTGTTTCTCTTTGTTGTGTTGAACAAGTGAAGTACAGGATCTTATTTATAGGTTCAGAGTTTCCACGATTGTTGGATTTGAAAAAGTAGTTGTTATAAACAAATAGGAAATGAAATCCCCTTCAAGAATCTTCCTGAAATGGAAAATGATCGATCGGGATAGTTATACGATCGATCAAAATCAATTGATGAATCAAATGTATTTAAATGATCGATCAGAATTTAAATAGGATAGATCAGTGATAAAAATTGATTGATCACGATATAATCATTATAATCCAAACACCGATCCATCAAATCAAGAATTGATCGATTAGAAATGAAGGATTGATTGATTAGATCAGTCAAGGCAAATTGATCAATCAAGAATTGATCAATCTGGCAAGGTCATTAGTTGACCAGGGATAATCGATTAGTGTAGGAAGGTTAATCAATCAGCTTGACATATTGACTTAAGAGTTAAAGTTGAAGGGCTGGAATGCAAGATGCATGATGCTTGAGGTCTTTAACAAACTAAGATAATTACAACATGCAACACTGAATAAAAGAAAATTGGTATCTTCTTCTTGAGCTTCATATCGTTTCTCGGGCTTTAGATGGTGTTCTTTAGCTTTGAACTCCTTTGAGCTTCTCAGTTTACCCTTTACTTAGACTTGAGCTCATCGGGCTTGAGCTTGTTCTTGGTCCAGTAGCTTTCCTGCTATTGACCTAGTTTCAAGCTAACTACACAAGTCTTGTTATGATCAAAATACGCATGCTCGTGCATGAACTAAAAATGTAGGGAGGTAAGCTAGTTAATGATGGAATGCAGGGTTTATGTAGCCTTGATTCAAGAATCTAAATATCTCAAGATGTGGAGGCCACGTGGAATGAGGCCAGTGGCTTACACATTTCTTTTCTCAAAGCCAATGAATATAATAGGGCTTCTTGGGGGATAATGTTAGGTTGAAACAGGGATAACTTCGTATTGGAGGAAATGCATATTTGTGGTAGCCATTTACTTCTGATTCTCTTGGGACAAACTGTTGTTGACAGATGTATATATTTTACCATGTGTAAACCAGTGAATACACTAGGGCTTCACGAATTTTTGAAGAATTTTCATCGCATTCGGGAGAGATTTGAGGCGCGGAGTGGGGGTGCTTCAACATTCACCCGGAGGACAGATCGAGGATGACTGGATGAGGGGTAGCCTTTGTGCTAGTTCAGAAGGTATCCCAATGCTTATTTCCAACATGCAATTGGAGATCATCGATGCAGCAGGTTGCCACTATATGCGGAGGAACTCCATATCAAAGTAAGTCACACATTCGAGTAATTTGGGCATGTCAACTATTTGACCACGAGTACTTTATTAAGTGGATTAAGAGATGACAAGATGATTAGCATTTAATATAATTTGATCAAGATAACTTTATTTTAAATCGAAAATATCTCACAAATTTTGCATTCTAAAAGTTTCCTTCCAAACTTTCAAAACATTGAGCATGCTAACCAAATGCCTTAAAAGAATTTGGAAATTCCTTTCAATATTAGTCGCACCTTAATGATATGAGAAAATGCCGCGAATGTGAAAGAAGTGGAAACTTCTTTACACTTTGCAAGTCCAACTTGCACTCCCAATATTCAGTCTTCAACACATGCCCGTCACCTAGAAGGTGAGTATTAACATCTTATTCATTAAACCGACTATAAGTGAGCTTAATGCTATTTATGTGCAATCCAAGAGTGTATCAATTGTATGAGGAACGCTACTGCAGTCACTACACATAGTAGCCATCTCTTTTGAGAAACAAAGCAGTTTGATCCATGTGCTCTCGTATTATGGAGTTCCGACTTTGGAAGCATTTCCTATGTACAAACCGTGGTGTTGTGCACTGCACAATGACAAGAAATCATAAAATGTGGCATTCAAGGACTTTAATTCGTTACTTGTTTAAATTAGAGATTAATTAATTTGAATCCAATTCTCATAGTTAATCAATTAAAGGGATATGCACCGAGATTAATCAATCATCTAATTGATCACCTTTCAATTTAGATTATCCAAATGACCTATAGTAAGTTTGAATGCTTATATATTATATGTATGACATATCATGTTTGCATCCCTTTACAACTTATAAGTACACATACAGACATTCAACTTGTATCACATTCACAAACGCATATGATTTGAAGGATTACAACTCAACCAACTCATAAGATGCTCCACAATACAAAATTACCTACAATATAATCATAAAATAAATGCACTCACAATCATTCACAACAACACATGATCAGATCCAATCATATCGTGTACAAGAGTGCACGATGTTGTTTTAACTCCTACTTAAGCTATGTGAGCTATTTAGTCCATTACTAGCTATTTATATTAAGTAAATTTCTTTGAGTGTTGTTAATTATTAATCACGCAACTATATGACCACATAAAGAATTATGAAATGGATGACATTTTACTTTATCATATAGAACCAAAAATGAAAGTGAAATAAAATTGATCCCATTCCTCGAAAGACGTTTTTACGGGATCCTTTTGAATTTGTAATGCGATCATCGTACTTCGAACCAGAATGCATCATATAACTTGGATTATAATTGATTAGCGACCTTAAATATTTCATTCTGTATCTGAATATATCGCAAATATACACGTTTATTTTGAGTTCGGAAACATGAATAAACAAGTCCGACCATGGAGAAACCCAACTTCTCGGGCCGACATGGTCAGATTGTGTTAAATATATTCAGGTTGTGGGGAACTCAGTTATGGTCGGTCCCAAGCCCGAGCAAATTAAGAGGGATGTGTTAGGTATTTAGCCGTCATCGTAAAATAGCCGGAAATAAATTCATAAATAATGTTCTCAATTGAGAACGCTATTTAAGATTTTGCCTCAGGAGTCGGCTCTTTTCAACATGGCGTTAAGCGAATGTTTGGATTTTGTTGGGGTGTTTCTGTCGCGACCCCGATTCCCAAGTCGTCGTATCTTCCCATATCCGGATCTGCTTACTCAACAATAATTTATTCAGTAATCACAACTAAATTCGGAAACAGACTGCAAATAAAAATACTCAGAAGAAAGTATTTCCACACTTTTCCATTCATAAAATAAAGTTCAGATGATACACTATCCCACTATAACCATTTACATGTACATCAGCTTGAAAGGAAAAAAATACAAAAGATTACTAACTACCTTAAAAAGTAAAGCTACTGTGGCTGGCTGGATGTCTAGTATGTAAGATGGATGAATTTTTTAAAGTCCTTACGATGGCTCACCGACACCTGTTCTGTTTTCTACAAATCATAGGATAAAAATTAGCGAATGCTAAGTAACGAAGAAGAGAAAAGCAAACAAATTGTGTAATTTTGCAAAACTTGTTAGCACAAAAGGTTTCATTCCTTCTTGTTAATTTAAGTCTTATTCCTTTCTATTCCACGTTAGGGATTAGTCCAAGGGAATTACCTCACCACTATAAGGACTCCAAAGCTGTGGACACTTCGGGATTGGAGATTGCGTTGATCTTGGTAAGCTTATGCCGCCGCATGTTGCCTCAACCAATCCTCCAATACTACCCTGACAATTTTCTTTTATTAAACAGAGTCTCAACCCTCAGCCTGGAAAAACAAATGAGCACACCGTCCTCGAGGACTCGGTTGCTTAAAACCTCAGGCTAACATTCAATCATATAACCTAGCGGCTTTAAATACATATTATCGTGACCCAGCCGCTACTGAACCACCCGTGCCTCCACATGACACAGCCACATCTTCCGTCGTTCAACCCGAAGATATTGGCTCCCGGTACCATGCGTTGCAAAACATTCATTTCGTACGCACTTATCATAACAGGGCAACCGTGTACCACCTAGGTAGGGAAACGCCAATACGTGTTCCTTCCGACAAACCTACAAGTTGCATGCCCGACCTGTAGTTCCACTCCCAGTCATCCTTAACGTGACACACACAATTCTTTTCAGGATCCAACTCAAACCACATCAATTCCCATAATGTAATTCTTTCGTTAAGTCTTCGATTTGCATAATCAGTAATAATTAGTATAGACACACATA
Organism: Ottelia alismoides; assembly: GCA_037367405.1. Classification (NCBI taxonomy): domain Eukaryota; kingdom Viridiplantae; phylum Streptophyta; class Magnoliopsida; order Alismatales; family Hydrocharitaceae; genus Ottelia; species Ottelia alismoides. The sequence continues at coordinate 220,346 of JAZKJV010010148.1, forward strand.
TATACTCGTATTTATGCCTATTTTAACTCCCAAATCCTACCTTTCAAAGCCACCGCATCGAGTTGTTGCTTAAACCATATTTTAGTGGGAATCACAAAGCAATTGTTCAGACTTTTTCAAAAACAGACAAAATTAGGGTTCTTTATAGCACAGAACATAAAATCAAGAATTTCAATAATCTCGTTTGAAAACCCAATAGCAAAAGGAAGGATTTCGTTACATAATCGAGCTCTCTCTCGTGTATGAAAGGCTTTATCGTGTTTCGTTTTTAGAAAGGTTATTTTAAGGCTCTCGAAAAGATCGAATTTCACTTTCGTATCAAAACGCTAAAAACGTGTCAAGAACGCGAATAACGAACGAAGAACGCGAAGAACGCGAACAACACGAAGAACACGAAGAACGCCAAGAACATGTTTTCTCTTAAAATTTCGGCAGAATTTCCCCTTATATTGGGACATATTTCTCGGAAAATTTCGGTACAGTTTCCCCTTATATCGGGACATATTTCTCAGAAAATTTCGGCAGAGTTTGCCCTTATATCGGGACATAATTCAAAATAAAAGCGAAAAGAGTTTCCTCTATAAAATCAATCGAGAGGGAATAACGAAACTGAAAGAATATACTCAAACACAAGAGATGAAGAATCGGTAGACACCACGTATCTTAGGTGAGAGAACGTGTGACGAATCACAGGGTCACTGACGTGCATAGCTGCCCGCACCTAAGTAGGGTATTATACAGATTTCTCCATCAAAATAATTAGAAAAGCATAATAGAAAGAATAAAAACATAAACGATGGAGAATCGGTAGACACCACGCGTCTTAGATGAGTGAACGTGTGACGAATCACAGGATCACTGACGTGCATAGCCGCCCGCACATAAGTAGGGTGTTACACACATTTCTCCTCGAACCACAACAGGAAAACAAATCGGAAAGAAAGATGAATCAAATAAAACTTGGAAGAACAAGAGGATGAATTGAAAACTTAGCTTACGAAGCAAACTAAGAGAGGATCATACCTTTCTCCTCCTCGTTCTCCCGGCAACGCTTCGCTAGCACTCCTTCCTCGCCTCTCACTCCTCCTCCCGACCTCTCGACCCTAGCCCTTGGGGTGGTGGTGGTAGTGGAAGTCGTAGAGAATGAATGGATGGGGGGTCTATTTATAGGCTCCCGAAAACCACTAACTATGGTTAGAAAAACATGGTTTAGCAGCCCATGGTTTTGGCCTATGGTTTTAGCCAAAACTTATCCCAAACTTGGGGCTTAAGTTAGAAAATTCTAGAGGATTCTAGATTCGCTAATGACGCTTAATTAACATTAATCGTGATTAACGTTCACTAATCGCGATTTAACTTTCACGGTTTACTCTTATCTTTTGCTAACTATTGATTAGTGTTTGCTAATGATCATTGGCGGTTTTCAATACGTCATTAGTTTCTTTAATCATGTTTAATTAGTCTTACTGACAGTCATTATAGGTTAATGACATCTTAGCCTTCCTTACTTCTCTTTCTTTCGAAGATCATAACAATTCGAAACGAAGTCCGATTCACACGAAACAAATTTCGTTGGTTTTCTCTTGACGAGCCGGATCTTATTATATAGGATCCGAGATATGCCAAGTTCAAGGCTTTACAGTTTCATACTAGCAGCATGCTGCATGATGCATCACCTGAATTCAATAAGAAGTTTGCAAGTACCGGTATTGCCCGGATGCAGTTCAAAATTTGCAACAGTTCTCACACGGGAATGCATACAAGTAAATAAGCTTGTTCTTTTGTATCCCAGCCCATATGCAGTCCAAAATTTGCAAGGGTCTAATATGATGGATGCATGCGAGTAAAGAAGTTTCCAAAAGAGGTTGCAAAAAAGGTTGCAGATAGGTAGTTGGGACATTAGCACTTTGAGTGGAAAATTACTGGAGATAATAAATACGATGGAAAGGAAGATTTTAATACTATGTATCCAAGAGACAAGTACCATATCGTTAATTAATGGATATTTTGGTGTGGTGACTCCCGCCTTGGGAGGGCTCCCCCCTTTTTCTTATTCAAAAAAAATGTATCCAAGAGACAAAACGGGTTGGAGAAAAAGCAAGGGAGATCAAGAAGACATGCTTTAAACTACGGTATTCAGTTTAAGAGAAGGGTAAAAATGGTGTTGGAGTGGTTGTTCATAATTTTGAAGGATAGTGTGGTTGAGGTGCAAAGATTTGGGGATCAGATTATTTTGTAAGAATTGGTGTTTGTTACTCAGAAGGATATAGAGACTAGATGGGAGCAATACTTCCATAAACTTCTCATTGGAGAAGGAAATAGAGAGATCACTTTGGGTGATCTAGCTAGTACTGAAAGTTACTTGAATCGTGCATGCTATAGACGAATACAAAGAAAAGAAGTAGAGGAGGCTTTGAAGGCTATGAGACCTGGGAAAGGTGTTGGACCGGATGACATCCATGTAGAAGTATGGAAAGTTTTAGGTGAGTGTGGTTTGACTTGGCTTACGAATCTATTCAATGTTATTTGGCGAAGCAAGAAAATGCCTGAAGATTGGAGGAGGAGTATCGTGGTGCCTCTTTATAAGAACAAAGGAGACATTCAAAATTGTTCAAATTACAGAGGTATCAAGCTGATGAGTCACACTATGAAAATTTGGGAACGTGTGATCGAAAGAAGGTTGAGACAAGTTTCCCAAATAAAAGAAAACCAATTCGGATTCATGTCAGGTCGCTCAACTATTGAAACCATCCATTTGCTGAGGAGAACAATGGAGATTTATAGAGCTAAAAGGAAAAATCTCCATATGATCTTTATTGATTTGGAGAAGGCTTATGATTCCGTCCCACGAGAGATACTGTGGAGAGTTTTGGAGAAAAGACAAGTACATGTCCTATACATTAATCTCGTAAAGGATATATATGATAGGGCTTTATCTTGTGTAAGGACCCCGACGGGGAAGACTGACTATCTTGATATCAACATTGGTTTACATCAAGGTTCAGTTTTGAGTCCATTTCTTTTTACTTAGATTATGTACGAGTTGACAAGTCACATTGAGGATGAGTTACCTTGGTGTATGTTATTTGCTGATGATATTGTGTTGATTGACGAGACTAGAGATGGAGTAAATGAGAAGCTTGAGGTCTGAACATGGCCTCAAATTTCATCGAAATTCGGTCGAATTTCTATCGAATATCGATATCCGGTCGAAATCGAAATTCGACCGAAATGGCCGAAATATGGGGCTCCTAGTACAAAAAAAGACTGAAATGACCGAAATTTCGATCGAAATTCCACCGAAATTCCATCGAAATTCTGTTTTTGTCGATACCGAAATGGTGACCGAAACCGACATTTAGGGTCTTGGGTCTGAAGACATGAGTTGGAGACTACAAGATTTCGTATAAGTAAGGCTAAGACGGATATATGGAGTGCACCTTTGATGGAAACAATGGTGAAGGAATCGAGGTGAAGATTGGTGACGATAACATTCAGAAGAGAGATTCCTTTAGATATATGGGATCTATTCTGCAACACGATGGGGAAATTGATGGAGATGTTACTAATAGAATAAATACAGGCTAGCTAAAGTGGAGAGGAGCCTCCGTTGTTCTCTGTGATAAGAAAATTCCTTTAAAAATTAGAGGAAAGTTTTACAAAGCAGCCGTGAGACCTGTTATGCTTTATGGTTCTGAATGTTGGCATATGAACCATAGACATGTGCAGAGAATGGCTGTAGCAGAAATGAAAATGCTAAGATGGATGTGTGGATATACACGTAAAGATCGGATTCGGAATGATGCAATCAAAAAGAAAGTTGGTGTAGCTTCGATCGAGGATAAGATGCGAGAGAACCGCTTAAGATGGTTTGGTCATTTGCAAAGAAGGTCAACTGATGCACCGGTTAGGAGATGCGAGTGGTGGGATGTTGAGCCGGCTAAGAGAGGGCGAGGACGGCCCAAGAAGTGTTGGAAAGAGACTATATGAAGGGATCTTAGTTTTTTGGATATAAGTCCGAGATTGACCCAAGATAGATCTGAATGGAGGCGAAGAATCCATGTAGCCGACCCTACTTAATTGTGGGAAAAGGCTTTGTTGTTGTTGTCGTTGTTGTGTGGTGCTTGTAGAAGACATTCAGAATATCATCGCAGTTTACGCATCGTAAATTGGTTTAGAGGAAAGGATTAAACAAGGTTTTTGGGAGGATTTGGATATTGCAAGGAATCCCACAAAGGGAGATAGTTTACCTAGGTGAAGATCTTAATGGATATGTGGAAAAAGATACTTCAAGGTATGCTAATGTCCATGGAGGCCATAGCTTCAGGGATAGAAATGAAGAGGAAACAGTCATTCTGGATTTTGTAATGATGTATGACCTTTTTATTGCAAATAATCTCTTCAAGAAGAGGGAAGAGCATTTAATTATTGTGATGATCGTCCCCCTAGGACCCGAGTACTCGACAAACTAATTCAATGCACATACATTCCACATTCGAATACATTTATAATTACATAAAATATAGCGTAAATAAAAAGGGTAGAATTTAAATTTTCTAAATCAATTCATCTCTACATATTATCCATAAGTACATGCAAAGTCGTAAAATCTACAAGTAGTGTCACAAAAAAGTTGTGTAGCTGCCAAGGTTGCAGCCGTCAGTAGTCGGTACTCGGTCAATCGGGTCAATGACTAAGAATTAATTGGCATTCGGACAACTAATCGAATTTAATTGGCCTTTAACCATTTTTCATTTCTTTTTTAATTATGTTATGTATATAACCTATTTTTTATAGGTATATTCATACGTATTCATACACCATCTATACTATCGTAATGAAATAAAAGAATTAATTAAATTTAAATAAGACATTAAGCATATTAGAATAAGTATGCTTTAAAAAAATAAAAAAAATACAAGCGACTAGCCGACCCAATCAACCAACTAGCCGGGGCCTGATTGGTCAATAATCTAGTCGGTCAACTTTTACAACATTAGTAGATGCATAAAAAGTAGTCCGTAACCAAACATTGTCCGCTTCTTGTTGCGGATGCTCCGATCCACATGCGGATTCGACGTAAAGAGTATGTTATTTGCAAAGTTGCCTTGCACAAAGCTAAAGTTGTAGCGAAGCAAGATATTAAAGAAAGTGTGCAAAAGGAAACCAACTAGGTAAACCTGCCTCACAAAAAAACTCTCCGTTCTTTTGATTCATTTCTTTAGTCAAGCATAGTGAATAATCTGTGGTCTTGGCCTATGCGGGACCTCACACTATGACTCTAAGACAATAAGTACCTTAGAATTGGGTGCCTCTGTAGGCATGCGATGAGCTACAATACACCTTAACTAAGTTCCCAGCACATCCACTAGCTTCTCATCCCAAGTGTAACATTTCCATTATTAATCATGAGTGTCCAACTCGACTTACCAAGTTTTATCCCAATCACTTGATCCATTTCCAACCATTAAACCATCACGAACCTCCCAAGTCCACTACCAATGTGTAAGAATCCACGATGACGTAGGGCACGAGCTAGGACCCCGATCACTAAGATCAAGCACACCATAATCGAAATCCTTACGACTATACCACATTCCTTCCTATACCTAGGAGAGTTTATTTCATTTCCCAATTTCAATAAACACAATTTCTCAGAACTCCCCTCTTAGTGCTCCCACCTGGAATACTAACTAATGTGTCCTACACCAGCCAGTACATGAGTTTTAACCTAAGCGAAAAAGCGAAACAGAGACCACCAACTATAACTACTTGGTTTGTGCTCTAAGTATTGGACCGAAGGCACACAAGTATGAGGTTGAACACCGCATAGTGACCCCTCAATATGCTAAGCAACATGTCGCCCAACCAATGCAACTATTGAGTTCGTGGCATCTAAGTTTCTACCTGGGGCCCCAAAGGTGCATGCGACTCCTTTTCTGGCATCTACTCCACTACATACATGCCACTACAAAAAGAAATCACCATGGCATGAAAACAAGGACACAGTGGGAAGGTCATCCATTGTCTACAGAGATGTATATCAGATACGTGAATCCCCCATAACCAGTCATATGATGCTCAAATGCTCTCGCTCACCAAGGCTCACTGCATCTAGTATTAACCCAATTTGGTTCACAATGGACCCATTCCAGTCATTTGTCAACTCATTTCAATTATTTTATACATTTATCATATATCATACTCATTTAAATGGCCCAGTGGTAGTGCAGTGCGTCTACCCACCCAAAAGATCGGGGTTCAAATCCCCTCTTGTAAGGGTTGTGTTAGGTAGTCAACAGTCAGTGTCAAAAATAGTCGAATCTTTCAGCATGGATTTGAGCAAGAATCCATGTAGCCGACCCTACTTATAACGGAGAAGGCTTCGCTGCTTTATTTATCATATATCATAATGTTCTATATGAGTTTATATCTTTTGGAATCACTTTACATCAATTTTAAGGTCTTTATGGGTCCACAATCCCAGAATAATCGATCATCTTATTTTGTTGATCGATCAGCATTGGTCAATCAACAATACAACCATGATCGATCATTTTGGGTTGAAATGATCGATCAGCTATAAGGGTATGATCAATCAGCCATAAGGGATTGATCGATCAACCCTAATGGCATGGTCCATCAACCCTAATGTCATGATCCATCACACCTGGGACAGAGGCCGAAACCATCTCCGACACACCCTGCGATATTGCTTCGATCATTTCGGATCTTTTCAACATGAATTTAAGCAAACATACAGATTTCGTTGGGGCGTTCCCTACTTGCGACGCGTTGCATCGCCCGAATGCAATGAAAAATTGACAAGGGCCGCTACATCGCAGCATGGATGTAGTTCAAAATTTGCAAAGGTTCTCACATAAGGAACGCATGCGGGTAATTAAGCTAGTTCCACTGCATCACCGCCCGGATGCAGTCCAAAATTTACAAGGGTTCTCGCATAATGGACGCATGCGAGTAAAGTTCATCCAAAAGAGATTGCAACGGAAGTTGTGGATTGGTAGTTGGAATATTAGCACTTTAACTGGAAAGTTGATGGAGATAGTGGATACGATGGAAAGAAGGAAGATTCATATACTGTAGAGGTTTACGTTATGTTATGATGTACCGTTACTGTTGGGAAAAGAGTCTTCGATAATCATTCAGAATAACCCTAGGCTCTCTTATATAGGGAGAGACCTTAAGGATAAATTACAAAGAAGTCTATAAAAGATAAAGAAATAATGACAAGATACATAAAGAGATAATAATACTAAGAACTATCTCTACACTCCCCCTCAAGGTGGAGCATAGATGTCTATCATGCTCAGCTTGGATGAACATCTCTGAAAAGGTCCTCTGAGTAGTGGCTTGGTGAATACATCTGCAGTCTGATCTCCTGAGCTCACATGTGCAGTAGATATCAATCCTCTCTGGATCAAGTCTCTAGTGTAATGGCAGTCAACTTCAATATGCTTGGTCCTTTCATGGAAAGCTGGATTGTTGGCAATGAATAATGCTGCCTGATTGTCACACTGAAGCCTCATAGGTAGGGGCACAGCTACATGTAGATCTTCTAGTACGGACCGAACCCACATCATTTCTGTGCTGGCTTGAGCCATGGCACTATATTCGGATTCGGCACTGGACCTTGCCACAACAGTTTGTTTCTTGCTTTTCCAAGAAACCAGTGAGCCTCCAACAAACACTGCAAACCCTGAGTTTGATTTTCGATCCTTAGGACATCCTGCATAATCTGCGTCTGCACACGCTGAGATGGATAAGTCTGTGCCCTTTCTGAATAGCAGCCCTGACCCTGGAGAAAACTTCAGATACCTCAGTATCATGTGTATAGCATCCATGTGAACCTGTCTTGGTTGCTCCATAAATTGACTCACCCTGCTAGCTGTAAATTGAATGTCTGGGCGAGTTATAGTAATGTAGAGGAGTTTTCCCACCATTTCTCTATCTCTCCTCTTATCTACTTCATCACTATCACTATCATACAACTTCACGCTAGGGTCCATGGGAATACTTGATGGTTTGCATCCATCCATGCCAGTCTCAATCAGGAAGTCTGTAATGTACTTCCGTTGGGTCATCACCAAGCCCTGTGCATTCCTTGCATATTCCAGCCCCAGAAAATATCTTAGGGTCCCAAGATCCTTTGTAACAAACTGACGGCCTAGGAATGCCTTCGCCCTCTCTATGCCCTGAGCATCATCTCCTGTAACAAGAATATCATCCACATAGACCATAATGACAATCGTACCTGCCGATGACTTCTGGACAAACAACGAGTGATCGGCATTTGACCTCTTGAATCCCTATTCCTCAATTAGGTTGGACAGCTTCTGGAACCATGCTTTCGGACTCTGTTTGAGGCCATATATCGCCTTGTGAAGTCTACAGACCATGTGCTTCTCCCCCTCAGCAGTAAACCCAGGTGGCTGCTGCATGTAGACTTCATCCTGTAAGTCCCCGTACAGGAAGGCATTCTTGACATCTAGTTGAGATATACTCCAATCACGGACCACAGCAACAGATAAAAGAATACGAAGCGTAGAGTGTCTCGCCACTGGAGAGAACGTATCCATGTAATCCACGCCATAGGTTTGTGTAAACCCACGGGCGATCAAGCATGCTTTGTACCTATCCAACGTGCCATCTGCATGATATTTAACTGTAAAGATCCACTTGCAGCTCACAACGGATGCATCAGGAGGTGCAAGGACCAAAGACCATGTGCCACGGGACTGCAAGGCCCTCATCTCTTCTTCCATAGCTAATCTCCCGCAATCATTCTTCAAAGCTTCCTGGTAGGTCCGTGGTATATCTACGGAAGACAATGCTGTGGCAAATCTCTGAAAATCACCAGTGAGACGGTGAAAGTAAACCTGTGAAGCAAATGGATAAGAGGTACATTGCCGCCTCTGCTTCCGAATAGCAATCGGAACATCAAGATCATCATCTGTTGTACTGGATGGGCTAGTGTCGTCCTGTACTGAAGAATCCTGCACATGTACCGAACCTGACCCGTCAGTAGTAGTGCCATCTAAACATACCTGAGGCGTGATGAGCGGTTGATTTGTAGTCTGAGCAGGACCTGACCGACGCGTATAGAATTTAGGTAGTGGTGACACGATAGGTTGTGGAATGGGTGGAGGAGGAGGTGGTGGTGGGGGTGCTGGCGTGGGGTCAGGCACAGGGGAAGACTCAGGTGAACTCCATGTAGGTGGTGGAGGAACATAGACATCATCAGTGATAGTGGATGGTACCAGTCTGTCACCTGCAGGAGAGAAATACATGACAGACTCAAAGAAAGTGACATCAGCACTCACAAAGTACCTCTTAATCGTAGGATCATAACACCGGTAGCCCTTCTGAGTCCTGGAATAACCAACAAAGACGCACTTAACTGCTCTAGGAGAGAGTTTGTCAAGTCTGGGATATAGACGATGAACAAAAGCCATAGTACCAAAGACACGTGGAGTCAGTGAGAATAACTCCTTGTCTGGAAAAATAAGAGAGATAGGTATCTTCTCACCAAGAACTGAGGATGGCATTCGATTGACCAGATAACATGCAGTAAGAACAGTGTCCCCCCAGAAAGAAATAGGAGCACAACTCTGAATCAACAGGGTTCGAGTAATATCCAAGAGATGGCGATGCTTCCTTTCCGCCACACCATTTTGCTGTGATGTATATGCACAAGTGGTTTGTGAATAATACCCTTTGATGAAAGAAATTGATAAAGTGAGCGTGTACAAAATTCTAGGGCATTATTCGTCCGAACATATTTGACTGAGGAAGAGAAAACATTGTGCATTTCATTAATTCTTCAAAAGAAAGACCCATGACACACGAGAAAAATCATCCATTACCACAAGATAAAATCTGTGCCCCTGATGATCGGGAACACGACTCGGACCCCATATATCTATATGTAACAACTCGAATGGGGAGCTACTGCTCCGACTCTGACGACTTAGAAAGCTCGACCTATGATGCTTTCCCAACTGACATGCTTCACAGCGAAAAGACGAACTATGAGAGATCTGGGGTAGAAGATGGCGCATTTTCTGGAGCGGAAGGTGACCAAACCGAAGATGCCAGATGTACAGGGAGACTGGTCCGGCAGAATGGGATGAGACACCAGCATAGGAATCACGAACCAGTCAATATAAACCATTCTGCTCAGAGCCACAGCCAATCACCTTGCCCGTGAGTATGTCCTGAAAAATGAGAGAAGACGGGTCAAATATAGCACGACAATGCAAATCCTTCATAATATGACTAATAGATAACAAGTTCATTGAGAACTCAGGAGCATGTAGGACGTTCTGTAGCTGCATAGTGGAGGATAGGAAGACCTCCCCCTGACCAACAAGGGGCGAATGGGTACCATCTGCTATCTGCACTAAACGGCCGGGAGGAATGTCCATGTAGGCCTGTAGTCTATCTCTATCTCGGCAGAGATGATGTGTGGCTCCGGAATCTATAACCCAGTCAGATATATCATGAGATGGTATGAATGCAGTAGATCTACCTGAGGTACTAGCAGCGGCGGATGAACTGGCAGAGGCTGTAGCAGCTATATCTGAAGAACCACCAGACGAATCACCAGATGAATGTGGCATAATATCTCGGAGACGGGCCACAAGTTCGTCAAATCGATTATCTGCAGCAGACGGTAATGGAGACTGAGAGTGCTCTGCAACACGTGCCGATGCTAGGAATCCATGCTTAGAATAGCATGTCTCCTCCGAGTGTCCAGTGCGGTGACAATAGGAGCATGTCTGACTGAAGCGACCACCTCTTCCCTGGGGTCCACGGCCACGTCCACGACCACGACCAGAAGGCGGGCCACCTCTCCCATGCGAGACTGCCATCGCTGATGGGGGTGGAGTAGAAGAGCTGGAGGAAACTGGAATCCGACTGAGCTTTCTGTAAACATCCTCCATTGGAGGAATAACTGCATCAGCTAGGATCTGAGACCGGGCGGCATCATATTCAGGATCAAGAGCCGCAAGTAGAACACCCACCATGGTGGCATTCCGAAACGCCTTCTGATACTCAGGAGTAGCAGTGAGGGGAATGGTACTGTATAACTTCTCAAACATCCCTCTTAGGGATGTGTATAGGGAATGGAGAGGTATGTCGCTCTGCTTCATTGTGAAAATGTCAAGCTGAAGCTGCAACATCTTTGTCTCATTTCGCACCTGCGAATATGTAGCGGCAAGAATATCCCACATTGCCTTAGCAGTGGGCTGATGGAGGACGTCATTAGCAATCTCCATCGTCAATGTACCAGACAACCAGACCTTTACGTAGGAGTCATCAGCCTCCCATGAGGCATATATCCCTATCTTCTCCACAGGCTCATCCTCGGTAAGAATGTGCTTCTTACCATTCGATTTCATGAGGCTCATGAACTGCATAGCCCAGAGCTCATAGTTAGACCCGTCCATCTTCACTATTGGCGCAGGACCTTTGAATGCGCCAGTGGAGGGCATATCAACTTTCGATTCTAACATACTGCCCTTGGAGAAGAACTAGGGTATGTAGACACGATGATGAATGTCTACACCAACTGCATCGGATTTGAGTGCGTATGTAGACGTTACGTACTCAAATCCATATATCGGACGAAGAGAGGACTAGGGCACGCCTCAGAGAAGGCTTACAGCCCTTGCAGCGGCTGGCTGGGGGCCCCCTAGAGGCTTGCGCGGCTGGCTGGGACGGGACAGCGACTGGGAGCCGCCTGGAGGTCTGCGCGGCGGGCTGGTAGGCCGCCTGGGGGCCTAGGGCGGCAGGCTATGGGCCTCGGACGGCGGGCTGGTGGCCTCGGACAGCGGGCTGGGACCGCGCGGGGGCCTAAGGCGAGACGGAGGAGCTCTAGGGCGGTGGGGAGAAGCCCTAGAGAGAGAGAGGTGGCGGCGTGAGAGAAGGGGCCAGAGATCGGCGCCGAGGAGAGGGCGACGGGTGGGGTGGGGGGGCGGCGGGTGTGGAGAGCCCTAGGGCGGCTCTGATACCATGTTGGGAAAAGAGTTTTCGATAATCATTCAGACTAACCCTAGGCTCTCTTATATAGGGAGAGACCTTAAGGGTAAATTACAAAGAAGTCTATAAAAGATAAAGAAATAATGACAAGATACATAAAGAGATAATAATACTAAGAACTATCTCTATAGTTACGTATTTCTTATTTACCTCATGTACATCTATGTAATTTACCCAAGGTTTTTCTCTCTATATAAGAGACCCAGACCCTAGGACTCTATGGAATAACACAACTGAGTATTTTCTCTAACATGGTATCAGAGCCAAAACTCTAATCTAGGGTTTTTCTCCACCGCCCCCCCCCTCTCCTTCGGCCGCCGCCCACCCCTCTCTCTTCGCCCACCTCCCGCTGCAAGCCTCCCGCCGCCAGCCTCCCGCCAGCCGCCAGCTGAGGCCCCCGCCTCCTCCTCTCTCTCGTTGCCAGCCGAGACCCCGCCTCCTCTCTCGCCGCGGCTGAGGTAGCCCCCTCTCCCGGGCTCCTCACCTTCGTCGGTCGGCACCTATTCATCCATGGATTCAAGTGCATAAAGCCTACATATGCACTCAAATCCCATCCAGTCTTTGTAGACAAAAGTTCTTTTGTCTATCATCCCTAGGTCTTTTTCTCCGGCACCATGTCAGATCAAAAGGTTGATATGCCCTCCATAGGTGCCTTTAAAGGTTCGGCACCAATAGTCAAAATGGATGGGACAAACTATGAGCTCTGTGCTATGCAGTTCCTGAGCCTCATGAAGTCATGTGGTAAGAAACACATTCTTACCGAAGATGAGCCGCCGGAGAAGACGGGGATATATGCCTCCTGGGAGGCTGATGATGTGTATGCCAAGGTCTGGCTATCAGGGACGCTTTCGATGGAGATTGCCAATGACGTCCTCCATCAGCCCACCGCCAAGGCGATGTGGGATATTTTGGCTACTACATATTCTCAAGTGCGGAACGAAATTAAGATGCTACAATTGCAGCATGATATTTTTACGATGAAGCAAAATGGACGACCACTTCACTCTCTTTACACGTCACTGCGAGGAATGTTCGAGAAATTATATAGTACCATCCCGCTCACGGCCACTGCCGAGCAACAGAAGACCTTTTGCAATGCTACCATGGTGGGAGTATTACCTGCAGCTCTTGATCCTGAGTATGAGGCAGCCCGCTCTCAGATCATTACCGATGCTACTATTCCTCCTATGGAGGAAGTCTACAGGCGGCTCAGTCGTATCTCTGTCTCCTCCAGCACAGCTACTCCACCTCCTTCGGCAATGGCAGTATCCCGAGGGAGAGGTGGTTCGTCGCCTTTTCGTGGCCGTAGTACACGAGGTCGGGGAGGACGTATTCGTCAGACATGCTCGTTCTGCCATCGTACTGGTCATTCCGAGGACACGTGCTACTCAAAGCATGGGTTTCCAGCTTCGGCACGGATAGTCGAACATGTTCAGTCTCCTTCAGCATCTACTCCAGATCACAGGTTCGAGGAGCTTGTGGCGCGACTTTGTGACATTATGCCACAGTCATCGTCGGATGCCACTAGTACCTCTGATGTTGCAGCTTCTGCATCGACCAGTACCTCTGCTGCCAGTACCTCAGGTAGTACTTCGGTCTTTCGTCCTTGCCATGATTTATCTGGTTGGATTGTCGACTCTGGAGCCACCCATCATCTTTGTCGTGACAGAGATAAACTTGAGTCCTACAGGGATATTTCTTCGGGTTGCTCTGTTATCATAGCTGATGGCACCCATTCTCCTATTGTTGGACAGGGGGAGATTTCCTTATCACCCTCCATGTACTTACAGGATGTTCTACATGCACCTGAGCTTTCCATGAATTTATTATCAATTAGTCAGATTACAAAAGACTTGCACTGTCGTGCTATATTTGACCCATCATCTCTCATTTTTCAGGACATACTAACGTGCAGGGTGATTGGTTGTGATTCTGAGCACAATGGCCTATATCGTCTGGTCCAGAATTCCAATGTTGGCGTCTCTCTTCACTTACAGGGATCTGTGTCCCCGTATACCTGGCATCTTCGATTTGGTCACCTTCCGCTCCAGAAAATGCGTCACCTCCTGCCTCAGATCTCTCCGAATTCATCATTCCGTTGTGAAGCTTGTCAGTTAGGGAAGCATCATCATTCTAGCTCCCCTGGTCGTCAAAGTCGGAGCAGTAGCTCTCCGTTTGAATTGTTTCATGTTGACATTTGGGGTCCTAGTCGTGTACCTGATCATCAGAGACACAGGTTTAATCTAGTCGTGGTTGATGATTTTTCTCGTGTCTCTTGGACTTTTCTTCTGAAAATAAATCTGAAGCAAGAAGTATTATCAAAAATCTTATCAATGAAGTGCAAAATGTTTTCTCTTCTAATATTAAATATGTACGCACAGACAATGCATTGGAATTTTGCACCCGCTCTCTTTCTCAGTTTCTTTCCTCTAAAGGCATTATTCACCAAACTTCTTGTGCCTACACATCACAACAAAATGGTGTCGCGGAAAGAAAACATCGTCACTTTCTTGATGTTGCTCGAACATTACTTATTGAGAGTTGTGCGCCATTATCTTTCTAAGGAGATGCTATACTTACGGCATGCTATCTGGTCAATCGTATGCCTTCTTCAGTTCTTGGGGAGAAGTCTCCAATCTCTGTTCTCTTTCCTGATAAGGACTTGTTCTCGCTTACTCCACGTGTCTTTGGTACAGTTGCCTTTGTTCACCGCTTTTCTCCAGGACTTGACAAGCTCTCTCCTAGAGCTGTTAAGTGTGTTTTTGTAGGTTACTCTCGGACACAAAAGGGTTATCGATGTTATGATCCACTTAACAACAAGTACTATGTCAGTGCAGACGTTACATTTTTTGAACCGGTTATGTACTTCTCCCCAGCAGGTGACAGATTGGTTCCTTCCACGACTTCGGATGATCATGTCTATGTTCCTCAACCTCCACGTCTGGGTCAAACCGAGTCCACTCAACAATTACCACCACCACCGTCATACCACCACATTCCACCGTTCCCTAAATTCTACACACGGCGGTCAGGACCTGCTCAAGCTACACGCCAACCATCCATCACACCTCAGGTATGCTCCGATGTTGGTACTAATGATGGGTTATATAATGTGCCGGTGCAGGAATCTGTGTTCCAGGAGGTGGATCTGCCAGTCAGTACAACGGATAACGATCAGGATATTCCTATTGCACTTAGGAAGCAGAGAAGGAAATGTGTGACCTATCCTCTTGCGTCTCAGGTGTCTTTTCATCGTCTTACTGGTGATTTCCAGAGCTTTGTTGCAGCTGTGTCCTCGGTAGAGATACCATCGACATATCAGGACGCTATGAAGATTGATTGCTGGAGGTTAGCTATGGAGGAAGAGATGTGTGCTTTACAGTCTAGAGGGACTTGGACCCTAGTTCTTATTCCATCTGGTGCGTCTGTGGTTAGTTGCAAATGGGTGTTCACAGTTAAATATCACTCAGATAGCCGTCTTAATCGATACAAGGCAAGACTTGTTGCACGGGGCTTCACCCAAACCTATGGTGTCGACTATTTGGATATATTTTCACCAGTGGCTCGACACTCGACGCTTCGCATACTTCTATCCGTTGCAGTGGTACGTGACTGGCCCATTTTTCAACTTGATATCAAAAATGCATTCTTGTATGGAGATCTACAGGAGGAAGTTTACATGCAGCAGCCACCAGATTTTACTGCTGAGGGGGAGACTCACATGGTGTATAGACTTCATACGGCAATTTATGACCTTAAACAGACTCTAAGGGCATGGTTCCAGAAGCTTTCTCAGATGATTCAACGACAGGAGTTCAAACGCTCAAATGCGGACCATTCGTTGTTTATTCAAAAGACTCCCAGAGGAACAGTTGTTGTCATGGTATATGTTGATGATATTCTGATCACAGAGGATGATGCTCAGGGAGTCAAGAGGACTAAAGAACTCTTGGGCAGTCAGTTTGTTACGAAGGATCTAGGTACCATACGATACTTTCTGGGGATAGAATTTGCGAGAAACGCACAAGGAATGGTGATGACCCAAAGGAAATATGTTACAAACTTGCTAGTTGAAACAGGAATGGTTGGATGCAAACCATCGAGCACTCCTATGGACCCAAGTATGAAATTGTACGACAATGATGCTGAAGAGGTGGACAAAAGAAGATACAGAGAGATGGTGGGTAAGCTTCTATACATCACCATAACTCGACCGGATATTGCTTTTGCAGTAAACCGGGTGAGTCAATTTATGGAGCAGCCTAGGCAAGTCCATATGGAAGCCCTGTACATGATACTGAGATACCTAAAATCTTCTCCAGGCTCAGGTTTGTTATTTAGAAAGGACACAGATTTGTCCATTTCCGCTTGTGCAGACGCAGACTATGCAGGGTGCCCAAAGGATCGTAAGTCTACTTCAGGATTTGCTATCTTTATAGGAAGCTCTCTGGTTTCTTGGAAAAGCAAGAAACAAACTTTTGTGGCAAGATCCAGTGTTGAATCCAAATATAGAGCCATGGCACAAGCAAGCACAGAAATGATGTGGGTTCGAGCAGTCTTGGAAGATTTGAATGTAAATGTCTCTTTACCCATGCAGCTTCAATGTGACAACCAAGCAGCATTGTCCATTGCCAATAATCCAGCTTTTCACGAAAGAACAAAGCACATCGAGGTAGATTGTCACTACACTAGAGACATGATCCAGAAGGGCTTGATTTCCACTTCACACGTCAATTCAGAGGACCAGACTGTTGATATATTTACCAAGCCATTGCTCAGAGGACCTTTCCAGAGATGTTCTTCCAAGCTGAGCATGATCGATATCTATGCTCCATCTTGAGGGGGAGTGTAGAGGTTTACGTTATGTTATGATGTACCGTTACGTATTTCTTATTTACATCATGTACATCTATATAATTTACCGAAGGGTTTTCTCTCTATATAAAAGACCCTAAGGCTCTATGGAATAACACAACTGAGTATTTTCTCTAACATATACTATGTCTTCAAGAGACTAAATGGGTTGGAGAAAGCAAGGAAGATTGAGAAGACATGCTTTAAACTTCAGTATTCATGTAAAGATAAGAGTAGAAACGGTGTTGGAGTGGTTGTTCATAAGGATTTGAAGGATTGTGTGGTTGAGGTGAAAAGATTCGAGAATCGAATTATTTTGTTAAAATTGGTGATTGAAGAAGAAATTCAGAATATCATCTCAGTTTATGCACCGCAAATTGGTTTAGATGAAAGAACTAAACAAGCTTTTTGGGAGGATTTGGATAAAAGTCTACAAGGAATCCCATAAAGAGAGATGATTTACATCGGTGGAGATCTTAATGGACATGTGGGGAAAGATGCTTTAGGGTATGCTAGTGTTCATGGAGAACATGATTTTGGGGATAGAAATGAAGAAGGAAAAGCCATCCTGATTTTTGTAACGGCATATGATCTTTTCATAGAAAACACTCTCTTAAAGAAGAGGGAGGAACATTTAATTACTTATAAGAGTAGGCCAACTAGAACACAAATAGATTACTTTACATTGAAGAGAAGAGATTGGTTGTATTGTAAAGACTGCAAAGTAATTCCAAGAGAGAGTTTGACAACCCAACATCGCTTGTTAGTCTAGGATGTACAAATGAAAGGGTTGGTAAAGAAAAGGAGGGTTTCTAAGATAACTAGAACTAGATGGTGGAATCTTCTACTGAAGCAAGCGAGCTTCAGGAAGAAGGTTGTAGAAGACTTATCTTGGGATTGTAGCGGTAGGGCAAACGAGATGTGGGAGGCAGTAACATCTTATATCCGAAAGATAGCCAAAGAGATACTACACGAGTCAAAGGGAGGAGCTCCGGGTCAAAAGGAGGCTTGGTCGTAAAAATAATCTGAGACCACCAGAAAATTCGTCTCGACAAAATAAGACCAACAAAATCGATCATTTGTCAATCGAAGGTCGTTTGACCATTTAAATCACAGAAATTTAATCACAAATCGAGATTATATTTCGTCAATTTCCGAGTTCATCTTAGATCAGAAGTATATGAATATTATACTCATTTTGATTGTCATTAAGAGGCAGTCGAAACGAGATATTGTTCATCGGAATCAGAAATTCATCGCACAAATACAGATGACTTTGATATTTCACATAAATGGGAGATCAAGAAAAAATAAAATAGATATATAATACTTTTATTTGCATTTGTAGCACAGCCACACATGGCCCCCCAATTCCCGTCCCCTCCACTTGTCAACACCTTAAGACCTCCTCCCCTTATTTATATCTCCAAAGCCCCATTCTCATTTCCCCCCAAATTCCCAACCCATTCTCTCTCTTTTTTCTATCTAAATTCTCCACCGAGGAGCCCCATGCCCTTCTCCAACCTTGCTGGAGTTGTAGCCCCCGAAGCTGCTGAAGCAGCTGGAGTTATTGCTCCCTAATTGCTGCAAAGCGATGCTACCAAGCAGCTTTCGAAGGAGAAAATGCAACAACTGGAGCGTGAGCAGGAGCTGTTGCTGCCAACTGCGCAGCTGCTCCCAGCAGTTGTTGTTTCTTCCTTGAAGCTGCTGCAAGGTGCTGCTCTCCTTTCCAAATTGACGATGCTACATGCAAACTTGGATCTCCAATTCTTGGAGATCCAAAGATACAATCCTACTTCCATCTCTTGTTGCCTTCCATGCAAATTAGAAACAAAAATCAAAACCCCTTTACTGCTCCTAAAAATTGACGAAAAAGTGAAGAATTAGCATGAAATTGATCATACTTTCAATTAAAGAGTTGCTAACGTCATGTTTAAAAATAAAAAGTTTGGGGTATTTTTGCATGGATTAAGGCCACATTTTAGACCACTGATAGTTGCAGATTTCATGCATAATATAGGAGAGATTTGGGGTGAATAGCACACGATTTAACATAGGATTCAAAGCAATAATTGCTACAATTTTCATGCTTAAAAATGAGATTTTGGTATCTTAAAAGTTAAAAGATGAAGTTGGGTGGTAATTGCATGCATTTAGATATAACCATTGATTGTATGGTTAAACTCGAGAGGTTTAGAGGGAGATTAACATGCAATTTGAGTATGATTTCACGCCAAATAGCTACAGATTTTCATCCAGAAATATGAGAAACTTAGGGATGAATTAACATGCAATTTGAGTCTAATTGTAGACTAATTAGCTGCAGATTTTCATACTTGAAATATAAGAGATTTGGGGATGAATTAACATGCAACTTGAGTTTAATTTCAGAATAATTAGTTACAGATTTCATACATTAAGAATGGAAGAATTTGAGGGCTTTTGCATGAAGATTTTCATCATTAAAAGTGACTGAATTGTAAATTTTATATTTAAATTTAAAATCAGATTCATAGCTCCTGATCTTGTATTTTAAAAGATCAAATTTTGGGGTGAAATGTATATAATTAGCTTTAAAATTCAGACCATTGTTAAGCTATCATATGCCCTTAATTTCATGATAAAAAATGAGAAATTGAGAGAGAATCACGTGAAAATTGATATAATTTTAGACCATTGTTAAGCTACAGTTTTCATGTTTAATTCGACGAGAAATGGGGGGGGGGGTTGCATGCAAGTTTACTGCTCTCAAAAAGACACTGATTATATATTCTAGATCTAATTCCATCAGTTTTAGCCCATGTTCATGCAATGTAAAGATGAATTTTTTTTGTGGGGGTGTGTTTTTGCACAAGTTTGTTGCTGCTCAAAAGTTGCTGATTTGTAAAATCAACTCCAATTCAAATCACTTTTTAACCTCCTGATTTCACTTTTTAAAAGATGAAACTTCATGATTTTCTTATGAGATTTGTGACTGTTCAAAAGTCATTAAATTGTGGAATTAATACTTAATTCAGACCAATTCTATAACTCCTGATCTTAGAGTTTAAAGGTTAAAAAGTTGAAGATTTTAGCATGCAAGTTACTATTGCCCAAAGAATATAAAAACTAATTTAAGATCAATTTTAAGCCTTTGATCTCAGAACGAAATGGTGAGAAATTGGGGGTATAGCATGCAAGTTCTACTCAATATCAATGATTGATTTATATGGGACTTTATCCAATAATAGTATTAATAAAATAATAGGGTTTAATATCGTAAAAGTTGACATATTCTTAATGGAATAACTCCAAATGCTTGAATCAATCTATGAATATGACTAATAATATTAATAAAACGATCTGTTACTATAATCTACTATAGGTATATCACTTTCCGCAATAGATAGTTGTTGACAAATCACTTGGATCTGTAAAGATAATCACACAAGGTACTATGAAATGGATACGTAATCAAGTGAATCCCAATGGTTGAATGAGAATCAGGATGAGAATTTATTGTACCGGTTATGGTGACCCTTACACCTGATTGTGCGAGGGTGCAGTGACCCTCAACTGGGCGGAAGATAGGAAGCCCAGTTAGGGCAGCAGTCGACTAGTGCGTGGGTCTAGGATCCCAATCCTTTGTACGATTTTATGCGAGCTCACAATGTTTTTATGCTTTGTTGGGATCCAGGCTTTTGATCAGTTCCGTTGAGTTAGTTTCAATAGGGTACCTAAGCCGGATGACCCTTGGTTTTGCTTTTCGAACTCATTTTGCCCGTACTGATCGAGCCAGTTTGGAGTGACTTGGACCGGAGAGTGTCTCCCACCCGTCTCAAAGGTGTAGTTTAGAAGTGTGCCTAGCCCTCTCTTTGACTGCACTTCCACTAGGAGGGCGAGACGGAAGAGTCTCTTAAGAGGCTTCCTCACCGCTTGAGTTTTTGGTTATTGTTTCGCAAGTAGGTCCTGACGAAGAAAAGATCGTTGTCAGATGGAGTTGAATTGTGGTTATTGTTCTACCAGTACGTGATGAAAATCATCGATCATCAATTATCAATCATTAATCATCGATATCTAGTAAGATCCATCATCACATATGTTATCTCACAACAATAGAAAGGTACAAAGAATCGTGGCACGAAATCTTCTGCACTAGAATGAGTTACTAATACAGATTATTAAATGAAGCTAGTGGACGTGTTAAAAACTTAGTTACGATGATTACACTCCACTGCATAATTACGGAGGCACCCCAATCCTAAGGCATTTTTTCTGTCTTAGAGTCATGGTGTAAGGTCTCACACAGACCAAGACTACAAACTATCCACTGAACTTGACGAATTAGACAAGGTCAAATTTCCGAACAAGAAATACATCATCTACATTGCTAAGATTCATCAACATAAATTATAAGTAATAAAATGATGATAGTTTAAATATGGATCTTATAAATAATTGAAAGTATTAACTATGAGTAGTTACGGTGGTGAGTGAACAATGGGATTCATGTATAGAACAGCTTCAAAACCAACTTCCATGCAAGTAGCTTATCAAATTTACATGTCAACACCTATCTACTTACCTTCTTTTGAAACCACTAAAATACATGTTATTTTTAATAAATTAGATTGTACTCAACCTTTGTTGACATTCTTTTCTTCCTAACATAGATGGCAGGCAAGGCACTTGCGACTCAGTAGATTGACAGCTGGATCTTGAGCTTCCGCAGTTCAGACTTTTACACTAATGGTACTAAATATTATAGCTTTTGTTCAGTTTGTATGTAACTCTCAAGTGTTAATTTTTCTTTTTTCTTATATTTTGGGATACATGTACAGAATACCAGTTCTTTTGACACATGTAATGTTATATACAAAATTAATGCAATATGAATTTTGTGATACATATTAGTTATGTGCTTGTTTATCATTATTGTGAATGTCATTCGAAATATAAAAAAAATCCCCTCAATTTTTGTAACCTAATGCGATCAATAGCGAAGGTGATACTGCAAATGTTGTGTAAACGAGTAATCTGGATCCCGAGAGGGCGTATCACAATTAATGGTATCGAAGCAATGGTGCCCCGCTACACACATTCGCAGTGTTAAATTTTTGCGTATTAAGTTCTCGGATAGCGATAGTCCTCCGACTTGTCGCGAGTCTAAGAAGGGAAAGAATGACATTCAAACTCAACAACCATAGGTGTCACCTTTTTGCAATTAATTTTCATATCGTATCCCAAGAAGAGAAAAGCATAATCAACTATCCTTGGGAACACCCATTCGTTCATCATCTCGAGATTACTAGCTTCAGTAAGAAGAGTTGTAAAGGCTCTAGATCCTCTATATCACATCCATGGGTCAGGTGGTCAGATGTTCATCATTAGACTGAAGAGGCCTTCCAATGCTCGTTGGCGGACACTAGATAATCGCAGACTGTCTACTACTACAGCTCGACGAGTTTGACTTGATTTTGGGCATGGATTGGTTATCAACTCATCATGTCTTGGTTGATTGTTTTAGGAAGATAGATGTTTTCAGGATTCCAGACTTACCTGAGTTTACTTTTGAGGGTACCATACACGATTCCAAAATGGAATACGTCTCGGTGTTGAGATCTCAGAGACTTGTTGACCAGTAATGTGAAACATTTCTAGCATTTGTTTGAGACATCTGATAGAGCCGATGACCCGGGACATCAAGGCGGTGTCAGACTACCCTGATGTGTTTCTTGATGATTTGCCAGGTTTGCCGCCTGAGATGGAGAAATTGAGTTTGAGATCATGTTACTGTCAAATACACAGCCAATCTCAATGGCTCCCTACCGCATGGCACCAGCTGAGTTAAGAGAGCTAAAGGTGCATTTACGGGAGTTACTTGACTTGGGTCTTGTGAATGAGATCGAGCACTTTACCTTGGGGTGCTCCAGTCCTTTTTATCAGGAAGAATGATGGATTGATTATCGACAGCTGAACAAGAGGATAGTGGAGAACCGTTATCTTTTGCCACGTATTGATGACTTATTTGATCAGCTATAGGGATCTTCGATGTTTTCAAAGATCGATCTTAGTTCATGCTACCATTAGCTAAGGATTTGAGAATCAGATATTCCGAAGACAACTTTCAGCAGTCGATATGGGCACTACGAGTTTGTTGTGATGTTGTTTAGGCTCACAAATGCCCCTACAGCATTCATGGGTATGATGAACAGGATTTTCCGTTCATATTTGAATAAATTTGTGGTTGTGTTCATTGACGATATGCTGATATATTCTCGAAATGAATGGGATCACGCAAATGATCTCAAGATAGTTATGGACACACTTCGAAAACACAAGTTGTATGCCAAGCTAAGCAAGTGTGAGTTCTGGTTATCCCAAGACTCATTTCTTGGGCATGTCATTTTTGAAGTAGGTATAGCGTTTGATCCTGTGAAGAATTTGAAGATTGAGGTAGTTATGTCTTGGGAGCAGCCCAAGACAGTCACCCAGATTCATAGCTTCCTTGGACTAGCGGGCTATTACAGACGCTTCGTCAGTGGTTTTTCCCGAATAGTTCTTCCCTTGACACGATTGACGCAGAAGGGAGTTTCTTTTATTTGGAATGATCATGCGAGCAGGCCTTCAGGACATTGAATGAAACATTGACGACTGCGCTCATTGCACTTCCTTCAGGCACTCAAGATTACGCAATATACACAGATGCATCAGGAGAAGGTTTAGGAGTGATTCTGATGCAGCGAGGTCACATGATTGCATATATATCACGTCAGTTGAGGCCGCATGAGTGGAATTACCACACTCATGACTTGGAGTTGACGGCAGTTGTCTTCGCCTTGAAGATATGGCGCCACTATCTATATGGTGTGAACTTTAATATTTTCACATGCCACAAGAGTCTGAAACACATCTTTCATTAGAAGGAGCTAAACGTGAGACAGTGCAAGTGGCTTGAGCTACTGAAGGATTACGACTGCACGATTTCTTACCACCCCAGTAAGGGAAATGTGGTGGCAAATGCGCTTAGCATAAAAGCTCATGCAGAGGGTATGGCAAATTGGTTATACACATGAGATATGCTCACAACTTTGACTGATTGGCACCCTCATGAGAGAGCATCCATATCTATTGTCGTACCACCACGATTTAGCAGTCTATAGGATCGCATAGTCGAAGGTCGGAAGACAGATCATTGGATCAAACACAGATATATGTGTGCCATCAAGGACGAATGTGATGATTTTGTGGAGACAGCGTCCATTTTGTGGAAGGTTGGTTGGGTCGTTGTGCCCAACAATGAGCAGTTACGTAGAGACATTCTTGATGAGGCACACAGTTCACGATGATGTGGCACATCATGTTAACAGATGCTTGACCTGTCAGACAAAGCTAAGCATAGGAGACTGTCAAGGATATTACAGTCTCTTCTCATTCCCAAGTGGAAGTGAGAAAGTATTTCTATGGATTTGATCACTGGACTGTCGAGGAAATCAGGTAGACATGATGCTATTTAGGTCATTGTTGACAAGTTGACAAGGTAGCCCATTTCATACTTGTCAGCATGACCTACACTCCATCTACATTGACCAGGTGGACATGATGCTATTTAAGCCATATATGTGTATGCTATTTAGGTCGTTGTTGACAATTTTTTTGGTTGATGTGCATTCCTAGCAATTCATGCATGCCATATACATACTTCAAAAGTAGCTAAGTGGGGATCTAGGACATTTTTTTAAGTCTAAAAGATAGGGGGAAACACTTGGTGGTGTCCGCCCCATGTTTTAATAATTAAAGCAAAAGAGGAACAGAGTTTTAACGAACAAAAACCAATTCCGCCCTAACCATGACATAATCCACTCGTCTAGCATGCGATTAGCTAACACACCCGTATTTTCCTTGTTGAAACGCTGACCCTAGAACAGAAGGTCATTTCTCCCCCGCCACACCGCCCAGAGAATGGCCATGGGGTATATCCGCTCCCTCTTTGGCCTGTGTGAGTTAGCGTGGACCGAGTACCAAAAAGCCTGGAAGCCATCGCTGCTACACCAATCCGGGCCCATCTCCTGCCACAGTTGCGATACCAAGGGGCATGAGAAAAAAATATGCTCCACCGATTCGATCGCAGCATTACAAATTAAGCACCTATCAGAATGAACCCCAAGAAGTCTTACGCACCTATCCCTCGTCAGCAGCCTCTTTCTACTAAGCAGCCAAAAGAAAATACCAATTCTCTCAGGAAGCCTGAGAGCCCAAATAAGAGCACAATCTCTGATAAGCATGTCTGAGCCGACTGGCGGAGGCCTAGAAATGGCACCATAGGCCCCCCTGACCGAGAAAGACCCCTCCTTCCAACTCCAATGATCCCGACCCCCACCAGGCGGCCCCACCTCCTGCACGGCCTCCAGCAAGGCCAAGAAATCTTCGAACCTCTGGTCAGAGAGGGAGGCAGCAAAGGTAGGGCACCAGAGCCCATCATCCCAGCAATCCGCAACCGAGCAACACTTATCCCCAGCAAGCGTATACAGCCGAGGGAACCGAGAGCACAAAGCCCCTCCCCCCGACCAATCATCAGTCCAAAAGGAGAAAGAGTCCCCCCTCCCAAGAATTGGTCTAAAAAGAGCGATGTTGCTCACAAAGGCCTTCACCACGCCGCGCCAAAAAGGAGTCAGGGCGTTGGGGCCAGCCGACAACGAAGGTGGGGCACCCCTGACGTCGTAGATCTTACGGATCACAGAGCAGACAATGTCATCCCCCGTACCTCAAATCCTGCTAGCCCACTTGAGCAAAAGGGCCTCGTTCATTTGTTCAAGTGATTTCACCCCAGGCCCCCGGGGATCTAGGACATGATCTCTCATCGCAGAATAATGATTCCTTTTCATTTATTTAACATCCTTTGAAAAAAATCCAATCTAGCTCATTATGAGGTCAACCAGAAAGGCCTTTCTCTTTTCATTTTCAAATCGGAGGCCCTGCTTGAGGTTCTTCACTTGTCTAACTCACTCCAGTTATGAAGATTTCTAAGTCCAGTTCACCCGCTTAGGATGAGAGCGATTCCACGAAAGAAAGAAGGTGAAGGGAAAATGAGCATGAATTTGGACACCACCAAAGTTCTTTCCTTGAAAAATATCTCTTGCAACACCGCGACCATTAAAAGAATATAAAAAGAACAATCTCTGAAGCGAGATAAACTTATAGCAACCTAAGATGACAAATTTTCATGAAAGATGTTTTGTTTCCAATGCTACTATTATGGACTCTGCAACTCAACTACACGCTTATGAACTCATTGGCCCCTTCGTAGATACCAAGTCTAGTGTGCTGAGCCTAACCTTCAATAACCATTGATGTCATCACAATTTTTCCTTCCACGTGAATCTAGTCCACTCATATGTGTGGTAAGCTTCCCACTATTAAGCATGAATGCAAGTGGGTTTAATGTTACGTTATTTGCACGGAGTGCAAGGATACTGACCCTTTCAGAACCAGATCGGTCACAGCTCTGGAGTTCAAAGAGTCCTTGGGAGAGAGGCAACAGCTAACATGTCCAAGACAAGAACAAGCATACCTTGCCACTACGCCATCGCCATCAACATCGCATAATCTGTACACGAAATCCTCTATTTCCTCATGTCCTCCTTTTTCATATGTTCCCTACATACCACATTCGAACGGTTAAACATAAAAAACGGATTGATAAATCAAAACGATACGTAAAAATCTAAATGAAAAACGAAGGCAACAGCCAAAATAACCTTCGCAATTACGAGGTCCTCGAAAGTCAACCGACCATCGCGGCGCTCCTGCGTCACTAAATCAAACATCCTGTCTCCCAGAGCACCTCGAATCCCAAAGAAGGCCTCGACATTGATCGAGAGGTTGAACCATCAGTGGATGTTAAGAACGGATAGGAGAGAAGAGTGTGAGAGGATAAACGGATTAACGCGGTGCCACTAACTTGGAAGACGTCTGAGGAGATGAAATGGCCGTTGCTTTGAGATTGGACGGC
Source organism: Ottelia alismoides (assembly GCA_037367405.1). Taxonomy (NCBI): domain Eukaryota; kingdom Viridiplantae; phylum Streptophyta; class Magnoliopsida; order Alismatales; family Hydrocharitaceae; genus Ottelia; species Ottelia alismoides. The sequence goes on from JAZKJV010010148.1 coordinate 247,254, forward strand.
GAGGGAAACGAAGAGCGATCGAAGGTCTTGGAACTCCTTCTTAGCGAAGGCCCTGCGAAGGTGACCAGCGACAAAGACTGATCGATCGCTTGCGGAAAAGGAGACGACGGGAGTGAGGAGAGTTGAGTGGGTGGTACCTGGTCGCGGACGCGAACCGAGGATCCGAAGGAAGGGACGGGGCGTTGCCCATGGCGAGCAAAGATAAGCCCTTCCTGTTCACTCTCACCTTCTCCGATCAAAGCGCCAAACTGGCCTTTTGGTACCACAGAACCCCACTTTGGGAACCGTTTGGAAATAACTCGATCCAAACTGTGACACAGGGCTCATCTGTTGTGATCAATTTGGTAATCCATTGCTTAAAACGGATTGCGGATTATATTTTGAGTTTAATGACCCATGTTGGTTGCCCCCGCATCGTTTTCGACATTGGTTTATTTTTTGGAAAATATCACCATGTATATTCATCTCTATATCACTCATATATGTCATTCGAATTTTGTCAGAAACAGATATTCATACGGCCTCCATCCAGACAGTCATTTTTTAATTGGAACATGATTTTTTTAAATCAACACCATCTCGATGGAGGTTGTAGGAGTCTCTGTTTCTGACGAAATTCGAATGGCATATAGGAGGGATATAGGGATGAATATTCATGACGATATTTTTCAAAAAAATAAAAAAAAATACTGAAAACGGTGTGGGGACAGCCATTGTTGGCTACCCCAAGGGAGCAGCTCCATTAAACTATTATATTTTGGTATTGATAAATAACAATAATAAATTGTAGATTAATCAAAATGTTTTTACATGATTTCTTTGAACTTCTTCGTAACTATGCTCTTACATTTTTTATAATTAGACATGTACGTTCATATTCACAATAGCATCCTTCCGTTAGTGTAATTAGAGGAACATGCCTGATAACAGAAAGGATACTAATGTAAATTTTTGGACGAATATGTTGGCACAATTGGGTTTGCAAAAAAAAATATATCTTTCACCTTGTAAATAAAAGATTTATCTTTCACCTTTCTTAGAGAAGGGTGCCCTAGACATTTTTTCACGAATACGATGTTCGCAAGTTGGTAAATCACGGATGTCAAGGAAATTCAAAGGTTTGTCCTTTACTAGTCTATCGATCCTATCAACAGACACATGTCCAAGTCTTTGATGTCAGATCGTAATTAAATAATCTCCATCCTCTCTTGATCATTTAGAGGTACTACCAATAGACATGAGCACACTCGTGAGATATTGAGATCAACCAAACTCTATCGATGATCATCTTACTTTGAAAGCATGACAGGATTTGTAGGTATGATATATGATTTTGGAAAGCATATGATCGATACCTACTTCCATTGATTGATTGAGAAATTTAATGACAAAACCCTGAAGAAGATGGTTCAAATAAAATTAGAAAATTAAGTTTATTCAAACTTTTCTAGTATGCGGGATGCACGAGTATTGGGAATACTCAACGCTGATGTGATCTTAATCGATTGTATAACCATTGGAGGAATTTAATACTTCATATCACGAAAACGTGTAAAATATCAAACAATTTGCAAAAACAATGTGTGTGTTCATCACATGAACTTGGAATTTCATCACATCAGCTTTATAGTTTGCGAAACCACGAGCTTAAGGAAATAATTTCCTGATAAGTTTTCTTGTATTGTAATGAATATATGGAATAGATTAGGGTTACCTTTTGAAGAATAAGTTTCTAAACAAAGAAACGTCTCGGATCAAGACTGATCTGCACTCGCTTCTCTCGTGGACCCAATGATAAGTCGCACAGCTTCCCGCGAACTTCAATGTCGACTCTTGAAGTTGACCATGCAAGGATAAGATCAAGCTCTTGATTTTATTGCATGATTGAAGGTCAGTTTAGGCCTTAGCACATCACAGAAGCATGAAGATCACATCATATGCGATCTAGAATAAGTAGTCATACTAGTCGCTCGTGGCAGCGGAATTTAAAAAATTTAAAGCGATGAAACCACATGATTCGAGAACACTTCTCGAATCGTTTCATCAAGACCACAAAGAATATATAGGAATACTTCTTGAAGTGTGTCACGATCGAAGCCTCTAAAGTAAGAAACTACATGTCTCAAGTTTGACCCTCTGGAGGAGATGCTTGCAAGCACGTTGATGAGATGTGTCCTTCTCACAATCCAAGATGTAGATCCAAGCTATGAATCTCCTGATTTTGACACACGAAATTCGAGGTCTTCTTCACATACCAAGGAATACGAAGATCCACGAGTAGTGGAAGTGGCAGCATGATGGCGTAGAGACAACAGTGATTCCCTCTAGGTCAAGAAGTGGACGGCCACTCTTGAGAGAGGGGGGCATGTGATGAGAATGAGAGAGAGATAGAGAGCTTGAGAATTATGTTGTGTAAAAGAAGAGCTAGGCTTCCTCTTCTTTTATAGTATTTTGGGAGTCTATAGATCACAATCCATGTGCGACACAAAATCAATGGTTGAGATTGATTTGTATTTTCTTTCAAAGGCCATGATTTTGTTGAATAAAAATACAACAATAATTAATTTAACTTAATTTAATATATCGAATAATCATCAACATATATTAATTCAATCAAATCAATACACATTGAAGGATTATAAAATGAGGCAAAGCTCCTTCCAATTAAAGGGGGGACGACCACCTTGGTTTAGGACTCGAGGTGGTCGTCCACCTCCGAATATATAAGGGGCTTCCTCTTTTCCAAATGCATGAGATCAAGTATCCCACATAATCCTACATTATTTGCAACAACTTCTATTGCAAATTATTTCAAAAAAATAATTCCAAATTAGTTTGTGACAATTTCGATCATATCATTGGAAAATTTGAATCATATCCACACACCCAATATGAATCCAATTTATATAAACATTGAATTTGTAAATAATATTTATAAATAGCTCTATGTAATATATTATAAATCACATTTATACTATATATGATTAATATGGATAGTACTATCCACATTATTCATATCCATGATATTTAAATCACATTTAATTCTCTTGGATCATCATTCTCACGCATCTAAATAAATATGAATCATATTCACTTTATTTATGATAATGATATCATATTAATTATCAATTTCTCAATGCTCAAATATACAATTCAACAATGAAATTATTCTTTAACTCTTTCAAGAATAGTGTGCTTTCTCTGTAGATACTTGGAGATAAGGACAGGGCGATTGTACGTTCCATGTATAATGACTTGGATATTGAGATCATATCTCAAATCCAATTCTTGGAGACCTCTCAAAGATGCTTTATTGAATCAAGGCCGTAAATCTAATATTCTTATTGTATCTGAAACATATTCAGATCAATGTCCAATATTTGGACCGAGATTAGATTACTTCTCTACTTAGAGGAGTCACTAAAATCCAAACATGTTTCATCACTCCCTCGAAGTGGAAGTGCCATGGTTATACAATAATTTATGATCACATTACCTTTGAGTATTCCAAATACCCATACAACCTGCATACTGAAAGACCTATAATAACCACGAAGTTTTTTTTATCTCTTTTAGACTATCTACTTCAGGGTTTATCATTAGGATTCTCATTCGGTCATTGGGAGTCGGTATCGATCATATATTTTCCAAAATAATATATCATACCTACAAATTCTTGTCATGCTTCCAAATCAAGGTGATCATGTATGGAATTTGATTGGCCCCAATACCTCATGAGTGAGCTCATATCTTGTGGTTCAGTAGTGAACCTATATGGTTCACTTGAGAGATCGTATTACTTATATGACCGTGTATGCATACCAGCTCACCAGTGTGCAGACCTTGATTAGATCATCAACCTAACGGTCTTTACATACTTAGACATATAACAATACATCTGTCTTTGGTCAGAGGATGCATGCTTATAATGACAGTATACGAGATAGGTTGGTTATCTCGATCTCGTTAAGTCAACTCTTACCTAACACCTTCGAATATCTATTCTTATGCAGAGGACATGCATCAAGAGGTTGGTCATATATCAGCCTTTAGAGAAGGATTTCCATCTCCTTCTCAGGCTGGAGATCATCTCTTAATAATCATTTGATAGTGCTTGATGGGTCCTCAATCTAACTCTTTAGATATCATCCACGCATCAGCCTCTATGATTCAACCATAAAATCAACAGTTGTATGAACATTAAGATGGCCATGTTACATAACCCTAATTGTACTAAGAGACCTTATTGTGCATCCATTCATTTAATCTCAGACATTGAGTGAAATGAATAAATAACTTTATTGATATATCAAAGATTACAATAACATTTACTGTAGGAATGGTTCGCCTCGATTTCACATGCTAACAATCTTCCATTAACCCTCAAAACTATTCAGGTACAATCTTTAAACCCATGCTTAGTTATATATAAGGTTCCTTCTAACATCTTTAAAAGAACACCATCCATAATATTATTTATCATAATGAATTATGACAAGTTTATTACATAATAAGAACGAATATCCATTTCTAATGAGCTTAGATATAAATATAACATTCCTTCTAACATCTTGAACATAAAGACACTCTTTAAGTACTAGAACTCTTCCAATAAATAATGATAGTCTATAGGTCCTGATGGTGACTAATGCAATAGTTGCATCAGATCCCATATTTATGACTATCTCCCTTTATCATGATTCCTAGTTTCCTGAATTAGATGCAACAAGTTGCATACATTAGCAGAAGCACCAGAATCGATGATCCAACTACCTTCTCGTCCTACGAGAAATATATTTTCAATGATGAAAGTAGAATTGCTACCGACTGGAGATTTACCTTTCTTTACAGATTTAAGGTAATATGGACAATTACGCTTCCGATTCCTCAGCTTCTTGCAGTGATGACATACATCGATATTCTTCGATGCCATCGGTGTGGAAGCATTAGAAGACGAGCCAATAACTTGACTCTTCTTCTTCTTCTGGTTCGAATCCTTCAGAGACCCTTGCTTCTGACTGCGCTTCCCTTTGACTTGTGCAACCATTGCACTGCTAGTGGGATTCTCTTTTTTTATTACATCTTCTGCAGGCTTTAATTACCAATTTGGTATGATACCACATAATTGGTGAAAGGCTCGGGAAGAGACATCAGAATGATCGGACTGCATGTTGTTGGACATGCGCCCACGACGAGTCATTATGCAATAAATGTTATTGCAAATATCATTCCCTTATCTGAAATAAAAATAACTAATTTGAAAAATATGTGCCTCAGTACAATTAGGGTAATGTACCATGGCCATCTAAATGATCATACAACTGTTGCTTCAATTGTTGAATCATAGAGGTTTGTGCTTGGATGAATATCTAAAGGATTGGATTAAGGGCTCATCAAACACAGTCAAATGCTTGTTAAGAGAGGATCTCCAACCTGAGAAGTAGATGACAATCTTTTCCCTTGAGGTTGATATCTAACCGACCTCTTGATGCAGGTCCTCTGCATAGGAATAGATATTCAGAGGTGTTAGATAAGTTAGGTCAAAGAGTTGACTTAACGAGATCGAGATAACCAAAGACCTACATCGTATGTTATCACGATATATGCACACATCCTCTGACAGGAGACACATATGTTATGTCTGAGTATGTACATTTGGTAGACCAATAGATTTCTAACCTAATCAAGGTCTATACACCAACACGATGGTGTGCATACAAGGGCATAGGAGTAATACGATCTCTCAAAGGGATCATACCAGGTTCATTTACTAAATCGGAAGACATGAGATCACTCATAAAGAAGAATCAAATTTGTGCACGGTCATCTCGCTTTGGAAGCTTGGTTGAATTTGTATGTTTGATATATGCTTTTGGAAAGTATATGATTGATACTAATTCCCAATGATCAAATAAGAAACTTAATGATAAAACCCAGAAGGAGACAGTCTAAATAAATCTAAAACTCAAGGTTTATTCTATGGAAGGTTTATTCTATGGGTCGTCCAGCATGCAGAATGTATAGGTATTAGGAATACCTGAGGATGATGCGATCATAAACGATTCTATAACCATGATACTTCCATTCCTAGGGAGTGATAAAACGGGTCTGGATTTAGTGACTCCTCTCAGTAGAGAAGTGATCTGATCTTGGTCCAAATGTTGGACATTGATCTGAATGTGATTCAGATGCAATGAGAAGATTAGATTTGCGATCTTGAATTAACCAAGCATCTATGAGAGGTCCGCAAGATATGGATTTGAGATGTGATCTCAATATCCAAGTCACTATATGTGGAACAATACAATCGCCATGTCCTTATCTTCAAGTATCCGCGGAGAAAGCACATTAACCTTGAAAGAGTTCAAGGATAATTTCACTATTGATAAATGTACCCGAGCATTGAGAAAATTAATAATTAAATCTGATTTAATTATCATGAATAATATGAATTTGATTCATATTATAAGTAGAGTTATCTAAGATAATTAAATGTGATTTAATTATCAAAGATGTGAATAATGTGATTCATATTATTTGGGCACATGAGAATAGAGTTTCAAGATGATTAAATGTGATTTAATTATCATGGATATGAATAATGTGGATAGCACTATCCATATTAATTAGGTATATTATAAAATGTGATTTATAATATATTATATAGAGCCTATTGTGATTTATATTTGTTGATTAATTATTAATGTAAATTGGATTCACATTGAATAATTAATTTAAAGTATAATTTACATTTTATTTTGGGTTGTGAATGTGATTCGCAAATTTCCACTAGCATGATTGCAATGTTCATAAGATAATTGTGAACTATTATTGCGAGATAATGTTGGAAATGAGATAATGTAATCTCATTGGAAGAAGATTGTCGTCCACTAACAAAGTTGGTGGATGATTATCTCCTTTCAAGATAATCGATTTAATTTGAAATTAAATTTATTGATTATTCAATATATATTAAATTTAATTAAATTAATTGTTGATGGTGTTTTACCACAAGATCATGATCATTGAAAGAAACACAAATCAATCTCATCCATTGATTTTGTGTTGTCCATGGATTGAGATCCATAGACTCCCAAAATACTATCTAAGAAGAGGCAACCCTTGCTTCTTCAAAATCACAACAAGAGATACAAAATTATCTCTCTCATTCTCTACATGCCAACTCTCTCTCTCTCTCTCTCTCTCTCTCTCTCATTTCGGGCGTCCACCATGGAGCCCTAGAGAGAGTCGTCATCGCTGCATCATCGTTGTTATGCTGCCATATTGTTTGCTCGTGGATCTCTGTCTCCTTCGGTGTGCCTCATTCATGAATAAGACATTAGATCTCGTATGACGAGATGATGAGATTCGTCGCTTAGATCATCAATATGGATTTCAAGAAGCACGCATCTCATGCACTCACAAGCATCTCCTTCATTGGATCGGATTTGAGATAGGAGGTCTCTTCGTTTAGAGATTCGATCGCAACCACGCTTCAAGAGGTAAACCTAATACTTGTTTGCGGTTTAGATGAAATAATCCGAGAAGTGTTTTTGGATGATGTGGTTTCATCATTTGAAAAATTTTAAATTCTACTTCCTTAAGCGACTAGTGCGACTAGTGGCACCCGACCGTGTACGATGCAATCCTCACACTTCCGTGATGCGTTTAAGGATCTTTCCATATCCTTCACATGCCTACATCCATATCATCCCTGAGAGTATCTAGTTCCAAGAGATAACCAAACATTTTATTTACATGTTCTCGGACCGACATCCCTTCCTACATCCTGCAACAAATAAGTCCTTTCATGACATTATAACTCTCTGTGTAGTTGACATCATCGAACATCTCTTTCAAATTATGAACTATATCTTAGCAAGAATCCATATATGCATGCTGCTTCTGGAGCACATTGGATAAAGATCCCAGAATACAACACCGGACCAATGTATGATCTTCATTATATTTTTGATTGAGCTTGGTTTCTTCAGGTGCAGCAGGGTTTGCGTAATTGTCCTTATAGAGCATATAAGAAATACGATATGTTGAAAGGATTCGATCCAAATTACAAATCCAATCCGAGTAATCTGGTCCGGTCAACAGATTGACCTCCAGGAGCTTGTTGTGTGAGTTCAAAGATTTCATTATATGAAATTAAGAATGCACTATATTAGAACATATAAATAATTATATATTCAAATATAAAAAATTGATAAGGATTTTTAACCAAATTAGTCTTTCCTTTTTCATTACCTTATTCATTTTAAAGCAAGAGATAGATATACTTGCCGCTATATCTCTAGCAAGATCTGGGATCTCCTTTTCTACTCGTGTTACATCCCAATAATACGAGAAGCTACAACTCGGATAAAAAGAAGTGAGAACTCATTCCATCTTGCAACTCCAACTTGCATTTCCCAATTTAATCTTTAACACCCGGGCCCATCGCTCCTACGGCGATGTTGACACATTGTTAATTGAACCAATAATAACAGGATTAGAACTCGCCATGAGCAATCCAATACCGCCCCAAAAATATGAAGAACCAATATTGGGGTCACTACACATACAACCTTACTCTTTTGAGAAGCAAAGAGCCTGATCCATGTACGCTTGTATACAAAAGCTTCCATTTCAAACATGTGTCTCCTACATACAATCCATGATGACGGAACCCTTCACCTTGACGAGAGACCATGGATGCCATTTATATGATCCTTTGACGAGTCTGATTTTACACGTGTAAACAATATACGTCGTGAATTGATTGTTGCGTTTAAAACTAAATATGTCGTTTCGTTGTAGGTAGAAATCGGAATCAGTCAAGAAAATAACCACACGAAATATTTGTCAATATTAATTAATGTGGTCTTATGTTTATTTTACTTGGGCAAGTCCCAAGGTCGAACACAAGGAGGCAAAGGAACAACCTAGAATTATGTCTATCAAGGTTCATGCACGATTTTCGAAGTGGTCTTTTTTTTGTAATTTTTAATGTAATAAGAGATGCAAAAGCAATTTTGGTCTATTTTAGGGACTAAAATGTGAATGTCAATCAAACAATATTCGAAAAATACGAAACTTGGCCAAGATGTTATTTATGATGAAATGGATGCACTGTATTTTTTTTGGAATTTTTGGATGCATGATGATTTTTTTTATAAATTTTTAAATGCAAACAAAGTGAATTTCAATATTTCGTTATAATAAATATTAAATCTAGATATTTTCAAGGGATAAAATTATCTAAAATCTATCACTATGTAATGGATCTCAGAAAAAACCTAAACCTCGAAAATGTGAGATTTAATACATATTAAAAATCAAATATCGAAATATGCAAAATGATTTTTACAAGTCAAACTATGCATGGAAATGCGATTCTTTTTTAGCATAATGTTAACCACAATTAATTCTATAATTTTTGATTTTTCGGGAATTTTTAGAGCAACGGTTAATCGATGACGAACTTCAGAGCACAAGATGGGTAAAATATGCAATTTCCATAAATTAATTAGTTATTAATTAGCCATTGATCACAAAATGTCCGCAATATGTCAAGATGTAGAGAATTAAAGTAGAAACAAAATGTTATTTTTTGATAATAGAAATATGCAATGTAGAGGTCCAGAATAATTAGGGAACACATGGATATTTATGCAATATTTAAATATAAAATAAACTGCAAAGGAGGACCGGCATGTAATTACCAAGAAGTAGGGGGATCCTCTGCAAAAGTTCCAAGGAGTCACGTGCCAGGCACGCTTGGTTGGCTGAGCTGGTGCGCAAATATGAGAAGGACCGAGGGGCTTCTTGCAATTAACCAACGGGTCACGTATGTAGCACGTGACCCCTGGAAGCTGACGTCGCCTGTCGATCCCTCGCCCCACGTGCTTGGCTCGTGGCGGGGACCTCGGGTCCGGAGTTCGGCCTGCATGGGGCGGATGGTGGTGCAACGTCGATGCTTGGACAATCGATGAAGACTCGGACGGTGGCGTGGCTTTTGCGATGGTGGAGAATGGTCGGAGCGTCGGTAGCGGTGGAGGGAGGGTGGCTTGCTCCTGGCCTAGCTGCTGGCGATCCTGCTGCGTTGACGGAGGCGACTCCTGGTAGGGGGCGGTGCTCCGGTGGAGCGTTGAGGAAGCTTGTAAAGGTAGGGCAACGGTTGTCGAAGACGGCGTGGAGTAGCGGAGCATTGTCGGTGGTGGAAGTCGTGGTCGTTGACGTTGAAGTTGGAGATAGCGTTGAGGAGGAGACGTTCGTCGTTGGCTCAACAGGAAGACCGGAGCAGGGCAATAGTAGTGGTTGACGGCCATGCTGCAATGGTGGCTGGAGGGGGGCCACCAGATCTCGCTGCGGAAGAAGGGGCCACGGTTTGTCAACCCGAAGCCCTTCCCTCAATCGGCGGATGGGAGCGTCAGAAGGGGCAATTTGAGTTTTATAGGGTGAAGGGGCTCTCGCCAGAGATGGAAAGGGGACTTGGCGATGATTTGATTTGGGATTAGAGGATCAGTGAAATCGCAGGAGATGCGATTAGATCGGAGAGATGCGGCAGTGGCGATTAAAGATACGATTGGCGGCGAGATCTGGCGAGATTTGATTGAACGTGCGACGATGAAAATAACGGCTGGGGAAGATAAGCGGCAGAGGGGGACGATCGACTGATTTGGGAAAGAAGGCTAGGCGGAGACGATGACCACGGGCCATCCGATCGGCCGAGATCGAACGGTCCTGGTCAGGACACATGGCGGCTGGGGTAAAGGGACGGTGCACATGTGCGGCACGTGCGTAGACGCACATGCCTCGCACGTGCGGTTTTTTTAATAAAAACGAATATATAAAAACTCGAAAAATAGCTGACACATGGCGGGTCTAGGAGCTGCGACGTGTTAGCACCACAAAAATTGACAAATAAAACTTTGTAAAAATCCAAAATAAACAGCAAACGGCCTTGGATCGAAAAGTTTCTTCACGAAAATTGCTCATCTTGATGAGATCTACAACTTTCATGAAGACATCAAAATCAAAATCGATCAATTGCACAAAGTGATATTTTTGGGGTATCCCATGTAAATAGAATAACTTGATTTTTGGATTTTATTTTTTTTCATTTTTAAACCAGATAAAAACCCATAAAAAATATGGTAAAATAAAAGATAAATATTTACACATTAATATTTTTTATTTTTATTAATTAATAAAAAATAGGAATAAATTAAAATACGAAAAGGACCAATTTTGTACAGACAATTGGTGAAGACTCAGACTCAATTTGTTTTTTTGATTTCAAGCTCAGTTTGAATTTGGATTTTTGCGCATTTTAATAAAACTTTTATGAAAGAAGACAAATGAAAAAGAAATAAGCTAAAATAGGTTAATTATATACATAAAATAATAGGTTAAAAACTGCTAAAATACAAAATGCACAAAAGAGGCCCAAAACCCAACCTCACACATGAGCTCCGATTCATTTGAACATGGTCTTTTTTTAAGGTAATTGAATGTAAATTAGTTCAAAAGTGAGTAGGATTAAAACGGACACTGGATGAGGCAGATATGAGGATTGTAGTCGAAAAATCCTGAAACTAGGGTTTGGGTTTTTGGTCTGCTTTTTTGGGTCAATGATTTTTGTTGTAATTTTTTATTTATTCTTGTTAGTGGTATGTACACAGTGGAGGTGGTTTTGTGTTATTCGGAGTTAGCATGAATGAGTTAAAAATCCAGAAAGTTAGGCTATTTACAGGTCAATTTTAGTTTGGATTTTTGGCTTCTTATTTGTGCAAAAAGAAGTGATAAAATGCATCTCTTATTAAAACGTGCATGAATGCTAATTATGTTTAATAAATGCAGAAATGCTGATGATTTTGAGGGATTTGAGCTTAATTAATGAGATTTAGAGTGATGAATCTGAGATTCATCATCCCCCTACACTTAAACCGTGCTCGTCCCTGAGCATCAAAAAGAAATGCCATGAGGTGAAATGAGATTAGGTTCCATACCAGGACCATGAGCTGAAGGTGAAAATGAAACTAGATTTGACCTTTGGATTATTAGTTTGGCGGAACTTCTGTGAGATTTAGAATTTTAAAATCAACAGCCTTCAAGTTCTACCCATCATTGTCACATTTTCGGCTCAGAAGTCATCTTAGATCAATCCTCTTCCCAAAGCATACCCTATGAACATTGAACAATCGACTCATGTGTGTGAAAGGTTTTAGCTCTTCCCATCCAGAATTCCAGACTACCATGCTCATCTCCTCTCCAGTAACTCGTCCTCGGGGAGTCAGGTATTTCCTTCTAAGGTCTGTCGTGTTGTGTTCTCAATCGATTTGGGGGAGAAGTTAGAAGAAGGGGAAAAGAACTGGAGGGTGGCCAGTGTAGTCACCTCTCCTTGTGAAGCTGGCCAGTGTAGCCGAGTCTCCACCAAGATCTGTAGGTTTTCTTGAAGCTTGGACCTTTTGGTAAGATATTTATCTTCTAGTGGCTTCTTTGCATTTGGAATTTTGGTGGTTCTGCTTGGATCTTGTTGTGCCCCTACGGATATAGAATCTTTTTGTTTCCGTACATTTTTTGGGGTCTTAGAAAAAATTGTGCCTAATCGTCCATCCATTTTTCGAAGCTTTATTTCAATCCGTACTCCGATTTTTAGTTTCCACGCTACCGGAAAAGAAACTCACACGGTCTTCCAACATCCCGTCTGAGTTGAGCTAAGTGCATAGTGGAGAGTACAAATTAATTCCTTATTCCAGAGTTGTACCCAGAATGAAGAGACCTGGTTAGACAGTAAGAGTCAAATGCTGCACATTGTCATGTGGAACTCACAGAATTAAGTCAAAGACCTTAAGTTTCTAAAATCCTAGTTCTCGGTGAAGTTCATCTGAAAATTAAGTGGATTAAGGTCAAGTCCAGACCAATCTCGGTTTCTGCTAATAACTCGGTTCAGAACCCAAGGACTTTTCACAGATGCAAATGAAATGCTAGATGAAGTGTAGGTGTGTGAAATGCTGGCACTTTTTTATGATTTTTTTTTGTTTTTTTTGTTTTTGCAAAAATGAATAAGAAGCCATTTTTTAAAAAATTTGGGTTGGACATAGTCAGTGTTAGTAGCAAAACTCTCCTTTTCTTTTGTTTTTTTTTCTTTTGTTTTTTTTTAAATTTTTTTATTATTATTTTTTCAAATTAATTTCCCACTTTGTAAATACATATAGACTTACGCGAAAGTACAAGATATGGGTAAAATATATACGAAGATACAAAGTATATATACAATCCCCCCATACTCAGTGAGTGCTGTGTCCTCATAGCACAAGAAACGTAGAGAAGACATAGCTCGGGGTAAGAGTAAGAGAGTGAAAAAGGAAAAGAAACAGAACAAGATACATGGGTATGCCCCCTATACTTAGACTATGAACAGTCTAAGTATAGAAGGAGTGCGGAAGAATGCGACGGTCGGGGTATGTGAATGAGGAGAGTATATACAGATGGGCATCGGTTCCCTCCTATACTTATTATAATTATAGGGTCAGCCTAAGTATAGAAGAAGGGTGGAAATGAGGTGATCGGGACAAACGGAGAATGGTATGTACATATGGCATCGGTCCCCCCCATACTTAGGCCTTGGCCTAAGTAGAGGAAGAGGCTGTACAAGGAGACCGATGTGGTCGGGATGTATGGTGGGTAGCCGATGATTAAGGCAATATTTGGTTGATCTTCTTGTGAGCCTGCGGTGGGAGATCGTAATGACGAGAAGGAGATGAAGCATATAATTCCCAACTATTATCAGTGTTATCCTCGGAGAAATCATGTTGGATATCAGATGAAGCATATGAGTCAGATGAAAGGTATCCATCGTCAGAATTATCCTCAGAGGAGTAGTATTTGAAAGTGGACACACTCCATATATCCTTGTCTTTTTGTTTCTTCAGTTGTTTTCTCAGAATTCGTTCCTTCTTGGGATCTAGCGGTTTATCCTCGGATGAATACTCGGAAGCACCGGTCTCAGTCAGCTCATAAGAAATTATTCTAGTGTACTTGATGAGGGCAGGAGCATCAGCTTTGGATGAATAATAGTGAGGAACGAGAGTTGTCCAACGGGAATTGAAGTTTGGATCTTTACGAAGATATGGTTTTAGAACTGCCGTACAGACTTCACTCATGTGGATTACCTTTTCCAGACCTAATGAGGGATCATCAGTCGATTCCTCTTCCGGAAGGTCAAAGGTGACTTTTTTTCTTGTTTCGTGAAGGTGTCAGTCCACTTGAGTCTCCAGATGAATAACCATTAGAATTCTTCTCCTTGGTTGGTGTTCGTCCTGCGTGTTTGTTCTTAGTCTTCTGAATGTTGGTGCACTCCTGATTTGGGATGATTTGGTCAAGGTATTCAGAGAAGGTTGCTCCAGGGTGCGACCATGCATATGTCTTAGGATCGTATAAGAAACATTCGTCTATTTTGAGATCCGCGGGAATTGAAATACTGGGGACAGTCTCTGCATGTTCGTTCTCAATTAATTTGATGGTGGATCATTCCTGTATCGAGTTGATGTGATCCATGTAGTCAGAATAGGTTGACCCAGGGTGAGACCGTGCATAAGTCTCCGGATCATATGATTCATATACTTGATTCTCCATGGTGAGAGCAATTGGGAATGGAGTAGGGGGAGATTCTCTAAACCAATGGTCTCATCAACAACCGCTATCTCAGGTGTAGCAGCAGGGTAGGGCTCTTCTACTGTTTCATGGTTACAGTTGTCGGGGACTTCGTGGGCCGCCTCAGAAAATCGTGGTTCCTCAAAGATTGGGTCAGATCAAAGTGCTTCCAATGCTGTAAAATTGATTTCCCGAGTCTCACACTCAATAATTGCCTTAGCCAATGCTAAGAATGGCTTTTCGAGAATAATTGGAGACTGGGCGAATTCTCCCTGATGCTCAATATCAATGATTGTGAATTTTACTTTGAGCAGAGCATCTTGGAATATCATGATGACAGAAATGGTTCCTCTCGGCCGCTTTATCGATCGGTCAGCCAATTGAACAATCTCTCGTATCTTTCTGATAGGTCCGAGTTTGAGTTCGTGAAATACAGAGGTCGGGATGATATTGATCGGTGAATCATCATCAACTCGAGCATGGGTGAAAATTGTGTCTTTGATTATACAGTCAAATTTGGGCAACTGCTTCACTAACTCTTGGTTTTTCTCCTCAACATCAAGGAGGAGGCCATTGATAAGATATGTCTTTCAGTCTTTGTTCTAATCCTGCCCGGCTTTTTCATAATTAATTTGTCCATACAAATCCTTTAAGGTCGAGGAAGTGTTCAATGGCCTTTATAAAGGGAAGTTCAAAAATCAATCTTTTTTCTAGTGCTTCCCGTAAGCAGGATCCAAATTCTTCAGATTTTCTTCAGTTTCATTTTTTATGTAATTTTCTGAATTTTCGATTTTTTGTGTATTTTTGAATATTCCAATTTTTTGGTATTTTCTGTATGATGTGGTGATGTGGTGTCTTCTGTAGATGAGAAGGGGATTTTATGTTCCGAGAAGGAGTCAGATGCATAGTCATGTCCAGGGGAATAATAAGCAGAAGTGTCGCTGTTAGAATCGTCCCTAGGTTTCCTAATATCCTCAAAATTGTTAAAACAAGATCCAATCTTTTCCTCATTCATTTTTATGTCTGAGTCTCAGAGATTGAATTTAGTCGGTCGGTGAATTTTTGAAATCTATCCTCTATTAATTTGAATCTCTTATTTATCCTTGAAATATTATCCTCAAAATTCTGTTCATGATCAATCATGGGAGCAGTCGGTGTGTGTTTTTGAGATTCAATAATTTCATCTTCCATTTTCCTGTATGTGCTGAGAGTCTCAGAATACCCGACATCTTATCATTATTTTTTGGAAATTTCTCCTCAAAAATTATGGAAGGAGGTTGCTCAGTGGAAGGATTTTGCGGGAAAGCATTGGTCTCATACTCAACATGTCGTAATTCGGGCATGTAATCCTGATTTGAGTAGAGTCTACTTCCATGGTCATAATTGATCGTTTCCTCAAATAATGGGGTCATACAGGGTGCATATGTGTCGATATCATCTGTTTGGTCCTCTGTATGTATAGGCTGATCAAATGAGTGATATTTGGGTTGGTTAATAGGGATTTGATCGTTGCGGTCAATCCAACACTGATTATCATTACGTACGGATTTCTCCATCTGGGTTTGGTTTCTCGACCAGTCATGGGATTCAAAAGTAATTGGATCTTGTAATGGTTCATCAACGAGAAATCGAGAATAAGACGGTTCAGTCCATGATGGAAATTGGTCGTGTGTGGTTGAATGATTCAAGTATAATTGCTTAGAATTCAATGCGGGAATCGGATGCATCTGCTGGTGAAAGTCTCCCGCAAATGTTGGAGGATTATTGAAAGAAGAGGGTTCAGTTGATTTGGGCCAAACCGAGACAAATTCATTTTCATAATAGAGATCAGATGGGTGCTCGAACCATTGTCCTGTGTTTGTCAAAGTAGGTTGATGATGATGATGGATGGTCATGGTTGATCTCGGTGTGATTGCACGGGATAGTCAAAAGAAATTTTATCAAATGTACGGCTTTTGATCTTTGAAATTAGTTCACGCACACCAATGCAAACACAAATCAAACCCTAGGTTCACCAACTCACACAATGAAGCCGTAAGAGTTCGACAATTATCTTTTCAATTTTAAGTTGGCAATAAATCAATCTTGGAAAATAATTAGCGAGTTGTTAGGTGCCGAAGATCTTGTTAAAGACTGTCCCAAATTCCTATGACTAGTTGCATCTACTTTAAGACAGTATAGGTGTAAGTACGGACCGTAAAACGACAAGTCGTGTTACTTAAGGACGGAGCCTTACACAATATCCTTTAAACCACCCACTCTGCTAAGGAAATCCGGACTGGGCTACCCGTATTCCTCACCGAGAAGTAGCTAATCATTTTTAAAATCAATAGTCTGAACGAAAATGTCGAAGCTTGGCTCTAACCTTAAGTGTTGTGTTGCTCACTTAGAAAAATAAATGCATCCAAGGTCGGGGTTGCTCTGATGAATATGCGATTCATCATCTTTATTCATTTATTTTAGCTTAAAATCCCTTATAAAACACCTGCATATAACACTAACTCCATATTCTTACTAACTTGCATCTGTGTAAATATTGTACACTTCTTACTAATTTTAACCTAAAATAAATAAATAAAGAAAGAAAGGAAAAATAAAGAAAAGAAAATAGAAAAAGAAAAGAAAGGAAGACTGTATACAGGCTGACCCGAACCCCGAGAGAAGGTCAAGACTTGATCTGATCGATCAAATAAAGTAGGGGGAGATGAGGGTCCTTAAGCAGAAAATCAAAAAAATGTGTGTGTTGTTGTAAACACTTCTCACTTGTGTATATCTGTATAAAACTAACACTAATTTATTTGTGCATTAATTGACCTCAAATCAAATAACTTTCAAAACCAAAGTTGTAAATAAAAATGTGTCGTAATTAACAAAAACAATTGCACAATTAAATCATGTACAGAACAAAAACAACCACACTTGGAAAAAGCCACTAAGCCCTAATTGAAAAATCAATTCCGTCTTCATATGAATTCAAATTAAACCAATCTTACTTCCATTGGATTCTAAATTAAATTATCTTTAAATGGCTGTGATTTCATAATTTTTGGAGTTACGAGTAAAAAGTTGGCTTTCCGGGGTGGTTTATGCAATTTTCCTATGTATTTTGTAAATATTGTATTTGTATATATTTGAAATAGAAATAAAAAAATTAGTTAAAACACACAAAAAATCTAATTTCCTTATTTACCCTTGTATATAATGTCATATATGTATATAGTTGCTATTTTTAATTAATCATCATAAAGAAATAAAAAATAACATTTTTTTAATTCAAATAAATACAGTAACGAAAATTCAAAAAATTAGATAATTTTGTAAATAGTTTTTTCTCTTATACTTTATCTCATGTCATCTCTTCCACCAAAAAAATTCAAAAATTAATTTCAATTTTCAGCTCTCATCTCTTTATCCATAAAATTCAAAAATCAAATTTCATTCCATCTTTTCTATTTATATGGCTCCTTCTCCCTCATTCCAACTTGATCATTCTTTAGAGAGAGGAGCCCGATCTCCGAGAGAAAATTTCGTCGAGAAAGTTGCCTAGCCTCCGAGCCGTCCGGTGACAGCGAGTCGGCCTTGTCGAGGCGATCACGGTTCATTTCCGCTCCTAAGGTGAGATCCATCTTCACATTTTTTATTTTTATCTAGGTTAATCGTTGTTTACTTCGTCGTATTTTTTATTCATCATCATTTTGTTCTTCTAGATCATTAAAAAAATCCATCACGTTTTTGATCCGCCACCGACGCGATTTTTCATCTCATCTTCTCGATCTCTCTGCCTTCAAATTCTACCTCCCACGACCTATCAACTCCGACCACGCACGGTGGTCAGAGAATCAGATTCGAATCCCTCATTTCTGCCGGATCCTCATTCATTTTTCCGAGTTGTATATAAATAAAAAAAGCAATATCCATATAATTATTTTTCTTCTCTAACCTCTATTTTGCAGGAGAATAAAAAAACAATAAAAAATTATCCATTTCCTGTTTATAAAAAAACAACAACATTTTTTTTTCATTTTCCCCCTTCATTGATTACAGTAAAAACGGAATAAAAAATTCAAAAAAACACACAAAAAATCTCTCCAGTGCGCGCCCCGCCCAGCGGCAGCCCTGTGACCAAAACCCTCCAGATCGCACTCCTCCGCGCCACCCACGCGTGGGGTGAGACCCTTGCCCCTCACCAAGCCCTCCTTTCAGACCGTCAGGCGCGACACGCCTCCTCCGCGCTCTGTCCGAGCTGGCTGCCGTCCGCCAACAGCATCAACTCCTCTGCATATCCGCCCTACGGTGCCGCACCTCCCGCGGCCCGACCTTGCCGCTATCCCCACCTTGCAGCCCTCTCTAGCGGCGGCGGCGTACGCAACCGCCCCTTCGCCGACGCGGGCCGTTGCCTCCTCTCGAGGCGGTACGCGACCCTCCGCTGACCCGCCGTCCCCCGCGTTAGCGCCACGCATAGGCGTCCTTTGCTGTCGTGCCATCGCGGCGCCGCGTATCGCACCGCCAATCGCCGCAACTCCGAGTGCCCAACGGCGCCGCCACACGTGCCGTGCCCTCCGCGTCCCAAGATCCAGAGAAGGCGGTGCCCCCTGTGGTGCCCTTTGGCTTTTGAAATGAAGCAAGCAAGAAGAGCCCTAGGGCTTCTTCAATTAAAAATCGGAAAGATTGCACACAACTCCCTGAAAGTGTCACAATTTTTAAAGAAGCCCCTGCTAGAGCCTCAAGCACATGACATGCACATGATATGTGGTAAAATTGCGCTTTCTTCCTTGTGAATTATTTTTATTATTTATTTAAGGCAAGAACAAAACTTATTTACATTTTAGTCCATGTTCTTAGACATTGCATGATTCATCTATTGAAATAAATGTTTTTATTAGTCCAAAATTTCTGAGAAAATTGGATATGCTCCTGATGTGATTATCTTCTTAGTATAAAATTTTCATTGCATTTTTATTTCATTTGATATTTTTTTTAAAAAAAACAGTGTCATTTTATCTTTCTGAAATACAAAAATTCATAAATATTCAAATATTGTTCCAAAAATTCCAAAAAAATTAGAGTAATTGTATTTCATTGTCTTTTAATTTCTGACTAATTTTCACGCATATAATTATTTATAAAACCCAAAAAATTAAAAACATAAAAAATCTTATAAAAATCATAGAAAATTCTACAAAAATCCAAAAATTGCGATTTCAATTCCTGTTTGTAGATAATTGCTTCTAGTTTGTCTTAAAAATTATTGTCAAGAGTTTTGGGCATTAAAATATTTTTAAGTTGCAAATTACTCCAGGCTGTGCACATTGTCTCATTTTTCCATTGTTTGATTTTTAGAAAAATACAAAAGTGTCTGAAAATTCTACAAAAATTCTCAAACATTTCAAAACTTTTAAAACCCAAAAGTATTTTTTCTGGATTTTTCTGATCATTTTTGACAATTTGAAAAATTACAAAAAAAAAGTTGATGTGTGTATTTTTGATCTTGTGAATATTATTTTATGTTATTTTGAAAATCTAAAAAATTACAAAATCATACAACAACAACAACAAAGCCTTTTCCCACAATTAAGTAGGGTCGGCTACATGGATTCTTCGCCTCCATTCAGATCTATCTTGGGTCAATCTCGGACTTATATCCAAAAAACTAAGATCCCTTCGTATAGTCTCTTTCTAACACTTCTTGGGCCGTCCTCGCCCTCTCTTAGCCGGCTCAACATCCCACCACTCGCATCTCCTAACCGGTGCATCAGTTGACCTTCTTTGCAAATGACCAAACCATCTTAAGTGGTTTTCTCGCATCTTATCCTCGATCGGAGCTACACCAACTTTCTTTCTGATTGCATCATTCCGAATCCGATCTTTACGTGTATGTCCACACATCCATCTTAGCATTTTCATTTCTGCTACAGCCATTCTCTGCACATGTCTATGGTTCACAGGCCAACATTCAGAACCACAAAGCATAGCAGGTCTCACGGCTGCTTTGTAAAACTTTCCTTTAATTTTTAAAGGAATTTTCTTATCACAGAGAACAGCGGAGGCTCCTCTCCACTTTAGCCAGCCTGCATTTGTTCTATTAGTAACATCTCCATCAATTTCCCCATCATGTTGCAAAATAGATCCCAGATATCTAAAAGAATCTCTCTTCTGAATGTTATCGTCACCAATCTTCACCTCGATTCCTTCACCATTGCTTCCATCAAAGGTACATTCCATATATTCCGTCTTAGCCCTACTTATACGAAAACCTTTAGTCTCCAATTCATGTCTCCAAACCTCAAGCTTCTCATTTACTCCATCTATAGTCTCGTCAATCAACATAATATCATCAGCAAATAACATACACCAAGGTAACTCATCCTGAATGTGACTTGTCAACTCGTCCATTATCAAAGTAAAAAGAAATGGACTCAAAGCTGAACCTTGATGTAAACCAATGTTGATATCAAAATAGTTGGTCTTCCCCGTCGGAGTCCTTACACAAGATAAAGCCCTATCATACATATCCTTTATGAGATTAATGTATAGGACATGTACTTGTCTCTTCTCCAAAACTCTCCACAATATCTCTCGTGGGACGGAATCATAAGCCTTCTCCAAATCAATAAAGATCATATGGAGATTCTTCCTTTTATCTCTATAAATCTCCATTGTTCTCCTCAGCAAATGGATGGCTTCAATAGTTGAGCGACCTGGCATGAATTCGAATTGGTTTTCTTTTATTTGGGAAACTTGTCTCAACCTTCTTTCGATCACACGTTCCCAAATTTTCATAGTGTGACTCATCAGCTTGATACCTCTGTAATTTGAACAATTTTGAATATCTCCTTTGTTCTTATAAAGAGGCACCACAATACTCCTCCTCCAATCTTCAGGCATTTTCCTGCTTTGCCAAATAACATTGAATAGATTCGTAAGCCAGGTCAAACCACGCTCACCTAAAACTTTCCATACTTCTACAGGGATGCCATCCGGTCCAACACCTTTCCCAGGTCGCATAACCTTCAAAGCCTCATCTACTTCTTTTCTTTGTATTCGTCTATAGCATGCACGATTCAAGTAACTTTCAGTACTAGCTAGATCACCCAAAGTGATCTCTCTATTTCCTTCTCCAATGAAAAGTTTATGGAAAGATAAAGTTTATGGAAAAAATTGCAAAATCATAGTCACTAAAAATTTGAAGATCAGAAAATAAAAAAAGATAACAAAAATCACAAAAACCAAGGATAGTTGTCCTTTGAGATTCTTCTTTTCTCTTAATTAGTTTCTGAT
This sequence comes from Ottelia alismoides, assembly GCA_037367405.1. Classification (NCBI taxonomy): domain Eukaryota; kingdom Viridiplantae; phylum Streptophyta; class Magnoliopsida; order Alismatales; family Hydrocharitaceae; genus Ottelia; species Ottelia alismoides. The sequence goes on from JAZKJV010010148.1 coordinate 269,181, forward strand.
TAATTGAATAACCCTCGTGAATTATAGCCTCCCTGAGTTCGACCCTGTCCGCTATACAGGTTAATAAGTAGGAAAAAAATTGTTTGTTTGTCACAGGATTTTGGGATGACAACGATATAATTTACCATAAAATTTCCGTCCTCGAAATTTGATGGCAACAAAATGGCGCCGTTGCCGGGGAGGCACGACGAGGGTAGTTAGGTTTCTCTTTTGACCTGTTATTCTTGGTTGTAAATATCTGTTGACATTCTTGCCATTCACTTCACTGTTCATATCCACTGCATTCATTTCATCATTTTCTCATATTTGATTATTGTGTTTCTTATACATTCTCTTTTCTTTTTCTTGCGAGGGCCCGCGGAGCGAAGGAGGCGATCCTAAGAGAGCCGAAGCACCCAAGTGACGTGGAGGCGGCTTGATTCTTCACCAAGACACATGATAGTGTGAAAAAAGAGAGAAGAAAAAATGAAAGAGACGGAAAGAGAGAGAGAGAATTTTTCTAGCATTTGAACTCTTGTAAACGAACATTCATTTGTTGCGGGGTCTGTTTCGCCAAGTGCCAGTGCACTTGAGGGACCTCATCGGTTTTGTTTTCATCGCCATTAAGAAAGAGAGAGAGAGATTTTTTTCTAGCATTTGAACTCTTGTAAACGGACATTCATTTGTTGCGGGGTCTGTTTCGCCAAGTGCCAGTGCACTTGGGGGACCTCATCGGTTTTGTTTTCATCGCCTTTATTTTTCTTTGTTTCCCACGGATTTCGAGAGCCACCTATTGATTGCTTTAATTAATTTGCTTGAGCCAGGTAATTAATTAGGTCCAAACACCCCAAACAAGAATTTCTGTGCTTATAGAGTAGAGCATAATTTGGACTCAAATTAACTTGTTCTTTCCTTTAATAGAAGTTATCATTTAGGACGGTTCACTTGCATCATATAGGTTAGTTTATTTTTTTGTATTTAATTCTGCGCGGATCACTTGCATGTAGAGTGCTGGTGACAAGGTACGCATCTCTAACCCTTGCGTGCATCATCGTCTTTAATTACGCATTGGCATTTCCGATCTCCTTCCTTGTTTTCACTCACATAAGTTAAAAAGGAAATTGGACACTCAGTAGGCGATTCTTTGAAAATATTTTAACCAAGTGACAATTGCCTAAAATACAGGACTGCTAAAGAAAACTCGACCTAAAATATAGACAAGGAAAAAACATTTTTTTGGGGAGAGTAACCCTCTCATTGTAAAGTGGCCTGCGACGTCCTTAACAGATTGAATTGATTGGGGAGCCGGTAAACGGTCCGCAATTCATACTGGCCGGGAAAGATCTAACTTTGGGATTAGGCCAGTCTTTTGAGAGCATTGGGTTCCTAACAGCTCGCTTCAACCGCTCTGATATATTGTATTATCACCAAACTCTAAAATTGACAAGATAATTGAATGAACCTTCACGGTCTTCACATTGAGTTGAGTTGGTGAATTGAGGGTTTGTATTGTGTTTGCTTGTTAGTGCTAAAGATCCTTCTGTGCAATTTACTCCTTCATTCACTTTCACTTTTGCGTTGACATTCGTGCTCTCGTATCCTGCCTATTGATTTCGAAGATGTCGGATCGGAGTATTTCTCGTTTGGACTCCGCGAACTCATTCGACGCCCCGAGCCGTTCACCTTCTATTCAGGGAGACTCACTTCACGAATATTCCTCTTTCCCCACTTCACAATTCACAACGTCCACTCCATCAATTTTGAGAACTAATTGAGTATCATATATATTTTTAGAGTCAGAAGCCGGACACTTAATTCCACCAAAGGGAAAGGGAACCATGTCGGAATAGAGCGAGATCAACAATACCATGTTAGCCTCCATTCAATCAATCCTAGCACAGTTAACAAAGCAGGATACTTTTCAGGACACACTGAGAGATATGATTCTAGAGATAAGACAAGAAAGAGAAGACAAGAGAGAGGGGGATAACAGAAACCTTGGAGGTGGGAATTGGGGAGAAGAACCTCACATAGAACCTGGGGCTAAGCCTACACTGAAAGATGCCTATAATCCAGGGGTAGGACAGACAAATTCTTGGATACAAATCCCTGCGGTTCATGGGCATTTTGAGCTTAAGCCTACTATTTTACCTCTTCTCCCAATATTCCATGGAAATATTAATGAAGAACCTTATATACACCTCCAGTAGCTCGATCACATTTGTGGAACAATACACTACCCAAATGTCCCATTAGAGGTAGTGCAGATGACAGCCTTTCCATTCAGTCTGATGGGCAAAGCTTTGTACTTGTTAAATCACTTGGGGAAGGTTGTCACTACTTGGGAAGAGTTGAGATCCACATTTCTAAACAAGTATTATCCACTTGGACGACTCAACCAAATGCGATCCTTGATTGCTAATTTCTCCCAGATGCCCCAAGAGCCTATTCACGAGGCATGAGAACGTTTCAAAGATCTGACGGAGAAATGCCCCCATCATGATATTCCAAAGATCAACCTTGTACAAAATTTCTTTGGGGGTTTAGGCATTGAAAATCAGAAGTTGGTAGATGCCGCTTGTGAGGGAAGCCACTTCAACAAGGATGAGGATGTCCTTTATCAAATTTTTGAGGAGATGGCAGAAAGTTCACCAGCTCTTTCTTCTTCACGTGCTTTTCAGAAGCACCCAGTCACCACCCATGCAGTACCCCACAAGGATGTCAAAATGACGGCAACACAAGAATGGATAAGGTGGATATCACGGACTTGGACATCATTAGAGACCACCTATCCAAAGTAGACATAATTGAGAAGCGATCCAAGGAACTTGATAAGCTTCATGTGATCGAGCAGAGGACAAAGAACCTGGATAAGCTGGATGAAATAAACAAGCACCTGGAACTTATTGTGAGTACGATCAGTGCAGTCCATAGTACGAATGCTACTAGGGAGCAGACTCCTTCCACCCAACAGAGTAGTAAAGGACCATCTACAGTTCAGCATGTCTACTACGTGCAGACACCTGATCAAGCTTAGTAGCATGGACATCAGATAGTTCCGTACTAACAAGAAGTAGCTTACATTCCTGAGAAGCAGTCTCCACCTCGACCTGTCATTCAGGAGGTGAATGGTATTTGGTTCGACCGTGAGCGAAACCAGCCCCGTCTGCTAGGGCAAGGCCAGTTGGGTTCACAGCAGGGTCAAAGACCCACCCATCAGCTTCAGGGAGGCAGACAACAGCAACAGTACCAGTACCAGCACCAGCAGTTCCAGCCTCAGTACCAGTCTCCACCTCAGTTCTAAAACTGGAGACAAGGCCATCCACAACAGCAATCTATGTATTTCCCTCAGCCTAACTAGCAGCAAACTGCATATTATGGACAATATCCTTTCCCCCCTCCTCCTCATTACAGCCTCCGTACTATCAGTCTCAGCGACAGCCAGTCAATGAGCAACCAGAGGCCCCTTCAGTCAATCCATCACTGGACCAACTTGCATTGCATATGAAGAATATGAATGAACTGACTCAGCGGATCGATGACCTGACTACCACTAAGACACTAATTCCAGCACAGGTCGAAGCCAACCCCAACAATTTCATCACCGCCTTCGCCACTACCTTCACCAGAAAGATGCAGATCATCATCAGCAAGGGAGAATATACCAGTCGCAGATTCTTCCTCTTCACCAGCAACAGCATCCCGTTCTGTTTTAGATTCTGTTTTTCCATCACCTAGATTGGACAACACTATACAGACTGATTCTGGTTGTCCTCCTATACATGATGATTCCACTTGAATAAAGGAATTGAACACTTGCATGTTTATTCTAATTCTGTGCCATTTCCTTCTGCTCTCAAGGCTAAAAAAGTTCAAAAATTAAAAACAGCACTATCTGATCCCAGAGGTGGTTGAGATCTTACATAATATCTTTTTAAAGATGCCACTTCTTAAGGCCATGGAATACATGCCTACAGTAAAAAAGGGAATGAAAGAGGCATGTACCCAGAAGCGTCAACCAAGGAAGAACAGACGAAAGGAAATAGAGAAACACATCTTGACCATGGCCACAATTCATGCCATCAACAACCTTCCGCCGAAAAAGAAAGACAAGGGAGCACCTCACATCCGTTGCCATATCTTTGATCAAGAATTTGATCGTACTCTTCTCGATAGCGGTTCCTCCATTAATCTCATGCCTTCCTCTTTATTAACTGAATTCGAGTTAGGGCCTCTTAAATCTACCAGAATGATCCTTCAGTATGTCGATAGATCGATTAAGAGACCAAGAGGTATTTTAGAGGACATTATTGTAACGGTGTAGGGAATGAAATTCCCTGTTGATTTTGTTTTCATGGATATGGACACATCTGCACTGTTACTCCATACCCCCATCATACTAGGTTGATCGTTCCTCCGAACGGCTGAAGTAGTAGTTGATTATGGTACTGGAGAGATCATCTTTCACTCTCGTAGTGACAAGGTGAAATTGAGACGATCTCTGATCCCAGGCCATCACCGCCATCAGCAGCAGATGACACGGAGAAAGATATATCAGAGCTAGATGACTGTGATTTCTTGCAGAATTCAAAGAGACAGATCTTTTTACGGATTTTATAGATACCTAGGAGTTCCTTCCCCAAAAGGACTCTCTGGAAAGCACAAATCGACATGAGTTCCCTTGGTGGTCCAATTGCGATAGTTGTCGATGAGCAGTTTGAGAAGAGTTTTGAGGTCTAGATATCTGAGCCATTCATTGAATTTCCTGACTTATGCATAGATGAGAGACATCTTTCTGAGATTATTGCTGAGATATCTGAGCCGTTCATTGATAAGAATATTGAACATCCTGATGAGCCATTCCTCTCTGAGCAAGATTATTCATCGCAGATCTATCAAATATTCTATTTGCTGAGCCGTCAATAGCCAAGGTGGATAGTCTACAGAGCACAGATCACATACTGTCTACCAGTACAGTAGCAGAGGTTATCGTAGAGCCGATTCAGACCCCACCTAAGCTCAAGGTTTTACCATCAACATTGAAATATGCCTTCCTTACGGGTCCCTCCAAATTTTTCCGGTCATCCTTAGCTTGTAGTTTACCGCTGAACAAGAATCTCGCGTGCTAGAGGTTCTTGAGAGAAACTGCAAGGCCATAGGATGGAATATCTCGGATCTCCGTGGGATCAATCCAACGTTGTGCTCGCATCATATCTACCTAGAGGATGACTGTAAAACCTCCCATGAATGCCATCGCCGTCTAAATCAAAATCTAAGGGAGGTTGTCATGAAGGAGATCAAGAAATGGTGTGATGCTGGATTTATATATCCCATTTCGGATTCCAAATGGGTCAGCCCTTTACATGTGGTCCCGAATAAATCTGGGATTACGATCGTAAAGAATGACCGTGGTGAGGAGATTCTGACCCGGGTATCTACTTCACGGCGTATCTGTGTAGATTACTGACGCTTGAACTCAACCACCAAGAAGGATCACTTTCCACTACCCTTTATTGATCAAATTATTGAGAGGTTGGCAGGGAAAGAGTTCTTTTGCTTCTTGGATGGGTACTCGGGATACAACCAAGTTACAATCGCTCCTGAGGATCAGGAGAAAGCTACTTTCACTTGTCCATCTGGCACTTACGCCTTTAGACGGATGCCCTTTGGATTGTGTAACGCCCCTGCTACATTTCAAAGGTGTATGTTGGCCATTTTTGCCAACATGGTGGTTAATTTTCTTGAAGCCTTCATGGACGATTTCTCGATCTACGGGGATAGTTTTGACACATGTCTTGCTCATTTAGACCGAGTCCTTCAACGTTGTTGTGATGTAAACCTAGTACTCTCGTGGGAGAAGAGTCACTTTATGGTGACTAATGGGATTGTATTGGGTCATGTCATCTCCAAACATGGTATGGAGGTTGACACGGCTAAGATTGATGTGATTTCCAAGTTAGAGCCACCACAGAAATTGAAGCAGTTGATGTCATTTTTGGGACACGTCGGATTTTATAGGCGATTCATAAAAGACTTCAGCAAAATCGCCAGACCTTTGACTGAGCTTCTGTGTAAGGAGACTGAATTTTGTTGTCGATGAGAAAGTCCTCCTTGCATTCAATCAGATGAAAGAAATGATTACTAGTGCTCCGGTCTTACAACCACCTGATTGGTCTTTTCCTTTTGAGATCATGACAAACACATCAGATTTCGCAGTTGGAGCAGTTTTAGGACATAGAAGGGATAGGATACCATTTGCTATACACTTTGCTAGCAAGACTCTGGATGAAGCACATCGTAATTATACAGTTATAGAGAAGGAGATGTTAGCAGTTGTGTTTGGGCTAGAAAAGTTCAGATCTTACCTCATCGGCTCACATGTTATTGTGTACACTGATCACACTGCCATACGATATTTGCAGGCAAAGAAGGATGCCAAACCACGCCTTATCAGATGGATCTTTCTTCTCCAGGAATTTGATTTAGAGATACGAGATAAACCTGGAGTAAAAAACGTTGTGGTAGATCACCTTTCTCGTATCACAGACAAAGAGACTTCTAAGCAGAACTTGATTCCTATTGCTGAAACCTTTCCAGACGAGTCCATTTTGTCTGTGTCTCGCACAGCCAACCACTGCAACTCCGAGTGCCCAGCGGCGCCGCCACATGTGCCGTGCCCTCCGCCATCCCAAGATCCAGAGAAGGCGGCGCCCCGTGTGGTGCCCTTTGTCTTTTGAAAAGAAGCAAGCAAGAAGAGCCCTAGGGCTTCTTCAATTAAAAATTGGAAAGATTGCACACAACTCCCTAAAAGTCTCGTAAATTTCAAAGAAGCCCTACCAGAGTCTCAAGCACATGACATGCACATGATATGTGGTAAAATTGCGCTTTCTTCCTTGTGATTTATTTTTATTATTTATTCGAGGCAAGAACAAAACTTATTTATATTTTAGTCCTTGTTCTCAAACATTGCATGATTCTTCTATTGAGATAAATGTTTTTATTAGTCCAAAAATTCTGAGAAAATTGTGCTATGCTCCTGATGTGATTATCTTCTTAGCGTAAAATTTTCATTACATTTTGATTTCATTTGATGTTTTAAAAAATAAAAAATAGTGTCATTTTGTCTTTCTGAAATACAAAAATTCGAAAAAATTCAAATACTGTCCCAAAAATTCCAAAAAATTAGAGTAATTGTATTTCATTGTCTTTTAATTTCTGACCAATTTTCACGCACTAAATATTTATAAAACCCAAAAAATTGAAAAACATCAAAAATCTTATAAAAATCATAGAAAATTCTACAAAAATCCAAAAAATTGTGATTTTAGTTCCTGTTTGTAGATAATTGCTTCTAGTTTATCTTAAGTATTAAAATATTTTTAAGTTGCCAATTACTCCAAGCTGTGCACATTGTCGCATTTTTTCACTGTTTGATTTTTAGAAAAATACAAAAACATCTGAAAATTCTACAAAAATTCTCAGAAATATTTGAAAACTTTTAAAACACAAAGATATTTTTTCTATATTTTTCTGATCATTTTTGACAAATTGAAAAATCACAAAAAGAGTTAGTGTGCGTATTTTTGATCTTGTGAATATTACTTTGTTTTATTTTAAAAATAAAAAAAATTGTAAAATCAAAATCACTAAAAATTTGAAAATCAGAAAATAAAAAAAGATAAAAAAATCACAAAAACTAAGGATAGTTGTCCTTTGATATTCCTGTTTTCTCTTAATTAGTTTCTGATTAATTGAATAACCCTCGGGAATTGTAGCCTCCCTGAGTTCGACCCTGTCCGCTATACAGGTTAATAAGTAGCAAAAAAATTTGTTTGTTTGTCACGGGATTTTGGGATGACAACGACATAATTTACCATAAAATTTCCGTCCTCGAAATTTCGTGGCAACATGCTCTTCCACAAAAATTCTTGATTTTATGAGTTATTTAAAGTCGGCTATATTTAGCAGTTCCAATTTTAATTAGGCGATTACTGAAGTATTAAATGAGCACAAATACACGTCTACCGTCCAGTCTCAATTTCTTTTAAAATTATGTGACAAAACAGGAGGGAGAAGTTCGGGAAAAGCCGATGCACGTGAAAACAATGATGTATGCTCAATTAGAAGACTTACAATGAATCCTCACAATCTCCAAGTGGGATGCAATATAAGAATTGAAAATTTAGTCTATATGGATGCGAGCCGATGAAAAATCACACCTAGCAGAAAGTTCTATTAGCGGGAAAGAATTGAGTTGAATTTGGTTAAATTGAACGATTTAAAGTGCGTCTCAATTAAAGTGCAGTGTGGCCTTGGATCCTACGAGCAAAATCAAAATTAAAAATGCTTTAAAAGCCCTATGTGCAGGTCTATCCTAAGCGCCACTCAAGTCGGGCCCCACCCTCACCGGAGAGTGAAACATGCCATGACAAATCACATAAAAATTTCAAGGTCTTTTTTACACTCGCGAGAGTCCAAACAGACACTGCTATAAATGAGCAAATATTTACAGGATTTAAAAATTGTAGAAATAAAATCCTAAACTCTATGTTCTCTCACGACTCGACTCGATCTGAAATTAATTGCGGCTTTTCGGAAGTCAGTGAAGATGTGTCGGTTCTTGGAAAATCGCTCCACGTATGCCGGGTACCTCGCAAGAAAAATAAGAGAGAGAATGTAAGAAAGTGACTCAAAAATAGATCAAAAATAAAATAAGAAAAATAGATGTTGAAATAAAATAAATGCAGGAAAAAAATGGAATTTACAATAAAAATTCGGGGGTCAGACTTCTCGAATGCGGTAAACTGAATTACCTCTTTACCGGGTTCAGGCTGGGTTATCGGCTAATGGCTGCTTTTCTCTCAATGCCGTACGACCGGTAGGTATTGGAAGCACTCACTGAGCTTGTCTCTTCCCCGTCAATCTAGTCCCTCCTTTTCCCTTTCCAGACTCATCAATCCACCATTCCGCTGTTCTTGACCTCTCGCGAGATGAGCTTTTTCTCTTTCTAGTTAGCCCGCTACCCTACTAATATACTCCACCCTCTCTTCCCCAGTTTGTGATCGCTGGATATCGTGGCAACGTAGATCTCAGTTTATTGGATCCTGGGGAACCATCACAAGGCCGATAGAGAGGCTAGGAAGTTTGAGTGAATGATTGTAACCTGGAAGACCTTCCCTTAATCCGAATTCAAGCCCTTTGTTGACTCAGTTCGACGAACAATTGCGACGGTCAGATTGACTCCCGCCAACCTCATTATAAGGCCGGCTGGCTTGGTCGTCAGTGATACTGCTCCCTCCCTCTTACTGAACCCTTTCTCTTCCGAAAGATGTATGCCGATACCTAAGCGCTAGCCTCTCACTTACTACCAGAAAGCTAGCCTGCTCTTGGGGGTAGCGGATCGTATACGGTACTCCACGTACTGCTTAGAAGACCTGTGCCAACTCGCTAACTAGATATTTGGGGTTGACTCCATTTACTAAAGCTTGACGACTAGAAAAAAGGGTCAAAGTCAATCACCCTCAATCCGCGGCTGCATCAGACCATCACGACGAGCATGCTTGATCCATCTAATACAAAGGTCTACTGGAAAATGACTCCACGATACTGTATAACTACTCGTCAGGGAGCTTCCAGTACGGTCAAGAGGCGATTTCTCGACTGGAGCCCATCCTCCCCTCTACTGGAAAATGACTCAAAGAGACTCCTGGCGACTCTCCTGGAGTTAGACTCTGGAGAATGACTCTACTATACCCGAGTACAGTCAAGATGGAATTCCTTTCCGTCACTGTAGTTTGACTCAATTAAGCGCCAGAAAAGAGGAGGAATCGTCCGGAAAATCACTCAAATGGACTACTACTATACAACTTTGTTGCTCTATTTGGCTGAGTATTGTCTGGGACGCGGTTCTCCTCTATTCTTTTTAGGTGTCTTTCTTGCAAACAAAGAAAAGAAAGAGTCAACCAAAAGACAATGTGAAGAGTCACACCCTGCCTATATCTGTTTCGGTCCATAATCAGAATCAGACAGGGCCACGAAAAGAGGCGTCTTGTTCGTACTACTTAACTAACTAACTAAGAAGTAGAAGTGGAAGAAATTCTGCGCAATCAAGACCTGGATCTTTCTTTTCTGGACTTCCTAAGATCCCAACTATCTTTCTCCTCTATATATGTTATGTTCCAAACAAAGAAGAAAAAGGTTACAGATGGTCAGAAACCAGTAATATATATAGCCCCCCAGGGTTATATAACAATCAAGGATTTCACTCTCTTGACCGAGATGCGCTTGGAACTTGACAACAAATAAGGGCTCGCTTGCTCAAGCTTCAAAATACTGCTTGCCCTCGCTTGCCCACGCTTAGCACGCAGCCGTATGTAATAGTAATAGTAATTTCTTCAAGCCAGGGCTTTGTTTGCGGTGGTGGATGGAAGCATTTCAGATCATCTTAGCTCTTGTCCCCGCCAGTTCTCAACTCAGAATTTGAGCATTTCTCTCTCGCCTCGAGCCCCAATAGTTCACGGTCCCGTAGAGAAAGAAGTAGCCTGAGGCGACCGAGTAGGCAGCTAACCAGGGCGGCTAAAGCATGGGCTGGAGGAGTGGCGGGGGAGCCGTTTCAGTCCCACTTCCAGGTGCGAATCCTTTATGGAAAGTAGTGACAGGAGCATTTCAGATTATAGAAGAAAACCTGTGGTTGTCCTATAATAAGTGAAAGAAAGGGCCCGTCGTGAACTGCCAGCTTTTAGAAGATAATAGTTTCTCCATAACCGGTGAACAAACTCATCCTCCGCACGCTGCCTAAACAAACCATCAATGGTTGGAGGTATGTCCCGCTCCATCTAAACCTCCTATCCTAGTCATCCATGACACTGCACCTCAGGACCGTCCTTGGCCGGATCTACAGCAATTCCAGCTCCTGACACAATGTCACCTAGAAAGGTGACCTCTTTCGAACTAGCGCACTTTCTTCATTTTGCATATTGTTTATGTTTCCGGAGGTGCATCTGCACCATGCTCTTCTTCTCCTTTGGTGCAAGACATCATATCTAAAGACCACCATGTGCACCATGTCTAGATGTTCCTGTTCATCAGGTCCTCCGCGGGTGCATTGGTCAATCCGAAAGGTTAAGGAAGGTCGAACCAGGTTAAGGTTTGAAGCTATCTATATATGAAGAATGCCGGTAAAGCGCTTGCTCATACTGACTTGCTTGCCCTGCTAACCAGCCCTTGCCTACTTCTCTTCTTCCTTGAAAACCTAAATAAGGGACTGCTACTACTACTGGCCCATAAGCTGCAGAGATGTCATGATGGTGCTTACCAATAAACAAGAACTCTCACTGGCTGGTGGTCGATGTCACTGGGCTCATATAGAAGGATGCCCTGACCCGAGTCCCCACGTCCGCTTTTATCAGCCCGACGCTTTCTTCTTTTTAGAAGGGGGGTTCTGGGGGGGCCGTCCCCTCTATGCTGGCCCCGGCCGGCCCGGGCTGGCTTTTTGGGAAGCCCGTTCCCACCGCGCTCACGGCCCGGCTGGCCTGCCTGCGGTCGTGGGAATTATCCCGTTCCCTGATCCAAAAAAGGCTTGGTTGGATACGGGATCTACTCCACGAGGAGCGGTACGGACGTAGATGATATCATCACGACCTCTCTTTGCGTACCTCCCGGGATGCTTAACGCCACTTCGCCATTAGGGGGAAAGCATCCCCTTTCTGAGAGCATTTTCTTAACCACTTTCAAGTCGCGATATCTAACATCTCCAGATTGATTCTCTTCTTGACTTATTAGCCTCCTTCGACCATAACTATAGGAAAAGGGTTAATGTTCTTTTTCCTTTTGACCCTCTTCTTCTTTTCCATTTCCAAGAGATTGATTGCGGTTTCACGAGTGATATTAGAAAAGGAAGGCTTGCTCTTTCACAGTTCCGGGTGTACGAAGGGAGGCGATGATAGCTAGAATTAGTGAGTCCGGAGATTTGAGGAAGATCTTTCTCAAAAAGTGGTTGGTGAGCCTATTACATTCGAGTAGTTGGCTTAGAAAGCGGCTTGTCGAATGCGGTCCTTTAATCGCTCTTTCCTTTGGGCAGGCAGGAGGCATAAATTTTCAAACAAAAAATTAAGCCATTTGCCTCCCCGGCAACGACACCATCTGACGAATCCAATTTTGTACGTGTAAACAATATATGTCGTGAATAGATTGCTACACTTACAAATTAATATGTCATTTCATTGTAGGCGGCAATCGAAATCAGTCAAGAAAATAACCACACAAAATATTTGTCAATGTTAATTAATGCGGTCTTATGTTTATTTTACTTGGGGTAGTCCCAAGGACGAACACAAGGAGGCAAATGAACGACCTAAAATTATGTCTATCAAGGTTCATGCACGGTTTTCGAGGCGGTCTTTTTTGTAATTTTTAATGCAATAAGAGATGCAAAATGCAATTTCAGCCTATTTTAGTGACTAAAATGTAAATGTCGATCAAACAATGTCCTAAAAATACGAAACTTGGCCAAGATGTTATTTAGATGAAATAAATGCAATGTAATTTTTTTTGGAATTTTTGGATGCAAGATGATTTTTTTATAAAATTTTAAATGCGAACAAAGTGAATTTCAATATTTAATTATAATAAATTATAAACCTAAATAATTTCAAGGGATAAAATTATCTAAGATCTATCATTAGGTAATAGATCTCAGAAAAATGCTAAACCTCGAAAATGTGAGATTTAATACCTATTAAAAATTAAACATCAAAATATGCAAAATAATTTTTACAAGGCAAACTATGCATGCAAATGCAATTCTTTTTGGGCACAATTAATTAATTCTACAATCTATGATTTTTCAGGAATTTTTAGAGCAACGATTAATCAATGACAAACTTCAGAGCATAGATGGGTATGCAATTTTCCACAAAATAACTAATTATTAATTAGCCATTGATCACAAAAATATACACAATATGTGAAGAAGTAGAGAATTAAATGAGGAACAAAATGCTATTTTTGGATAATAGAAATATGCAATGTAGAGGTCCAGAATAATTAGGGAACACAAGGATATTTATGCAATATTTAAATATAAAATAAACTGCAAATGAGGACCAGAATGTAATTACCAATAAGTATGAGGATCCTCTGCAAAAGTTCTAAGGAGTCACGTACGAGGCACATGACCCTTGATTGGCTGAGCTGGTGCACAAATATGAGAGGGACCGGGGGGCTTCTTACAATTAACCAGCGGGTCACGTGCGCAACACGTGACCCCTGGAAGCTGACGTAGCCTATCGATCCCCCGCCCCACGTGCTTGGTACGTGGCGGGGGCCTCGGGTCTGGAGCCCGGCCTACAAGGGGTGGTTAGTGGTGCAACACCAATGCTTGGACAATCGATGAAGTCTCAGAAGGTGGTGTGGCTTTTGCGATGGTGGAGAACGGACGGAGCGTCAGTAGTGGTGGAGCGAGGGTGGCTTAATCCTGGCCTAGCTGCTAGCAATCCTGCTACGTTGACGGAGGCGACTCCTGGTAGGGGGCGGTGCTGCGGTGGAGTGTCGAGGAAGCTTGTGAAGGTGGAGTAGCGGTTGTCGAAGACAACGTGGAATAGCGGAGCGTTGTCGGTGGTGGAAGTCGTGGTCATTGACGTTGAAGTTGGAGATAGCGTTGAGGAGGAGACGTTCATCGTTGGCTCTACGGGAAGACCGGAGTACGACAGTAGTGGCGGTTAACGACCATGCTGCAACAGTGGCTGGAGGTGGGCCACCGGATCTCGCTGCTGAAGAAGGGGCCACGAGCTGTCTCTCTAAAGCCCTTCCCTCAATCGACGGATGGGAGCGTCAGGAGGGGCGATTTGGGTTTTATTGGGTGAAGGGTCTCTCGCCGGAGATGGAAAGGGGACTTGATGGCGATTTAATTTGGGATTAGAGGATCATCGAAATCGTAGGAGATGCGATTAGTTCGGAGAGTAGCGGTAGTGGCGACTAAAGATGTGATTGGCGGCGAGATCTGGCGAGATTTGATTGAACGGGCGGCGGCGAAAATCACGGCTGGGTGAGATACGCGGTGGAGGAGGGAGATCAGCTGATTTGGGAAAGGAGGTTGGGTGGAGACGATAACCACGGGCCGTCCGATCGACCGAGATCGGACGGTCCTTGTCAAGACACGTGGCGGCTGGGGGTGAAGGGGTGGTGCACGTGCGCAGCATGTGCACGAAGGCATGTGCCTCACACGTGCGGTTTTTTTCCTATAAAAACGAATATATAAAAACTCGAAAAATAGCTGACAAGTGGCAGCTCCAGGAGCTGCCACGTGTGAGCACCACAAAAATCAACAAATAAAAACTTTGTAAAATCCAAAATAAATAGCAAACGGTCTCAGATCGAAAAATTTCTTCACAAAGATTGCTCGTCTCGATGAGATTTACAACTTTTATTGAGATATCAAAACCAAAATCAATCAATTGCATAAAGTGATATTTTTGGGGTATCTCATGTACATAGAATGCCTTGATTTTTGGGTTTTATAATTTTTTGTCATTTTTAAAATAGATAAAAGTCCAGAAAAAATATGGTAAAATAAAAGATAAATATTTACACATTAATCTAATTTTTGAGATTTTTATTAATTAAGCAAAAGAAGGAATAAATTAAAATACGAAAAGGACCAATTTTGTACAGACAATTAGTGAAGACTCAGACTCAATTTGTTTCTTTGATTTCAAGCTCAGTTTGGATTTTTGCGCATTTTAATAAAACTTTTATCGAAGAAGATAAATGAAAAGAAATAAGCTAAAATAGGTTAATTATATACATAAAGTAATAGGTTAAAAACTTGTAAAATACAAAATGTACAAAGAAGGCCCAAAACCCAACTTTCACATATGAGATCCGATTCATTTGAACTTGGTCTTGTTTTGAAGGCAATTGAATATACATTAGTTGAAAAGTGAGTAGGATTAAAACAGACACTGGATGATCATGAAACTAGGGTTTGGGTTTTTGGTCCACTTATTTGGGTCAATGATTTTTTTTTGTAATTTTTTATTTATTCTTGTTAGTGTACACAATGGAGGTGGTTTTGTGTTATTCAGAGTTAGCATGAATGAGTTAAAAATCCAGGAAGTTAGGCTATTTACAGATCAATTTTAGTTTGGATTTTTGGTTTCTTATTTGTGCAAAATCAAGTGATAAAATGCACTTCTTATTAAAACATGCATGAATGCTAATTATGCTTAATAAATGCAGAAATGGAGGGATTTGAGCTTCATTAATGAGATTTAGAGTGATGAATATGAGATTCATCAATACTCCATCTCGCATTCAAATTTTAATTATTTATTTTGAATCATGATCACATAATTAATTCTTCCAAGAGAATTATAACTTTATTTATAATAGAGTGTTTATTTTATTTGGATCTAATTAATTTAATCATATTAAATTAATTATCATCATCCAATTCAATCAACTAAGAAACATTTAGGATTTTCTTGATATTACTATATAGTATACTTCCTCACAAGTACGCATTATTTTGTATTTAATAATTAGAGTACAACTTGACTTACTCATATTATCCTTTCCTCAAAAATGGATCCGACGAGTACACTCGAATTATGTTAGCAGGGAGCATTTCCATGCAAGGATCTAATTAGCAAACCAAGCCAGCATACTCGGACGAGACACATTCACCATTACGATTAAGAACAAATACAAAATAATACTAATGTTCTTGTGGTTTTATCGATCAATTTTGATTACCGACATTATACTATATAATAATCACTCATAAATGTTGTGCATCTTGAAATAATATTGAGATCCTAAAATTTCTAAGCATATCAGGCAACCATATTTTGCATGGCCAGCAATGTTTAATCAGTTATTTTCATAAATATTAAGCATCGATTTGATCAAGGAAAATTCATAATTTCAATGATTTCTATTGAATTATAAACACATTATGCAAACGAGATTTGATGATGCAGACATCATGTGACCCATCTCCACTAAATATGGAATATCTAGGGCAAATAGAGTCGGAATTGTGTGAAAAAATTTGAATAATTTTCTGGTTTGATTCTCTAGTTAATCCAATAGTTTATTTCATCTTTCAATATGGTAAAATAGTAAGCAAAATTAATTTCTTACAAATTAATGAATACATGCAAAAATAATTTTGTAGCAGGAGCTCTTCGAATTTTAATTTTATACTTTTGGTACCAATAATAGGCTACTATTTTTCTACATATTTGGAATTTCTAAATGCTTTAGTAATAAAAAACATGCCCAAATAGTGCACAAACAAAAGGTTTTTATTTTAGCGAAAAACTAATTCGAAACTTGCATCTCGTGCAAAATATTGAGTCCCCATGCATCCAATATACAAAACCTAGTTCACCTAGGGTTTTGGATCATATCAAAAACCTTGAAAAAGGCTCTGATACCACTCGAAGGCTATGGTTTAGGCCTTAGTGCATCATGAAAGCGTGAAAATCGCATCATATGCGACTAGTCATACTAGTTGCTTGGGGTAGCATAATTTAAAAAAAAAATAAAAACCACATGATTTGAGAACACTTATCGAATCGTTTCATAAAGAACACAAATAAGATATGTGAATACCTCTTGAAGCATGGTTGTGATCTAAGCCTCTAAAGTAAGAGACCGCATGTCTCACGTCTAACTCAACGGATAAGACACTTATGAGCGCATTGATAGGACATGTTGTTCTTGCAATCCTGGATGTAGATACAAGATATGAATCTCCTAATTTCGACACATGAAATACGAGGTATTCTTCATGTGCAAGAAGCACTGAGGAAGATGAGGATCCACAAGCGGTCGAAGCGGTAGCACGGCGATGTAACAATTCCCTCTAGGTCAAGAAGTGGATGGTCACTCTTGAGAGAGAGGGGGGGAGTAAAGAGAATGAGAGAGAGAGAGAGAGACATAGAGAGCTTGTGAATTATGTTGTGTAAAATAATATCTAGGGTCGCCTCTTCTTTTATAATATTTTGGGAGTCCATGGATCGCAATCCACATGCTACACAAAATCAATAGGTGAGATTGATTTGTATTTTCTTTCAATGGCTATGATTTTGTTGTATAATTTTACAACAATAATTAATTTAAATATATTGAATAATTATCAATATATATTAATTCGCAAATTAATACACTTGAAGGATTGGGAAAGGAGGCAAAGCTCCTTCCAATTAAAGGGAGGCGACAACCTTGATTTAGGACTCAAGGGTGGTCGTCCAGCCTCCCTTTGTGGAAGGGCTTCCTCTTTTCCAATCATGTGAGATCAAGTATCTCACATAATACTTCATTATTACAACAAATTTTATTGCAAATTATTTCACGAAAATAATTTGAAATTATTTTGTGATAATTTAAATCATACCATTAGAATTGTGAATCATATTCACACACCTAAAATAAAAATGTTGTATTTTCAATTAATTGTCCAATGTTAATCCAATTCATATAAACATTTAATTTGTAAGTACTATTTACAAATATCTCTCTAAATTTTATAAATCACATTTATAATATATATGAGTAATATGATAGTACTATCTACATTATTCATATCCCTGATAATTAAATCACATTCAATGATCTTGGATCATCATTCTCATTTATCTAAATAATTCAGATCATATTCACATTATTTATGACAATTAAATCACATTTAATTATCAGTTTCTCAATTTTTAGATATACAATTCAATAATGGAATTATTCTTTAACTCTTTCAAGAATAATGCGCTTTTTCCGCAAATACTTGGAGATAAGGACATGGCGATTGTGCGTTCCACGTATAGTGATTTAGATATTGAGATCATATCTCAAATCCAGATCTTAGGGATCTCTCAAAGATACTTGATTGAATCAAATCCATAAATTTAATCTTCTCATTGCATCTGAATCATATTCAGATCAATGTACAACATTGGGACTAAGATTAGATCACTTCTCTACTGAGAGGAGTCACTAAAATCCAAACCTGTTTCATCACTCCCTCAGAATGGAAGCATCGTGGTTATACAATTGTTTATTATTACATCACTCTCACGTGTTCCTAATACCGTACATCCTGCATACTAGAAGACTAGAATAAACCTAAAGTTTTAGATCGCTTTTTGATAGTCTTCTTCAGGGTTTTGTCATTATGATTCTCATTCAGTCATTGGGAGTTTGTATCGATTATATGTTTTCCAAAAGCATATATCATACCTACAAATTATCGTCATGCTTCCAAAGCAAGACGACCATGCATGGAATTTGATTGGTCTCAACACTTCATGAGTGAGCTCATGCCATCCGGTTCAGTAGTGAACATGTATGATCCCTTTGAGAGATCATATTACTCATATGCGCTCGTACATACACTAGTTGGCCAATGCGTAGACCTTTATTAGATCATCAACCTAAAGGTCTACCAAATGTGCATACTCAGACGTATACAAATACATCTGTCTCCTATCATAGGATGCATTCTTATATCGTGATAGTATGTGACATAGGTCTTGGTTATCTCAATCTCGTTAAATCAACTCTTTGACCTAACTTACCTGAAACCTCTGAATCTCTATTCCTATGCAGAGGACCTGCATCAAGAGGTCAGTCATATATCAACCTTTAGATAAGGATTGCCATCTCCTTCTCAAGCTAGAGACCATCTCTTAACAATCATTTTGATGGTGCTTGATGATTCCTCAATCTAACTCTTTAGATTTCATCCTTAACCATTGAATCAACAATTGTATGATCATTAAGATGGCCATGATACATAACCCTAATTGTACTAAGGGACCTTATAGCGCATTCATTCATTTAATGTCAGACACAGAGTGAAATAAATCAATAACTTTTATTGATATATCAAATATTACAATAAGATTTATTTCATGAATAGTTCTCCTCGGTCTCACATGGCTAACAACGATATCTATCATTATTTACATACGAGAAGCACAAAGAAGAGGATGATCTTCTTTTCCATGATGCCTTGCCTATGAAGAGAAGAATATAGGCTTAATGATGTCCATGTAGGGATATTGAAGAGAGAGAGAGAAAGTAGATGTATATTCTTCTTTTCTTCGATTATCAAGGCAATATAACTTTGGTGAGAACAATCATGCACTTGGAAGATAAGATTTTCCCTCTTTTATATAGGAAGTGTGGACATCTACGAATCTTACTCCTCATAGCACATGTCCACCTTTCATCCCTTGGATGGTTGATCAATGGTTATGATTAAGCACTTATTCAAGAAAAATAGGACTTGGATTATATATTTTAACTACCATTTAAATAGAGCAACAAAATCAACAAAAATTAGGAGAGCCTAATCTCATTAGGACTCTCATGGCGGACATCGATGCTTTTCCAAGCATGAATGCCCGCCTTGTCCTAATTGTTCTTGAAGTTGTTTTTAATTATCTTAATGATAATCTAATTATCATAATTGGTCATTATGAGAGAACCGTTGTAACTTATGAGTTTTATTCATAAATCCGATTTACATTTAAATTCCAATGTGAATCATGTTTACATAAGTGCCTTGAAATAGTTATATGAATAATATTCATATAAATATTAATTATTATGAATACTTATTAATATGAAATAATAAATAATATTTGTGAATCATATTCACGAAAAATCATATTGAAATTTAATTATGACAATAATAATTATTATCTCAATTTTGACATCACATAGTATGAATCCTAGTCAAATTTGGACTCGTGAGATACGAATGCAGATACTTGGAGTTAGTTTCGAGGAAATCATACTATACAAATATAGTGACTTGAAATGTGGATAATTATCCAATTTCAATTTTATACCTCTTTTAGTGAAACGTAATATATTATATATTTGAGCTCGAGCTAAAATGTTTACACTATGTGAGCTCAATGAAAAGCATTACACTCTCTATGAGTTCAATAAATGAACACAGTGATGACACTCAACTTCCTACTCTACTTCTAATTATAGTCCAAGCTATTCTAATCTTAGAAATAAGCATAAGAAGTGTGTTCATGTCCATGTCTATTGCCATTATGTTTCCAACATAGACACTGAAATTGGGATTGGAAATGGATATTGGAGTCAAATGAAATGAGACTTAATCCAATTAATTCTCTTATCCTTAAGACACTAAGTGGAGTCACTAAAATCCATCTAATTTCATCATTCTCTCGGAATGGAAATGTCATGGTGGATGATCTATTCACCCTTCATACTAGAAGACTTTGACATACTTGAAATTAAAAGCCTAGTTTGATTGTCTTCTTTGGGACATATATATATATATCATTTAATAATTGTGCAACAATATTAATCATATAGTTTCCATAATCATATATTAATATCTCGAATTTGTGCCTTGTTTCATAAACAAGATGACCATGCATGGATTGCTTTACGCCCATGACAAATCCCTAATTTATCATCACTATTTGTAGATATTATCCCTCTTACTTAAGCAATTCATTAACATTAACTAACAATTAATCTAAATTAATAATTAACCTCTTGCAAATAATTAATACTAATTGTTGTATAGAAATAAATACTTTGTTATGCCCTTTATTTCATGCTTTTCTTTATTAAAAATCAAATAAAAATTAGTTTAATATTGTATATATTTAATTTAATAGTAATTATAAATAAAACTATAATGGTATAATAATAAAAGGAAAATAAAAAGAAGTATTTTTATTACTTTAAAAATACATGCAAAAAGTATTATGTACATGTGATGTAATTTTACTTTGAGTTTTACATGAAAGTTGTAGATCTCGACGAGATCTACAATATGTTGAAGACCTTTTCTAATTTCACATCTATCTATTTTGTATATTTTACATTGTTTTCCGATTTTTCAATTTATTTAATTGGGCTACGTGGATCACTCTTGGTAAGCTACTTGGTTGGCTCTTTACTCCAACTCACATGTGATCAGGATTGTTTGATCATCTTGATCAGACAACTACGTTTCAATCCTCCGCACCCTATTTCCAGCTGCTTGATCGCATTGATCAAGCGCATCCTAACCGCTGATGAGCACCCTTTCCTCCGCCTTTGGATCCTCATAGAGTGGTCGGGGAGTCATCTCCAAGCTCCGTATTCCTCATTCTCTAAGGGACGCGAGTGAACCAATTGCTAACTTCAACCATTTTCCTCGACGTTGTCAGCCAACATCTCATCTTGATTCCACCACCATCGTCTTCACATAACATCCAAAACCTAACTTCCCTCTTACATTAACTACCTTGGTAACTGGCAGTGGCTGAATCCATCGCATGTAACTTAACTTCCACCCATTCTCCATCTTCAAATAATGATCGTGATGCTGCTAAAGATCGGGTTGCGGTTTTAAATGAGAGTGTTGTCGGTGTAGAAAACCACAAAGAGATCCTAGTCGATCAAACGAAGATCGGTTTTAAAAAACCTACACTATTTATTTAACCAGGTAAGTGTGCCTGGGTCGAACTCAAGGAGGCAGAATAGGGTATCTTGAATTTTTTTATTGAAAATATATTTTTGTTATTATTTTATCTCTTCTTAAAGTGATTGAGAAAACATGATATTAATTTTTGATTTTTTTTAAATTTTTAATTGATTTTACATTTTTCTAATTTTTATTTATTTTTCAAAGTGATATTTTTCAAACAAATTTACCTACAATATAATATGTGAAGAATATGTTAGAATATAGATGATATTATATAATAGGTAAATCAATTGGGCACGAGCTCGATGAACACTCGAAAACAAATCAAGATGGAGTCGAGATTTGTAAAATCAAAACACGATGAAAAAGCGGCGAAAATGCACGAAAATTATTGAAAAACCTTGCGGAGGTAGTTGTATAACTACCCCAAGAAAATCTATGGAAAATACTATCAAAAATGTGTCCAAAGTCGCCTCACAATACATGGGTAAAAATGTAAGCAAAAGAATAAAAGTTCTGCAAGAAGGTCCTCTGTCAGGGACTGTTCTGTAACAAAAATACGAATTATTGCAATTAGGTCCCTGCGGAGGGACCTAACAATTCCTGGAAAGCTCTGGAGCGGTCTGGAAATCTTGGAAGTCCTTTGGGTTTAGTCTGCAATTTCTTCACTGTTTCGGCTTGGATGGCGGAGATTAGAGGATAAGGCGTGATATGGACCGTTCACGCCTACCACATGTCGACAGCCTGTACACTGGGTTGTTCTTGAGGTTCTTCAGGTCCCTCGCGCGGCTGGCGAAGGCGGTGTCTTCTCCAAATTCTTGCCGGCGACTGGAGTGAAACTTGGGCCTCCTGCAGGGCCAGAGGGGTGGCACCTCCACCCCTCGAGCTCTCCTGCGGGTGAGCACAGATAGAGGTGGTGAATGTTGGCGAGACGAGGCCGATGAAGATGGCGATCCTCTTCTCCTGGAGACTGATGGAAGGTTGTTGCGCCTTCTTTGAATGACTAATGCATGAAGAATAAAGGCTCCAAAAGCCTTGTAACTGCTCCAGATGAAAGATGGATCTGCAAAGATTCAGTATACATGCTTGATTTGCAATGAAATCGGCCAATGAGTTAAGTTTTTGCAAGATCAAAATGTGCTTCCAGAATAGATGAAATATGCGTGTGAATGACAATGAAATGAGACACGATTTGGATTGAGTTATGAAACGAATTCGGGAGTGAATATGATTGTGCGTTTAAGCTAGATGATTAGATTGACTAATTACATGATCAACCACGCTTATCGTGGCGTGAATGTCAGGAAATAAATTGACGAAGATGGATGAGTAGATCTGGAAAAGTAGAGGTGTATTACCTCTGGTAGTTGCCTCGACGGTCGATCTTTGCCGGAGCTGAACGCGCGCGCGGCGGCGATGCAAGGCGGAGCGAAAGCCTTGGAACTCCTCCCCGATGAGTCTTCTCCCACGCAGGCACCTTCGATCAGAGCTGTCACCTCCTGGGCGAGCGGAGCGAGGCGAGGAAGATAGGGTTCAGCCACTGGAAGTTGAGCTTGAGGTGGATATGAGGGAGTTAGTTATAAACCGCCAACTTTGGTGGTATATATAGGGAGATTTCTTGAGCGTCAAGCTTAATCTAAGGGTTGGCGATGAAGAAAGCTGTTAGGAGAATAGATCCAAGGGATTAGATAGCCTGAAAAGGTTATAATGTACGCATGGAAATTTGGTGAAGTTGGCCGGTTGAAACAGAAGTCAGTACTGACTTCTTGGAGAAGAAGCACCAAGTGCTGACACGTGTCAACACCTCGTTGGCCAGATGTGAAAATTACTTAGAAATTCAATAATAAATATTAAATAACATTATTTTAATTAAGTGTAAAAACAAGAAATGTAAATAATTTAATTATCTAAATTATAGATTGATTACTTTTTATAAATAATAAATATTATTCAAGATATAATTATTATATTAATAAATAAGTATAGATAAATAGGTTTTGGATTTTTAAATTAATAAATAAATAACTAAAATTAATTTTGTATTTTTTTAATTATTAGAATAATTAATAAGGGTTGTGTGAATTTTTAGGGATTTTAATAAATTAATTTACATATATTAATAAGTACATGTATACATTATATAGTTCAATTTCATCTATAATTTAGTGTTTTTGATTTAATTAAAATAATAAATAAGCTCCAAAAATATGAAATAAATCAAGGTTAATTTACAAGATCATGAAAATAATTAGAAATTATAAAATTAATAAAAATATAAATAATGTGGTCTACATAAAATAAATAGGCCAGAATCCCCGTTGTCATTTGGTCCCAAAACCGACTTTTTTGCAAACGGACTCCGAATTCAATGAACCCCTCTATTAATTAGATAATATTATTTTATGAACTTTAAAGGTGAGTAGAGTGAAATTGGAGTTCGTATGAAGAAGTTATGATGTTCGGAAGTTGAGATTTTGACAATTTAAAAGATGAATTTCTTGGTATATATACAGGGTAATATTTTTAATTTATTTTTATATTTTATATACATTTTTATAAGTATTTAGGAAAAGAGTTTGGTGAAAAATATGTATATATGAATTAATTAAAAATCAATGAAATTTTGTATTAATTTGATAAATAATGAGACATGTGTGAAGTGTGTTTTAATTTATTTTTATGGTTTTCTTTCCTTATCTTCTCCTACTTATTGGTTTGTCGACCAATTCATGCTGACTTGGTCTCGGGGTTTAGGTTATATAAATATACCTTGCAGTTATATTTATATCTATAAGTCATATTGTACATATATTCATATTTACAATCCGCCTTCTTTTCTTTTCTTTTATTTTTATTCTTTTATTTATTTACTTGTATTTGATGCTTAAAAGTGCATTCTTATTCATGAATGAGGTTTTGTTAAAAAGATAGGAATTAATGTATATTTACATATATTTGTTAAGGGTTTTAAGACAAAATGTGACAGAAAAGTTAATGAATCATGGATTCATCAACCCCTTATACTTAAACTTTGCTAGTCCCTTAGCAAACACTTATTTGAAAAATAAGGAAAAAATAAGAAAGTTAGAATGAATTTGTTTTCCTAAACCAATTCATGAGAACAGACAAATGACACAGCTTGATCGGGCCAGAAACAAGCATTTTGTCGGATCCTTAACTAGGATTAGGATTTCATCCCCAACAGTCTTCAAGTTCCACAAATCCTTATTCGAGATCACTTCATCGGCTAGTTCAGACTTAGTTATTCATATCGCAAAGTCTATCATCTTTGAAGTCAATTTGTACAGTGTGTGAATTGATTTAGCTCTTCCTGCTTAAAGAACCGAAGAAACCGTCCATCCCGGCTATACACTTCTCTTGCTTCCTCATCCAACTGCTATTTCCTCGGGGAGGGAGGTATTCCCTTCTGAGGTCAGTTCGTGCTATGTCCACAATTGAACATAGAGAGAAAATAGAAGAATGAGAAAAGAAGTGGAGTGCGACCAGTGTAGACGCATCTCCTTGTGAATCTTAACCGGTGTAGCTAAGTCTCCACTAAGATGTGCATGCATTTTTGGTGGAAGCTTGGACCATTGTGGTCGTATTTGTATTTGGTGGCTTCTTCTTTGATTTGACTTTGTAATTTTCTTGCACTGCATTCATCTCTTTGTGCCTCGACGGATATATCATCTTTTGTTCCGTCCCTTTTTTGAGGTCTTAGAAAAATTGTGTCAGCAGATCCTTCCCTCATCCGAAGCGACTATCGCAACCCCAATCTCTCCCGTATTTAGACGTCAATGCTGCAAAGACAAGGATAGAAACATACTACCAAGATGTACTGACCTTCGTAACTCTATGCAAGTCGAGCTAAGTGTAGAGTGCATGTGTTCAAGATTGGTTCACTGGTGCAAAGTTGTACGGATGACACCAAATGGTCTACTTATGCACATATGAATTGATTTCCCAAATAGAGTCTTATGGAACCCAAAGATTTTAAGTCAAAAGACCGGAAGAGTCTAAATTCCAGATCCTAACTAGGCTCCTTACAATGGAAGTTAAAAGCCGTGATCAAGCTCCATCCTTTAGATTAGACTCAATCTTTAATTCCAGAAATCAAACTTATTCTAAAAAATGCGAATACAAATGCAACCATGATTTTGTGAAGTCTATTTTCTGTATTTTACTCATTTTTATGGATTTTAAGGCTTTTGTAATTTTTACGACTTTTAGGACTTTGTATTTTTTTATGGATTTTCTTATTTTTATCAACAAATTTTTTCTTTATACACGAATTTTACAAGATATTTATTGGAGTTAAGTTTCTAATGTATTTTACAGATTTTATCTACAGAGAATTTTACAATAATTACATAATTTTTACACATGTTTAATAAATGAGATTTTAAGTAATTATTATACAAATTTTAAGTATTAATTTTAAAATACATATTTTAATTGCAGATTTTAAATACAAAATTTTAAACATATTTTACTTATTTACAATGGTTTTATAAGTAATATATATATATATAAATGGATTTTAAATTAACCCTCACCCACTTTTTATGGATTTTATAGATATAGAAAATACATAAAAGTACGAGTTATGGACAAAAGTATATATATAATATATACACACCCCCTATACTTAGCTTGAGCTATGTCCTCATAGCGTCAAAAGAGAAAAAAGAGGACATAACTCGTGCTAAGTAAAAGTGGGTGAAAAAGAATATAGGAAAACAAGTCAGTCAACCCTCCCCCTATACTTACGATCAAGTAATCGTAAGTATAACGGGAGAGCAAAAACGTGATGACTGAGTGAAAAGAATATATAACGAAAGATCAAAAGGAATAAAGAATACGAGATCATCGAAATCACTCGGTCCCCCCTATACTTAGGATAAGGCATCCTAAGTATATAAAAGAATGTATCCAAAAATCGGGGACCAGTGATTTATGAAAAATGAATGGATATACAAAATAAATAGAACAAAATAGAAAACGTGAATCAACGGGCAATCAGTCCCCCCTATACTTAGGATATGATATCCTAAGCATAAAGACGAGCAAAAATGGGTATGATTGTGGTCTACGAAGAATATACAAGTGTTGTGGATCTCCAGAAATCGAATGGCTCAAAAGTATTTGTACAGGATGAGATGAAGTGAAAGAATAATCACGAGTCATGTACAAAATAGATCACTTCAATACGGGCCAGATGATCAGTAGTCTCTACAAAGTGCTTCAGCATCTGCCCATTAACCACGAACGGTTCTGCACCAGGTGACTCATCTGATATTGCTATAATTCCATTGTCTTGCACCGTTCTGACTATGTAAGGTCCTTCCCACTTGCTTTTCAATTTGCCAGGAAAAATTCTCAATCTTGCATTGAACAACCAGACTTTCTGCCCATGAACAAAGAGCGTGTGCCGAATATGTCTGTCGTGCCATTTCTTCACTTTGTGCTTATAAATGAGAGTGTTCTCGTATGCTGGATTGCAAATATCTACCAGCTCATTCAGATCTATCTTTCCCTTGGCTCCTGCTTTCTGTGCATCAAGTAAAATTTCTCGAATAGCCCATTCAGATTTATGCATGATCTCTACGGGCAAATGGCATGGCTTTCCATAAACCAATCTGAATGGTGAAGTACCTAAGGGAGTTTTATATGCAGTACGATATGCCCAAAGAACCCGATCTAGAAGCTGCGACCAGTTCTTCCTATTCGGTCCTACTAATTTCTGCAGAATTGATTTCACCTCCCTATTTGAAACTTGAGCCATGCCGTTAGTCTGTGGGTGGTAAGGAGAAGCTACTCTGTGATCAATGCCGTATTGCTTCAGTAGCTTTTTGACCTCCTTATTAATGAAATGGCTACCCCCATCTGAAATAAGAATATGTGGGATCCCGAACCGCGAAATAATGTGTTCCCTTAGGAACCTGCAAACTATCTTACTGTCTGCGGTTCGTGCGGGTATAGCCTCCACCCATCTACTAACATAATCTACAGCGAGAAGAATGTATTCAAAGCCGTTGCTTGAAGGGAATGGTCCCATGAAATCTATGTCCCATGCGTCAAAGATCTCGCAAATGATGACGGGTCGCATTGCATCTCTAGCACTGACTGTCCCTACTGCTCTCTGACAATCCGGGCAACTCTTCACGAATGTACAAGCATCTCTAGTAAGAGTTGGCCACCATAATCCGCTCTGAAGTACCTTCTGCGCTGTCCTCTTTCCCGAGTGATGTCCCCCTGCCTCTAAAGAATGACACAAAATGAGGACACTATTATATTCCTCCTGAGGAATACAACGCCAGTAAACACAATCCGGTCCTTCACGAAAAAGAATCGGATCCTCCCAGTGGTAGTATCGTGCCTCAGAAATTAATCTATCAACTCGATTCTTTGGCCAACCCTGAGGACTTTTCTGTGTAACCATAAAATTCACTATATCTGCATACCATGGAAGTTTGGTAACCGCAAATATGCTCTCGTCAGGAAATCTCTCTGTAATCTCTGGCGTGTACTTTTCCAAAGGCTGTTCTATCTGTAATCAGGAGAGGTAATCAGCTACCACATTCTTTACCCCAGGTGTGTCTCTAATGTCCAAATCGAATTCCTGAAGTAATAGAATCCATCTAAGAAGGCATGCCTTGGCATCCTTCTTTTCCATCAAAAACCGGATAGCTGAATGATCTGTGTAGATTGTGATTTTAGATCCAAGAAGATAGGATCGGAATTTATCTAAAGCGAATACCACTGCCAACATTTCCTTTTCTATCATTGTGAAATTACATTGAGCATCATCTAAAGTTCTGCTGGCATAGTCGATAGCAACATGAAGTCCATTCCTCCTCTGTCCTAATACAACCCCGACCACAAAGTCTAAAGCACCCGTCATGATCTCGAAGGGCAGAGACCAATCAGGCGGCTGTAGAACAGGAGCACTGATAATCTTTTCTTTCAATGTGAGGAAGACATTAATACATTTATCATATAATAAGAACTTGATGTCTTTGCCTAATAATTCAGTTAACGGTCGGGCAATCTTGGAGAAGTCTTGGATAAACCGTCGGTAAAAACCAACATGCCCGAGAAATGACCGTAATTGCTTGATGTTGGATGGTGGTTCGAGTCACTTGATGATATCCACCTTGGCAGGGTCATCCTCCATGCCTCGCTGGGAGATGACGTGCCCAGCACGATCCCGTGTGTAACCATAAAATGGCTCTTTTCCCAAGATAGAACGAGATCTACCTCACAACATTTTCAAAGAATCTGGTCTAGGTGCACTAAACAGTCATCAAAGGACTCACCATAGACTAAAAACTCATCCATAAAAACTTCTAGAAAATCACTGACCATGTCCGCAAAAAATAGCAAGCATACACCTTTGGAAAGTAGCCAGGAGCGTTGCACAATCCAAAGGGCATCCGTCTAAAGGCATACGTGCCGAACGGACATGTAAAGGTGGTTTTCTCCTGGTCTTCAGGAGCAATTATTACCTGATTTTATCCGGAGTAACCGTCAAGGAAACAGAAGTACTCCTTTCCTGCCAACCGTTCTATGACCTGGTCTATAAAAGGCAAAGGGAAGTGGTCCTTCTTCGTCGCGGCGTTCAATTTTCTGTAATCAACGCACACCCAACTACGAACTGGTTAATCTCTTTGGAATCTCCTCTCCACTCTTATTCTTAATCATCTGAATTCCCGACTTCTTCGGGAAAACATGTAATGGGCTGACCCATTCAGAGTTGGAGATGGGATAAATGAAGCATGCATCACACCATTTCGTAATCTCTTTCTTGACAACTTCTCGTAAAATCGGATTCAGCCTACGCTGAAACTCTCTGGATGGTTTGCTGTCATGATCGAGATAGATATGATGAGAACACAAAGCAGGATTAATCCCGCGGAGATCGGATATAGTCCACCCAATAGCCTTACGGTTTCTTTCTAGAATCTCCACCAGATGAGATTCTTGTTCGTCGGTCAAAGATGAGCTGATAATGATCGGAAACTGTCGATGTGGACCTGCAAGGAATGCATATTTCAAGTTTGATGGCAGTGTCTTTAGTTCTGGTAAGGTAGATCCTGCTCTGCTAAAGCTTCATCCATATGTGCATTGGGATCTGTATCGGTTGCGGATTTATCTGCGATTGGTTATCCACCATCTCAATGTGCTCTAGAGTCAGACTACAAAAGATGTTCAAAACATCATCCGACTCGCTACTATGCTCACTCTTAGAATGACCAGAGGGAAAACAAATCAGCTAAATGAAATTCTATCTCTAGATCATATTAAATGGAGGAATTGTGTAAAGTCTCTGAATCTGAAAGGTCTGCAATAAACTCCTCAGAAGTCTGATCCCTTTGCTTCTCGTCATCCAGACTAAAATATAAAGTACCTTCTGAAGAATCGCCAATTGTAGTCTCGTGCCCGTCCTCTGCTAAGCACTCTTGGGTCTCTACTTGATATCTTTCGAGGTTCTCAAGACGGACCTCATCCATGTAATCGCAGGTGGCTAAAGAACTCAAGAAATCATAAGATGCATTACTAGATGTGTTTGAATCTCTCGCCATCTCTATATGTACCTTCTCACCCTCGACCGAAAAGATACCTTCCATGTATCATAATCGAAGAGAGCCTTTGTAGTTTCTAAGAAAGGCCTCTTGAGAATAATCGGAGTAAGGTGTAACTGTGTAGGGAAATCCATGTCTAGGACAGTAAAGTCCACTGGGAATTGCAGACCCTGCATAGTTACGATAACGTTCTTTAGTATACCCTTAGGTCTCTTTATGGATCTATCAGCAAACTGAAGGATCACGTGGGATTTCTAAAGAGGACCTAACTCGAGCTTGTCGAGTAAGGAAGATGGTATCAGATTGATCGAGGAACCGTTATGTAAGAGAGTGTGATCAAATTTGGCATTTGCGATCTCGCATCTGACATAATGTGCTCCCAAGTCCTTCTCCTTCGGTACATGTAGCCTTATTCAAAAGACGTTTCTCTGTATGGGATCTCTTTTTCCTACACGTGATGCATCGGTTCTTCAATTGATTCTTAAGCGTAGGAAAATGATCCAAGGCATCATGAAGCGGGATCTTCAAAAAGATGTGATCTTTCAATAATCACTCGATTTCTGGAGTGACAACATTCTTTTTGGTGTTTTTCTTTCCATTCCTGAACAGAGCGTCGGAAAAGGGACAATGTTAGGAGTAAGAAAATCAGAGTTTTTATTGATATCGAAATCAATATGTACATCGAGAGTTTCATAATTATGTATGAAACACTCTAAAACAGGGGAAGACATATTTTTGTTGGGAGTATCTGCATGGTCTGGCGTGATATCATCGTCTGAATCGCCTGTGTCCATGTCAATTGTTTCGACTTTTAGGCGCGTGCCTCACATTTGCGCCTATGGAGAATTGCATTTCATCCCCACTGACTTCTCTTATTTGAATAAATGCCCTCGTGCAAGGGGTAAATATTAAAAGATGAGTGGTGATTTCTATTATTTACAATTCGGTCCTTTTAGGGACCTATATGTTATGTTTTCTGTACTTTTATTGAAGTTTTTATTACATCTATACCCTTTGCGTAATTGTTGAAAAACTTTTACATGTGAACCCCAATTGAGATGATTTAAATTGCAATGTGAAGTTTTTTCGTTATATTTATGATGGCTTGCTTTATTCTTTTATTTGAAATTTTATTAATGATTAATTCATCAAAAGTAACAAAGGTGTTATTTTTCATATTAAATGTACATTATCTTTTGAACAATTAATTAATCGAATCTTGATATTGATTATTAAAATATTGCTCGAGATTTAAGGCATAAGTTAATTGTCTATATGCATGTTTTCATTTAGTTCCTTTTGTTCATTATGTTGATTATTTAACATGCATAAAATCAACATGAAAATGCATTTTGTATCATTTACCACACTTCATTCTTTTGATCTAGATAAAATCATTAATCACTCAACATGGATATTAATACTTAGTTAATTATGTTGATTGCCAGTGTCCTTGTGTTCAATATAAGGCTTATCCAAGATAAATTTAAGCCAGGTCCTCTTTACAAAGATCTTCTAAATTGGTTCTGATTAGTTGCTAAGTAGTTGTAGTACAATGTATTATTATTAACACATCCACTTAGCTATTAATCATATGGCAACATTGGTGGGGACACTGTTTTGTTGATATAATTAATTAGATTTACTATTTTGTTTAGTTGACTATATATCATTCAGGTCAAAATGTTTCTTGTTATATTGTTGCATTATTTTTGACATGTTGTTTTTTGCTATTTTTATTTTATAGACATCTCTTTGATATGGAATTAATCAATTGATTTGTGGCAGTGCCTGTGATTCGAGGACATTCGCAATAAAGCAGAGGTGAGGAGCTGGATGTTTTAGGTGAGAGGAGTCGCAAAGTCTACCTAAAAGAAGCAAAGACTCGCTATTTTGTTGCCTGTGGTTTTTTTGTATATATGTATGTGTTTATGTTTTTACAGTGGTTCTCGATCAAGAACTCACGAATGTACACAAAGGCCATGGACTTTATCTTTGTGTGTGCCGAGTCTGTTTCACCCCTAACCTGGGACTGGAATCAACTTGAGTGTGTGTAATTTGGGTTTAGGCACACGACTCTTAAAACTTTATTTAAGTCATATTTTATGTGTTTGGATCATAATCAAGACATACTTATTGATCTTAAGAGATTCACTCATATCTAAAGAGTCATTAGACATAAGTACATTTCATTTAGCTCAAATTAATTAACTTCTCTTCTTGCTAATAGAAGCACGTTTAGGTATGGATATTCATCTACTTGCATATATATATATATATATATATATATATATATATATATATATATGATTTTTATATACAGTCTTGCATCCACGTGAAGAGAGCTGGAAAGCAGGCTAGTGCCCAAACCCTACATTAGTCGCATGTATTATTTATGTGTTGAGAGGTGATTATACATTGTACTCAAACTTTGGATTCTCACCAATAAATTTGATAAGATAATTTGACCATAATTTGTTGGTATTCATGTGTGAGTTAGTGAATCTATTGGGTTTGCTTGTGCATGATTGTTTGATTTCTTTAAAACCTCCCATTAAATCTCTAGAATCAATTTCTTCATCTCCTAGATTCAATCATATAAATAGATTCTTTAACCTAATTGTGTCTCAATTCCTCTCTACCTTATATACCATTCTTATTCTTATGCTTCTTTTCAGCCTAAGTATACGGGGAACCATGTAATCTCTGATTGTTCACCTCAGGTTCCATAATTTTAATTTCAATTCTCTTTACTTAGGTTATTTATCAACCTAAGTATAGTGGGAACTCGGGTCTCCATGTTATTCTAACTCATTCTTTAAACTCAATTCACAACCATCTCTTTTGTCTTCTTCTTATACTTAGGTTAATTCTAACCTGAGTATAGGGGGAGACCTGATTCAGTTCGGTATACCCCTCTGTATTTAGCATGAATTATGGCTTCATATCACTTAGTGCTATGTGGACATGTCACAAGCTAAGTATTGGGTGATGTACCGTATATATTTCATGTATACTTTAGCCATAGCTCAACTATTTTAAAAATTTTCAAATTTTTTTGAGCTAAGGTTAACGTATTATTTTTAATTGATTTTTTTTGTAAAAATGATTACAAAATGATTTGAAAACATTTATACCTATGTGACATGGTTTTGAAAAATGTTTTATATTAGTTTGTAAAAAATACTATTTTATTTGTTTTTTTAAAATATGTGTAAAATGTTTGGAAAATATATACGTTGAACAATCTTTTTTAGGGCTTTTATTTCAACGAATTAATCACAAAAGAAAACGCGGTCGTTGCAACCCAAAGAAGCGTCAAACACAAAATATTCAAATCTCAATCTAAAATAAATAAACAATATAGCAAGAGAATTTGCCATTTAATTTACCTGTACAATTAACATTTTCGAACTCAAGGAGGTTACAAAAATCCCTAGGGTTATTTTATGCAATGGAAAATCAATGAAAGAATGAAGGAATTTCTATGCACACTATGCTTGGTTGTTATGTTTTTGAATTTTGTATTTTTGAAATTTTAAATTTATTTTTTATTTGGTTTTATGATTTTTTTATTTTTATTTTTATTTTGCAAAAGTTTTTATTTTTAAAATAATGTGATAATTAAAGAAAACTTAAAGCAACCACTCAACCTCTCTTTTTTGTATATTTTAATTATATCAAAAAGGGTTAGAAAATTAAACTAAAATTGTTTGTAGGTTTTTGATAATTTCTTAATGTTTTTTTGTAATTTTTCCATATTTATCCACAATTTTGAAGCATTTAATTAGACCAAAAATATGTAATGAAGTAAACTAACAATAAAATAATGTCTTTGGAATTTTAATACTATTAAGTAAAGTAAAAAATAGATAAATTATACACAAAATGAAAGATATTTTTTCGAGTTTCCCAAAGGACATTTTTGGTTTTTTAGATTTTAATTGAATTTATACGAAATATTAATTTTTTACAAAGTTCTGCGATTTTTATGTTTTTTTGATGAGGAAAAAAATGAGAAAATTTGGATGGAAACTAAATTAAATTAAAATAATAAGATAAGATTTTTTTATAAATTTTCTTGCAAATTATTATATTTTTATTGATTTCTTATGCATACAAGGAATTTTAGTGATGTATTTGAATTTTTTAAAATAAAATAATGAAAATGCAAAATGCATAATGTGGATGCAAGACAATGAGTGTAACGTGAGCTTATTTGAATTTTTGTGGAATTTTTAGAGGGAATTATATTTTTATTTGATTTTAAATATGCAAAACAAATGCAGACTCATTGGGACCTCAATGCAAATATCTGAACTTTGCAGACTAAAGAATAACAAATTAAAAGTCATGGGGTGAAATGTGCATAATTCCCAAGAAAACACGCGTGCGGGCATGTTCGCCTCACTAGGTAGGACCTAGAATGTAACTAAGTTATTTTTAGGGACTAAATATTAACATAAGAAAAAATACTTTTTATAATTTTTTACATATCA
Source organism: Ottelia alismoides (assembly GCA_037367405.1). NCBI lineage: Eukaryota > Viridiplantae > Streptophyta > Magnoliopsida > Alismatales > Hydrocharitaceae > Ottelia > Ottelia alismoides. The sequence goes on from JAZKJV010010148.1 coordinate 303,713, forward strand.
GTTCAAATAAGTAGTAAAGTGCAAATAAAATAATGCGATTGATTACAGTGCATTTGTCCATGTAATACAAGATTACGTGTGTCCTCCCAGAGACTTATTTAAAAATTAAATAAATTAAAGGGGCAAAAATGGAAATGTACCCTTAATGACGTGGAGGTTCGGGCAGCTATGATGCTCTGCAACTCTGATCGGATGACTGTGATTGGCTCTAGAGTGAAGGGTCACGATCAGATATTGAAAATTCAATCAATGGATGAATTTTAGGGCACAATCAACGGTTGAGATGTAAACTGGGTGCCTCGTTCTTGATCGCGTGACTGCAAGAGGATCTCGATGAACTAGGATGCATGCGAACTCTGACAAACTTTGATCGAGAGGATCTTGGTCGTTTTGGATCTTCTCCACCTCAGTTTGGTCTCAAATCAAAGCTATTGCAATTCTGTGTCTCCTGATGGTGAAAATATGGCTCAAGGACACATGTATGCGGATCTGGAGGGTGAAAAGTCAGGCATTCCATGTTAACCTCCTATCCTCCATTGACTGCTCCTCTTGTGTTCTTTGGACCTGCAAATGCAAGCTCATGCTCGGAGTAAGCATCCATCCTAAAATTTTGGTCAAAATACAGCTGATAGGGACCGGATGAAGGTCTTCGATGTAGATGGTCGGAGGGTAGACTGGGTTTCAGATTGTACGATTATGAAGGTGAACAGACGGGTAGGCGTAGTCGGGGAATGTTTTGGATGATCGGAGTTCCTCGGATGTAGAGATCATAGATTGAAGTTGATAGATGGATCTAAGATAAAACAAGAATTAAAATACAAAATTAAAATTGCAAGAGTGAAATCCAACTAATTATGATTACCCACGGGTGGAAAGGAAGTAGGGATCATGCTCAATCCGTTGCGACTGACAGAGAGCTGTGACACGATGGAGAGCTCCGACTGTGTGGATGGATCACAGTCCTCAGTCCCCCTCATGCTCACCTAGTTGTTGAGATTGAAGCTCTGTCACCGCCTCGACTCCATAGATCAGCCTCAGACGCGGAGAAGCCATGAGAAAGGAACCACCTTGCGACGGATGTAGAGGAAGGTTATTTATGGGTATGACTCCAACGATATTTCAAATTTAAATCGAGAACAAGTCGTGTAGTGATTGGTGGATTTGAGGTGGTGGCGAATGAGAGGATTAAATATGTTGAAAGTTCAGAGAAGGATGCGTGAACGGTTAGTAAACGAGGCACATGGGAAAAATGGGCAAATAGCAGGGGTTACGCGAGGTCATCGAGAAAGGAGGGTGGATTGGAGAGTTGATCCGAGTCAACAGACCTGGGTTTGGCCAATAAGAGTGCGCCTAGGATATTGACAAAATATAGTAGACAACAAAACATGTCAAAATGTTAAATAATTGAATTAAAAATTGAAATTGAATTCAATTAATTAGACTATGTAAATAAAAATGTTAAGAATAAGTTAAAGTTAATTTTATTAATTTTTAATTAATTAAATAATGTATAGGCAAGGGCTAAAATGAATATAAAGGGTTAATTATCGGTTTGTATACCTATATATACAATATTTGGATTTTTAATTAATTATTTATAACCATACATACATAATTTAATATTTTATTTATTTAAAATATTTTACAAGGGTTTTAATGATATTTCTATTTGATTTTTAGGTGTTAATTAATTTGGTTAATTAAATAGATATAAGTATAGTATATACATGGTGATACATATACAATATATACATGATTTTATTATGTTGCTTTTTGATTTTGTGATTTTTATTTATATTTTAAATATAATATTTACAATTAGTTAAAATGCAATATTTAGAAATATGCATAAAATAAATAAATAAATAATATACATAGTATACATAGGTATATTTTACAATCATACCCCTCTTGGCCACATTTCACACCTTAACTCTAAATTTTATGAATTCACCTCCATTTTAAAGATAATTTAATTTGGAGTACAATGAAAGTGAGTTTGATAAATTTGGAATCTTGGTGGAGCCTATGTTTTTTTCAATTTTGTACTTTGTGGCCTTTTGAGAGTGATGTTATTTACACAATATATAGATATTTTAGTTGAAATTATTTTTATTATTTACAGGAGGATTTTATTCACAAATTTCAATAAGAAATAATTGTTATTTACAAAAGGTTTGGTTATGAATAAATCAATGAAATAGTGTGTAATGTTGACACTATTGTATAGGTAATGAATATGCCAAGTTGATTTTCTGGATTTTATGGTAAATAGGCCTTATCTCCCCTACTTTATTCCTTATCGATCAAGTCAAGATTTGACCTTCTCTCGGGGTTTGATTCAGCCTGTATCTATTGCATATATACAATTTCTTATTTCTTTATTTTTCTTTCTTTCTTTATTTATTTAGGCTAAATTAGTGATAAATATACAATATTTACACAAGAGTTAGAGTTAGTAAAAGAATGGAATTAGTGATATTTATAGGTGTTTTATAAGGGATTTTAAGCTAAAATAAATGAATAAAGATGATGAAATGCATATTCATCAATATCTATGTGACATGGTTTGTAAACTATTTTTAAAACTTTTCAAAAATGTGGGTGAAATTGAGGTTAACAAGTTTTGTAACTAAACCTATGTTCCCTGACACTTATACATTCACATAAGGCTTGTTGAGATTCATTACACTTGGTTTATGAGGTCCAAAAAATTTTAGAGTTAACCTATCTTAGTCGTTAGGGTCTTAGACTTAATAATTCACACTTCCTTGATTTTAAGGATGCATGCTATATTGCTTGCTTAATCTTCACCTTAAAGAATATGACCAGCCTCACCTGCATGAGTGCATTTATGATGAGATGAGTTAAGGTTTCACTTGAGAAATTGGGATGAGAGATTAGAGTTTGGACCCGATCTAATGACATTCGAGGATGGGATAATTATTTAATGCTTCATGAAATCTAAGTGTCAGCACCTTAAACCAGTGTGAGATCATGGTTCTTATGCTGATCTCTTGATATTTACCTAAGTACCAGGATATGATAAAGATGATCAATGTGTACCAACTATTGGTAAAAGCAGTGAAGCTAGCAAAAAAGAAAAGAAAAGAAAAAGAAAGAAAATTAAAAAGAAAAGCTCTTATACTCCGAAATAAAAATCAAAAGAGTTCACACCAGTGGTGAGCGCTCCCAACCTTTTAAGTATCCACTTGGACCAAAACCTTAGGCTTTTATGAGTCAGGCTAGTACCTTAATGAAGACTAGGGTTTACGCCTTAGCGCATCACAGAAGTGTGAATATTGCATCATATGTGATTGGGAGCGACTAGTCATACTAATTACTCGAGGGAGTGGAATTTAAAAAAATTTGAAGAGATGAAACCACATTATTAGAGAACACTTCTCGAATCATTTCATCTAGACCACAAAGAAGATATAGGAATACCTCTCATAGCGTAGTTGCGATCGAAGTCTCTAAAGTAAGAGTCTGTCTATCTCAAGTCTGACCTGACAGAGGAGACGCTTGCGAGTGCGTTGTTGAGATGCGCCCTTCTCACAATCCATGATGTAGATCCAAGCGATGAATCTTATGATGTTGTCACATGAAATTCATGGTATTCTTCACGTGCAAGAAGCACGGAGGAAGACGAAGACCCATGAGCATTCGAAGCAACAACACGACAACGATTCCCTCTAGGTCAAGAAGTAGACGACCACTCTTGAGAGAGGGGGGCATAGATGAGAATGAGAGAAACAAAGAGATCTTGTGAATTATGTTGTCTAAAAGAAGATCTAGAGTTGCCTCTTCTTTTATACTATTTTGGGAGTCCATGGATCACAATCTATGTGCTACACAAAATCAATGGTTGAGATTGATTTGTGTGTTTCTTTCAATGGCCGTGCTTTTTGTTGTATAAATTTACAACAGCAATTAATTTAATTTAATTTAATATATTGAATAATTATAAATATGAATTAATTAAATCAAATCAGTACATATTAATGGATTAAGAAGGAGGGAAAACACCTTCCAATTAAAGGGGGGAGGGACGACCACCTTGATTTAGGACTCAAGGGTGGCAATCCACCCTCCCTTTATGGAAGGGTCTTCCTCTTTTCCAATTATATATCTCACACAATCCTTCAATTATTTGCAACAACTTTTTATTGCAAATTATTTTACAAAAATAATTCCAAATTAATTTGTGATAATTTCAATCATACCATTGGAAATTGTGAATCATATTCACACACCCAAAATAAAATGTAAATTGTATTATCAATTAATTGTCCAATGTGAATACAATTCACATCAACATTTAATTTGTAAATACTATTTACAAATAGCTCTCTCTGATGTATTATAAATCACATTTATAATATATATAATTAATATGGATTGTACTATCCACATTATTCATATCATGATAATTAAATCATATTTAATTATCTTGGATCATCATTCTCATGCATCTAAATAATATGAATCACATTCACATTATTCTTGATAATTAAATCACGTCTAATTATCAATTTCTCGATTCTCAAATATACAATTCAACAATGGTATTGTTTTTGAACTCTTTCAAGAATAATGTACTTTCTCCACATATACTTGGAGATAAGGACAAAGTGATTGTACATTCCATGTATAACGACTTGGATATTGAGATCATATCTCAAATATGGATCTCGGGAACCTCTCAAAGTTGATTGATTGAATCAAGGACATAAATATAATCTTCTCATTGCATCTGAATCATGTTTAGATCAATGTCCAACATTTAGACCAAGATTAGGTTACTCCTCTACTGAGAGGAGCCACTAAAACCCAAACGTGTTTCATCACTCCCTTGAAATGGAAGTGTCACGATTATAATCATTTATGATCACTACACCCTTGAGTATCCCTAATACCTGTACATCCTACATATTGGAAGAGCTATAATATATCCGAAGTTTTAGATATCTTTTAGACTATCTTCTTCAGGGTTTTATCATTAAGATTCTCATTCGGTCATTGGGAGTCGATATCAATCATTTGTTTTCCAAAAGCACATATTATACCTACAAATTCTTGTCATGCTTCCAAAGCAAGATGACCATGTATGGAATTTGATTGGTCCCAATACCTCATGAGTGAGCTCATGTCTTTCGCTTCAGCAGTGAACCTGTATAATCCCTTTGAGAGATCGTATTACTCATATGCCCTTGTATGCACCTAAGCTCACCGGTGTATAGACCTTGATTAGATCATGAACTTAACTGTCTACCAAAAGTACATACTTAAACATATAGCAATACATTTTTCTCTGGTCCGAGGATGCATGCCTATATCATGACAATATATAACATAGGTATTGGTTATCTCTATCTCATTAAGTCAGGTCTTTGACCTATCTTTCCTGATACCTCTGAATCTCTATTCCTATGCAGAGGACCTGCATCAAGAGGTCAGTCAGATATCAGCATTTAAAGAAGGAGTGCCATCTCCTTCTCCGGTTGGAGATCGTCTCTTAACAATCATTTTATGATGCTTGATGAGTCCTCAATCAAACTCTTTAGATATCATCCTAGCACCAACATCTATGATCCAACCGTTGAATCAATAGTTGTATGTTCATTAATATGGCCATGGTACATAAACCTAATTGTACTAAGGGACCTTATAGTGCATCCACTCAGACATGGAATGAAATAAATCAATAACTTTTATTGATATATCAAATATTACAATAACATTTGTTATAGAAATGGTTCTCCTAGGGCTCACATGGCTGACACTTCAAAAGGGCTTCACATAATATAGTGATACAAGTCTGGGGGTAGAAAAGTATGATAGATACTCAAAGAAAGACACACCCTTGTGCTTTCATAGGAAAACAAGTGCAGGCGACTCAATCTCTTTTATTGACACTGATAAACAACTAGAAATACATGTGTTGAGTTAAATATGGCACTCGAGAGAAGCCTTGTACTAATGAGAGGAGATGAAAAGATATAACCTATGCCCTCCACTATTTGGCCTTTCATCTACCTGTAAGTTTGACAACTAAACAGTCAGTGGACTGAATGTAAGAATACATTTAATCCATAGTGTTGAGGATTAGGTCCCTAGGAGAGTCTCTTGGACTGGAACATTGGGTGGCATCTCTACTCTACTCTTATGAATGCAGTCAACACTAAATTGTCATACCTCTTATTATTTATGTACACATAGAGAGTCTGATGATGTTAAGGAAGTTGAGTTCCTTCTGATTAAGACCTGGTTCAACGTAGAGTTTTAGGACCACTAAAAATAAGAGTTCTGAGTTGATCAAGTCTTGTATATGCACATGCACAATCATGGATTCAACTAACTTATTCAGTCTTTATTTGCTCAAGGATGAATAAAGCTCAAGTATAGGGGGTGATAAATCCTTGATTTATTATCCCTATTTGTTGTTATTATCCCTCTTACTTAAACAATTCACTAACATTAACCAGCAATTAATCTAATTTGACAATCAACCTCTAGTAAATAAATAACAATATTATTTTATATAGATAAATACTTTATTGTGCCCTTTACTTTATGCATTTCTTTATTAAAAATCAAATAAAAACAGTTTAATATTGTATATATTTAATTTAACATTAAAGATAAATTAAAAATAAAAAATATATATAATAGTAAAAGAAAATAAATTAAGTATTTTTAATCCTTTATAAATACTTAAAAACTAATAGTATATACATATGATGTAATCCACTTTGAGTTCTACATGAAAGTTGTAGATCTAAACGAGATTGACAACTTTTATGTTGAAGATTTTTTTCTAATTTCACCTCTCTCTCTCTCTCTATATACTCTATTTCACGTTATTTTTCGATTTTTTGATTTTATTTCATTGGGCCACATGGCTCACTCTATGAAATCCACGTAGCTGGCTCTTTACTCCATCCTATGCACGATCAAGACCTTCTGATCATCTTGATTAGACGACCACGTTTCAATCCTCCACATGCTATCCAGTTGCTTGATCGCATCGATCTGCCGCATTCTAACCATTAATGAGTGCACCTTCCTCTGACTTTGGATCCTCATCAAGTGGTTGGGGAGTCGTCTCCAACCTTCGTCTTTTCGTTCTCCAAGTGATGCGAGTGAGCCAACTGCCTACTTCAACCATTTTCCCCGATGTTGTCAGCCAACATATCATCTTGATTCCACCATCATCGTATTCACGTAACCTCTGTTCTACACACCAAAGCCTAACCTCCCTCTAATACTAACTACCTTGGTAACTGGAGGTGGTTGAGACCACTACATGGGACTTAACTTCCACACATTCTCCATCTTTAAATACTGATCACTGGAGCAAAAATCAATCATCCACAGTTATGTGTGAGCCTTAGCCATCTACACCCCTTAGTGAAAGAAATAGGGTGGTTCGATGAGCGAAAATAGGCCTCCGCCTCCGATGATGACCCATGGCTACCAGTCCATGCTACAATGTCCCAATGATAGTTGTTCGAGCTTAGTGCCATGGATAGGTACTTCAAGTGAAGACCTAGAGGCCAATTGTGCCTCGAGCCTAAGCCCTACATCCATATGTGTCCTTCTTCAATCATACATGTACTTAGGTATGGTTTTCATTAGTTTTTTTTGGATTTTATTCATATTTTACATATGACCACATTTCAATCTAATTCATGCCAAACCTTCACCAATTATAAATAATCTTCGTAGGAGGTCCTACTCGATCAATCCCCTTATTCCATACCATGACCACATAGATCCTTTCTTCTCCATTCAACCGGAGAAAAACTCACTCGGGCACCACCTTCCACCGTCGATTAGTCCTCCGTTCCACTCCACTTCTTCATGCATACACTCACTTTCGCCTCAACTGTTGTTTCTCTAATGTTTACAAGTAAATCACCCTTCAATGACAAAAATTGGAGGGAACTTCGATCTGGAGCTCTACCTCAAATTATCAGACATCAACAACCACCTCCAGAGTCTTCTACACCTTCTCCGATCGATGATGATATTCACGAGCTTCCTCTACACCTTCCTCAACCTCCAAGTGAGGCATATTAGTCGAAAGGAGCATGCTCGTGGTCATCAGAGCCCAAGCTACTCCGCCACACATGCTAGAGGAGCAGGAGGATCACCAACGTATATGCATCATTTGATTAATCCAACGGTCTAATAGAAGTCACATCGATGCCTCCAAACATGTAGATTCGGAGATCAACGATCCACTAGTCAAAGCACACTACATTTCCATGTAGACCAAGCCACGAGCCTCAAATTGAGTCTAGACTAAGCGTGTGCCATACACGTGCAGTCTAGGTTATTTGGAGCGCTATGCCTGAACTTCTTTAGAATTGCATATCAGTCCTCTTGCGCAATGGTTTAATATTGAATTTCAAACATGTCGACTTCTCATATTTTCATAACTGCCCCCATGCAAGGGGTTAATATGAATAGATGAGTGGCAATTTCTATTAATTGTAATCCGGTCCTTTCAGGGACCTATATGATATGTTTATGTTGTTTTATTGAAGTTTTTATTACATTTATACATCTTGCATTATTATTAAATATCTTTTACATGTGAACTCCAATTGAGATGATTTAAATTACATTGTGAAGTTCTTTTCATTATCTTTATGATGGCATGATTTATTCTCTGATTTGAAATTTAATTAGTAATTATTTTATCATAAATAACATTGGTTCCATTCTTCATATTAAAAGTAAATTAGCTTCTGAATAATTAGTAAATTGGGTCTTGATATTGCTTATTAAATATTAATTGAGACTTGCATGTAATTTAAGGGCATAAATTAAGTGTCTATATGCATATTTCTATTTAGTTTCATTTTGTTTCATTATGTTGGTTATTTAACATGCATAAAATCAAAACAAAAATGCAAATTGTGTCATTATGTAATGCATTCTTTTGGCCTAGATAGAATCATCAATCACTCAATAGGGATATTAATACTTAGTTATTTTGATAGCTCATGTCCTTGTGTTTGACCATGGAGTTATCTAGGATAAATTTCAGCCAAGTCCTCTTCATAGAGATCTTTTGACTTGGTTCTGATTAGTTGTTAATCAGTTGTATTATAACGTATCATTATTAAAAATAACTACTTAGCATTTAATTAGTCCCCAAAATATCTCACGAGTGAGCATGGTCTCCGGCTTCATCAAGTATGAATCTATATAATTCCTTTAAGAGTTCATACTTCTCATATATCTTCATATGCACACCAACTTGTAGGTATATGGTCCTTGTTAGGCCATAAACATATGGTATGTCTAATGTGCACATTCATGCATATAGATGTATATATGTCTCTTGTCCAAGTACGTGTGCCTGATCGTGACATTTACGATTCATGTCTTAGTTTATATTGACCTAATTAAGTCAACTCTTTGACTTGATTTTTTGATAGCTACGAATCTCTATTCTTATGTAGAAGACCCCCATCAAGAAGTCGGTCAGAAATAAACCTTTAGAGAAAGATTGCCATCTCTTTCTCAAACTAGCTATCATTATTGAATATCACATGTTAATGTTAATTATGTCCTCCTAGTTGTGTGATTCAATATGACCATAGTACATATCCTTATTTGTACAAAGGGACCTTAATTTGAGTGTATTCATAATCATTCATTTCAAATAGACATGAGAAAATAATAAATTTATAGCATTAATGGGTCGCAAAGATCTTACAAGTTCAACTACCTCCCACTATCCTTTTGAGCCATTCATGTTCAACTCTTATACCCATATTTATTATATATTGGTTGAACACCTTTTGTGTCAAAAGCTTGGTAATCGTTTAATAATGTTGTCAATAATGGCAACCATTGTGATATCATCATGTTTCTGTATCTCCCGGATGATATGATATTTCCTCTCCACGTGTTTACTTCTTTGATTCAACCAGGGTTCCTTTGCTTGTGCTATGGCACCCATGTTATCACAGAGCAGTGGAATGGGAGATTCCAATGAGAAAACTACGCCAAGTTCTAGGATGAACTTGCACAACCACACAACCTCTTTAGCAACATTTGATGCGGTTATGTATTTTGCTTCAGTTGTTGAGTCTAACGTGGTGCTCTGCTTCTTGCTTCTCTAGCTCACAACATCACCTTTCAATAAGAATGATAATCCTAAAGTTCACTTCCTATCATCCACTTTCGATTGGAAATATGAATTTATGTATCATAAGACTTGGATATCATTATCTCCATAAACCAAGATGTAGTCTTGAGTTCTTTTTAGGTACTTGGAGATGCTTTTCACTATTTTCCAGTGTTTCTCTCCATAACAAGATTGGTAATGACTTACCACTCCCTCTGGATGGCTGATGTCTGGTCTTGTACACAAAATGGCATATCAATTTTCCTATAGTTAATGTATAAAGGCATCCAGCAATGGCTTTTTTACCTCAACATTTTGAGGAGCCATCCCTTTAGATAGGTGAATACCATGTTTTAGAGAAAGGAAGCCTTTCTTTGAATTATACTTCTTGAATCATTCCAAGATCTTCTTGATACATCCTTATTGTAATAGTCCTAATACCCTCTTTTCTCTATTCCTGAACAATTTCATACCTAAGATATACGAGGCTTCTCCGAGTTCTTTCATCTCAAAAGTATGAGACAAGTAGATATTAACACTGGTCATAATCCCAATATCATTCCCAATTATAAGGATGCCATCTAGATAAAGCACATCAAATACGATACTACTCCCACTAAGCTTCTTGTATACACATGGCCCATCCATATTTTGAATGAACTCATAATACTTATGGTTTCATCAAATCAGATGTTTCAACTACAAGAAGCCTGCTAGAGACCATATATTGATTTTTTTAGCTTGCCCACTTTGCTTTCCTCAACTATGATGCCATTGAACTACTCCATATAGATATCCTCTTTAAGTTATCGACGAATCTCCATTTCATCACCTTTATTCTTTCATTTTGACCTTTTATCCCTAGTCAAATGCATGTAAATAGTATTATTTTTCATGAATTAACCCTCATTTATTGTATAAAATTTGTATAAAATACATTATTTAAATCCAAAATAAAAGAATAAAGAAAAAAATGAAATAAAATGCCAAGGGTATTTTATGACCCTAAACCCCAAGACCTAGGCACCATGATGACTGGGTCGATAAGGAATAAAGTTGGGGGAGATAAAGGTAAAAAAACACAATAAAATTTCCAATGCACTTTGCCAAATAACTCATTTTGGGACCCATTTTATTATTTATTATTTATTCCTCAATAAAAAACTTTGCACATGAAACCTGTAGATAAAAATACATAAAAAATACAAAATTTACTTTATACAATAATAATACAAATTGCACATTATATGCTCAGAATAAAAAGTCAAAATCCAAACTTCCCAGACCCATATGTTCTCTATAAAAACTCAAAATGCATCAAAATCACTTTAGTTGTATATAACTTCTTATTAACTATTTAATGAAGGAGGTTTCATTTAATTTGGAGTTAAGATGCAGAAGTTAGCTTTTGGACCCTATTGTAAAATATACTTGAATAAAATATTCATCTTATTTATCCTTTATATTTTTCATAATTTTATATTTTTATAATTTTTTAAATATTGTTTATAGTATGTGCACATAATTGGAATACAAAAAAACCCTTAAAAATAAACTAAAATAAATAAGTATATGAAATACATAGATGAATTACGTATACTTATACTTATATAATAAATACATTTAATTATTTAAGTATACAAATAATACTAGGAAAAACAATAAAATTATGTTTATATATATATATCGAAATAATATATAAATATATAAAATAAGTGTATAAAGTAATAAAATAAAAATAAAAATAAAATACACATAATATAGGTAAATATACCCATAACTACAAATGTAAATGGCTTCATAAAAATAAATAAAAATGGGAATAAAATACTAAAGAAAATAATATTTTTTTTATTTTATAACCTAGAACTAATAAATTCATTTACTAATTATTATTCATTTAACAAAGCATTTTTCCTTGTTTTTTTGGTTGTTCCACGTGGACCAACCAAATCCATTCTTTTGTTGACCCAGGACAACTAGCCCTTTGGCGCCTTTGACCTTTGTCAGAATCTCGAGCACTCAACTTCTCGCCATTTTCCTTTGCGATCTAATGATAAAATCGCCTTGAGCCTTGAAAGAGAATTGCAGATGGGATCTCCATGATTCACACATGATCTTTAGATCCCATCATCACCTTCGAGTCTGCCTCCATTTGATCTACAATAAGCCTCAACATCATGTTTATACATAAGAAAATCAATCCTACCCACCCAAGTTGATCACTCTTTAAGCCCTAAATCCTCTCACTTTGCATGTTTGTGTTCCTAGTGACAAAGAGAGCATCCCTCGAGGTCGAAACGACGTTAGGAGGAGAGGAGGTGTTCCAAGGTGTCACTCCATCATGGTCTCTTCTCCTTGATGTAAATCATGTTTGAAATGTGCATTTCCTTCATTTTTAGATAGATTTAGTTAGTGTCATGTTATTGCTGCATTGAGTTCGTAATTAGATCGTAGGTATAGCTTAAATATCAAAATTTGAATCATCGGAGCTCACTACTCCGGCCATGTTTCACTGTCCTTCACACTCGTTCCGACCCATCTATCATTCCCATTTCGTTCCCCATTGCATGTTCCACCCATTCCACCCTTCGATCCCTCCTGGTCCTTCATAGATTAGTGAATCAGAGATCCTCTGCCACCTCTCGTCAGAGCTCCTCCATTTCGCTCACCTCCCTTGTGAAGAAGCTTCATTTTGGCTCGAGCCGACTTGTCTGAAGCCCTTGAGTTTTCCCCTGCAGGTATGCGAGTCATAAAACCTTGTAGGCTTGATTCCACAGTAGAAGGAGCTTCCTTGGCACCTCATTTTTCATCATGCTCCAGACCTCTCACCAGTGACACCCGGACTTTCTTGATGGTTCCAATCGATGCGGGAGGCTTCCAGGATGCTCATACGACCATCAACAAGCCCCCATTTGGACGAGATGAGGAGATACACACGATTGAAGGATGGTTAGGGAAGTGTTCTTCCCTGTCTTCCTCATCCCTCTAGAGGTGTTGGATCTTTAGCGAATCCCAGATCTAATCTGGGTTGTTCACATTAGACAAACCAATGCCTTGCTCCTAGCCATTGATCGAGTAAGTGGTGCCTACGTGGCACCACTACAACCGTCTACGGGTGCACAAGTATAGGGTAAATATCACACATGCCCCCCTACAGTTCTGTATATTTTTATTTAATATTAAAACATCGATTTGAAGTGTAAATAATTGTGGTAATTTTGCATGGAGCCCCTCGCGTTCTTATGTATTTACATTGGTGTTCGTGTTAGCTCACCTCATGTGGCCCCACATGAGGTGGGTATTTTGCAACCATACCCTTGTAGATTTTTGTATTTGTAATAAGTCCAAAATGTGTATATTGTGTTAATTTGTGTGGATAATTTGCAAAGTGGACCTTGAACTTTATGTATATTGCATGTATGCCTCTGCTAGTCATGTATAATATAAAAATTCGTGGATAAGTTACAATTGCCCCTAGATTTTGTTTTAGGATTTTTGAATGCCTGTAAAATTATTTATATTTGCAAAATGGTCTCTACCAGCTTATTCATTTTTGTGCATCTTTGTATAATTTTTATAAATATAATCCATGCTCCAAAAATGTTATAAAACATAATAATGTACCTGGATGCATGCTCTTTCATGCTGCAATTTTTATTTTGCATTTTACGAACATTTCCTATTTATTAAAAATAAAAAATAGCACATTTTACCCCTGCCCGACTTAGAAAATATCTAAAAATTATAAAATATTTTTTCACATAACTCCAACAAAAAATATATTTTATCTAATATTGTATTTAATACCTTTAGACCAAAATACCTTAAAATAGAAAAAGAAAATGGAAAAAAATTAAAAGTATCCAAAGTCCTCTAAAAATCTAAATATTATTCAAAAATACCAAAAATATTAGTTTCTATTTGATAATTTATTTATATATATTATTACATATAAAAATTAGTTTGGAAAATTTTGACTTTATTTAGTATTTTGAAATTCAAAAATAATTAGACCTATTTAACTAGTCATTGTTTTTGACTATTTTCAACTTTAAAAATACCTAGAAATTAGCAAAGATACTTGAAAAGTCATTAAAATAGCAGAGAAATACGAAAAAACAAAAACATTTTATTTTGCAAATTTTGATTATTTATATTTATATTTATAATTATAATATACTATGTTATATTTATATACCTATATATAGTTATTATTATTATTATTATAAATAACTTATAAATGTTTTTGAAACCCAGAAAATATATCTGTATACATATATAATCATGACTACATTTATTATATTTTTTGATTTTTTATATTTTTATATTTATTATATATACCTTATACCATATATCCATTATCTTATATATAAATCTATATTTATATACTCATATATATACACACACATACCTATTTGATACTATATAATAAACAAATAAATATATAAAATAAAAAATAATTACGTTATTTAATTTAAACCCCATACATTACTTCATTTATAAATTTCTTGTACAATTACACATTATTATTTATTCATTATATATTTATAAATAATAATTTAGGCTACCTCGTTTGCTCTCAGTAGTTCGGCCTGTACATACTTTACATTATATACCTTTGTTTGTAGGGAAAAATAAATTGTACTTCACATTTTTGTCATTCATTGATTATTTATCTGTTGTGGGTACTTTTTATCTGACTTGGCATTCGTGAGCAGTCGCGTCAATGACACTCTATCTTCACTTTTCACTGAGGATATTTTTAGACCCTTGTGAGAGTCATGTCAACAAATGGCATCGTTGGTGGGGAGTAACATGTTGTTACCTAATTTTGTACATGATTGTCTTTTCTTTTATTTGCTTATTTTAGCTCTCATTTCTTTTTCAGACTTGCACAAATTGTTCTCGATGACAGAGAGAGTATCCCCTGAGGTCGAGGCGATGGTAGGAGGAGAGGAGGCTGTCCAAGGCATCGCTCCGGTGAGGTCTCCACTCCTTGGTGCAAACCAAGTTTGAGATGTGCATTTTCTTCATTTTTAGATAGATTTAGTTAGTGTCATGTTATTCCTATATTTAGTTTCGTAATTAGATCGTAGGTTTATCTTAATATCAAAATTTGGATCGTCGAAGCTCGTTGCTCCAGCCATGTTTCACCATCCTTCACGCTTGTTCCGACCCATCTATCATTCTCATTTCGTTCCCCATTGCATGTGGCACCCATTCCACCCTTCAATCCCTCTTGGTCTTTCGTGGATCAATGAATCGGAGCTCCTCTACGACCTCTCATCGAAGCTCCTTGATGAATCTCCATTTCATCACCTTTATTCTATCTTTTTGTCTTTAAAAACCCTAATTAAGCATGTAAGGAGAATTATTTTTTACCCATTAGCATTCATTACTTATTCCAATTATTGTATATAAAATAGTGTTTTTAATGGCAAAATTATTGAATAAAGAAAATAAAAGGAAAAGAGAAAAATACCAAAGGTATTTTATGTCCTTAAAACCCGAGACCAAGTCAAGAATTACTTTGGTTGACTAGGAATAAAGTAAGGGGAGATAAGGGCCCGATACAATAAAAATTACATTCTTTTATTCATCAATAAAGCATTTTTTGGGGCCCATTTTATTCTCTATTATTTATATCTCAAATTAATAAGCTTTGTGCATGAAAGTTGTAGATAACAATACATAGAAAAATACAAAATTGGCTTCATACAAAAATAATGTACAGTGTACAAGTTATACTCAAAATAAGAATCCATAAATCTCAACTCACCAGACCCATGTATCCTAAATAAAAAAACTCAAAATGCATAAAAATCACACTTTAATTGTATAAAACTTTTAATAAGCTTTTTAATGAAGGTGGTTTTATATTTTTTGAAGTTAAGGGTGTGAAATTAGGTTGTGGACCCCTTTTGTACATATACATGAATATAATATTCATTTTATTTATTCTTTATTATTTACAATCTTTATATTTAATAATTTTGTAAATATTATTTATAACATATGCACATATTCAGAATGTAATAAAACCACGAAGAAAATAATAAAATAAATTATATATACTAAATATAAAGGTGAATACCTATTCTTATACTTGTATATAAATAGAAGCGAAATTCATTCTTTTATTATTCTGTTCCATTATATTTTTATAATCTTGTAAATATTATTTGTATTCGAGTAGAAATATAAAGATAAAATAAAACCAAGCGAAATACTATAAAAAATAATATAGCCTAACACATAGATACAAATACATATACTTATACCTATATAACATATAACCCTTTTTGTTTAAGTGTATATACTCAATAGAAAATAAAACAAACATATATTTGTGTACATAAAAATAAGTTATAAATAAATCAAATAATAAAATAATATAATAAAATTTAAAAAATATAAAATAAAAATATACAAAGCATAGATGAATATACCTATAAATATACCCTTAAAAAATTACTTGTAATAAATAATCCCAAAAAATAAATAAAAATCATATTAACATACTATATAAAATAATAAATAAATTTTATTTAAATAATTAATAAAAGCAGTTACTAAATTAATTATTCTCAAATAAAACCAGCATTTTGTGTTGTCGTGTCCTATGTGGAGCAATCATGATGCCAGGACTGTTGACCTTAGTCAACTGCCCTGCCTTCTTGCAGCCTTCACGAACCTTCACATCCCCTATTTTCCTCCTTTTTCTTGGGCTTCTAATGACTCAGTTTCGAGTTGATTTTTCACCAAACTCTTCCTTGATCATTCCTAATCCATGCCATACTCTCAAAACCAGTGTACGTAGCGCCCATTCTTTCCATATTGCCGGATAATAAGGATCTTCAGCTCTGGTTATAAATAAACCTATTCCTCCTCCGGTCAATTTTTGATCCCTATTTGAACGTCATTGTGCATCCGAGCATGTTTGCATGAATCACCGGTGACCAAGGTTGTTTCTTCGGAGCTTGGTGGTCTCGAAGCAAGGATGAGAGGCAATCCACGACAGCCCTCCATCCACCTCTACTCCCTGTCATCTCTAGTAGATTTGAGCTGCACATTTTCATTCTATAGGTAGATTTTGTTATCGCAATTTCATTTTCATCTTCAGTTTAGTATTTACATCAATAGGTTTAAATAGTTACAATCTTTCCGCTTGCTAGAGCTGCTAGGGCTTCGACTAGTTCATCGTCCAAATGCCCTGTTTAGATTCCCATTTTCATATCATTTCCTTCTTCTTCCATTTTCCATCGAGTCGAACCATTTAGACCCTTTGATCTCACTCATATTAGCCCGACCTACATCGCCTCTCATCGGGGCACCCTCATTCCGCCTCATCTTGTCTCGGCATTCATGAATAAATGCTCAGGAGCCTTTGCCTTCATCCCACAATGCTTTGGCACCCATTTGCAAGTCCTGGAAGGGGCATCTGAGCCCGTTCAAAGTCCAGGAATGAAGCTCCAGGTGAACCACTCTTCGGCCCCCTTCCGTTGGGGCTCGGGCCCTTTTGAGCCATCTCCCAGTTGCATAAGACCCATGCGATCATATAAATGCTCTCAGCATCTAAGGATGAGCTTGGAGCAAGGAGGAGGAGCGAATCGAAGCATCTTGTCGTGGTCTTCTTGGTGTGTTCCTCCAGGGCATGCTAGAACCGTCCGATCAAGTACCCTCCTCCAAATGAAGCAGTCGACGTCGGACTGTGGCCCTGATAAAATAATTGAGTGCGTATAATAATAGGAACTCGTTGTAGTATGACACCTGACCAATTAATCAGAACCAAATCAAATGTATTTGTGAAGGGGACTTGGTTTTTAATTTATATCCCAAGCAAATTTGAGGTCGAACACAGGGAGGCAAAGGATCAACTTTGCGTAAATTCAGAACACTTAGGTCTAAGTTTCCAATGCGGATTTTTTGTTTTTTTATACTGTAAAATGAATGCGAATGCAAAATGCGGTTAAATTAAGTTAATAAGAAAACACACAACTTAGCCAAATTATTTTAACGTGAAATTAATCCAATTTAGCCAATTATATTTATCCTAAAAAATTAATCTAATATTGAATGCAAAACACATTTTTTTGGAATTTTAAGGGTTATAACGCAACAATGCAAAATTCACACTTTTTATGTTTTTCACGTAATTTTCCCTCAAACAGTTTGCACAAATTATGAAAACTTTACTGAAACTTAAACATGATGAGATGAGGCTACAATAATATTTTTGGAAATTTTCGAGAATATATGACTTTTTAATGAATTTTTTTAATGAAATCATAGTTACAATGAGTATTTAATTCCTATTAAGTCAACATTATCTCAACAAGGTATTTTAATATGCAATCCAGGAGAGTTGGAATTTCACAAAAAGAATGTGTCGGATTTAATTAAAAATCATTTACTAAAATCACTCTATTATTTATATAAGGCACAAGAAATCCAATTTAAATGAAATTTGGAAAGTAATTAAAGCACATTGCAAGGCAACATTTCTTATTTTTGAGGAATTTTTGGAGAAATCTTGAATTAAATATGAATTTAAGACCATAAATTGAGTAAAATAAACAATTTTTTTCTAGTGAAACTTTAATTAATTACGTAGAGCTCAAAAAATCCAAATAAATAACAAAATGATAGAGAATTAGTTTCTCAAAAACATTCTAGTTTCATTAAAATGAACAATGCAAAATGGATGCCCAAATTAAAATGCAAATGTAGGGGTATATATGCAATGTATGAATTCAACTTGAGCAGAACAAACTGTGCACATGGGAACATTTGGAAATCTTGAAAGTTGACAAAATAAAAATACAATAAATAAAAAATAAAAGACCTTCTTCCACACAAGTAGGGATGGATGAAGGGAGAAGTGCAACAATGGAGGAGGAGCCACGATGCTGCCAGCATGGGGATGCAGCCAACTGAGGGTGTGAACTGCATCATGATGGCGATGGTGGAAAACCGAGCGGTGAAAGGCGGTGCGATGGCAGTGGCAAGTATAGGGGGTCACGGTGCTGCGGCGATGCGATTGAGGGATGGCCCCGACAGTGCCTTCGTGGTGAGGAGGATGGTGACACGTTGTGGCAGGGACACCACACAATGCGATGGTTGCTGGTGACAATGGAGGGCTTGGCAGCGGTGGCTGGCCGAAGGCTTGGCGGTCGAGGAAGGGGGGACTGCCACCTGCTACAATTTTTCTTTTTTTTGTTTTTAAAAAAGGGAATAGAAATGAAGATGAAGATGAAGGGGAGGTTACATGGTGAATAATGATGATGGATTGGGGGTGATGGTGGCTATGGCGGTGTTTGATGAAAATGATGTGGTGGTGGAAATGAACGAAGATGAACAAGACTCAAAAAATAGACATTAGATAAAAAATTGACAAAGTTGAGATAGATATTTTACCTATGGTTTGTCGAATACCTAAAGTAGCTATATTGGACTTATGTCGTGGCATCGAGCGGTGTGGCGGATGCGCCTCGAAGTTGAGAGAGCTTGATGGGAAACATGCAATGCGGGGATGGTGGTCGCCACAGATCTTGCCTGAAAGGAGTTCATCGTTTCGTATCATGATGAAACGTTGTTAGCGATCGACCTCAACGAACTCTCTCCTTTTTCTCTAAGTATGGCGAATAAAGGGAAAATGAAGAAGAGGAGATGAATAAAAAGAAGAAGAATGGGAAGTTGGAGAAAAATGAAGATGGAGATTAAGGAGTTGAATGAGAGGTTAGAAAAGAAAATGGAGTTGAATGGGAGTTTGTGGTAAAATGAGAAGTTAGAGTAGAGAAAGAAAAATAAATAAAATAAAAAGAATAAAAGTTGGTTACTAAAAAATAAAATAAAATAAAGAGAAAGAGAGTGGCGAATTTACAAAAGTAAATCCATAAAATAAAACAAGCATGTACATGATTTTTTTACTTTTCTAATTTTATTTTTTGTATTTTTTCATTTACACAATAAAATTAAATATTAGAAATAAAAAAACACAAAAAAAATGATTTTTTGGATTTTTGGTAATTAAGAAAAGTAAATTAAAAAATGAGAAAAGAACCATATGTACATTATATGCAACGTCATTTTGCCTTATTTTCAATGACAAAACATTTTTTGAGATTTTTTTAAATTAAGTTATTTCTAAAAATTTATAGTAAATAAACTAATAGAAAAAGAAATAAATAAAAAAGAGTTATATTTGTACAAAAAATGAAAGTCACATTTATTGCATTATGTACAATATACAACTTGGCCCCAAAACTCAAATTTTACAAACGATCTCCGATTTAAATGAAACCACTTTCATTGATAGATAATTGTTTAACTTGACGTATAAAATGAATTTAGTGAATTTGGAGTTCATAATGAGCGGGAATTTGGCTGGGAAGTTGGATTTTACGAGCTTTTCTCTTTAGGGTCTAGGAGCATTTATTTATGGTGAAATTTATTTTATATATTTTGTATATATATATTTATAAATAAGTCAGAGAAATAATTAACCGAAAAGGATTTGAAATAAAGTTATTAAAAATATATGAAGTTCGGGCTATTTATAGATGAAAAACTCCTTTATTTTACGACCTTTTATTATTAATTTATTTTGTATAATATTATATATAATAATTTGTTTATTTTATTTACAAGAGTCATTTTATTAATATTGATTTATGGATATTTCTTTGAGATTTTACTTAGGTATTTTGCTAAGATCAATATATTGAGATGATGAATCGTTTATTCATTACCCCATATATACTTAAACTTTGCTAGTCCTCGAGCAAATAAAGAATGAATAAGTTGGATTAACCCCTGAATGTGCACTTGAATACAAGACTTGATCCATTTAAGAACTCTCAATTTTAGTGATCCTAAAATTCTAAGCCGAACCAAGCTCTAGTTAAAAGGTATCCAATTTCCCTAATCACCATACTCTCTCTATATACATATATAATAGGAATATGTCATTAAGTGTGGACTACAATCACAAGAGTAGAGTCACAACGTCACCCAAGGTTCCATTCCTAGAGACTCTCCTCAGAACTCGACCCTCAACACCAGGAAATAAACCATTTCTTGCATCCAATCCAACATCTCTTTAATTGTCAGACTTAAAAGTGTAGATGGAAGGCTTGTTGATGGAGAGAATAGGATTGTGTCATTTATTCTCTCCATCTCATTGGAACAAAGATACTCTCGAGTGCCTTATCTACTCAACACACGTATTTTTTGGTTGTTGATCAGTGTATCCGTCAAGAGAATTAGGAGTCATCTGCACTTGTTTTCCTAGGAGAAAACTGGGGTGTGTCTCTTTTGAGTATCTAAGATACCTTCGACACCCAGACTTGTATCAATATATGATGCATGGCCCTTTTTGGGTGCTATCCTAACCCCTGGTCTTAATAGTGGTGATCCAAGTGGACACTTTGAAATGGTTGGGAGCGCTCGCCTTTGGTGGAAGCTCTTTTGTATTTGACTTTGTAGTGTAGAGCTCTTTTCCTTCAATATTTATTTTCTTTTATTTTGGCTAGCTCCACTGCTTTTACCAAGAGTTGGCACACACTGATCAACAATTATTTAGTTTCATCACACCCTGGCACATAGGTCAATATCAAAAGATTGTACAAGAACCATGTTCTCATACTGGCTAAAGGTCCTAACACTCAAGTTTCATGAAGCCTTCATTGACTTTATCCCATCCCCGAGAATCATAAAATCATGTCCAAACTTAAATCCCTCATCCCAGTTCCTCAAATGAAATTTCAACTCATCTCATCACAATTGCAGTCGTGCATGTGAGTTGCTCATCATATTCTTAAGGTAGAAACTAAGCATGCTATATAGCATAAAAATATTCAAACTAGGCAAATGTGATTAATTAAGTCAAAGAGCATAATGGCTAAGGCCGGTTAACTCAAAATCTCAAGACCTCATAACCAATTGTTCTTGAACTTTACTAGTCTTGTGTGAATGTGAATGTGTCAGGGACTAAAACAACTCATTAGTTAGGTGTTTTTTGAAAAAAAGAAAGAAAAAGAAGAAAGAAGTTTTTAAAAAAATATTTTTGCCATTTTTTTAAAAAGAAAGGTAAATAAGAAAGGGCGCACGTTTTTTTGATTTTTTTGGAAGAAAAGAGGAAGAATTATTTTTTTGAAAAAAATTGTTTGAAAAGAGTTTTTCTGAAAATATTTTTAAAAAAAGTGTATATATTTTAAAAACAACAAGATTTTTTTGAAAAAGGAGAGTTTTTAGTTTTTTAGTTTTTTTGAAAAAAATTTGTTTTATGATTTTTTTTGTTATCCCTCTTATTTACAACAATTTTACCCATAACCCTTAATTTTAATTACAAACAAGTCAAAGTAATAGCTATAGGTAAAGTGTATATGCAACATGTATAAACCCCCTTATACTTAGCATGTTCTATGTCCTCATGGCACTAGGTGACAAAAAGCCATAGCTCGTACTAGGCATAAGTGGGTGAAAAAAATAGAAGAGAGAAAGAATATAACAACCTAGGAGAATACACAATGGGCATCGACCCCCCTGTACTTGGACTCTGATCAGCCTAAATATTGGAGAGAACACAAGAGGGACCGATAAGAGTGGGAAAGAATATACACAAAGAAAATAAAAAGAAGAGACAAAGAAACTTGGGCCACTCACCCCCTATACTTAGGATCTAGTGATCCTAAGTATTGACACAAAATAAAAATGATATGGTTCTGGGGTGATTGATGCGAATCACGGGGAAGGGAGGGAAATAAAAGAAAGGAAAATCTATACAAGGAGGAATGATAATATACAAGGATCAAGAAGGTTTGAGATGGACCTTCTGACGGGAGTGAGGAGGTGGATAGTATACGTATGTGTCACTGGCATAGTCGTCCTCAGGGGAATAATAGTAAGGGGTAGGGAATGTCCAACGAGAGTAGACACATGGCTGCTTGCCCAAATATGGCTTAATAACAACCAAACGGAGCTCACTCATATAGATCACCTCATCTAGACCTGATGAGGACTCCTCAAAAAATTCCTTCTCTGATATGTTGAAGGCAACTTTCTTAGCCGGTTTTCTAGTTACTGAAGCATGAAGAGGAAGAGGAGAGTGATATTTCTTGAGGAGTTTAGGGGAACACCAAAGGGATCAATACTCTTCTTCTTCTTACCAGGTGACCGACTAGAGGATGGAGCAACCGATTTATCGAGATTGGTCAATTCGATCCCAATTGTCTCTTTTTGTGTAGGTCCTAGATGTGGTGTGTGTGAGGTGTTGACCAGAGGTTCATCATCAGATGAGCCACCATATGCATTGTAATACTCCTGCAGGGTCAATAGACATCTTTAGTTGTGAGTCCTCTCTAGAAACTATCACGATGGTGGTGATGCAAGCAGTGGGTGATGTGGAGGTGTAGGGAGTCTCTCATCCAATGGTTTGTTGGACAGTCGGTATCTCATGTGTAATAGAGAGAAGGGACTCAACTGTCTCTCGGAGGTCATGACAGTCTATGACTTTACGGGTTACCTTAGAATATTGTGTGTCCTCAAAGATTGGGTGAGGTCAGAGTGCTCCCAATGTAGTGGAATCGATCTCCTGAGTTTCGCAATCTATAGTTTCCTTGACCAAGGCTAAGAACAGCTTCTTGAGAATGATCGGAGACTGGGTGAACTCTCCTCAGTGCTCAATGTCAATGATCGTGAAGTCTACCTGGAGTAGAGCTCCTTGGAAATTAATGATGACTGAAATGTTCCTCTCGTAGATCGATCTGCCAACCGAACGATCTCTCTCATCTTTCTGCTTGATCCAAGTCTGAGCTTGGCAAAAACAAAGGTTGGGAGGATATATATCGGTGAGTCATCATCGATTCTTGCATGGGTAAAGGTAGTGTCTTTGACTTCATAGTCAAACCTTGGCAACCGCTTACTCTACGGCTCTTTTCTCCTATCAAGAAAGAGGTGGCCATAAACACTACATGTCTCAGTCCTTGTCCTCTTATTGCTCGAACTTTTAGACATCAATTTACTTCTCACAAAATTTTGAAGTCGGGAAAGTGTTCAATGGCCATTATTAAGGGAAGCTCAAAAATTAATTCTATATCAATCAATTCCCTAACTGCAGGGTCAAAATTTTTTAGGTCTTTTCCTGTTCAATTTTTATGGTGTTTTCGGGGTTTGCCATTTTTGGTCCTTTTGATATGTGAAGGAGGAGTAAGAGATGTATAGACTATAGTTTGGAGGGAAGGTGGTTAGTTGAAGAGGGAGGTAGAAGGGTCCCTAACTGTCATGACGTGGGGTCAATTTGGTGTCTTCCAGGTTTTCAAAATTAAATCTGCGAAATCCATGATCCCCTTTCATACATGGACTCTTGATCATTCTAGAAATGTCGTCCTTCAATAAGTTATCATGACACAACATGAGAGGAGTCTGCTCAGTTAGAGGATACTGCTGAGAACTCAGGCTCTTATATTTAACACACCTTGACTCAGGCATGTAATGCTAGGTTGAGTATGACCCATCTATATGGCAGCTATTAGTCGGAGCCTCATAAGGTGGAGTTAGTAGACATGGGATCTGTAAATTGGTAGCATGAATCCAATCCCCCGTATATGTCGGCTCTCCGAATGGGTGGTATGAAGGCTGGTGATGAATCCCTGATTCTCACTCTTTATTCTTTTATTTTAGCTATTTATGTTGGCAAATCTGCATACAAATAAATACAATAACATATAAAATTGCATGCATTTATTAATATTGCATAATTAGCATACATTTGTGCAAAAATAAAAGAATAAAGAGAAAATAAAAAGGAAGGAGGTACCAGACTGAGGAATTAGAGTTACCTTGGTGAGGGAGGTTGTTTCTTTGTCATTTCTGAGGTAGGGAGCTACATATCACTTACACAGTACAAGGAAAGATACATGGTCATTAGATTTTACGTATGTAGACTTGTTCTGATCTGGATTATTGAGGAGTCTTGACCATAGAATGGTGGAACTTAGAGGCTGTTGAGTCATAAACCTAGATGTCAATAAGGTTCTTACAAACTAATAATCTAAAGGCCTGACTGAGCTCCATACTTCAATTTAATGAAGATAAGTTTAATAATCAACCTCGATTCTCCTTTTTCTTTTTGTGCTCTTTCCACTTCTTTTTCAAATAAGTGTTTGCTAAGGGACTAAATACGTATAAATACAATAACATAGCAAATTGCATGCATTTGTTAATATTACACAATTAGCATGCATTTATGCAAAAATAAAAGAACAAAGAGAAAAAAGGAAGGAGGTACCAGACCGAGGAATTAGAGTTACCTTGTTGAGGGAGGCTATTTCTTTGTCATTTCTGAGGTAGGGAGCTACATATCACTTACGCAGTACAAGGAAAGATACATGGTCATTAGATTTTGCGTATGTAGACTTGTTCTGATCTAGATTATTAAGGAGTCTTAACCATAGAATGGTGGAACTTAGAGGCTATTGAGTCGTAAACCTAGATGTCAATAAGGTTCTGACAAACTAATAATCTAAAGGCCTGACTAAGCTCCATACTTCAATTCAATGAAGATAAGTTTAATAATCAACCTCGATTCTCCTTGTTCTTTTCATGCTCTTTTCACTTCTTTTTTCAAATAAGTATTTGCTAAGTGACTAGCAAAGGTAAAGTATGGGGGTGGTGTGATGAGTCCCTGATTCTCACTCTTTATTCTTTTATTTTAGATATTTATCTTGGCAAATCAACATGTAAATAAAATAACATAGCAAATTGCATGCATTTGTTAATATTGATAATTATCATGACTTTGTGCCAAAATAAAAGAATAAAGGGAAACAAAAAAGGAAGGAGATATTTAGAATAAATACAGAGTGACCTGAACCTCAAGAGAAGGTCAAGCCTTGTCCTGATCGCCAAATAAAATAAGTAGAGGGAGATATGGCCTACTTTATATTGTACATATTACCCGTGTATATAAATAATTATTTTTGACAAAATAAAATAAATTATTATTTCTACCTCCTTGTATATAGTTCTAATAATAATATAAAAAGAAAACAAAAACTAGAAAAGTTAAGTAAAAACAAGAATAAAATTTCCCCTTCATTATACAAAATACATGTATATATACAACATTTCCTATTTAATCTATACCTGTAAATAATTTGTAAAAATAAAAAAAGTTATTCTGTACTCCTAAATTATGTTATAAATAAATAAAATATAAAGTTGGAGTATTTATGTAAAAATAACAAAATAATTGTATATAATACATATGTATATTATACCTGTATATAACACTAAATATCGTATACCCACATTTATTTTTCATAAAAATAATTAAAAATCTTAGAAAAATCTTTGAAAAATAATGAATTTTTTATTCTATTCATTTTAATTTTAATTCATTTATTATTTTTAATTTAATTTCCTTTATTTTTCCTTCGTGTTTTGTCATGTAGTCTATTCGGTCCTCTTCCTCAGCCCCTTCTAATTGGGCCACATCGGATTTGTTGACTCTGGTCAACATGTCCCCTCAGGTGCTCTTCCTCATCGGATTGGGTTTCGCTCGAACTTCGCCATTTTCTCTAGGCCCGATCCGATACCCTTTTCACCCAAAATTTTGCTCCAAGTATAGAGGTCGGATCCCTAATCTTCGCCCAGCACTCTTCTCTTCAAGCAGAGCCTTGGTTCGCGGGCCACTCCTCCTCCATGTCGGACCCCCAAGCCTATATATACTGCGCACTGTTATCCTTTTCCTCCACCTTTTAGATACGCCACCACATCCTACCTACCGGCCTACCTTTCCCAGAGTGACAACGAGTGTCAGGGAGGGCGTTAGAGCCTTCTCGTGCGTGGGTGCCCTAGGTTCGATGAGGGTAAAACTCAGCTCTACCGCCAGGAGCCAAGCCTATGGCTGCGTCGGCCATCGAGGCCAAGACCGTCGTGGACGTTCATCTGCAATCCTAGGCATCTTCCTCCATCTTCAAGTATCTTCTTTACTGATTCTCATCCATTGAATCCATATTTTTATTGCCGAACATAGTTTCTCCGATTAGCCTCTGTTCTCCATCATTCCGCCATACTTTGACCCTAGTACACCTTGCATCAATCTCATTCCGCTTCTACCTCATGCACCGCAACCCAACTCTCTAGTCCAATTACTAGATATGAGTAGAGATTTCGGTCTTATCCTTCACCCACGTGTGACCTGACCCATTAAACCCCCGCCTCATTTTTTTATCACAACACACTCTAACATGTGATGAAACTACCCTCCAAGCAAAAACCTTCTTCTTGCAAAGTTGGATTGTGTAGAGACCTCATCTGGAGGTCAAGGAACCCACAGGAGAGCTCCAGGTTCACCATTCACCCCCAGGGTCCCTAGCTCGGTCTTGGGCCCTTTTGAACCTCCCAGAGATAGCGGAGCATCAACGCTATCATCTTCCATCTTCCAGCAGCTCGTGAGGTCATCGAAGACGCGTACAATCGATACTGGAAACTTTCTAGAGGCGAGTTCTTACCAAATCTTCCAGACGTCCCCTCCATTGTCTGATAGAAGGCTCCCCAGTTCTAATCTCTACCGTCCATCTATGAGAGAGCCTCGATCGTTAGATCCATCTGAGGATCCCATCTACGCACTTCATCGTCGAAGCATCATCCGTGAAGCACAACCATCAAATCTTAAGTGGAACAACCTCGACTGTTGGATCACGTCCAATAGAGGGTAACTTGTCCTTAGGCCCATCTCTGTTGTGTTTTTATTATCTAGTCCTGTAAATATTTGTGGTAGTTTAAAATAGTTTGGTTATTTTGCATGCGAACCCTTGCTATTTCTAGTATTTGTGTTTTGATCCTATTTGTGTGAACTCACGTGCTATCTCACATGCTATTTTGGTGTATTTGCATGTTGTGTCTTGGAATATATAGATGTTATGCTTTGAGTAGAACTTTCTGATATTTGCATTTATACCTGTGAAACCCCAAAACCCGAGCAGGGACTTAACTGCAGAATCTCGTTGGATCTGGGCTTAATTACAAATATGCCTTTATTCCATTATCCAAAAAATTTATTTGAGTAATACATTGCATAGAGATCGTCGTTAGCTTTCCAATGAGTCCAAGAACACAAAAATCTGACTTCGGGAGCTCGAGTTATGACCATTTTAGTGAGGAGGGGTGCATGTCACATTCGGATCCGAACCCGGATCCGAACCCGGGTCAGACCCATATACCCAGCCCTTTACCCTTCGTGAACCACGCTCAAAATGCCCCCAAATCCCTTCCTTCGACCTCCAGCCCTTCCTTCCTCCATTCCTCCTCCCTCTCCTTCACCAAGGGTCGTCGGAGCACCACGGATCGACGACACGAAGCCGCACTCTTATAGAGAAGGTACGATACCCCTTCCTCTTGTTGCGGTTTCCACCTTTCTTTCATCGTATCATACCTAGAGCTCTGATCTTGTAAAGATCAAATTTAATCCCTTTTGTTATTGGTACTCAACTTGATATGACCTTTTTATTTATAATAACCTGCATGAGTAAAGAGGATTCCAGTTCCTATATTAATGAATCATTGTCGAGGAAGGAAGAATACCAATCAAAAACTCGTATTTGTTGAGGTTACCATGAAAATCATCCCTCTGACAATGTCGTAAATCATTTCTTAGAGCTGCCTTCTCCCTCTCAACTCTTTCTTGAAATCAGCAAAATTTTCATTGCAATCTCTCCGAGTGATTTGGATGTCATTGTTGCGAATCTCTGTACAACAGCGAGTGTGATAAATTCTTAAGATAATTTCAAATGAAGTGCTCATACGTGATTTGTGCTAGATTTGAATTTTATCTGGAATGGTTCTTAACAACTCAAACCTACTACTGCAGCCAGGAACCTTTAGTTTGTTATGGGTTCAATTCCGTAAATTCACAGATTTAGTAGGCACATCTACTCGATGCTATTCAAACATCTATATATAAAACCAATGTCAATTATTATTACTTTGATTAATATAATGATTAATTTACGATTTTAGCAGCTACCATCGGCACAAGTTTACCTGTAGGATATATTTATATGACAACACTTCTTGTATATACATACTATGTAAGTATTTCTGGAAGGTTCTACTTGTATAAGCAAAATGCAACCTTTGATGGGTAAAGTATTTATCATTAACAGGCACAGACTGCTAACAAGATGTATTGAACTGATAATTTTTATTTGTGGAGTTTATAACTTATAAGCTCCGAATCCTAATATAAATCAGAATTAAGTTGTATTTTATGGGAGTCCTTGTGAGAATAGGACATTGCGTTGGTGTGGGCACGGTGACGACGTCAAAATTCATTATGAGGTTAGCGCAAATTCGTACAACATCATATGTCAATTATCATTAGTTAACACTAAATCCATGCATTTTTGCTGAAATTAAGATAACATTTAGTGGGTTGTATGTATCTAAAACAGAGCCTGAAGTTGTCCAAGCAAAGGCATCAGGATGGCTGAGTGATCTAAGGCGCGAGACTTAGGTTCTTATCCTCGTGGAGTAGTTGCCACCAAGGGAGGGGCATGCACCCTTGGGACCTTGGATAGAAGCCTAGATGACCGTGATCCCAACTGCTATTATAGCTGCGATGGTTGGGGGACATGTTGCTTGGCACACCGAGGTGCTGATCTGACGGTGTTGGCCTCGGCAATCGTGTACTTTAAGCCTGGTGCTCGAGCGCAGGCCAAGTAGTCGTGGTTGGTCGGCTAGTGTTTTGCTTGTCACTTAGAGTTAACACTCGTGTACATGCCAATGTAGGCCACATTGGTCAGTATTCCGAGTGGGAGCGCTAAGAGGGGAGTTCCGGGAAATGTGGTTTAAAGAAGTTGGAAATGGGACGTGAATCTCCTGTGCATAAGGAGGATTGGGCTAGTCGCAAAGATTCGCGGGTTGGAATCTAGATTGTGAATCGGAAGTATCAATTGTGAAGTGGAGCTAAGTGGGCGTGTTGGGAACTTAGTTAGGATGCACTGTACCACACCGCATGCCTACGGAGGCACCCCAATCCTAAGGTATTCTTTTTGCCTTAGAGTCATAGTGTGAGGTCTCACCTAGACCAAGACCACATACTATCCACAAAGCTTGGTTACTCATATCCATATCTAATAACCATAATAAAAAATGTGATTCTTGTGAGATCAGGTTACCTTGTTTCTTTCTCTTTTACACACATTTAAATTATATCATGCTTGTTGTTGTATAGTTTTATTTAATTCGTATTGGGAAAATTTGCTCATAACTTACCAACGTGTGGATCCGCAGGTCCTCAGCAGTGAGCAATTTGGAGACATCACTTTTTGTGCAGCTTCACTACATTTCTTGTAGCACACTTGGTAGTAGTTTTACTGTCTTCTTTACTTGTAGTTTCTTTTTGAGAGACATGACATGCAATGTATAATTGTAGACATCTATATTTATGCTTACATGTATTTTTTTGTGGACATGGAAATTGATAATAGAATGTAATGGAATTGGTGAATGGAAATACACATGCTTGTGAACAAGTTGAATGCAATGAGAAGCCAAAAAAATTCCTATGCATGTTGCTATTTTTTCCTACTGTTGTGAATCTCAAATATTCGAATGTGGAATGTAAGTGCGTGGATTGGTTTGCTGAGTACCCAGATCTTAGGGGTGTCACAATACCCCTGTACGTGGGTTATTCAACATGCTCGTTTATTAATTGGATATTTTGCTCTATTGGCCCTACGTTTCTTGCCAATGTTAATATTTGGCCTATGAACTTTACAGTAATTGCACTTAGGTCCTTGTGCACTATGTGTAGTCTATCAAATTAAGTCCAAATATTATGAAAATAATATAGTAAGCTCTTGCTAACATGTATAATTTATTGTAATTTTTGGGATTAATTTTGTTGAGTAATTTATTTTCTAAAAATAAAAAACCACCAAAAATCTCACTCTATTTTTGAAAATACATAAACAATCTATAAAATGTCTCAAAAATTCCAAAAAATAATATTTGTTTGTTTATGTTTGTTTTGCCTCCAGTACCATTTTTGTTTTAAAAACCCTAAAAATTACAAAGACTTAAAAACTCATAAAAATCATTGAAAAATCTAGAAAAAAAATTAAAAAATAGGATTTCAATTTCTGTTTGTAGCACTTTTTATCTAATATATCATAAAATTTCCCTCCAGGAGTTAGGACACACTAAATATTTTTAAGTTGTATTTTTGTCATGGCTGTGCACTGTTTCATTGTCTTGCTCTTATTTGATTTTTTTATGAAATCCCATAAAAATGGGAAAAATTCCATAAAATCACCAAAAAGATCTGAATATTTGAAAAACATAAAATATGTTTGTTTTTAATTTTTGAATTTTTTTACTTTAATAAAAATTGTAAAGTCTTTCTTAGTTGTTATATTGCTTTATTTCTCTTGCCTGCCTTCTTTTTTTTAAAAGATAAAAATTTGAAAAAAAAATTAAAAATTAACAAAAATATTTTCTGGCATGATTACCGAATACTTCATAGATTTCTGTGCTTCTTGAGTTCGACCCTGGTCGCTATACAAGGTTAAAATAAAATAGCAGAGACCGCTCACATTTGTGTTGATTAATTTACCTAAGTGGTTTCTTATTTTCTTGTTGAATTCAGACCTATTGATTGGGGTCACAAAGACCCGTGCTTATTTTTCATACTTAATCCTAGTTGGTAGGTCACTCATTGATAAATCTGTGATTCGTCATCTTTATTCTTCACACATTTCAAATATACATTCTCCTTGTTTATTCTCTAGATCTCATCATACCCCCACCCTTCTTCCATACTTAAGCTGACCAGAGCCTAAGTATAGGGGGACCTGAAGCCCATTGTATATACTCTCCTCATTCACTTCTCCCTTTGTCTACCTCATTTTTTCCCTTCTTCTATACTTAGACTATCCACATCCCAAGTATATGGGGGAAGACTGCTTTCTATTTTTCTTTTTCTACTCTCTTACGC
The DNA here is from genome assembly GCA_037367405.1 of Ottelia alismoides. Taxonomy (NCBI): domain Eukaryota; kingdom Viridiplantae; phylum Streptophyta; class Magnoliopsida; order Alismatales; family Hydrocharitaceae; genus Ottelia; species Ottelia alismoides. Next base: position 335,869 of record JAZKJV010010148.1, read on the forward strand.
TTAGTCTGAGCTATGTCTTCTCTATGTTTCTTGTGCTCTGAGGACATAGAACTTGCTAAGTATAGGGGGTGTATATACTCTGTTTATGGTTTACCCCGTAGTTTTTACTTTCACGTAAGTATATATTTTATTTACGGGTTGGGTAAATTACCTAAAAATAAAAAAAAGAAGAGAAAAAATAGTTTCACAACTAGCATTTTTTGTGTCGATTGTGCGTGCAACCAAGTTTTGAAAATTAGCTTATTATTCATTTCTGCATTAAAAAAATCTCAAAAAAAACATTTTGCACACTTTCATTTCATTCGGCATTCATCCATTAATTCTTTAATTGGATGTATCCCTAAAAATTACACTTAAACACAAGACTTGTGAAGTTCAAGGACACTTGGTTTATGAGGTTTTAAGATTTAGAGTTAACCAACCTTAGTCATTGGGGTTTACGACTTAATGATTCATACTTAGTTTGAAAGATGTTTATGCTATATAGCATACTTGGCCTCTTCCTTAAAAGAATATAATCCGCACCTCACATGCATGACTGCAGTTATGATGACATGAGGAACTGGGATGAGTGATTTGAGTTTAGACCTGATATTATGATGGTTAAGGATGGGATAAAATCGATGAAGGCTTCATGAAACCTGAGAGTCACCACATTCAGTCTAAATGAGAATAAGGTGAAGGATACGAGGAATCCTCAAGCGCATCACGGAAGCGTGTTGATCGCATCTCATGCGATCGGGGCGACTACTCGCACTAGTCGCTAGATGTAGCGGAAATTAAAATTTTTAATTAAGTGATGAAACCACACGATCACAAGAACATTTCTTGGATCGTTTCATCAAACCATAAAGTATTAAAAATACCCCCTGAAGTGTGGTTGCGATCACGAGATCTCTAAAGCAAGAGATCCTCCTGACTCAAGTTCGATCCACGAAGATAGCACTTGCAGGCACGATGATGAGACACATGACTCCCGCAATCCTTGACGAAGATCCAAGCTTCGAATCCCCTGATTTCGTCCAACGAAATCCGTCATCTTCCTTTAGAGCAAGCAGCCCCAAAGAAGATGGAGATCCTCGAGTAGTCGAAGGCGAAGGCGAGAAGGTCTCCCTCAACTCATAAGATGGACGACCACCTTAGAGAGAGAGAGGACTTGAATGAGAGAGATAGAGAGAGAGGACTTGAATGAGAGAGAGAGAGAGAGAAGACGAAGAGTGGGCGTGTACTACTCTTGATGTACCTTTGAAGGGGCTAGGGTTACCCTCCTTATATATTAGTTTGGGATCCAATGGATCTCAATCCATGGCATACATAGATACAACGGTTAGGTTGATCTATGTATCAATCAACGGCCATGATTGTTGTTGGTTAAAAAACAACAACATTAATTTATATCAAATCTAATATATATTTCATTATCATCAACACAATTTAATTTAACATAAATCAATCATTAAGAGATAACAAGATAATAAAAGAGAGGATAATTAATCACCCCTCAAAAATAAGGGGCGTCACTTATATGTGACGTCACCTATTTTGTGGTGATTATTTCCTCTTTATTTTATCCTATTATTCCTTAGTAAATTACAATAACTATTATTGCAAAATTATCCACCAAATTTATTCCAAATTAATTTGTGAATATTTCAATCTTGCCATTGAAAAATATGTGAATCATATTCACAACCCAAACTAATTTGTAAATTACATTTCCAATTAATTAGTTAATGTGAATCCAATCCACATTAACAATTAACAAATGCTTTTTACAAAGTTTCTCTCTCTCTCTCTGATATATTATAAATCACATTTATAATACACACAGATATTATGGATATCACTATCCATAATCTGTAATTCTCGATAACCAAATCCCATTTAATTATCTTGGATAATTATTCTCATAATATGAATCCCATTCATATTATTCTTGATAATTAAATCTCATTTAATTATCATTATGTTGTTAATTCATCAAATGAATTATTCATGAACCCCTTCAAGAATAATGTGCTTTCTCTGTAGATACTTGGAGATAAGGGCATGGAGATTTTATTGTTCCACGTATAGTGACTTGGATGTTGAGATCTCATCTCAAGTCCAGATCTTAAGTACCTCCCACAGATGCTTGATTAAATCAAGACCGCTAATCTAATCTTCTCATTGCATCTGAATCTCATTCAGACTTTTGTCCAACACTTGGATCAAGATCAGATTGCTTCGCTACTGAAAGTAGTCACTAAAATACAGACCTGTTTTATCACTCGCTCGGAATGGAAGCGTCATGGTTATACAATCATTTATGATCACATCACCCTCAGGTATTCCCAATACCTGTACATCCCATACTGGAAAACTCAGAATAAACCCACCGGAGTGTATATAGTCAAATAAAGCAAAGCTTATGTTACAAATGACCATCTCATGAAGCTTGCAGCGGGAGACTCAGCTACACTGGTTAGAGCTCCCAAGGATACATGGCTACACTGGTCATGGTCCATTCTCTTCTTCCCCATCTTCTTGAGCCGGTTGCACTTGAACTTAGAAGGGAATACCCCTCTCCTCGAGGAAAGAGTTGCTAGACCGAGGAATTAGAGTTACCAGGATGAGGGAGGTTGTTTCTTTGTCACTTATGAGGTGGGGAGCTATATATCACTTACACAGTACAAGGAAAGATTCATGGTCATTAGAGTTTGTGTATGTAGACTTGTTCTGATCTGGTATATTGAGGAGTCTTCACCACAGATTGATGGAACTTAGAGGCTGTTAAGCTTTAAAGTTAAGTCCAAATAAGGTTCCGATAAATTAATAATCCAAAGGTTTGACTGAGCTCCATATTTCAATTTAATGAAGGAAAGTTTAATAATCAACCTTGATTTTTCCTCCTTTTCCTTTTCTTTCTCTTTTGCACTTCTTTTCCAAATAAGTGTTTGCTAAGGGACTAGCAAAAGTAAAGTATAGGAGGTGATGAATCCCCATTCATCACTCTTTATTCCTTTATTTTATCTAGAAACCTTGGTAAAAGACCATGTAAATGTTTGTAAATACAATAATTTGTCAAAATGCATGGATCATGTAAATAGCCATAATTAGCATGTTCTTGCACAAAAAATAAAGGAATAAAGAAATAAAGAAAAAGAGGGAAATATTTAGAATAAATATTGAGTGACCTGAACCCAAGGGAAGGCTCCACAAGGTCCTGACCGCAAAATAAAATGAGTAGAGAGAGATAGGGTAACTCAACATTGTATAAATACCCCTCTTGGTGTAAATATTTTATTTTCTAAAAATAAAAGCATTTATATGTTCCCTTTATTTTATAATATTTATGAAAATAAAATAAAAATGGGAAAAATAAAAGAAAAATAAAAATAAATAAATTCTCTCTCTCATCAGTGTACATTTACCATGTATATAAAATAAAAGATGTATTTATTTCACCTTTGTAAATAATTAATAAAAATCCAATAAAAATTATTTTATATTCCATATTTATGGTGTAAATAAATAAAATATAAAATTGGAATAATTCTACATAAATAAAATAACAAAATTAAAATTCAAAAATACATAGGTATTTATACATGTATATAATAATAATAAAATGTAAATACATAATTTATTTTCAAAAAAATAAATAAAAATCACTAAAAAATACTTTGAAAATAAATAAACATTTTTTATGATGAAACATTTTCAAAATAAAGTCATTTATTATTTTTAAATGAAATTACAAATAATTAATAAATCCCGCATTCTGATTAGTCCACAGGGGATTGTTAACCCCCGGTCAATCTCCCCCCAGGATAACATACCACGCGGATCTGCGCCCCGACCCGACATCGCCTATTTATCCTGGATTGATCTGATCACCTTTCACCTAAACCCCAGGCTCCATTGCAGATTTCACATCCGCGATTCACGCCCGCCATTTGTTTTATGGATCCGAGCATCAGATTGCGCCTCCGACCTCCTTCTTTCTCGGACCCCTGCACTATATAGTCTCGCCTCCTCTCGCCAATTCACGCACCTTCGGCCACCATCTTCGATCCTTGTGACCTCCATTATCTTCCTCGAGTGACAGCGGGTACGGAGGGTGTTTGAGAGAGCGATTGAAGGTGTGTACCCCAGGTCCGGCGATCCTTTTCGTCGAGCTCCGCCACCAGTGTAGCCCGAGCCTCTAGAGGCGACGCTCCATTGAGGTGAAGATCACCGGAGATCCAGCATCTCCTCCACAGTCGATTCCGACCATCAGGTAGCTTCTTTAGCCTCTAGTCAATAGTTTAGATTCGATTTTTACATCCCAGCTCCACCAGCTCCGCCCCTGTGGCCGGAGCCCCAACATTCACCTTATCCGTATCGATCAACTCCTCGACCCATAGCCACCTTCCTTCCACGATCGGATCACCTCGAGCTGGGCTATCTGAGCCTAGATCGAGTCGGGTTCCGTCTGCCACCTCCGCCGGAACCCCCCTTCGCCCATTCACGCCGCTTCTCTTTATCGTTTTGCCAATAACCCATGTCGGAGTGCCCCTCCGAGGAAGAGCTATCTTTTGCAGGTCAATAAGCGCAGGATACCCCCCTTGGCCGTGTTTCCACCCTTCGCTGGAGCAGCCCAGGTCCTTCCTTCTTCGCCGGAGGATCCGACCGTTGGGAGCTCCATTGGATGCCACCGACCGACGCGGAACGCCATCGCAAGGAGACCCCCCCTCCGATCTTCCATCGGAGGCTCGGATCGCTCCTAGCTCGCCAGAGAAGTCAACCATGAGGAGTTCTTCCAGATCATCTCTCAGCCATCGGATCGACCCTCAGCGCCAGTTATCATCAGAGCTACACGTAGCCTACCACAGTCAGACCGTCAGATCCATGATCTGACGGCCACGTGCGCCCCATGTTCTCCCCTGCGCCAGGACCGTTAGATCTTCCAGGAGGCGTCATCAGGACCGTGCACGAATCAACCACTCACTATTCGACACCTGGCATTCACGCGCCCCGCACACGCCTCGGCTGGGTAACTTGCACCCGACCCCCTGCAGTTTTCTTTAGTGTTTATTTAGTCTGTTAAATAAATTTGCACACTGGGTTAAATTGCATATCTGGACCTTTAGTTTCATGTATTTACTTTTTAGTTCCTGCCTTGTGTAGGCATGTGCTTCGACACGTGATTTTGTGGACTTTTTGCAGTATTGGTCTTGTAGTTTCAAGGTGTTATTGTTTACATGTTTACTAATTAGAATGACACTTTAGTCCCAGTGAATGCGAGATACGTGCTAGGCACGTGATATCTTGGGCTTTTTGCATTATGTGGGCTGGGGTTTTCTCACTATTCTGGAATGAAGTTTATGTTTTGAAAATTACATTTATACCCCTGTGCGTACAATATTCGAACATGTGTGGAATTGATGTGATTTTTGCACTGATGCCCTTCTAGTTTTCACACGTGTTATCTATTTAGCCCTGAAACTTTGTTTCTTTGCATATAGGTCCCTGTGTGCTGTGGCTTTAGTTTTGGGTTGAATAAAATATCAAATTAAATCCAAATCAAGTGAAATTTGGATACGTGGCTCCTGCCACTGTGTAAAAATTTCACTAATATTTTGGGACATTTTTGTTGCTTTTTGCTATTTTTAAAAATAAAAAACCTTCATTTTTTATTTGAAATAGAAAATCAACTAAAAATATAAAACTTTTCTAAAAATTACAAAAAAACTAGGATTTGTTTGTTTTGTTGTCTTTGAGTTTCTACCCAATTTTCAGCCTTTGTTGATTTATAAAACACCTAAAAAGCATAAAACCCTAAAAACCTCATAAAAATTATTAAAAATTATAAAAAATAAAAAATGCAATTTTGGTTTCTATAGTATAATTTTATTTCTATTTTCATAAAAATTGCCTTCAGATTTTTTTAGACTAATTATCTATTTTTAATTAGCCTTTCAAACCTGGTTGCACATTTCCTCATTGTTTTTGCCTTTTTCGATTTTTATAAAATCAACTAAAAATCATAAAATCTTGAGAAAATTATCAAAAATACTTAAAAATATAAAAAATACAAAAAGAATTTTATTTGAATTTTCTGAGCATTTTTGAGTGTTTAATAAAGTATTAAATTTGTCCTTTTCCAGGCCTTTTCTTATATTTCCTTTATAATAAAAAGTACAAAAAATTTTAAAATCTATAAAATCCACCAAAAATACATTTTATCCTTTTTCATTCTTTTTGACTACTTCGTAGGCTCTTTTGAGCCAATCCGTGCTCCTTGAGTTCGACCCTGGTCGCTATACCGGGTTAAATAAATAGCGAGACCGCTATTCGGCTTTTTGACTGATTATTTTTATTTGATGGTCTACTTTTCTTGATTGATCGATTTTCGAGGGATTGAGGTCTCAACGGCCCGTGGTATTTATCTCCCTTAGTCTCTCGTCGATTTCTTCGGTCATCAGAATGGCGCCGTTGCCGGGGAGCACGACTTAGTAGTCACTTGATTTTTCACCATTTTCTTTCGCGGCTTTCTTTGTTCATAGTTGTATATATATTCTTGCTCTGATTTATTTGCATATTTTTCTAATAATCTGTTTCGACATTCATTCTTTTCTGATTTCTTGCGAGGGCCCGAGGACCGAAGCGACTTTTTCGGAAGTTGAAGCAACTGCGGGAGTTGGAGGTGGCTCTTTTCTGCATAGAGCCACATGAGAGCGCGAGGAGTCGAACATGAGTGTGGAAGCCGAGATGAAGTGCGGGAGCCGCGGCATAGCTGCGGAAAAGTCGTAGAGTAGCTTAGATTTATTTTCTGCAAATTCTTATTATTGTAATAATAGATGGACTCAGAGACTTGGAATCTATTGGTGATTTATCGGGGTCTGTTTCGTCGAGCACCGGTGTGCTCGAGGGACCTCACTGTGGTTTTTCACCAGCTTTTGATTTTTCGCATTTTTCTTACTGCTTATCTGATTTACACATTTTGGCCTTAGCTTAGGATATTCTATTGATTGTGGCGTAATTAATTAGGATCCAAACTTTAATTATCTGCCTGCACCTATTAGCTCGTAATTGGACCTAATTAATTAAATCACAAGAAAAGTCGGATTAATTAGACTCTAGTCCACGTCCCTTGAGGAGTCACATACAGCGCGTGCAGGATCCGTTGTGCCGGACACTGAGTGGCTCCCAAGATAGGACTACGGACTTAGATTTGATTACCCGGTTAGTGTGCTTTACGTGTAGAAATTACTTCGTCTAGGGTCGGATTCTCGTGCATCATATATGTAGTTTACTTTCAATCTTTACATTTATTCACGGATCATTTTACATGTAGACTGCTGGAGTCAGGTACGCATATCTTACTCTACATGCATCATTGATTTTATTGCGCATTGACTTTTTCGTCTTCTCCCCTATTTTCGGACTTAAATAATCAGGAGAACCGAAAAATTAGTTAGGCATTGTTTGCTTGAAAAATACATAAAACAAAAACTATAAAATTGGGACTGCTAAACACACTTTACCCTAAAAGACACCTCACGTAAAAACTTGTCTTGGGGAGAGCATCTCCCTCATTGTCTGGTTTGGATGAGTGAGAGAGCGACCCCTACACTAGGCTAGAGTCATATCCGAACGTTGATCAGACTACCGGCCTTTTATACAGGACAGTCTGGTAGGAGGATTGGAATCCCATCAGCTCGCGTAACCGCTCTGATAGACTAACATTGTCACCTAAATAAAAAATTGAAAAGATAATCGACCGATCTCTTACGGACTTCAGCTCTGTGTTGAGTAGGTGAACCAGGGGTTTGTTTGCACATCTTGTGTGTTTCCAGATCTCATCCGCCCGACTCGCCAGATCAAGATGATGGGCAGGAGGTCTCTTAGACAGCCTCTGGCTGCACCGCTTTTTAGCACTCCAGCCCGTTCATCTAGGTTGGTTCGTGAGAGTCGAGACCCGCTCTCCAAACCCGAGTTCGATTCCATCCTGTTCCCCCTTGACCACCCTTTTACCAGTCCAGAGATACCAGTGCCAGATGAGAGACAACAAATAAGTGATCTATCAGCACCTGAGTTTGGGTCTTTTGCCTTTGCAAAGACCATGGCCAGCAGTGAGGAGCACACCGAGGGTCAGCGGCCAGAGACGACCACATACGTATCGGACCAGTGATGAATCCATGATTCATTAAATTTTTTGTCGCATTTTGTCTTAAAACCCTTAACAAATACAAGTAAATATTCAATAATTCTCATTTTTTAGTCAAATTTCATTCATGAATAAATATTAAATTTTAAGCATAAAAACTTGTAAATAAATAAAAGAGTAAAAATAAAGAAAAGAAAAGAAGGCAGATTGTGAATATGAAAATATGTACAATATGACTTATAAATATAAATATAGCTGCAAGTTATATTTATATAACCTAAACCCCGAGACCAAGTCAGCATGAATTGGTCGACAAACCAATAAGTAGGGGGACATAAGGAAAGAAAACCATAAAAATAAATTAAGACATACTTCATGTACCTCTCACTATTTGTCAAATAAATAACAAAAACTTCAATAAATTTAAATTAATAGGTATATATTTTTCACCAAACTCTTTTCCTAATTATTTCTAAAAATGTATATAAAATTATAAAAATAAGTTAAAAAGATTACCATGTACATATACCAAGAAATCCTACTAATAAATTGTCAAAATCTCAACTTCCGAACATCATAACTTCTTCATACGAACCCCAATTTCACTCTACTCACCTTTAAAGTTCATAAAATAATATTCTCTAATTAATAAAGGTAGTTTCATCGAATTCAGAGTCCATTTGCAAAAAGTCAGTTTTGGGACCAAATGACAACGGGGTTTCTAGGCTATTTATTTTATGTAGAACACATTATTTATAGTTCTATTAATTTTATAAATTATAATTATTTTCATGATCTTGTAATATAATCGTAATTTATTTCAGAATTTTCGGAGCCTATTTATTATTTTAGTAAAATCAAAAATCCTAAATTATAGGTAAAAATGAACTGACTAACTAATACTTATATTTATTAATATATGTAAATAAATTTATTAAAATCTCTAAAAAATCACACAACCCTTATTTATTATTCTAATAATTAATAAAATATAAAATTAATATTTATTTATTTATTTAATAAACTAAAAAGTCAAAACCTATTTATCTATACATATTTATTAATATAATATTTATATTTCGAATAATATTTATTATTTATAAAAAGTAATTACTCCATAATTTAGATAATTTAATTATTTACACCTTTTGTATTTATACCTATTTAAAATAACATAATTTAATAATTATTATCGAATTTACAAAGATATTTTCATCTCTGGCCTACCAGGTGCTGACACGTGTCAGCACCTGGTGCTTCTTCTCCAAGAAGCCGGTTCTATTTTCTGTTCCAACTAAATCCCTTCACCGAATTATCTAGCACACATTTTAACTCCCTCGGATGATCCACACCCTTGGATTTCATCTCCTAACTACCAAGATTCACGGCCACCCTTTGATCCAACTTTGGGATCACAAAAACTCCCTATTTATACCCCTAAAGATCCCATTTCACAACCAACTCTCCTAACCACCTGAAGCTCCACCTTCCAGTGGCCGAACTCCTAACTTCTCCACCTCGCTCTGCCTCGATTCGGTGGTGACAGCACCTGAAGGACCGCTCGTGTGGAAGAGGGATCATCGGAGGAGACGTTCTAAGGCTTCGCCGCCTTGCATCGCCGCCATCGCGTGCGTCCAGCTCCAACGAAGATCGGCCTTCGAGCAGCCATTCGAGGTAATACCCCTCTGTTCTTCACAGATCTGTTCCTCCACCTTCATTAGTTTACTTCTCGATCCTTGTGCCACGATTAGCGTGGCTAAGCACACCATTAGTTAGTTTAATCAACAAGCTTAGACGCTCAATCGAAATCAACTTTAATTTCGTTCAAAACCAATTCAAATCGTGTCACCTTTTCTCTTACATTTCGCACGCAACCTTCATCAATGTCTGGAAATGCCATTTTGGATCTTGCAAATACTTAACCCATTGGTCAATTCCTTTTGAATCGAGCACATAAACTTGTTGTCTGCAGATCTATCTCGCATTAGGAGCGAAATCAAGGCATTTGGAAGCTTCGATCATCAAGAAAATCATCTTAAAAATAGGCACATCAACCTTTCATTAGCCCCCAACTCAATGAGACCGCCACCTTCGTCGACCTGTAGCCGCCTCTTCGAGCCATCGTCGGTCACCAACCACCGCAGGCGAGCTCGAGGGTTAGAGGAGCTAACCCTCTGGCCCCGCAGGAGGCTCCAGTTCGTTGTCGTTCGCCTGAGAAAATTCGGCGAAGAAGCGACCTTCGTCAAGTATCCAACAACCTCAAGAATGGAGAAAGAACTCGCGAGGTATAGCCTGTTGACACGTGGAGGGCGCAGACGGCCAGGATCAGTGCGCACATTCTAATCTCAGCCGTTCAATACGAAACGGTGGACAAATTGCATATTAAGCCCCACCGGCTTCCAGAAATTCAAGCTCGCTACAAAGAGTTCCAGATATTACATTGAAGTCACTCCGCAGGGACTTGAATGTAAACATTTCTATTTTCTTTTCAAAACAACCCCTGCCAAGGACCTTTTTGCAGAACTTTTTCAGACTTTTCTTGCGCTTATACCCCTGGGTTGTAGGGGAGTTTTGGACCTATTTTTGGACCTCATTTTTGTAGATTTTCTTGGGGTAGTTACACAACTACCTCTGCAAGGTTTTCATTGGTTTTTGCATATTTTTGACGTGTTTTATCGAGTTTTGATTCGTCGCAAACCGACTCCGTCTTGGATTGTTTTCTTGTGTTGTTCGAGCCCGTTGCTCGACTTTTCACTTACTATATAGTATCATCTATTTTCACCTATATTCCACCTATTATATCATAAATAAATTTTATGAAAAATACCACTTTGAAAATAAATAAAAATTAGAAAAGAATAAAAATCAAATAAAAAATATAAAAATTAAAGCTCAATGAAAATTGTCGCTTTTCCTTATCGCTTTAAGAAGAGATAAGCTAATCACAAAAATATTTTCTCTTAAAAAATCACAGTACCCTATTCGACCTCCTTGAGTTCGACCCAAGCACACTCACCTAGTTAAATAATTAGTGTATGTTTTCTCTAAAACCCAAATTGTTTGATCGACTAGGATCCTTTTGCGGCTTTTCTACAACCGACAACTTTTTCTTCTAAAAAGCAGTAAACCGATCGTAGCCGCATCAACCAGGGTACAATCAGCAACACCCTCTTGACTTCCCTTGAGACGATACAACGCCAGATATGGGATCAGGGAGCCTTCATGGTGGAGATGAGGAGAGAGATGGAGAGGCTGAGGACAGTGTGAGAGAAGCTTAGAGCCGTAGGAGAAAGGGACACAGATCAGCTAGAGGAGACAGTTCAACTGGCGGAGCAGCCGAAACCGATGCGGGAGTTGCACAACCCTGGATCGACACTTACACACCAGTGGGTGGTACTTCCGGTGATCGTGGGGGACTTCCAGTTCCCCCCCACAAACACTTCAGATTCTTCCCCGCTTCCACGGGCTCACCACTGAGGAGACCCATCTACATCTCCAGGAGTTCGAGATGATCTGTAGCACCGTCCACGATCGGCAGGTGGACGAGGACACCATCCGGATGATTGCCTTCCCCTTCTCCCTTGCTGACAGAGCAGCCAACTGGCTGAAGCATTTGGGGAGATTCGTGTACATCTGGGAGCAGCTCCACACAGAGTACTTGAACAAGTACTATCCACTCGGGTGGACAAATGCAACGAGGGCCCTGATCAGCAACTTCTCCATGCTCCCCAACGAGCAGTTTCACGAGGCATGGGAGAGGTTTCGAGAGCTCACCGACATATGCCCACACCACGACATCACGAAGCCGAACCTAGTTCAGAGCTTCTTTTGCGGACTGACACCAGAGCTGCAGGGCCTGGTGAATGCTTCTTGTGGCGGTTCCAACTTCTCCAAGGATGAGGATCAGGCCTGGTCCATCTATGAGGAGATGGCCGAGAACTATACAGTGATGTCCCATACCCACCTCTACACTCAGGGACGCCCCTAGCCACAGACCGTGCAGTACCAGAGGATAGCACGGGTCGATGCTGGTCCTTCTACTTCGTTCGCGGCAGCCATACAGGCCGAGTCTACAGCTGTAGACATGGGCATCATCAGCGAGAAGCTGGACCGGATCGAGTTGATCAAGAAGAAGCAGTGCCAGGGCATCACGTAGATGGATCAGATGGCACAGACGCTGAGTGACCTGAAGACACAGCTCATGTGTCTCCAGGAGGCACAGATGGCTTCTCAACCCCGTCTTCGGTCACAAGGAGATCCGAGCAGCAGAGGTAGCTCGTTCCAGCACTCCAGTCAGCCTAGACAGGTTCACCTTGTACGGGCGGAGTCGTACCAACATCCACCATAGTTTTACCAGCCACCACCATCCCAAGACACTCAAATGGTGGTCTACCAGGCGGATCATCCCCTAGTAGTACTCCCTCCACCCACCTATGAGCCGGAGCCGTTGATGGATGTCAACGAGATTTGGTACGACCGACCCCAGCCCGGTATCCGATGAGACCATCCCGGATTCCGCTGGTCGGCCGGAGGAACCAGTTCCCAACAACAACCTCCAGTTCAGGGTGGCCAGTACGGCCAGCAACGTGAGCAGCACCAGCAACCCCAGCCCCCAGTACACCAGCCACAACAGCCATCCTAGAGAGATCAGTATGGTCTTCGTCCCTATCAGTAGGGACAACCTTGGAGGCGAGAGCAGCCTCAGCAACAACATTATCATCAGCAGTATCCTTCTCACCTGCACCAGCAGCAGCAACCTCATTACCAGCGAGGCCACCCGTTAGGTTCTCATGGGCCGACCTATGAGAACCCCTCCTTGGATGATCTAGCCCGCCTCATGACTGAGCAGCAGGCTACTTTCCGATGGGAGATGGATGAGTTCCGCCAGGAGATGTGTGAGATTGTGAGAAGGAAGGCCGCCATCCCTGCCCAGATCGAGCCGAACCCGAACAACCTCAAGAGGAAATCTGAGAAGGTAGAGTTCACAGAGATTACCACTCCTAGTGCTTCACTTGGTGATATGTCTACATACATGTTTGATGCTAATTTTGTTACACTTAGGAGCGGTAGGATGCCAGCAGGCAGTGCCTCGTCTGAGCGACGATCCCACGCCACTTCAAGAGCGCCAGGTGAGGAGGAGTGCGGTACTGATGCCACAAGAGACGATGACGGTGGTGCTGAAGCCACCATGGATGTTGATCCCATCGACGGTACCGAGGTCGTCACTTTACCAGTTGGAGGAGGTGGTACTGACGCCACCATTACAGTTGCTGAGCTAGAGCACGGTACTGTTGCTGTGATTCCAGATGCCAAGGGTGGTACTGATGCCACCATTTCCAGTTCTGCTAGTCCTGTTGTTTTTCCTTTAGTACATGTATCTCAGGAGATTTCTGCAAATAAAGGAAAGGGTTTGTTATTTTCGGATCGACATGTGTTGATTGATGATGCTTGTGTGAATTCTGTTGTTCATGAGCATGTCAGACCCTCTCCTAGTCCTTCATCTGAGAAGGACCTTGTAGTCCCCTTTCCCAGAACACTCCATTTGGGTAAGGGGCAGAAAAAAGAAAATCCAAAAAAGAACCATGAGATAGAGTTCAGCCAGCAGATGATAGATAGATTTCACATATAGCTGACTCTACATGAGACCTTGGAGCACATACCTCTACTCCAGAGATCACTCAAAGATAGGACCACAATTAGGAGGAAGAGGCGGAACCATCAGTCAGAGATCCATGTGCTTACTCGTGCCACTTGTTTCGCGATTCAGAACCGTCTGCCAGCCAAGAGGCCAGATGCAGGAGCCCCGTATGTCAGATGCCACATCCATGACTAGAGGTTCGACCGCACTCTATTAGACAACGGTTCTTCGATCAACCTACTTCCGACAGCCCTTCTCGACCGCTTCGAGTTGGGCCCTCTCCGATAGAGCAGGACGGTCCTTCAGTTTGCTGATCGATCTATCAAGAGGCTGAAGGGGTTGCTGAAGGACGTTGTCGTCACGATTCAGGGCCTGAAATTCCCCGTGGACTTCGTTGTGTTGGACATGGAGATCCATGAGCGCGTGACCGATACCCTGATCATTCTAGGATGCTCGTTCTTGGCCACAGCCAAGGCAGTGTCCGACCATGATAGCGGGAAGGTATACTTTCGCGTCAAGGGCGAGAGTATAAAAATAGAGACGGTCGAGGAGACTAGAGCCAAAGATTCAACTTGCTCAGAGCCGACTTCAGATTCAAAGCAGATGACAGAGGCAGGATGAGACATCCACCAGGACTGCGATTTTGTGATCACAGATGACGAGGCAGTTTGGGCAGATTCAGTCGCACATGCCATCCTCTCACCTTCAGAGTTTGCTGATGCAGAGGCACCAGCAGAGGAGAGCTTGGAGAGAGCATTCCTGGTCCAGGATACATCTCAGGTAGCAGAGACGGTTCCTGATCGCGAGACAGATTTTTGTGAGTCTGATACAGATCCCTCGGAGTCAGATATTGATTGGGAAGAGTTTGATGATTTGATACCGTGTCTAACTTCTACTGAGCCTACAGCTAGGGAGGAAGCTGATTCCATACAGAGCAAAGACAATCCAGCAGAGCAGCCTTCGCCATATTCATATTGTGAGCGAGATTCTCATTCTCCCATGCAGATTTGGCAGCATTCACTCAGATTTTTCAGAGGCTAGATCTGCCAGCACCTACTTGTCCAAAGCTGAAGCCTCTACCGTCATCGCTGAAGTATAGGTTCCTTACGGGTGAGCATGAGATGTACCCAGTCATTATCTCCGCTGATTTGACTGGAGAGCAGGAATCTTGTCTGATGGGGGTTCTTGAAAAGAACTGCAAGGTGATAGGATGGAGTGTAGTCGATCTCCAGGGGATAAGTCCGGCCCTGTGCTCCCACCATATCTATCTCGAGGAGGAGGCAAAGCCGGTGCGTGAGTTCCAGCGGCGGCTGAACTCGAATCTTTGAGATGTTGTCATGAAGGAGATCTTGAAAGGGTGGAGCGCTGATTTTATCTACCCCATCTCCAACTCCAAGTGGATCAGTCTATTGCATGTGGTGCCCAAGAAGACGGGCATCACCACAGTTGTTAGTGAGTCTGGAGAGGAGATTGCTACCCGGGTACCCACTTCTTGGCGGGTCTATGTGGACTACAGACGATTGAACTAGGCCACAAAGAAGGATCATTTCCCAGCCCTTATTGATCAGATTATTGAGAGGCTGGCAGGGAAGAGCCATTATTGTTTCTTGGATGGGTACTCCATCTATAATCAGGTGGCCATCACGCCCGAGGACCAGGACAAGACCAGCTTCACCTATCTCTTCGGGACATATGCTTTAGACGCATGCCATTTGGATTGTGCAACGCTCTGGCGACATTCCAGAGATGCATGCTGTCCATCTTTTCAGACATGGTGGGGGAGTGCTTGGAGGTCTTCATGGATGATTTCTCGGTCTACGGCGACAGATTCGATTCTTATCTTGACTACCTAGATCGAGTCCTTCAGCGATGCATTGAGGTTCACCTTGTGTTGTCTTGGGATAAGAGTCACTTCATGGTAACTCAAGGGACGATGCTTGGTCATATCATCTCCAACAGGGGCATGAAGGTTGATCTGGCCAAGGTGGATGTCATTAGAAAACTCAATCCACCGTCCAACCTACGACAGTTACGATCTTTTCTGGGGCACGTCGGTTTCTACAGGCGCTTCATTCATGATTTTAGTAGGATTGCCCGACCGTTGACTGATCCACTGACAAAAGAAACCGAGTTCCTTGTTGACGATAAGTGTCTATCGTCATTTGAGACTCTCAAGAGTCATGTTGTAGAGGCTCATGTTCTCCAACCACATGATTGGTCTCTCACATTCGAGATCATGAGGGACACCTCCGATTTTACCGTGGGGGTCGTGCTGGGACAGAGGAGGGATGGAGTCCCCTTTGCTATTCACTACGCTAGCTGTACATTGGATGCCGTGCAACGAAACTACATAGTCACTGAGAAGGAGATGTTAGCCGTAGTTTTCGCCCTAGATAAGTTCAGATCTTACATCATTGGATCTTGAGTGACCATCTAAACTGATCATACCTCCATCAGGTACCTCTTGGCAAAGAAGGATGCCAGAGCCAGATTGACCAGATGGATCCTTCTACTCCAGGAGTTTGATATAGAGATTAAGGATACGCCTGGAGTCAAGAATGTGGTGGCGGATCATCTCTCTCGATTAGAGTATCTTGAGGATTCTGAGCAGACTGAGCCTATATGTGAGACCTTCCCAGATGAGGCGATCCTTGCTATCGCCTCTCTCCCATGGTATGCCGATATTGTGAACTATCTTGTCGCCAAGAAAGTTCCACAAGATTGGGCCAGGTAGAAACTTCAGACCTTCCTCGCAAAGGCCAAGTTTTACCATTAGGAGGATCCCGTCCTTTATCATGAAGGAGGGGATAGTATCTGGCGTCGGTGCATTCCTCAGGAGGAGCACCGCAACATCCTTACTTACTGTCACAAGCTTGAGGCAGGAGGACATCACTCTGGGAGGAGAACGACACAAAAAGTGCTCCAATCCGGCCTATGGTGGCCTACTCTCTTCAAGGACTCTGATGAGTTCGTAAAGAGATGTACTGACTGTCAGAGGATGGGCACTTGTGGACAGCGTGATATGATGCCGATGCAACCCATACACTTCTGTGAGGTCTTTGACTCATGGGGCATCGATTTCATTGGACCATTCCCTAGGAGTAAGGAATTTGAGTACATTCTGTTGGCCGTGGATTTTGTGAGTCGTTGGGTTGAGGCCATCCCTGCCCGAACTGCAGATGCTAGGACTGTTTGCAGATTTTTGAGGAAGAATATTATTTCATGGTTCGGGGTACCTCAAGTGTTGATATCTGACGGGGGGTCTCACTTCATCAATGACAAGGTAAAGGCCCTTGCTAGCGAGTTCAGCATAGACCATCGAGTAGCCACTCCATACAACCCTCAGACGAATGGTCTTGCTGAAGTGTCGAACAGGGAGATCAAGACTATATTGCAGAAAGTCGTCCGCCTTGACTGAAAGGATTGGTCACAACTTTTAGACTCGATCTTGTAGGCATATAGGACGTCTTTCGAGACTCCTTTGGGTACATCTCCCTTTCGCCTCATTTATGGCAAGCCCTGCCATTTACCTGTTGAGCTGAGACATAGGTCACTTTGGGCTGTTACTGATATACTTTTGGATCCAAAGAGTGTAGGAGATCAGAGGAGGGTAGAGTTAGCAACTCTGGAGGAGCTTCGTGATACAACCTTTTCAAACAGCTTACATTATAGGAGAGAGTGAAGGAGTGGCATGATTCTCATATCAGCCACAAGAAGTTTGAGCCAGGACAGAGAGTATGGTTGTTTGATGCTAGGCTTCGTTTATTTCCAGGGAAGCTACAGAGCAAATGGAAGGGACCCTATTTGGTTAGAAAGGTACATGACAATGGGAGTATTGATATATCTGAGTTGTCTTCTGATGTTACCTTTCGTATTAACGGCCAGCGGCTCAAGCCATATCTAGATCATGAGCCGCGGGTCGTTGATGTTGCCCCGATTCACTTTGCATGAGATGTGGTTTCTTGACTCACATCTATTGCATCTCACGCCTGATTATCATTGTTCTTCCAACTTGTATAGATCCAGTTGTCCATATCACTCTATTCTTTAGTCCCACACCCCTTTTTTATCTTGTGATTATGCTACACTTAGGGTGTACTTTACCCTAAGTATGGGGGGTGTAGGACTCTCGGGTATTCTATTCATTCTTTCTAATTCTGTTTTGTTGCCTATACTTAGGGATATTTTACCCTAAGTATGGGGGGTAGACCCTGTACATTCTCACTCGGATTTCCCTTTGTGTACAGTCTGCTATACTTAGGATTACTTGATCCTAAAGATAGGGGGAAACACCGACTCCTCTTCATGCTATTCTTTGATTCGTCTTTGTATATACCAGTCCTTTTCACTTCCCTATACTAAGCACGAGTTATGTCTTCTTCATCGCTCTTGATCACTTTGAGGACATCGTTCGAGCTAAGTATAGGGGGGTGTCGTATATATGTCATATATACTTTAGCCATAACTCGTACTTTGTGTGAGTGTGTTAATAAATAAAATGGCTAAAAATCCATAAAAATTTAAAAATTCCCCTTATACATAAAATTCTTCTTGCACATACCTACTTATTTATAAAAACTATTTTTGTACAAATGATTGTCAAAATGATTTGTGTAAATAGTTTGTAATAATTTTGATATCAAAATTATGTATGTAGTACAACTTTTTTGTATAATGTTTGGAAAACAAAAAGTTTGCAAAAACCTTGTGTAAAGTTTTGAATATTTTGCAAAACTTTGCATTCATGCATACATCCATGTTTTCAAACATTTTTCAAAAATTCTGCACCATTGTAAAAATTTGTAAAATCGCATCTTTGTAAATATTTGTACAGTTTTTCCAAATCATAGTTGACATTTAAACTGGCCCGGAATTAAATTGGAAAATGGAGCTTGGATAAGACCTTAATCCACCTAATTATAAGAGGAACCTTATAGGGCTTAGGATTAAGACTTTTCAGGTCCATTGGGACTTAATTCTTTGAGTCCACTAGGCTATGAGCATATGTCATCTTGATGAGCCTAAGTAGAGCACTTAACAACACACACATGACTCTCAGAGACAATGGCTTTACTTACACCGACACTTTACACATAGCTCTCCACGGATGAGGTGGTGAGGAGGCAGTTTCCTTTGGCTTGGGGTAGCATATGAGGGTAGTACTTCTAGGAGGAACCTCTCTTCTTCTTATAGTGAAGTAAGTGCATCTCAACTTGGTCTGGTGGTTATGAAGTCTAAAGACAGGAGTTGTTTGTTGCAATAAAGCTTCGAAAGAGGGATAGTCTACTGGCTCAAGAAGAAAAACTCCTTATGTATATATGCTGCACCATGTAGATATGTTGTACATATGCACATCAAAAAAATGTGCAAAGAAAGAAAAATTCTAAAAAAGTAGTGGGTCGGATTGAAAATTTAATAATCCCACCGGAGTGTATATAGTCAAATAAAGCAAAGCTTATGTTACAAATGACCATCTCATGAAGCTTGCAGCGGGAGACTCAGCTACACCGCTTAGAGCTCCCAAGGATACATGGCTACACTGGTCATGGTCCATTCTCTTTTTTCCCATCTTCTTGAGCCAGTTGCACTTGAACTTAGAAGGGAATACCCCGCTCCTCGAGGAAAGAGTTGCTAGACCGAGGCATTAGAGTTACCAGGATGAGGGAGGTTGTTTCTTTGTCACTTCTGAGGTGGGGAGCTACACATCACTTACACAGTACAAGGAAAGATTCATGGCCATTAGAGTTTGTGTATGTAGACTTGTTCTGATCTGGTTTATTGAGGAGTTTTGACCATAGATTGGTGGAACTTAGAGGCTGTTAAGCTTTAAGCTTAAGTCCAAATAAGGTTCCGACAAATTAATAATCCAAAGGTTTGACTGAGCTCCATATTTCAATTTAATGAAGGAAAGTTTAATAATCAACCTTGATTTTCCTCTTTTTCCTTTTCTTTCTCTATTGCACTTCTTTTCCAAATAAGTGTTTGCTAAGGGACTAGCAAAAGTAAAGTATAGGGGGTGATGAATCCCCATTCATCACTCTTTATTCCTTTATTTTAGCTAGAAACCTTGGTAAGAGACCATGTAAATGTTTGTAAATACAATAATTTGTCAAAATGTCTGCATCATGTAAATAGCCATAATTAGCATATTTTTTCACTAAAATAAAGGAATAAAGAAATAAAGAAATAAAGAAAAAGAGGGAAATATTTAGAATAAATATTGAGTGACTTGAACCCAAGGGAAGGCTCCACAAGGGATTGACCGCAAAATAAAATGAGTAGAGAGAGATTGGGTAACTCAACATTATATAAATACCCCTCTTGGTGTAAATATTTTATTTTCTAAAAAGAAAAGCATTTATGTGTTTCCTTTATTTTGTAAATATTTATGAAAATAAAATAAAAATGGGGAAAATAAAATAAAAATAAATAAATTCTCTCTCATCAGTATACATATACCATGTATATAAAATAAAAGATGTATTTATTTCACCTTTGTAAATGATTTATAAAAATCCATAAAAAATCATTTTATATTCTATATTTTATGGTGTAAATAAATTAAATATAACATTGGAATAATTATACAAAAATAAAATAATAAAATTAAAATTCAATAACACATCGGTATTATACATGTATATAATAATAATATAATGTAAATACATAATTTATTTTTCAAAAAAATAAATAAAAATCACTAAAAAATACTTTGAAATAAAATAAACATTTTTCATGTTAAAATTTTTTCAAAATAAAATCATTTATTATTTTTAAATGAAATTACAAATAATTAATAAATCTCGCATTCTAATTGATCCACGAGGGATTGTTGACCCCCCGGTCAACTCTCCCCCCAGGACCACATGCCTCACGGATCTGCGCCTCGACCGGACTTCGCCCATTTATCCTAGATTGATCCGATCACCTTTCACCAAAACCCCGGGCTCTATTTGCAGATTTCACATCCGAGATTCACGCCCGCCATTTGTTTTAGGGATCCGAGCATCGGATCGCGTGCCCGACCTCCTTCTTTCTCGGACCGCTGCACTATATAGTCTCACCTCCTCTCGCCAATTCACGCACCTTCAGCCACCATCTTCGATCCCTGTGACCTCCATCGTCTTCCTTGAGTGACAACGAGTGCGGAGGGTGTTTTAGAGAGCGATTGAAGGTGTGTACCCCAGGTCCGGCGACCCTTGTCGTCGAGCTCCACCGCCGGCGTAGCCCGAGCCTTTGGAGGCGACGCTCCATCGAGGTGAAGACCACCAGAGATCCAACATCTCCTCCACAGTCGACTCCGACCATCTGGTAGCTTCTTTAGCTTCTAGTCAATAGTTTAGATTCGATTTTGACATCCCAGATCCGCCAGCTCCGCCCTAGTGGCCGGAGCCCCAACACTTCACCTTATTCGTATCAATCAACTCCTCGACCCATTGCCACCTTCCTTCCACGATCTGATCACCTCGAGCTGGGCTATCTGAGCCTAGATCGAGTCGGGTTCCATCTGCTACCTCCGCCGGAACCCCCCTTCGCCCATTCACGCCTCTTATCTTTATCGTTTTGCCAATAACCCATGCCGGATTGCCCCTCCGAGCAAGATCTATCTTTTGCAGGTCCATAAGCGCATGATACCCCCCTTGGCTGTGTTTCCACCCTTTGCCGGAGTAGCCCAGATCCTTCCTCCTTCGCCGGAGGATCCGGCCGTCGGGAGCTCCATCGGACGCCACCGACAGACGCGGAACGCCATCGCGAGGAGACCCCCCCCCCTCCGATCTTCCATCTAAGGCTCGGATCGCTCCTAGCTCGCTAGAGAAGCTCAGCCAGGAGGAGTTCTTCCAGATCATCTCTCAGCTGTCGGATCGACCCTCAGCGCCGGTTATCATCAGAGCCGTACGTAGCCTACCACAATTAGATCGTCAGATCCATGATCTGACGGCCACGTGCGCCCCACGTTCTCCCCTGCGCCAGGACCGTTAGATCTTCCAGGAGGCTTCATTAGGACCGTGCACGCGCGAGCCACTCACTGTTCGACACCTGGCATTCACGCACCCCGCACGCGCCTCGGTTGTGTAACTTGCGCCCGACCCCCTGTAGTTTTCTTTAGTGTTTATTTAGTATGTTAAGTAAATTTGCACAATTGGTTAAATTGCATATCTGGACCTCTAGTTTCGTGTATTTGCTTTTTAGTCCCTACCTTGTGGAGACATGTGCTTCGACACCTGATTTTGTGGACTTTTTGCAGTATTGATCCTGTAGTTTCAAGGTGTTATTGTTTACATGTTTACTAATTAGAATTACACTTTAGTCCCTGTGAATGCGAGGCACGTACTAGGCACGTGATATCTTGAGCTTTTTGCATTATGTGGGCTGGGGTTTTCTGACTGTTCTGGAATGAAGTTTATGTTTTGAAAATTACATTTATACCCCTGTGCATACAATATTCGAACATGTGTGGAGTTGATGTGATTTTTGCACTGATGCCCTTCTAGTTTTCACACATGTTATCTATTTAGCCCTGAAACTTTGTTTGTTTGCGTATAGGTCCCTGTGTGCTATGGCTTTAGTTTTGGGTTGAATAAAATATCAAATTAAATCCAAATCAAGTGAAATTTGGACACGTGGCTCCTGCCACTGTGTAAAAATTTCACTAATTTTTTGGGCCATTTTTGTTGCTTTTTGCTATTTTTAAAAACAAAAAACCTTCATTTTTGCTACGGTTTGAAATAGAAAATCAACTAAAAATATAAAACTTTTCTAAAAATTACAAAAAATTAGGACTCGTTTGTTTTGTTGTCTTTGAGTTTCTATCCAATTTTCAGCCTTTCTGGCTTTATAAAACACCTAAAAAGCATAAAATCCTAAAAACCTCATAAAAATATTAAAAATAAAAAAAAAATGCAATTTTGGTTTCTATAGTTTAGTTTTTATTTCTACTTTTCATAAAAATTGCCTTCAGATTTTTATAGGCTAATTATCTATTTTTAATTAGCCTTTCAAACCTGGCTGCACATTTCCTCACTGTTTTTGTTTTTTTATTTTTATAAAATCAATTAAAAATCATAAAATCTTGAGAAAATTACCAAAAAATACTTAAAAATATAAAAAACACAAAAAGAATTTTATTTGAATTTTCTGAGAATTTTTGAGTGTTTTATAAATTGTTGAATTTGGCCTTTTCTAGCCCTTTTCTTATTTTTCCTTTATAATTAAAAATACAAAAAAAATTTAAAATCTATAAAATCCACTAAAAATACATTTTATCCTTTTTCATTCTTTTTTACTGCTTCGTAGGCTCTTTTGTGCCAATCCGTGCTCCTTGAGTTCGACCTTGGTCGCTATACCAAGTTAAATAAATAGCGAGACTGCTATTCAGCTTTTTAACTGATTATTTTTATTTGGTGGTCTCTTTTTCTTGATTGATCGATTTTCGAGGGATTGAGGTCGCAACGACCCGTGATATTTATCTCCCTTAGTCTCTCGTCGATTTCTTCGGTCATCAGAATGGCGCCGTTGCCGGGGAGCACGACTTAGTAGTCACTTGATTTTTCACGGTTTTCTTTCGCGGTTTTCTTTGTTCATAGTTGTATATACATTCTTGCTCTGATTTATTTGCATATTTTTCTAATAATCTGGTTTGGCATTCATTCTTGTCTGATTTCTTGCGAGGGCCCGAGGACCGAAGCGGCTTTTTCGGAAGCCGAAGCAACCGCGGGAGTCGGAGGCGGCTCTTTTCTGCATAGAGCCGCAGGAGAGCGTGAGGAGTCAAACCAGAGTGTGGGAGCCGAGCAGTGTGCGGGACCACGGATAGCCGCTGGAAAAGCTGTAGAGTAGCTTAGATTTATTTTCTACAAAGGTCTTATTATTGTAATAATAGATGGACTCAGAGACTTGGACTCTATTGGTAATTTATCGGGGCATGTTTTGTCGAGCACTAGTGTGCTCAGGAGACCTCACCGCGGTTTTTTGCTGGCTTTTGATTTTTTGCATTTTTCTTATTGCTTATCTGATTCACGCGTTTTGGCCTTAGCTTAGGATTTGTATTGATTGTGGCATAATTAATTAGGATCCAAACCTTAATTATCTGCCTGCACCTATTAGCTCGTAATTGGACTTAATTAATTAAATCACAAGAAAAATTCGGATTAATTAGACTCTAGTCCACATGCCTTGAGGAGTCACATACAGCGCGTGTAGGATCCGTTGTGGCGGATACCGAGTGTCTCCCAAGATAGAAGTCTAGACTTAGGTTTGATTACCCGGCTACTGTGCTTTACGTGTAGAAATTGCTTCGTCTAGGGTCGGATTCTCATGCATCATATAGGTAGTTTACTTTCAGTCTTTACATTTATGCGTGAATCGTTTTGCATGTAGACTGCTGGAGTCAGGTAGGCATCTCTTACTCTGCATGCGTCATTGATTTTATCGTGCATCAACTTTTTCGTCTTCTCGCCCTGTTTCAGACTAAAATAATCAGGAGAACCGAAAAATTAGTTAGGCATTGTTTGCTTGAAAAATACATAAAACAAAAACTGTAAAATTGGAACTGCTAAATATATTTGACCCTAAAAGACACCTCACATAAAACTTGTCTTGGGGAGAGCAACCCCTCATTGTCTGGTTTGGATGAGCGAGAGAGCGGCCCGCACACTAGGCTAGAGCCATATCCGAACCCCGATCAGACTACCGGCCTTTTTTATGGGACAGTCTGGTAGGAGGATTGGATTCCCATCAGCTCGCATAACCGCTCTGATAGACTAACATTGTCACCTAAATAAAAATTGACAAGATAATCGACCGATCTTTTACGGTCTTCAGCTTTGTGTTGAGTAGGTGAACCAGGGTTTGTTTTCTCATCTTGTGTGTTTCCGGATCTCATCCGCCTGACTCGCCAGATCCAAGATGATGGGCAGGAGGTCTCTTAGGCAGCCTCTGGCTGCATCGCTTTTTAGCACTCCGGCCCGTTCATCTAGGTTGGCTCGTGAGAGCCGAGACCCGCTCTCCGAAATCGAGTTTGATTCCACCCTGTTCCCCCTTGACCACCCTTCTACCAGTCCAGAGATACCAGTTGCCAGATGAGATACAAATAGACAAATGATCTATCGGCACCTGAGTTTGAGTCTTTTTCCTTTGCAGATGCCATGGCCAGCAGTGGGGAGCGCACCGAGGGTCAGCGGCCAGAGACGACCACACACGTATTGGACCAGTGATGAATCCTTGATTCATTAACTTTTCTGTCACATTTTTTCTTAAAACCCTTAACTAATACATGTAAATATTTAATAGTTCTAATTTTTTAGTCAAATTTCATTCATGAATAAATATTTAATTTTAAGTATAAAAACTTGTAAATAAATAAAAGAATAAAATTAAAGAAAAGAAAAGAAGGCAGATTGTGAATATGAAATATGTACAATATGACTTATAAATATAAATATAGCTGCATGGTATATTTATATAACCTAAACCTCGAGACCAATTCAGCATGAATTGGTCGACAAATAAATAAGTAGGGGGAGATAAGGAAAGAAAACCATAAAAATAAACTAAGACATACTTCTTGTACCTCTCACAATTTATCAAATAAATAACAAAAACTTCAATAAATTTTAATTAATTAATAGGTATATATTTTTCACCAACTCTTTTCCTAATTATTTCTAAAAATGCGTATAAAAATATAAAAATAAGTTAAAAAGATTACCACGTACATATACCAAGAAATCCTACTTATAAATTGTCAAAATCTCAACTTCCGAACATCATAACTTTTTCTTACAAACTCCAATTTCACTCTACTCACCTTTAAAGTTTATAAAATAATATTCTCTAATTAATAAACATGCTTTCATCGAATTCGGAGTCCGTTTGCAAAAAGTCGATTTTGGGACCAAATGACAACAGGGTTTCTGGGCTATTTATTTTATGTAGAACACATTATTTATAATTTTATTAATTTTATAAATTTTAATTATTTTCATGATCTTGTAATATAACCTTAATTTATTTTAGATTTTTGGAGCCTATTTCTTATTTTTAATAAAATCAAAAATCCTAAATTATAGGTAAAAATGAACTGACTAACTAATACGTATATTTATTAATATATGTAAATAAATTTATTAAAATCTCTAAAAAATCACACAACCCTTATTTATTTTTCTAATAATTAAGAAAATATAAAATTAATATTTAATAATTTATTTAATAAATTAAAAAGTCAAAACCTATTTATGTATACATATTTATTAATATAATATTTATTAATATAATATTTATATTTCGAATAATATTTATTATTTATAAAAAGTAATTACTCCATAATTTAGATAATTTAATTATTTACACCTTTTGTATTTATACCTATTTAAAATAACATTATTTACTAATTATTATCGAATTTACAAAGATATTTTCATCTCTGGCCTACCAAGTTGTTGACACGTGTCAGCACCTGGTGCTTCTTATCCAAGAAGCCAGTTCTGTTTTCTGTTCAAACTAACTCCCTTCACCGAATTATCTAGCATGCATTTTAACTCCCCTCTGACGATCCACACCCCTGGATTTCATCTCCTAACTACCAAGATTCACGACCACCCTTAGATCCAACTTGGGGATCACGAAAACTCCCTATTTATACCCCTAAGATCCCATTTCGCAACCAACTCTCCTAACCACCTGAAGCTCACCTTCCAGTGGCCGAACTCCTAACTTCTCCACCTCGCTCCGCCTCGATTCGGTGGTGACAGCACCTGAAGGACCGCTCGTGTGGAAGAGGGATCTCGGAGGAGACGTTCGAAGGCTTCGCCGCCTTGCATCGCTGCCATCGCGTGCGTCCAGCTCCAGCGAAGATCGGCCTTCGAGCAGCCATTCGAGGTAATACCCCTCTGTTCTTCACAGATCTGTTCCTCCACCTTCATCATTTTACTTCTCGATCCTTGTGCCACGATTAGCATGGCTAAGCACCCATTAGTTAGTTTAATCAACAAGCTTAGACGCTCAATAGAAATCAACTTTAATTTCGTTCAAAACCAATTCAAATCGCGTCACCTTTTCTCTTACATTTCGCACGTAACCTTCATCAATGTCTGGAAATGCCATTTTGGATCTTACAAATACTTAACCCATCAGCCGATTCCTTTTTGAATCGAGCATATAAACTTGTTGTCTGCAGATCTATCTCGCATCAGGAGCGAATCAAGGCATCTGGAAGCTTCGATCATCAAGAAAATCATCTTCAAAAGAGGCGCATCAACCTTTCATCAGCCCCCAGATCAACGAGACAGCCACCTTCGTCGACCTGTAGCCTCCGCTTCGAGCCATCGCCGGTCGCCAACCACTGCGGGCGAACTCGAGGGTTAGAGGATCTAACCCTCTGGCCCCGCAGGAGGCTCCAGTTCGTTGCCGTTCGCCTGAAGAAATTCGGCGAAGAAGTGACATTCATCAAGTCTCCAACAACCTCAAGAATAGAGAAAGAACTCGCGAGGTATAGCCTATTGACACGTGGAGGGCGCGGACAACCAAGATCAGTGCGCACATTCTAATCTCAGCCGTTCAATACGAAACGGTGGACAAATTGCATATTAAGCCCCACCGGCTTCCAGAAATTCAAGCCCCTCCGCAAGGACTTGAATGTAAACATTTCTATTTTTTTCAAAACAGCCCCTGCCAAGGACCTTTTTGCAGAACTTTTTCAGACTTTTCTTACGCTTATACCCCTAGGTTGTAGGGGAGTTTTGGACCTATTTTTGGACCTCATTTTTGTAGATTTTGTTGGGGTAGTTACACAACTACCTCCACAAGGTTTTCATTAGTTTTGGCATATTTTTGAAGTGTTTTATCGAGTTTTGATTCGTCACAAACCGACTCGTCTTGGTTTGTTTTCGTGTGTTGTTCGAGCCCGTTGCTCGATTTTTCACTTACTATATAGTATCATATATTTTCACCTATATTCCACCTATTATATCATAAATAAATTTTATGAAAAATACCACTTTGAAAAAAAATAAAAATTGGAAAAGAATAAAAATCAAATAAAAAAATATAAAAATTAAAACTCAATGAAAATTGTCGCTTTTCCTTATCGCTTTAAGAAGAGATAAAATAATCACAAAAATATTTTCTCTTAAAAAATCAAAGTACCCTATTCTGCCTCCTTGCGTTTGACCCAGGCACACTCACCTGGTTAAATAATTAGTGTAGGTTTTCTCTAAAACCGAATTTGTTTGATCGACTTGGATCCTTTTGCGGCTTTTCTACAACCGACAACTTTTTCTTCTAAAAAGACAGGGTGCGATCAACAACACCCTGTTGGCTTCCCTTGAGATGATGTAGCGCCAGATACGGGATCAGGGAGCCTTCATGGTGGAGATGAGGAGAGAGATGGAGAGGTTGGGGACAACGCGAGAGCAACCTAGAGCCATAGGAGAGAGGGACCCAGATCATCCAGAGGAGCCAGTTCAGCCGGCGGATCAGCCGAAACCGATGCGGGAGTTGCACAACCCCGGATCGACATTTACACATCGGTGGGTGGTACTTCCGGCGATCGTGGGGGACTTCAAGTTCCCCCCACAGACACTTCAGATTCTTCCCCGCTTCCACGGGCTCGCCACTGAGGAGACCCATCTACATCTCCAGGAGTTCGAGATGATCTGCAGCACCGTCCACGATTGGCAGGTGGATGAGGACACCATCCGGATGATTGCCTTCCCCTTCTACCTTGCTGATAGAGCAACCAATTGGCTGAAGCATTTGGGGAGATTCGTGTACACCTGGGAGCAGCTCTGCACCGAGTACTTGAACAAGTACTATCCACTTGGGCGGACCAATGCAACGAGGGCCCTGATCAACAACTTCTCCATGCTCCCCAACGAGCAGTTTCACGAGGCATGGGAGAGGTTTCGAGAGCTCATCGACATATGCCCACACCACGACATCATGAAGCCGAACCTAGTTCAGAGCTTCTTTTGCGGACTGATAGCAGAGCTGCAGGGCTTGGTGAATGCTTCTTGTGGTGGTTCCTACTTCGCCAAGGATGAGGATCAGGTCTGGGCCATCTATGAGGAGATGGCCGAAAACTATACAATGATGTCCCAGACCTGCCTCTACACTCAGGGACGCCCCCAGCCACAGACCGTACAGTACCAGAGGATAGCATGGGTCGATGTCGGTCCTTCTACTTCGTCCGCGACAGCCGCACAGGCCGAGTCTACAGCTGCAGACATGGGCATCATCAGCGAGAAGCTGGACCGGATCGAGTTTATCGAGAAGAAGCAGTGCCAGGGCATCACGTAGATGGATCAGATGGCACAGATAACTTCTCAGCCCCGTCTTCGGTCACGAGGAGATCCGAGCAGCAGTGGTAGCTCGTCCCAGCACTCCAGTCAGCCTAGACAGGTTCACCTTGTACGGGCGGAGTTGTACCAACAGCCACCGCAGTTTTATCAGCCACCACCATCTCAGGACATTCAGATGGTGGTCTACCAGGTGGATCATGCCCTGGAAGTACTCCCTCCACCCACCTACGAGCCGGAGCCGTTGATGGATGTCAACGGGATTTGGTACGATCGACCCCAGCCATATATCCGACGAGACCATGCCGGATTCCGATGGTCGGCCGGAGGAACCAGTTCCCAATAGCAGCCTCCAGTTTAGGGTGGCCAGTACGACCAGCAGCGTGAGCAACACCAGCAGCCCCAGCCCCCAGTACACCAGCCACAACAACCATCCCAGAGAGATCAGTATGGTCCTCGTCCCTATCAGTAGGGACAACCTTGGAGGCGAGAGCAGCCTCAACAGCAACAGTATCATCAGCAGTACCCGTCTCACCTGCACCACCATCAGCAACCTCATTACCATCGAGGCCACCCGTTAGGTTCTCATGGGCCGACCTATGAGAACCCCGCCTTGGATGATCTAGCCCGCCTCATGACTGAGCAGCAGGCTACTTTCCGATGGGAGATGGATGAGTTCCACCAGGAGATGCGTGAGATTGTGAGAAGGAAGGCCTCCATCCCTGCCCAGATCGAGCCGAACCCGAACAACCTCAAGAGGAAATCTGAGAAGGTAGAGTTCACTGAGATTACCACTCCTAGTGCTTCACTTGGTGATATGTCTGCATACATGTTTGATGCTGATTTTGTTACACTTAGGAGCGGTAGGATGCCAACAGGCAGTGCCTCGTCTGAGCGACGATCCCACGCCACTTCAAGAGCGCCAGGTGAAGAGGAGTACGATACCGATGCCACAAGAGATGATGATGGTGGTGCTGACGCCACCATGGATGTTGATCCCACCGACGGTACCGAGTCGTCACTTTACCAGTTGGAGGAGGTGGTACTAACGCCACCATTACAATTGCTGAGCTAGAGCACGGTACTGTTGCTGCGATTCCAGATACCAAGGGTGGTACTGAGGCCACCATTTCCAGTTCTTCTAGTCCTGTTGTTTTTCCTTCAGTACATGTATCTCAGGAGATTTCTGCAAATAAAGGAATGGGTTTGTTGTTTTCGGATCCACATGTGTTGATTGATGATGCTTGTGTGAATTCCGCTGTTCATGAGCATGTCAGACCCTCTCCTAGTCCTTCATCTGAGAAGGACCTTGTAGTCCCCTTTCCCAGAACACTGCATTTGGGTAAGGGGCAGAAAAAAGAAAATCCAAAAAAGAACCATGAGATAGAGTTCAGCCAGCAGATGATAGATAGATTTCACATATAGCTGACTCTACATGAGGCCTTGGAGCACATACCTCTACTCCATAGATCACTCAGAGATAGGACCACAGTTAGGAGGAAGAGGCGGAACCATCAGTCAGAGATCCATGTGCTTACTCGTGCCACTTGTTTCGCGATTCAGAACCGTCTGCCAGCCAAGAGGCCAGATGCAGGAGCCCCGTATGTCAGATGCCACATCCATGACTAGAGGTTCGACCACACTCTATTAGAAAGCGGTTCTTCGATCAACCTACTTCCGACAACCCTTCTCGACCGCTTCGAGTTGGGCCCTCTCCGATAGAGCAGGACGGTCCTTCAGTTTGCTGATCGATCTGTCAAGAGGCTGAAGGGGTTGCTGAAGGACATTGTCGTCACGATTCAGGGCCTGAAATTCCCCGTGGACTTCGTTGTGTTGGACTTGGAGATCCATGAGCCCGTGACCGATACCCTGATCATTCTAGGATGCCCGTTCTTGGCCACAGCCAAGGCAGTGTCCGACCATGATAGCGGGAAGGTATACTTTCGCGTCAAGGGCGAGAGTATAAAAATAGAGACGGTCGAGGAGACTAGAGCCAGAGATTCAACTTGCTCAGAGCCGATTTCAGATTCAGAGCAGATGACAGAGGCAGGATGAGACATCCACCAGGACTGCGATTTTGTGATCACAGATGACGAGGCTGTTTGGGCAGATCCATTCGCACATGCCATCCTCTCACCTTCAGAGTTTGCTGATGCAGAGGCGCCAGCAGAGGAGAGCTTGGAGAGAGCATTCCTGGTCCAGGGTACATCTCAGGTAGCAGAGCCGGTTCCTGATCGCAAGACAGATTTTTGTGAGTCTGATACAGATCCCTCGGAGTCAGATATTGATTGGGAAGAGTTTGATGATTTGATACTGTGTCTGACTTCTACTGAGCCTACAACTAGGGAGGAAGCTGATTCCATACAGAGCAAAGACAGTCCAGCAGAGCAGCCTTCGCCATATTCATATTGTGAGCGAGATTCTCATTCTCCCATGCAGATTTGGCAGCATTCACTTAGATTTTTCAGAGGCTAGATCTGCCAGCACCTACTTGTCC
This sequence comes from Ottelia alismoides, assembly GCA_037367405.1. Taxonomy (NCBI): domain Eukaryota; kingdom Viridiplantae; phylum Streptophyta; class Magnoliopsida; order Alismatales; family Hydrocharitaceae; genus Ottelia; species Ottelia alismoides. The sequence goes on from JAZKJV010010148.1 coordinate 367,431, forward strand.
AAAGCTGAAGCCTCTACCGTCATCGCTGAAGTATAGGTTCCTTGCGGGTGAGCATGAGATGTACCCAGTCATTATCTCCATTGATTTGACTGGAGAGCAGGAATCTTGTCTGATGGGGGTTCTTGAAAAGAACTGCAAGGTGAAAGGATGGAGTGTAGTCGATCTCCAGGGGATAAGTCCGGCCCTGTGCTCCCACCATATCTATCTCGACGAGGAGGCAAAGCCGGCGCGTGAGTTCCAGCGGCGGCTGAACCCGAATCTTTGAGATGTTTTCATGAAGGAGATCTTGAAATGGTGGAGCGCCGATTTTATCTACCCCATCTCCAACTCCAAGTGGATCAGTCTATTGCATGTGGTGCCCAAGAAGACGGGCATCACCACAGTTGTTAGTGAGTCTGGAGAGGAGATTGCTACTCGGGTACCCACTTCTTGGCGAGTCTGTGTGGACTACAGACGATTGAACTAGGCCACAAAGAAGGATCATTTCCCCAGCCCTTTATTGATCAGATTATTGAGAGGCTGGCAGGGAAGAGCCATTATTATTTCTTGGACGGGTACTCCATCTATAATCAGGTGGCCATCGCGCCCGAGGACCAGGACAAGACCAGCTTCACCTATCTCTTCGGGACATATGCTTTCAGACGCATGCCATTTGGATTGTGCAACGCTCTGGTGACATTCCAGAGATGCATGCTGTCCATCTTTTCGGACATGGTTGGGGAGCGCTTGGAGGTCTTCATGGATGATTTCTCGGTCTACGGTGACAGATTCGATTCTTATCTTGACTACTTAGACCGAGTCCTTCAGCGATGCATTGAGGTTCACCTTGTGTTGTCTTGGGATAAGAGTCACTTGATGGTGACTTAAGGGACGATGCTTGGTCATATCATCTCCAACAGGGGCATGAAGGTTGATCTGGCCAAGGTGGATGTCATTAGAAAACTCAATCCACCGTCCATCCTACGACAGTTACGATCTTTTCTGGGGCACGTCGGTTTCTACAGGCGCTTCATTCATGATTTTAGTAGGATTGCCCGACCGTTGACTGATCCGCTGACAAAAGAAACCGAGTTCCTAGTTGATGATAAGTGTCTATCGTCATTTGAGACTCTCAAGAGTCATGTTGTAGAGGCTCCTGTTCTCCAACCACATGATTGGTCTCTCACATTCGAGATCATGGCGGACGCCTCCGATTTTACCGTGGGGGTCGTGCTGGGACAGAGGAGGGATGGAGTCCCCTTTGCTATTCACTACGCTAGTTGTACATTGGATGCCGTGCAACAAAACTACATAGTCACTGAGAAGGAGATGTTAGCCATAGTTTTCGCCCTAGATAAGTTCAGATCTTACATCATTGGATCTTGAGTGACCATCTAAACTGATCATACCTCCATCAGGTACCTCTTGGCAAAGAAGGATGCCAGAGCCAGATTGACCAGATGGATCCTTCTACTCCAGGAGTTTGATATAGAGATTAAGGATATGCATGGAGTCAAGAATGTGGTGGCGGATCATCTCTCCCGATTAGAGTATCTTGAGGATTCTGAGCAGACTGAGCCTATATGTGAGACCTTCCCAGATGAGGCGATCCTTGCTATCGCCTCTCTCCCATGGTATGCCGATATTGTGAACTATCTTGTCGCCAAGAAAGTTCCACAAGATTGGCCCAGGTAGAAACTTGAGACCTTCCTCGCGAAGGCCAAGTTTTACCATTGGGAGGATCTCGTCCTTTATCATGAAGGAGGGGATAGTATCTGGCGTCGGTGCATTCCTCAGGAGGAGCACCGCAACATCCTTACTTACTGTCACAAGCTTGAGGCAGGAGGACATCACTCTGGGAGGAGAACGACACAAAAAGTGCTCCAATCCGGCCTATGGTGGACTACTCTCTTCAAGGACTCTGATGAGTTCGTAAAGAGATGTACTGACTGTCAGAGGATGGGCACTTGTGGACAGCGTGATATGATGCCGATGCAACCCATACACTTCTGTGAGGTCTTTGACTCATGGGGCATCGATTTCATTGGACCATTCCCTAGGAGTAAGGGATTTGAGTACATTCTGTTGGCCGTGGATTTTGTGAGTCATTGGGTTGAGGCCATCCCTGCCCGAACTACAGATGCTAGGACTGTTTGCAGATTTTTGAGGAAGAATATTATTTCATGGTTCGGGGTACCTCGAGTGTTGATATCTGACGGGGGGTCTCACTTCATCAATGACAAGGTAAAGGCCCTTGCTAGCGAGTTCAGCATAGACCATCGAGTAGCCACTCCATACAACCCTCAGACGAATGGTCTTGCTGAAGTGTCGAACAGGGAGATCAAGACTATATTGCAGAAAGTCGTCCGCCCTGACTGAAAGGATTGGTCACAGCTTTTAGACTCGATCTTGTGGGCATATAGGACGTCTTTCAAGACTCCTTTGGGTACATCTCCCTTTCGCCTCGTTTATGGCAAGCCCTGCCATTTACTTGTTGAGCTAGGACATAGGTCACTTTGGGTTGTTACTGATATACTTTTGGATCCAGAGAGTGTAGGAGATCAGAGGAGGGTAGAGTTAGCAACCCTGGAGGAGCTTCGTGATACAGCATTTTCAAACAGTCTACATTATAGGAGAGAGTGAAGGAGTGGCATGATTCTCATATCAGCCACAAGAAGTTTGAGCCAGGACAGAGAGTATGGTTGTTTGATGCTAGGCTTCGTTTATTTCCAGGGAAGCTACAAAGCAAATGGAAGGGACCCTATTTGGTTAGAAAGGTACATGACAATGGGAGTATTGATATATCTGAGTTGTCTTCTGATGTTACCTTTCGTATTAACGGCCAGCGGCTCAAGCCGTATCTAGATCATGAGCCACGGGTCGTTGATGTTGCCCCGATTCACTTTGCATGAGATGTGGTTTCTTGACTCACATCTATTGCATCTCACGCCCGATTATCATTGTTCTTCCGACTTGTATAGATCCAGTTGTCCATATCACTCTATTCTTTAGTCCCACACCCCTTTTTCATCTTGTGATTATGCTACACTTAAGGTGTACTTTACCCTAAGTATGGGGGGTGTAGGACTCTCGGATATTCTATTCATTCTTTCTAATTCTGTTTTGTTGCCTATACTTAGGGATATTTTACCCTAAGTATGGGGGGTAGACCCTGTACATTCTCACTCGGATTTCCCTTTGTGTACAGTCTGCTATACTTAGGATTACTTGATCCTAAAAATAGGGGGAAACACCGAGTCCTCTTCATGCTATTCTTTGATTCGTCTTTGTATATACCAGTCCTTTTCACTTCCCTATACTAAGCACGAGTTATGTCTTCTTCATCGCTCTTGATCACTTTGAGGACATCGTTCGAGCTAAGTATAGGGGGGTGTCGTATATATGTCATATATACTTTAGCCATAACTCGTACTTTGTGTGAGTGTGTTAATAAATAAAATGGCTAAAAATCCATAAAAAATTTAAAATTTCCCTAATACATAAAATTCTTCTTGCACATACCTACTTATTTATAAAAACTATTTTTGTACAAATGATTGTCAAAATGATTTGTGTAAATAGTTTGTAATAATTTTGATATCAAAATTATGTATGCAGTACAACTTTTTTGTATAATGTTTGGAAAACAAAAAGTTTGCAAAAACCTTGTGTAAAGTTTTGAATATTTTGCAAAACTTTGCATTCATGCATACATCCATGTTTTCAAACATTTTGTAAAAATTCTGCACCATTGTAAAAATTTGTAAAATTGCATCTTTGTAAATATTTGTACAGTTTTTCCAAATCATAGTTGACATTTAAACTGGCCCGGAATTAAATTGGAAAATGGAGCTTGGATAAGACCTTAATCCACCTAATTATAAGAGGAACCTTATAAGGCTTAGGATTAAGACTTTTCAGGTCCATTGGGACTTAATTCTTTGAGTCCACTAGGCTATGAGCATATGTCATCTTGATGAGCCTAAGTAGAGCACTTAACAACACACACATGACTCTCAGAGACAATGGCTTTACTTACACCGACACTTTACACATAGCTCTCCACGGATGAGGTGGTGAGGAGGCAGTTTCCTTTGGCTTGGGGTAGCATATGAGGGTAGTACTTCTAGGAGGAACCTCTCTTCTTCTTATAGTGAAGGAAGTGCGTCTCAACTTGGTCTGGTGGTTATGAAGTCTAAAGACAGGAGTTGTTTGTTGCTATAAAGCTTCGAAAGAGGGATAGTCTACTGGCTCAAGAAGAAAAACTCCTTATGTATATATGCTGCACCATGTAGATATGTTGTACATATGCACATCAAAAAAAATGTGCAAAGAAAGAAAAACTCTAAAAAAGTAGTGGGTCGGATTGAAAATTTAATAATCCCACCGGAGTGTATATAGTCAAATAAAGCAAAGCTTATGTTACAAATGACCATCTCATGAAGCTTGCAGCGGGAGACTCAGCTACACTGGTTAGAGCTCCCAAGGATACATGGCTACACTGGTCATGGTCCATTCTCTTCTTCCCCCTCTTCTTGAGCCAGTTGCACTTGAACTTAGAAGGGAATACCCCGCTCCTCGAGGAAAGAGTTGCTAGACCGAGGCATTAGAGTTACCAGGATGAGGGAGGTTGTTTCTTTGTCACTTCTGAGGTGGGGAGCTACAAATCACTTACACAGTACAAGGAAAGATTCATGGCCATTAGAGTTTGTGTATGTAGACTTGTTATGATCTGGTTTATTGAGGAGTTTTGACCATAGATTGGTGGAACTTAGAGGCTGTTAAGCTTTTAGCTTAAGTCCAAATAAGGTTCCGACAAATTAATAATCCAAAGGTTTGACTAAGCTCCATATTTCAATTTAATGAAGGAAAGTTTAATAATCAACCTTGATTTTCCTCTTTTTCCTTTTCTTTCTCTATTGCACTTCTTTTCCAAGTAAGTGTTTGCTAAGGGACTAGCAAAAGTAAAGTATAGGGGGGGGGGGGGTGATGAATCCCCATTCATCAATCTTTATTCCTTTATTTTAGCTAGAAACCTTGGTAAAAGACCATGTAAATGTTTGTAAATACAATAATTTATCAAAATGTCTACATCATGTAAATAGCCATAATTAGCATATTTTTGCACAAAAATAAGGGAATAAAGAAATAAAGAAAAATAGGGAAATATTTAGAATAAATTTTGAGTGACATGAACCCAAGGGAAGGCTCCACAAGGGACTGACCGCAAAATAAAATGAGTAGAGAGAGTTTGGGTAACTCAACATTGTATAAATACCCCTCTTGGTGTAAATATTTTATTTTCTAAAAATAAAAGCATTTATGTGTTTCCTTTATTTTGTAAATATTTATGAAAATAAAATAAAAATGGGAAAAATAAAATAAAAATAAAAATAAATAAATTCTCTCTCTCATCAGTATACATATACCATGTATATAAAATAAAAGATGTATTTATTTCACCTTTGTAAATGATTTATAAAAATCCATAAAAAATCATTTTATATTCTATGCTTTATGGTGTAAATAAATTAAATATAACATTGGAATAATTATACAAAAATAAAATAATAAAATTAAAATTCAAAAACACATAGGTATTTATACATGTATATAATAATAATATAATGTAAATACATAATTTATTTTTCAAAAAAATAAATAAAAATCACTAAAAATACTTTGAAATAAAATAAATATTTTTCATGTTGAAAATTTTTCAAAATAAAATCGATTATTATTTTTAAATGAAATTATAAATAATTAATAAATCCCGCATTCTGATTGGTCCACGAGGGATTGTTGACCCCCCGGTCAACTCTCCCCCCAGGACCACATGCCTCACGGATCTGCGCCTCGACCGGACTTCGCCCATTTATCCTAGATTGATCCGATCACCTTTCACCAAAACCCCGGGCTCCATTTGCAGATTTCACATCCGAGATTCACGCCCGCCATTTATTTTAGGGATCCGAGCATCGGATTGCGCGCCCGACCTCCTTCTTTCTCGGACCCCTGCACTATATAGTCTCACCTCCTCTCGCCAATTCACGCACCTTCGGCCACCATCTTCAATCCCTGTGACCTCCATCATCTTCCTTGAGTGACAATGAGTGCGGAGGGTGTTTTAGAGAGCGATTGAAGGTGTGTACCCCTGGTCCGGCGACCCTTGTCGTCGAGCTCCACCGCCGGCGTAGCCCGAGCCTCTGGAGGCGACGCTCCATCGAGGTGAAGACCACCGGAGATCCAACATCTCCTCCACAGTCGACTCCGACCATCTGGTATCTTCTTTAGCTTCTAGTCAATAGTTTAGATTCGATTTTGACATCCCAGATCCGCCAGCTCCGCCCTAGTGGCCGGAGCCCCAACACTTCACCTTATTCGTATCGATCAACTCCTCGACCCATTGCCACCTTCCTTCCATGATCTAATCACCTCGAGCTGGGCTATCTGAGCCTAGATCGAGTCGAGTTCAATCTGCTACCTCCGCCGGAACCCCCCTTCGCCCATTCACGCCGCTTATCTTTATCGTTTTGCCAATAACCCATGCCGGATTGCCCCTCCGAGCAAGATCTATCTTTTGCAGGTCCATAAGCGCATGATACCCCCCTTGGCTGTGTTTCCACCCTTCGCCGGAGTAGCCCAGGTCCTTCCTCCTTCGCCGGAGGATCCTGCCGTCGGGAGCTCCATCGGACGCCACCGACCGACGCGGAACGCCATCACAAGGAGACCCCCCCCTCCGATCTTCCATCGAAGGCTCGGATCGCTCCTAGCTCGCTAGAGAAGCTCAGCCAGGAGGAGTTCTTCCAGATCATGTCTCAGCTGTCGGATCGACCCTCAGCGCCGGTTATCATCAGAGCCGTACGTAGCCTACCACAATCAGACCGTCAGATCCATGATCTGACGGCCACGTGCGCCCCACGTTCTCCCCTGCGCCAGGACCGTTAGATCTTCCAGGAGGCTTCATTAGGACCGTGCACACGCGAGCCACTCACTGTTCGACACCTGGCATTCACGCACCCCGCACGCGCCTCGGTTGGGTAACTTGCGCCCGACCCCCTGTAGTTTTCTTTAGTGTTTATTTAGTATGTTACGTAAATTTGCACACTTGGTTAATTTGCATATCTGAACCTCTAGTTTCGTGTATTTGCTTTTTAGTCCCTACCTTGTGGAGACATGTGCTTCGACACATGATTTTGTGGACTTTTTGCAGTATTGATCCTGTAGTTTCAAGGTGTTATTGTTTACATGTTTACTAATTAGAATTACACTTTAGTCCCTGTGAATGCGAGGCACGTATTAGGCACGTGATATCTTGGGCTTTTTGCATTATGTGGGCTGGGGTTTTCTGACTGTTCTGGAATGAAGTTTATGTTTTGAAAATTACATTTATACCCCTGTGCGTACAATATTCGAACATGTGTGGAGTTGATGAGATTTTTGCACTGATGCCCTTTTAGTTTTCACACATGTTATCTGTTTAGCCCTGAAACTTTGTTTGTTTGCGTATAGGTCCCTATGTGCTATGGCTTTAGTTTTGGGTTGAATAAAATATCAAATTAAATCCAAATCAAGTGAAATTTGGACACGTGGCTCCTGCCACTGTGTAAAAATTTCACTAATTTTTTGGGCCATTTTTGTTGCTTTTTGCTATTTTTAAAAACAAAAAACCTTCATTTTTGCTACTTTTTGAAATAGAAAATCAACTAAAAATATAAAACTTTTCTAAAAATTACAAAAAAATTAGGACTCATTTGTTTTGTTGTCTTTGAGTTTCTATCCGATTTTCAGCCTTTGTGGCTTTATAAAACACCTAAAAAGCATAAAACCCTAAAAACCTCATAAAAATATTAAAAATAAAAAAATGCAATTTTGGTTTCTATAGTTTAGTTTTTCTTTCTACTTTTCATAAAAATTGCCTTCAGATTTTTATAGGCTAATTATCTATTTTTAATTAGCCTTTCAAACCTGGCTGCACATTTCCTCACTGTTTTTGTTTTTTTTTTAATTTTATAAAATCAATTAAAAATCATAAAATCTTGAGAAAATTACCAAAAAATACTTAAAAATATAAAAAACACAAAAAGAATTTTATTTGAATTTTCTGAGAATTTTTGAGTGTTTTATAAATTGTTGAATTTGGCCTTTTCTAGCCCTTTTCTTATATTTCCTTTATAATTAAAAATACAAAAAAATTAAAATCTATAAAATCCACTAAAAATAAATTTTATCCTTTTTCATTCCTTTTTACTGCTTCGTAGGCTCTTTTGAGCCAATCTGTGCTCCTTGAGTTCGACCCTGGTTGCTATACCAGGTTAAATAAATAGCGAGACTGCTATTCAGCTTTTTAACTGATTATTTTTATGTGGTGATCTCTTTTTCTTGATTGATCGATTTTCGAGGGATTGAGGTCGCAACGACCCGTGATATTTATCTCCCTTAGTCTCTCGTCGATTTCTTCGGTCATCAAAATGGCGCCGTTGCCGGGGAGCACGACTTAGTAGTCACTTGATTTTTCACGGTTTTCTTTCGCGACTTTCTTTGTTCATAGTTGTATATATATATTCTTGCTCTGATTTATTTGCATATTTTTCTAATAATCTGGTTTGGCATTCATTCTTGTCTGATTTCTTGCGAGGGCCCGAGGACCGAAGCGGCTTTTTCAGAAGCCGAAGCAACCGCGAGAGTCGGAGGCGGCTCTTTTCTGCATAGAGCCGCAGGAGAGCGCGAGGAGTCGAACTAGAGTGTGGGAGCCGAGCAGGAGTGCGGGACCACGGAATAGCCGCGGAAAAGCCATAGAGTAGCTTAGATTTATCTTCTACAAAGTCTTATTATTGTAATAATAGATGGACTCAGAGACCTGGACTCTATTGATAATTTATCGGGGCCTGTTTTGTCGAGCACTAGTGTGCTCGGGAGACCTCACCGCGGTTTTTCGCCGGCTTTTGATTTTTTGCATTTTTCTTATTGCTTATCTGATTCACGCGTTTTGGCCTTAGCTTAGGATTTTGTATTGATCGTGGCATAATTAATTAGGATCCAAACCTTAATTATCTGCCTGTGCCTATTAGCTCGTAATTGGACTTAATTAATTAAATCACAAGAAAAATTCGGATTAATTAGACTCTAGTCCACATGCCTTGAGGAGTCACATACAGCGCGTGCAGGATCCGTTGTGGCGGACACCGAGTGGCTCCCGAGATAGAAGTCTAGACTTAGGTTTGATTACCCGGCTACTGTGCTTTACGTGTGGAAATTGCTTCGTCTAGGGTCGGATTCTCATGCATCATATAGGTAGTTTACTTTCAGTCTTTACATTTATGCGTGAATCGTTTTGCATGTAGACTGCTGGAGTCAGGTAGGCATCTCTTACTCTGCATGCATCATTGATTTTATCGTGCATCGACTTTTTCGTCTTCTCGCCCTGTTTTCAGACTAAAATAATCAGGAGAACCGAAAAATTAGTTAGGCATTGTTTGCTTGAAAAATACATAAAACAAAAACTATAAAATTGGGACTGCTAAACATACTTGACCCTAAAAGACACCTCACATAAAAACTTGTCTTGGGGAGAGCAACCCCCTCATTGTCTGGTTTGGATGAGCGAGAGAGCGACCCGTACACTAGGCTAGAGCCATATCCGAACCCCGATCAGACTACCGGCCTTTTATACGGGACAATCTGGTAGGAGGATTGGATTCCCATCAGCTCGCGTAACCACTCTGATAGACTAACATTGTCACCTAAATAAAAAATTGACAAGATAATCGACCGATCTTTTATGGTCTTCAGCTTTGTGTTGAGTAGGTGAACCAGGGGTTTGTTTTCTCATCTTGTGTGTTTCCGGATCTCATCCGCCCGACTTGCCAGATCAAGATGATGGGCAGGAGGTCTCTTAGGCAGCCTCTGGCTGCATCGCTTTTTAGCACTCCGGCCCGTTCATCTAGGTTGGCTCGTGAGAGCCGAGACCCGCTCTCCGAAATCGAGTTCGATTCCACCCTGTTCCCCCTTGACAACCCTTCTACCAGTCCAGAGATACAAGTGCCAGATGAGATACAGTAGACAAATGATCTATCGGCACCTGAGTTTGAGTCTTTTTCCTTTGCAGAGGCCATGGCCAGCAATGGGGAGCGCACCGAGGGTCAACGGCCAGAGACGACCACACACGTATTGGACCAGTGATGAATCCTTGATTCATTAACTTTCTGTCATATTTTTTCTTAAAACCCTTAACTAATACATGTAAATATTTAATAGTTCTCATTTTTTAGTCAAATTTCATTCATGAATAAATATTCAATTTTAAGCATAAAAACTTGTAAATAAATAAAAGAATAAAATTAAAGAAAAGAAAAGAAAAGAAGGCAGATTGTGAATATGAAAATATGTACAATATGACTTATAAATATAAATATAGCTGCAAGGTATATTTATATAACCTAAACCCCGAGACCAATTCAGCATGAATTGGTCGACAAATCAATAAGTAGGGGGAGATAAGGAAAGAAAACCATAAAAATAAACTAAGACATACTTCATGTACCTCTCACAATTTATCAAATAAATAACAAAAACTTCAATAATTTTTAATTAATTAATAGGTATATATTTTCACCAAACTCTTTTCCTAATTATTTCTAAAAATGCATATAAAAATATAAAAATAAGTTAAAAAGATTACCATTTACATATACCAAGAAATCCTACTTATAAATTGTCAAAATCTCAACTTCCGAACATCATAACTTTTTCTTACAAACTCCAATTTCACTCTACTCACCTTTAAAGTTCATAAAATAATATTCTCTAATTAGTAAACATGCTTTCATCGAATTCGGAGTCTGTTTGCAAAAAGTCGATTTTGGGACCAAATGACAACAGGGTTTCTGGGCTATTTATTTTATGTAGAACACATTATTTATAATTTTATTAATTTTATAAATTCTAATTATTTTCATGATCTTGTAATATAACCTTAATTTATTTTAGATTTTTTGGAGCCTATTTATTATTTTAATAAAATCAAAAATCCTAAATTATAGGTAAAAATGAACTGACTAACTAATACATATATTTATTAATATATGTAAATAAATTTATTAAAATCTCTAAAAAATCACACAACCCTTATTTATTTTTCTAGGAATTAAGAAAATAAAAAATTAATATTTAATTATTTATTTAATAAATTAAAAAGTCAAAACCTATTTATGTATACATATTTATTAATATAATATTTATATTTCGAATAGTTTTTATTATTTATAAAAAGTAATTACTCCATAATTTAGTAACCACTGCGGGCGAACTCGATGGTTAGAGGAGCTAACCCTCTGGCCCCGCAGGAGGCTCCAGTTCGTTGCCGTTCGCCTGAAGAAATTCGGCGGAGAAGTGACATTCATCAAGTCTCCAACAACCTCAAGAATAGAGAAAGAACTCGCAAGGTATAGCCTATTGACACGTGGAGGGCGCGGACAACCAAGATCAGTGCGCACATTCTAATCTCAGCCGTTCAATACGAAACGGTGGACAAATTGCATATTAAGCCCCACCGGCTTCCAGAAATTCAAGCCCCTCCGCAAGGACTTGAATGTAAACATTTCTATTTTTTTTCAAAACAGCCCCTGCCAAGGACCTTTTTGCAGAACTTTTTCAGACTTTTCTTGCGCTTATACCCCTGGGTTGTAGGGGAGTTTTGGACCTCATTTTTGTAGATTTTCTTGGGGTAGTTACACAACTACCTTCACAAGGTTTTCATTAGTTTTCGCGTATTTTTGACGTGTTTTATCGAGTTTTGATTCGTCACAAACCGACTCCGTCTTGGTTTGTTTTCGTGTGTTGTTCGATTCCGTTGCTCGACTTTTCACTTACTATATAGTATCATATATTTTCACCTATATTCCACCTATTATATCATAAATAAATTTTATGAAAAATACCACTTTGAAAAAAATAAAAATTGGAAAAGAATAAAAATCAAATAAAAAAATATAAAAATTAAAACTCAATGAAAATTGTTGCTTTTCCTTATCGCTTTAAGAAGAGATAAAATAATCACAAAAATATTTTCTCTTAAAAAATCAAAGTACCCTATTCTGCCTCCTTGCGTTTGACCCAGGAACACTCACTTGGTTAAATAATTAGTGTAGGTTTTCTCTAAAACCGAATTTGTTTGATCGACTTAGATCCTTTTGCGGCTTTTCTACAACCGACAACTTTTTCTTCTAAAAAGACAGGGTGCGATCAACAATACCCTGTTGGCTTCCCTTGAGATGATGTAGCGCCAGATACGGGATCAGGGAGCCTTCATGGTGGAGATGAGGAGAGAGATGGAGAGGCTAGGGACAACGCGAGAGCAACCTAGAGCCACAGGAGAGAGGGACCCAGATCAGCCAGAGGAGATAGTTCAGCCGGCGGATCAGCCGAAACCGATGCGGGAGTTGCACAACCCTGGATCGACACTTACACACCGGTGGGTGGTACTTCCGGCGATCGTGGGGGACTTCAAGTTCTCCCCCACAGACACTTCAGATTCTTCCCCGCTTCCACGGGCTCGCCACTGAGGAGACCCATCTACATCTCCAGGAGTTCGAGATGATCTGCAGCACCGTCCACGATTGGCAGGTGGACGAGGACACCATCCAGATGATTGCCTTCCCCTTCTACCTTGCTGATAGAGCAACCAATTGGCTGAAGCATTTGGAGAGATTCGTGTACACCTGGGAGCAGCTCCGCACCGAGTACTTGAACAAGTACTATCCACTTGGGCGGACCAATGCAGCGAGGGCCCTGATCAACAACTTCTCCATGCTCCCCAACGAGCAGTTTCACGAGGCATGGGAGAGGTTTCGAGAGCTCACCGACATCTATGAGGAGATGGTCGAGAACTATACAGTGATGTCCCAGACCTGCCTCTACACTCAGGGACGCCCCCAGCCACAGACCGTACAGTACCAGAGGATAGCATGGGTCGATGTCGGTCCTTCTACTTCATCCGCGACAGCTGCACAGGCCGAGTCTACAGCTGTAGACATGGGCATCATCAGTGAGAAGCTGGACCGGATCGAGTTTATCGAGAAGAAGTAGTGCCAGGGCATCACGTAGATGGATCAGATGGCACAGATGACTTCTCAGGCCTGTCTTCGGTCACGAGGAGATCCGAGCAGCAGTGGTAGCTCGTCCCAGCACTCCAGTCAGCCTAGACAGGTTCACCTTGTACGGGCGGAGTTGTACCAACAGCCACCGCAGTTTTACCAGCCACCACCATCTCAGGACATTCAGATGGTGGTCTACTAGGTGGATCATGCCCTGGAAGTACTCCCTCCACCCACCTATGAGCCGGAGCCGTTGATGGATGTCAACGGGATTTGGTACGATCGACCCCAGCCAGATATCCGACGAGACCATCCCGGATTCCGATGGTCGGCCGGAGGAACCAGTTCCCAATAGCAGCCTCCAGTTTAGGGTGGCCAGTACGGCCAGTAGCGTGAGCAACACTAGCTGCCCCAGCCCCTAGTACACCAGCCACAACAACCATCCCAGAGAGATCAGTATGGTCCTCGTCCCTATCAGTAGGGACAACCTTGGAGGCGAGAGCAGCCTCATCAGCAACAGTATCATCAGCAGTACCCTTCTCACCCGCACCAGCAGCAACCTCATTATCAGCGAGGCCACCCGTTAGGTTCTCATGGGCCGACCTATGAGAACCCATCCTTGGATGATCTTGCCCGCCTCATGACTGAGCAGCAGGCTACTTTCTGACGTGAGATGGATGAGTTCCGCCAGGAGATTCGTGAGATTGTGAGAGGGAAGGCTGCCATCCCTGCCCAGATCGAGCTGAACCCGAACAACCTCACTAGGAAATCTGAGCAAGTAGAGTTCACTGAGATTACCACTCCTAGTGCTTCACTTGGTGATATGTCTCCATATATGTTTGATGCAGATTTTGTTACACTTAGGAGCGGTAGGATGCCAGCAGGCGGCGCCCTGTCTGAGTGACGATCCCACGCCACTTCAGGAGCGCCAGGTGAGGAGGAGTGTGGTATTGATGCCGCAAGAGACGGTGACGGTGGTGCTGACGCCACCATGGATGTTGATCCCACCGACGGTACTGAGGCCATCGCTTCACTAGTTGGAGGAGGTGGTACTGACGCCACCATTACAGTTGCTGAGCCAGAGCGCAGTACTGATGTCGCGAGTCCAGATGCCGAGGGTGGTACTGAGGCCACCATTTCTAGTTCTGCTAGTCCTGCTGTTTTTCCTTCAGTACATGTATCTCAGGACTTTTCTGCAAATAAAGGAAAGGGTTTGTTGTTTTCGGATCCACATGTGTTGATTGATGATGCTTGTGTGGATTTTGTTGTTCATGAGCATGTCAGACCCTCTCCTAGTCCTTCATCTGAGAAGGACCTTGTAATCCCCTTTCCCAGAGCACTCCATTTGGGTAAGGGGCAGAAAAAAGAAAATCCAAAAAAGAACCATCAGATAGAGTTTAACCAGCAGATGATAGATAGATTTCACATACAGCTGACTCTACAGGAGGCCTTGGAGCACATACCTCTACTCCAGAGATCACTCAGAGAAAGGACCACAGTTAGGAGGAAGATGCAGAACCATCAATCAGAGATCCATGTGCTTACTCGTGCCACTTGTTTCGCGATTCAGAACCGTCTGCCAGCCAATTGGCTAGATGCATGAGCCCCGTATGTTAGATGCCATATCCATGAGCAGAGGTTCGACCGCACTCTATTAGACAGCGGTTCTTCGATCAACCTACTTCCGACAACCCTTCTCGACCACTTCGAGTTAGGCCCTCTCCGACAGAGCAGGACGGTCCTTCAGTTTGCTGATCGATCTATTAAGAGGCCAAAGGGGTTGCTGAAGGACGTTGTCGTCACGATTCAAGGCCTGAAATTCCCCGTGGACTTCGTTGTATTGGACATGCAGATCCATGAGTCCGTAACCAATACCCCGATCATTCTAGGACGCCCGTTCTTGGCCACAACCAAGGTAGTGTCCGACCATGATAGCGGGAAGGTATACTTTCGCGTCGAGGGAGAGAGTATACAAATAGAGATGGTCGAGAAGACCAGAGCCAGAGATTCGGCTTGCTCAGAGATTACGCGCCAACCACTCACTGTTCGACACCTGGCCTTCACGCGCCACGCATGCTCCTCGGTTGGGTAACTTGCGCCCGACCCCCTGTAGTTTTCTTTAGTGTTTATTTAGCCTGTTAAATAAATTTGCACATTTGGTTAAATTGCATATCTGGATCTCTAGTTTCGTGTATTTACTTTTTAGTCCCTACCTTGTGGAGACGTGCTTCGACACGTGATTTTGTGGACTTTTTGCAGTATTGATCCTGTAGTTTCAAGGTATTATTGTTTACATGTTTACTAATTGGGCTAGGCACGTGATATCTTGGGCTTTTTGCATTATGTGGGCTAGGGTTTTCTGACTGTTCTGGAATGAAGTTTATGTTTTAACAATAACATTTATACCCCTGTGCGTACAGTATTCGAACATGTGTGGAATTGATGTGATTTTTGCACTGATGCCCTTCTAGTTTTCACACGTGTTATCTATTTAGCCCTAAAACTTTGTTTCTTTGCGTATAGGTCCCTGTGTGTTGTGGCTTTAGTTTTAGGTTGAATAAATTATCAAATTAAATCCAAATCAGGTGAAATTTGGACATGTGGCTTTGCTACTGTGTAAAAATTTCACTAATTTTTTGGGATATTTTTGTTGCTTTTTGTTATTTTTAAAAAATCTTTGCTATAGTTTGAAATAGAAAATCAACTAAAAATATAAAAACTTTTCTAAAAATTACAAAAATTAGGACTTGTTTGTTTTGTTGTCTTTGAGTTTCTATCCAATTTTCAGCCTTTGTGGATTTATAAAACACCTAAAAAGCATAAACCCTAAAAACCACATAAAAATTATTAAAAATTATAAAAAAAATTAAAAAATGCAATTTTGGTTTCTTGTAGTTTAGTTTTTATTTCTATTTTTCATAAAAATTAGCTTCGGATTTTTATAGGCTAATTCAAACCTGACTACGCATTTCCTCACTATTTTTGCCTTTTTCGATTTTTATAAAATCAACTAAAAATCATAACATTTTGAGAAAATGACCAAAAACACTTAAAAATATAAAAAACACAAAAATAATTTTATTGAATTTTCTAAGCATTTTTGAGTGTTTAATAAATTGTTGAATTTGTCCTTTTCTAGCCCTTTTCTTATATTTCCTTTATAATTAAGAATATAAAAAAAATTAAAATCTATAAAATCCACTAAAAATACATTTTATCCTTTTTCATTCTTTTTGACTACTTCGTAGGCTCTTTTGAGCCAATCCGTGCTCTTTGAGTTCGACCCTGGTTGCTGTACCAGGTTAAATAATTAGCGAGTCCGCTATTCGGCTTTTTGACTGATTATTTTTATTTGGTGGTCTACTTTTCTTGATTGATTGATTTTCGAGGGATTGAGGTCGCAACGACCCATGATATTTATCTCCCTTAGTCTCTCGTCAATTTCTTCGGTCATCATGGTGTGACAGCATTCAACATAGGACTTAGGTTATCTCGATCTCGTTAAGTAAACCCATTGACCTAACTAATCTAACACCTCCGAATAACTATTCCTGTGCAGAGGATCTACATCAAGAGGTCGGTCAGATATCAGCCTATGTGAGAAAGGATCGCCATCTCCTACTCAGGCTGGGGATCATCTCTTAATGATCATTTAACAGTGCTTGATGAGTCCTCTATCTAACTCTTTAGATATTCATCCAATCACTAGCCTTTATGATTCATTTAATGAATCAACAACTATATGATCATCAAGATGGCCATGGTACATAACCCTAATTGTACAGAGGGACCTTATAGTGCATTCATTCATTTAATTTCAGAAAGGAAGTGAAACATCGATAATTTTTATTGATAAACATATATAGTACAATTACATTTATTGTAAGAATGGTTCGCCCGGGGCTCACATGTAACATAAGGTTCTTATACTAATCTCTTGATAAAAACCTATGTTCCATGGTGTGATGAAACTTAATTACTTGTTGATCAGTGTGCGCCAACTTGGTAAAAGTAGTGGAGCTAGCGAACCATCAATGAAATAAATTTCGGGAGAAGTTCCCTCATTCAAATACAAATAAAAGCTCTCTCATTACAAATACGGACTCAAAGAGCTTCCACCAAAGACAAGCTCTCCCAACCATTTTAAAATGTCCTCTTGGACCAATGCTATTAGGACCAGGAGTCAGGCTATTACCCAGCAAGTACTCTGCATCGTATAGTGATACAAGTCTTGGTGTTGAAGGTACGATAGGTACTAAAAAAACACACCCTGGTATATTCTTAGGAAAACAACTGTAGACGACTCTGAACTCTCATGATGCACGTACTAGCCAACAACCTAAATTACATGTGTTGTGTAAATAATGAACTCGAGTGGATCTTTGTTCTAATGAGATGGGTTGAGTAAATTACACAATCCTATGCCCTATATCAATCAGTCGTCCATCCATATTTTTTAAGACTGGAAACTAAAGAGACGGTGGATTGTATGCTAGAACTGATTTATTCCCTATGTTGAGGATTGGGTCCTTAGGAGAGTCTCTTGGATTGCCTTGGGTGATGTTTTGACTCAACTCTTGTGATTGCAGTTCACACTAAATGGCATACCCATACTATAAATGTAAACAAAGACAATCTCAGAGATAGAGAAGTTGGATAACTTTTGACTAACTCTTGGATTAGCTTGAATTTTGGGATCACTAAAAACAAAAGTTCTTCAATGGATCGAGTCTTGTATTTCACATGCACAATTAGGGGTTCATCCGACTAAATCATCCATTCTCTTGTTGCTCGAGGACGAGCATGGTTTAAGTATAGGGGGTTGATGAATCTATCATTCATCACTCTAAAAGAACTTAATTAAGTTCATATGCCTAAAATTCATTGGCATTTCATCATCGATATTGCATTATTAACATTCATGCATGTATAAATAATAATCGCATGCTATCATGCATTATTAAAATAAATAAGAAGTCAATAATACAAGGAGAATTTGACCTATAAAATAGCTAAATTCTTTGATTTTTAATTAATTCATGCTAATTCCAAATTACCTAAAACCACCTCCATTGTGTACATATCACTAAGAATAAATGAAAAATATAAAAAAATCACTAACATAATTAAGTGGCTCACAAACTTAAAACCTAATTTCAGAATGTCTAGACTAAAGCGTTGATATTGTCCTCATACAGTGCTCGGTTTATCCTACTCACTTTTGAACTAATGTACATTCAATTACGTTAAAAACAAGAACATGTTTAAGTGAATCGGAGCTCATATGTGAAAGTTGGGTTTTGGGCCTCTTTTGTACATTGTATATTTTAGATGATTTTTGACCTGATATTTTATGTACATAATTAACTCTTTTTTATTTTATTTCTTTTTCATTTATTTTCTTTCATAAAAGTTTTATTAAAATTTACAATAATCCAAACCTAAAATAAGCTTGAAGTCAAAGAAGCTAACTGAGTGTGAGTCTTCGATGAGAGTCTACATAATAAGTCCTCTTAGTTTATTTTCCTATTTTCCTAATTAATAAAAAACAAAAAATTAGAGTAATGTGTAAACATTTGTTTTTGATTTTATCCTATTTTTCTTGTTTTTCATCTTATTTAAAAATGATAAAAAATGTAAAGCCCAAAATTTCAGTTATTTTATACGCATAGAATACCACCAAAAATACTATTTTGTACAAATGATCTATTTTTCTTTTGATCTCTTCATGAAATTGTAATCTCATCGAGATGAGCAACTTTTGTGAAGAAAATTTTTCGATCCGTCATTTGCTGTTTCATTTCTATTTATCTTTGTATTTTTTTTATTTTTTTAAGAGTAACATTTGGCAACTCCTGGAGCCGCCACATGACACCTATTTTAGCCTTTTTAAATTTTGTTTCTTTAATTTCAAAATAATAAAATAAAATAAAAATAAAAAATTGGTCATGTGGTGAGATTTAGGCCGCCTGATCTCGATCCATTGGACGACAACTTTTCTTCTTCCTCCCACAGATCTCTTTTCCTCCAACCCCAATCCGATATCTAATGAATCTGCGATTTATCACTCTTAAAGTTGAAAATAGAGCTTTGTTCCCGAGTAATTAGATGCATATTTCCACTTATATTGCATAATTAGCATTCATGCATACATAACTAATATCTGCATTTTAGCATTCATATTTGCATTAAATAAGAAGCCCAATTCACTTGTAAATATTTACATGTATATTCACCATATGTCACCTATTTGTGTATATTTTATACTAACTCCAAATCCAATAAAAGCAACTCTATAGTGTTAACACTAATTAAAGAAAAACATCAAAAAAATACTAACTTGTAAAATTGACTAATAAAACCCCAATCCAAGTATGAAACGAGGAGCCTTAAAAATGCACATATCTCTCTCATACAGTGTTTGATTTAGGTCTACTCACTTTTAATGTAATATACATTCAGAGACCTTCAAAACAAGACCAATTTCATTAAAATAGGAGCTCGTATGCAAAACTTGGGTTTTGGGCCCCTTTTGTATATTGTATATATTAACCATTTGCCCTTGTATTTTACCATTTCATTTTTCTAATTATTAAACATCCAAAAAAATTATTAAGTTGTAATTTTTTTTCACATTTTCTCTATATTTATTTTAATTTTTGTCTTGTTTAAAAATGACAAAAAATTGCAAAAGATAAAAATGTGATATTTTATACTTATAAGGTACCACACAAAAATCCATTTTGTACAGATGGTTTTCTTTGATTTTCGACCCTTAACAAAAGTTGTAGATCTTGTCGAGACGAGCAATTTTTATGTTGACCACTTTCTAATTTAATCCCTTTTATTATTTCTTTTTTATTTTTCTTTACATTTAATTTTTGAATTTTCTAGGAGCGACATGTGGCCGCTCCTGGAGCCGCCACATGTCACCCCATTTTTTTATTATTTTCGGATTTATTTTATTATTTTCGGATTTATTATTATTATTTTATTATTTTAATTATTTTTAGTAGCCTACTTTATTATTTTATTAATTATGTATTTTATTCCCCTTTTACATCTTCTTCTTTACTTGTCTTCCACTCCAAGCCACCATCTTTTCCACTCTCTCCACCACTCCATTCTCCCAACTTCTTCTCCAGCTTCCCTCTCCTCTTCCTTTATATTCATATCTCCTCCATCATTTTCCATCATCTGCCATTCTACGAGTGAGAGGTTCGAACCCCGTTTTAAGTCGTGAGGAGACAGCTCCCCCTTAAACGTTGAACGACGACGACCTGCAGGCGAGATACACGGTTAATCTCTGCGTAGCGAACTTCCCGTCAAGATTGCAAAGCTTCTCCGATTTTTCATCGAACCGGATCGAGGCCACGACGGAAGCCGCACAACGCGGCTCCACTTTCGGCAATTCCCAGGTAAGTATATTCTACCCTATCTTCTCATTCATTTTTATCTCACAATTTTCTTCTTTGTTGTTCATCATCAAAAACACCATCACATCACCAAAATATTTTCATTTACCACTATCATCTTCATCAAGAGCATACAACCTCATAATACATTTTTTTCTCTACATCACACAACACACACACCACATCTTTCTCCATTGCATTTTTAATTTCCTGTTTACAAAGAAAATCACAAAAAAATACAAAAAAATAATAATAAGGGAACAGAGGAAGCCACGGATCCGGACACCAGCAGCGGTCATGCTCCTCCTACGTGCCCCAGTTTGACCGCAGACCTCGATCCACTCCCGCGCGCTCCTCCTGTCCTGCGCCGTCCACCGGCGACGCGCGATCAACCGCGCCACCCTCCTCCTCACGCTCGACGCTCTAGCCACACAGCGCCTCCATCCCGCAGCTTGGCCCTAGGCTGCCGACAATCACCGCATCCCTGCTGTGCTCAGCCTCCCATCATACAGACGCTGTGCCACCTCCGCCGCGGTGCGCCGCGCCTCGCGCGCGTGCGGTCCCATCGCACCACGTGCCACCAACTGCACGGTCCCATCACGCGTGCCCAGCTCCGACCCTCCGCCCCCCGCACGCCATTGTCCAGGTCGCTGTTGCGTCGTGCAGTCACCGTCGCATCGCCCCCCCCATCCTCGCCTCAGCACCGCCGACGTCACCGCCCCATCCGCGCGAAGTCGCGTACGTGCGCTCCCCGCCTCCGCGCCGCCACCTTGGCCGTCCTCCCCTTTGTGCCCTAGCTTGGGGTACAAGTTTTAAACCATCGAAGGTCTTCTTTCTTTTATTTTTTTACTTTTTCGATAAAATTGCATTTACATCCTTTCATGTTTATGTATTTGCAAATGCATCCTGTGCACAGTTTCAGTTTATTTCTTTCATTTCAGTTTTGCAAAGATACCCCTGACTTTGAGCGTTAATTTGGACATTAATTTTACATCGATTTATAATAAAAAATAGCATGTTGTAGAGCAACTAATTCTTTATCTTCTGGCTATTTATTTGCATTTTTGTGAACATTAGATATTTTATTAAAAATCAGAGATTGAAAATGAATGATATTTTGCTCAATTATGCTCTGAAATTCGCACATAGTCATTTATTGCTCCAAAAATTGTGAAAAAAATTGTGAATAATGTATTTTAGTGTACTTTAATTGCAGTCCAAATTTCGTCTAATTAGGAGTTGTCTTGTGCATAGAATAAATTCTAGAGTGATTTATGTGATTTTTAATTATTTCCACGAAGATTATTTTTGAGAAATTTCAAAGCTTCTGCATTCGTTATCTTATCTACTTGAGATAAATAACTCTCTGGATAATTTTATTTAGTGGATTAATTAGGAATTAAATACTCACAGTCGCTCTATTTTCAGTAAAAAAAATCATAAAGCGTCAGAAAATTTTAAAAAAATTAGCCTAGCTTACTTTCATCATGTTTATCTTCCAGTAAAGTTTTCATAATTTTTGCATATTATTTGCATGAAAAATTGCATAAACAACCCAAAAAAGTTTGCATTTTTTTATTTGTGCAGTTTATATTTAAAAATTCCAAAAAAATCTATTTTGCATTAATCAGCGAATTAGGTTTATAGAAAAACTTTAATTTGGTCAATTTGGATTAATTTCACATTAAAATTAAATTTGGCTAAGTTGTTGATTTTCTTAATAACCTAGTTCGTTCGCATCATTGCATTTGGCATTTTTATTGCATTAAAAAATTACAAAAAAAATCTCACTTGGAAAACCGCGATCTAATCCCTCTAACTTGATCCCGAGTTGTTCATTTGCCTCCTTGAGCTGACCCTGGGGCTTGCCCAGGCTAAACAAACATAAAACCATGCGTACATTAATTCGTTGATTATTGGATTCATGCGGTTATTTTGATCGATCCGGATTTATCCGACTGCAACAAAATCGTCAGATAGACAACATTGAAAGGGTACATTCGGGATCCATCAAATAGCGCCATTGTCTGGGAGGTAAACGACTTAGGATCACTTTAGAAAATTAGATTTACATTTTCCATTCACTCGGGTAGTCTGACCCCCAAGCCATCTTGTAATTATCCATTTTTCTTTAATTGTTTTTCTGACCATTTCTGTATATATCTCTTTGACATAATTTTTATCTTTTTGTGCGAGGGACCGATGGACTTGGAGCGGCTTTATTGAAGTCGACGCATCTCGAAGTGCATCGGAGGCTGACGACTCGTGGATCAAGTCGGCTGTTGAGATGCCAAAAAGATTTTTGTTAACTTGTAAAATAAAAAAAGAAGTGTATGCATTTACAATGGTTCCAGTTTGGGATCTCGCGCGTGTAAGTCATAATAAAACGTGTCCCCGTGTGTTGTGTGGTTGCTTTACGTATAATAGGTCCTGCACTTGCGGCTCTTAGAGCTTCCTTGGACTGTTTGTGCTCGTAAAATTTAGGATCACACTTCACCGTTAAAAGATGCACTTAGATCGAAGGACCTTAGCCAAATTTGAATCTGTTCTTCACTTGCTAATAGAACTACCTGTCTAGGAGCGGCTTTTCATCGCTTGCATTCCATTTAGTGTAAAAATTTCAATTCAGTACTGCATCCTGCATTGTAGAGAGCTGGAGGCATTGTAAGTCTTCTTACTCAAGCATTCATCATCGTTTTCTCGATTGCATCGGCTTTTTCCGATTCTCTCTCTCTTGGTTTTCTAACCTAGGGTAAAGGAATTGGGACTGGACGGTAGATGTGATTTCTTGTGTGGATCAATATCAATGACAACTAATCTATACAATCGAGACTGCTAATTGAATTGGACCAAAAAAATTAACTAAAATTAACCCTTGTTTGCGGGAGAGTAACCCTGACCTTGTTTTCAGGCTGAGTGAGGGTACCTGAGTGTGTGTGAACACCTTAACGCAAAGATCAAATCCCCGCCTTCCATATCACGTACCAACTGATTCTAGCAAATATCACGAGTTGAATATTTTTAGATTCATTGACTAGTACCAAATAGCCTCTGCCTGTTCACAGGTAGTCAGAGGTGAACCAGCAATATTTCATGACAAGTTGCTAGTAACCCTTCGGGGCGAAGTTCCAGCCTTGTCAGCCTCCATTTTCTTGCAGGTAAATAGGGGCATGGTCTTTGAATCCATCAACTTGGGATAGGAGTGAAGAAAGGAAGGGCGTTGGTATCTAAGGCGACAGGTTAAGCAGGGGAGACACATCCGGCTTTTTAGCCGACTCCTCTATATGTCGCGTAACCTTTGCTACTTGTCTAAAAATTCACACTTAAAATAAACCAGACTAATCGGACTCGGTTTTGGGTCCTTCACCGTGTTGAGTGTGAACTGAGGGTTTGCTCTTGCATTTGTCTTTGTGTCTGTCCGTGTGTGTTATCCTGTGTAATTGCACATTTTCTACCTCAACCTACTTACATTCATCATTTCCTCTTCAAGATGTCGGGATATTGGTCCCCATACCCTGTGACCTCTGGTCATTAGTCCTCGACCATATACCGTTCATCTTCACCTTCTCCTTCTTCCATGTATCCTTTGCCATCCATGGGAGACCCTTACCCGTGGTCAGTTCCACCTCGACCCGATTACGAAGTCAGAACTTCGACTGACTTCTCCACTTCTTCGCATTTCTCACGTACTCCATATTCTAACACTCCGAATCCACTTCCACCTTGGGCTGACTGTCCTTTCTCTCGAGAGCTTGCAGGAATCAAAGAATCGAATGAAGAGCAAGCCACTGCTGAGACATATGACTGATAGAATTATATGCCCCCACATACTTCATTCTCACCTCAAGTAGGGACCATACAACAATTTACATATACACATCCCAACTTGACCTTAGGGCATAACTTGGTCTATCGAACAACCCAAATGGAGAGGCCTGTACATCATGATTTCCCAGACTTGATTGACTGTAGTGATCAAGATTCCATTAATCAGCCTCATGTCACACATTCGGAGAGCCTATACATTCAGAGGAGTGGACTCATGAGCTAGACTTATCAGTCCCATGTTCATTGACTCCATCATATGAGGCTCCGACTAATATCTGTCATTCGGATGGTCCATACTCGACCCATCATTACATGCCAGAGTCTAGGTATGTTGAGTATGAGACCCCAATATCTCAGCAGTATCCTCCAATTGAACATAACTCTCCCATGATTTGTCATGAGAATTTTGTGGAGGATGACATCTCTAGACTTATTAAGAAAAATGAATCATTTGGTAACGAGTCGAGAGATGTCATGGAAATATTGCACTTAATTTCTACCAGCCTGGGTAGGAAAGTGGAAAAGGAAGTAAGTAGATATGATGTTTGAAAACTGAGCGACCATCAGGGAATCCACAGATTTTGTACAACTGGAGTCCCTTCTATCTCCCTCTTCTACTAACCACTTACCCTCCAATCCAGAGTCTGACCATTCATCCACAAAAAACACCAGAAAATTGAAAAATCAGAAAAGTCCATCAAAATTAAAAATGAAAAAGACTTAGAAAAATTGGATCCTACCCTAAGGGAAGCACTCGATGAAGAATTGATTTTCAAACTTCCCTTAAAAAAGGCCATAGATCACTTCCCCGACCTCAAGAGATTTGTAAAGAGTAAAATGATGCCCAAAAGGTCGGGTAGAGGACAAGGACTGAAAGACACAGTGTCTATGGCCACCTCCTTGGTGATGGGGAGAGAGACCAAGAGCCGCAGAGTGAAGCGGTTGCCTAGAGTTGAATGTGAAATAAAAAACACTATCTTTACCCATGCAAGAATCGATGATGACCCTCCGATAAATATCCTCCCGACCTCTGTGTTTGACAAGATCAAACTCAGGCCAGTCGGGAAGTCGAGAGAGATCGTTCAGCTGGATGATCGATCCATCAAATGGTCTAGAGGAAATATTTCAGTCATCATTACTTTCCAAGGTGCTCTACTCCAGGTGGACTTCACGATCATTGACATCGAGAACCAAGGAGAGTTTACCCGGTCTCTGATTATTCTCAGGTTGCCGTTCTTAGCCTTGGCTAAGGCGATTATAGATTGCGAGACTCAGGAGATCGATTTTTCAGCATTGGGAGCGCTTCGACCTCACCCACTCTTTGATACACTTTACTCTAAAGTGCCCCGCATATCCGCTGACAGTCGTGACCATCGAGAGGTAGATGAGTCCCACCTCTCTACTACACCTGAGAGACCGACTATCCGGATGACCGTTGGTTCTGAGACTCCCCACACCTCCACTTCATCAACTGCTTGCACCACCACTGTAACAACTTCTAAGGAGGTCTCACGACCATAAGCTATCATTAAGTCGGATATGACCTTTGTTGATTGCCTTGACCATTTTGATGATCCGACACAAGAGCCCAATAATGCCAAGCCAACTGAGACCACTAGCACCTTCCCGAGACATGTGCTGACCCTTCAAGAATATTACAATCTATATGGTGACTCGTTTGATGAGGAACCCATGGTCAGCACCACACCACGTCCCGGACCTTCAAAGGAAACAACCAAGAGTAAATTGACTCCACATAAAAACACGGTTGATCCCTCTTCTAGTCGGCTATATAGTGAGAGGAAGTCGAGAATTGATTCCTCGAGATGTTCCCCCGAACCTCTCAAGGCGCGTCGCTCTCATCTCCCTCTCAATGATTTAGGTTCTAGAAAATCGACTACGAAAGTTTCCTTCAACACACCGAAGAAGGAGTTTTCTGAAGAGTCCTCATCTGGTCCGGATAAGGTGATTTATATGAGTGAGCTCAGTTCGACTGTTCTCAAGCCTTATCAGAGCAAGCAGCCATGTGTCGACCCTCGTTGTACGATCCCTACACCTCACTATTATTCATCTGAGGACGATTCCGACAGCGACACATAGGTATATTATCCACCTCCTCGCGTCCGCAAGAAGGTTCGTCACAAACCTTCTTAATCCTTGTATATTCTCACTCTTTCTTGTATATACTTTCTCTCCCTCCCTTCCCAGTGATTCGAATCACTCGCCCCAGCTCCATATCGTTTCGTTTTATGACTATACTTAGGATAACCAGATCCTAAGTATAGGGGGAGAGTGACCCGCATCTATTTACTGTACATCCTCCAGATCACATCGGTCCTCATACTTACTCATGTCCTATACTTAGGCTGACCAGAGCCTAAGTATAGGGGGGACCGATGCCCGCCTTGTATATACTCATCCATTTCCCCTCCTGCCCTCATCCACCCCATTTTTGATCTTCTTCTACACTTAGGCTGCCAAAGCCTAAGTATAGGGGGGCGGAGTGATTTCTATACATTTTGTAATTTTGGCTCTCTTACGCTTAGCACGGGCTATGTCTTTTTCCTCGCCTTCCATGCTCTGAGGACATAGCACACGCTAAGTATAGGGGGCATGTATATATTACCTATATACTTTACCCATAGCTCGTACTTTCACGTATTATTTGTATATATTATGCAATAACGGGGATGGGTAAAATTGGAGAAATTTTTTGTAAAATACACTTGTATAATTTGTATAATACTCATAAAACACTTAGGAGGTATACCAAAATGTCAAAAAAATGGAAAAATAAATTACTTCTTATTTTACTCTTGCATATCATCTCTGCATCCGAAAAGAAAAAGAAAAAGAGTCTTGCATTTCATTCATCTACATAGCATGTCATCTGCATCTCATCTACATATCTTGCATATGCAAGGTGAAAAGCTAGTGGATTCGGAACTAAGTTATGAATAGATATTGAGGGTGGACTTGATTTGACCTTAATCCACCTAATTTCAGATGAACCTTATAGGAACTTGAGTTAAGATTTCTCAGGTCAAGTGACTCAATTCTTTGAGTCCGCAAGTCTATGTTCACATGTCATCTTGATTAGTCTAAGTAGAATATCTCATGCATACGCATGATTCTTTTAGACAGTGACCTAACTTGGACAAGCACAATGCACGTAGCTCTTCATTGATGAGGTGGTGAGGAGGTAGAATCCTTTAACTTGGAGTAGCACACGGGTGGAAACATCCGTCCTCCTCTAGGGAGAGTAGTGCATCTCAACCTAGTATGGTGGTGTTGACATCTGAGGACGGGATGCTGTGGGTTGCAATAATGCTTCACAAGAGGGATAGTCTACTGGCTCAAGAGGAAAAACTCCTGATGTACATGCTTCACCTGGTTTATAGTTCCAAAACAAAAGAGAAAAAAAGAGAAAAAAAGCAAGACCTCTAAAAAATAAACAAGCAAAAAAAAATTGCCTGTCGGAGTATGTATATTAGCAAGAAGTCTGCAACTGGATGACTTGGCTACACTGGTCAGGTATCCCGGGATAGGTAGCTACACTGGCTACCGTGCATTCTTTTCTCCACCCCCTCCTCTAGAGCTGGTCGCACTTGAACTTAGAAGGGAATACCCCGCTCCTCGAGGAAAGAGTTACTAGACCGGGTAATTAGAGTTACCTTGTTAGAGGAGGTTACTTCTGAGCCATTTCTGATGTGGAGAGCTATTTATCACTTACACAGTACAAGTAAGAATCATAGTCATCAGAAATTTGCGTCTGAGGATTTGTTCTGACATGACTGTTGAGGCGTCTTGAATAGATGACTTGTGTAACTTGAAGTCTGTTAGGTCTTAAGTTCAGGTCCCAATAAGGTTCTGCCACACAATTAATCCAAAGGTCGAGTCAAGCTCCATTTTCACCTTTTGTTCATGACCTTGGTATGGAACCCAATCTCATTTCACTTTTGCATTTCATTTTAGTTGCTCGGGGACGAGCAAGGTTTAAGTATAGGGGGTTGATGAATCTGTGATTCATCACTCTAAAAGTTTAAAATAGAGCTTTGTTCCCGAGCAATTAGATGCGTATTTCCACTTATATTGCATAGCATTCATGCATACATAACTAATATCTGCATTTTAGCATTTATATTTGCATTAAATAAGAAGCCCAATTCACTTGTAAATATTCACCTGCATATTCACCATATTTCACCTATTTGTGTATATTTTATACTAACTCCATATCCAATGAAATCAACTCTATAGTGTATATATTACTAACACTAATAAAAGAAAAATATCAAAAAATACTAACTTGTAAAATTGACTAATAAAACCCCAATCCAAGTTTGAAACAAGGAGCCTAAAAATGCACATATCTCTCTCATACAGTGTTTGATTTAGGCCTACTCACTTTTAAAATAATATACATTCAGAGACCTTCAAAACAAGACCAATTTCATTAAAATCAGAGCTCGTATGCAAAACTTGGGTTTTGGGCCCCTTTTGTATATTGTACATATCGACCTTTTTGCCCCTGTATTTTACCATTTCATTTTTCTAATTATTAAAAATAAAAAAATAGATTAAGTTGTAAATATTCTTTTTCACGTTTTCTCTATTTTTATTTTCATTTTTCTCTTGTTTGAAAATGACAAAAAATTGCAAAAGATAAAAATGTGGTATTTTATACTTATAAGGCATCACACAAAAATACATTTTGTACAGATGGTTTTCTTTGATTTTTATCCCTTCACGAAAGTTGTAGATCTCGTCAAGACGAGCAATTTTTGTGTAGACCACTTTTTGATTTAATCCCTTTTGTTTTTTCTTTTTTATTTTTCTTTACAATTATTTTTTGAATTTTCTAGGAGCGACATGTGGCATCTCCTGGAGCCGCCACATTCACCCCATTTTTTTTATTATTTTCGGATTTATTTTATTATTTTCAGATTTATTATTATTAATTTTTTATTATTACTATTTTAATTATTTTTAATAGCATACTATATTATTTTATTAATTATGTATTTTATTCCCCTTTTACCTCTTCTTCTTTACTTGTCTTCCACTCCAAGCCACCATCTTTTCCACTCTCTCTACCACTCCATTCTCCCAACTTCTTCTCCAACTTCCCTCTCCTCTTCCTTTATATTCATATCTCCTCCATCATTTTCCATCATCTGCCATTCTACGAGTGAGAGAGGTTCGAGCCGCGTTTTAAGTCGTGAGCTGACAACTTCCCCTTAGACATTGAGCAACGACGATCTGCAGGCGAGATCCGCGGTTAATCTCCGCGTAGCGAACTTCCCGTCAAGATCGCAAAGCTTCTCTGATTTTTCGTCGAACCGGATCGAGGCCATGACGGAAGCTGCACACAGCGGCTCCACTTTCGACAAATCTCAAGTAAGTATATTCCACCCTATCTTCTCATTTCATTTTTATCTCACAATTTTCTTCTTTGTTGTTCGTCATCAAAAACACCATCACATAACCAAAATATTTTCATTCACCACTATCATCTTCATCAAGAGCATACCACCTCATAATATTTTTTTCTCTACATCACACAACACACACACACACCACATCTTTCTCCATTGCATTTTCTATTTCCTGTTTACAAAGAAAATCACAAAAAAATTACAAAAAAAATCAAAAATAATAATAATAATAAGGGAACAGAGAAAGCCGCAAATCTGGCCACCAGCCACGGCCGTGCTCCTCCTGCATACCCCAGTTCCACCGCAGACCTCGATCCACTCCCGCACGCTCCTCCTGTCCCGCGCTGTCCACCGGCGACGCGCAATCAACCACGCCGCCCTCCTCCTCACGCTTGACACTTCAGCCACGAAGCGCCTCCATCCCGCAGCTTGGCCCCAGGCCTCCGACGATCTCCGTGACCTCGTCGTGCTCAGCTACCCAACGCACAGATGCCACACCACCTCCGTCGCGGTGCGCCGCTCCGTGCGCGTGCGGTTCCATTGTACCGCGTGCCGCCAACCATACGGTCCCATCGCGCGCGCCCAGCTCCGACCCTCCGCCCCTCACGCACCACCGTCTAGGTCACCGATGCACTGTGCAGTCGTCACCGCACCGCCCCCCATCCTCGCCAGCACTACCGGCGTCGCCGCCCCATCCGCGCGCAGCCGCACACATGCGCTCCCCGCCTCCGCTCCGCCACCTTGGCCGTGCGATCGTCCTCCCCTTTGTTCCCTAGCTTAGGGTACAAGTTTTAAACCATTAAAGGTCTTCTTTCTTTTAATTTTTTTTATTTTTCGGTAAAATTGCATTTACATCCTTTCATGTTTATGTATTTGCAAAAGCATCCTGTGCTCAGTTTCAGTTTATTTCTTTCATTTCAGTTTTGCAAAGATACCCCTGACTTTGAGCGTTAATTTGGATATAAATTTTACATTAATTTTTAATCAAAAAATAACAAGTTATAGAGCAACTAATTCTTTATCTTGAGGCTATTTATTTGCATTTTTGTGAGCATTAGATATTTTATTAAAAATCAGAGATTGAAAATTAGTGATATATTTGCCCAATTATGCTCTGAAATTCGCACATAGTCATTTATTGCTCTAAAAATTGTGAAAAAATTGTGAATGATGTATTTTAGTGTGCTTTAATTATTCCAAATTTCGTCCAATTAGGAGTTGTCTTGTGCATAGAATAAATTCTAGAGTGATTTCTGTATTTGATTTTTAATTAATTCCATGAAGATTATTTTTGAGAAATTTTAAATCTCCTGCATTCCTTATTAACATATCTTATTGAGATAAATAACTCTATGGATAATTTTATTTCGTGGATTAACTAGGAATTAAATACTCACAGTCACTCTATTTTCAGTAAAAAATCATAAAATCACAAAGTGTTAGAAAATTCTAAGAACATTAGTCTAGCTTACTTTCATCATGTTTATCTTCCAGTAAAGTTTTCATAATTTTTGCATATCATTTGCACGAAAAATTACATAAATACCCCAAAAAAGTTTGCATTTTTCATTTTTGCAGTTTAAATCCAAAAATTCCAAAAAAATCCATTTTGCATTAATCAGTGAATTAGGTTTCTAGAAAAAATATAATTTGGTCAATTTGGATTAATTTCACATTAAAATTAAATTTAGCTAAGTTGTTGATTTTCTTAATAACCTTGTTCATTTGCATCACTGCATTTGGCATTTTTATTGCATTAAAAAATTACAAAAAATTCTCACTTGGAAAACCGCGATCTAATCCCTCTAACTTGATCCTGAATTGTTCCTTTGCCTCCTTGAGTCGATGGGGCTTGCCCAGGCTAAACAAACATAAAACCACATATTAATTTCATTCGACGATTCATCGATTTGTGCGGTTATTTTTTATCGATCCAGATTTATCCGACTGCAACGAAATTGTCAATTAGACAACATTAAAAGGGTAGATTCGGGATTCATCAATATCCATCCCCAAAATCATCAGATCCCTCCTGATCTCGTCAACCACCGTGATGTCGTCCCCTTTCTATATCTGGTGTTGTGCTTCATAATTTGCTTCGCCACCATACTTGAAAGCCCATGTCGAATCTTCTTTGATAAATCACACTACTATCGTATCTCTTGACAAATAAAATCTCATCGCCCCTTCCCGATTTTGCTACCATTGTCTCGCCCTCCTCTACTATAAAGTGAGCTCCACCTTCGATGTCATCTTCACCCTCCATTACACCAGTGAAGGACAACCCAAATCGGTAGACGGTGATAGCACCTCCAATGATCTCCTCCTCAAGCTTGTCAAAATTCGAGGTTCATCCACGTCGCAGCTCGCTCCTCTCCGACTACCTTGCTCTAGTGATTTGGTTGTTGAGCCCATAGCGTCAGGTAACCACTTTCGATTCTCTCCACCTTGCTATCATCATATCCTCCATCTACATCCTTCCCTTGCATAGATCTTCCACTCTTTGTTCTTTGCATCCTTCTGCTACCATCAATTGATATCACCTTCCTCTACTTTGCCTCTCTGCCACCTTCGACCCCACCTATCATCATCACCACCATTAGAAGGTGACCCTGTATCTCTAATTCCATCAATGCTCTAGCACCTGGGGCTTCATCTTCCTTCTCCATTCTTGCCCCTCCACTAGGTCTTCACCACCATCGACCATCATCGGCGCAGGTCCATCCTTCTGCAACAACGAGGGTGGGATCCTCTGCCTTTTTTGCCCTCAACACCTCCAACATTGGGCCTGACCGCTAGAGATCTGTCTTCGATAGCCACGCTAGAAGCCTCAATCCGTTAGGCTCGAGGACCGAGGCTCCCTCCCACATGAGCTACACGTGTCTGGGGGGAACTTTGCATCGACACCCCTCCAGTTCAGCCAAATCACACAAAGTCCTTGCATCCAGGGGGCACGTATTACGCACATGCCTATCTAGGAGATTTTGCATAAAAGCCCATCTAGGGATAGGTAATTTCCTTTATCCCTTATTCTACATTTCCTAGTAATTTAATTATAATAATTTGCAATCAGACCCTTATCTTTCTTTTGTGTGTTAAACATAAATTTGAATAATTTTATTATTTCCAAATTGGCATTGTGTTCTGTAACTACGTCTATACATTGTGTCATGTGCTTGACCTTTTTATGCCATGTGGTTATTTTATAATAATTATTCTTGTAGAATATTACATATTTTGCCCATTTTATGCAATGAAATTCATGGATAATTAATCACTACTCAAAAAATTGCCAAAAAATTGATCATAGAATTAGTTGTATTTTACATTGTGCAAAAAAAATAATGCATTTGCATGCATATTGTGTTCCGTAAAAATCATTTTTTGACTTTGAGTAATTAAGTTTTAATATGCATAAAACTTCATTTTAAGGTTAGGATTTTTCTAAGATAGGTCACTTAGTGATATATCTTAGATAAATTTATTCCCTTTGAATAAATAGGTTTTTTATTTATTATAATTAATTATTTAGAATCACATTGTGTGCATCATTTAATTCATTAAATATTTAAATTGCATCAAAAAATCCAAAAAAACTTACTATTACATTCATTTGGCATAATTCACATATTGGTTGAGTTTTGTGATTTTTGGACATTGTTTGACTAACATTAATTTTCTCAACCTTAAAATTGGCTCACATTTGCATTTACAATCAAAAAATTGCACTAAAAATACCAAAATATTTGCCTTAAAAGCTGCACATCTAATTTGATAGACTTAAACCTTGGTTGTTCCTTTACCTCCTTGAGTTTGACCTTAGGAATTGCCCATGTTAAATAAAGAACAAACCACATCCAACTTAATTGATTAATTCATTGAATTTTGTGGTTATTTTTTATTGATCTCTTGTTTCCCAACTACAACACAAAAACAATAGATTAAACATGGTGTTTATCAGTTAATCAAATGGCGTTGTTGCAGGGAGGCAAACAACTAAATATTTTCTAGAAAATCTAGTGTTCGGTTTTCCAAACACTTAGGTAGTCTCACACACAAGCCTTTACTATAAATTTTCTACTTTTATTTTCCATCATTTATTTCTTTTTCATTATTTATTTTCTGTCTTATATTTTTTATTTATTTATGTGTCAACTCTCTTACATTTTCTCTCTTATTTTTTTGCAAGGTCCCTGACGTACTTGGAGTAATTTTTCGAGAAATCGACGCATCTCTACATCATGTTGTAAAGCAGCATAAAATTAAGATTGAGTCGAGTCATGTGAGAGCATGGAGTCTAGGATTTATTTTCAGCATTTTCAATACTTGTAATTAGTTTCCCATTTATAGTCATTTCCGTTAGGAATCTCACGTGTATAAACAAGACTAGAACTTTTTCTCTGTGGTGTGTCGAACCTCTTTCACTCTTCGGTGTGGGTGGGGCCCGACTTAAGTGTCTTATAGGTTAGACCTGCATTGCGGCTATTAAAGTTACTAAGATATTTTGCTTGTGCTCGTAGAACCTAGGACCACACTGCATATTAATGTATATGCACCTTAAATCATTCATTTTAATTAAAGTTCAAATCATTTCTTCCTGGTTAATAGAGTTTTCTACTAGGTGTGGTTTTATTGGCTTACATCTCATATAGATAAAATTTTCAATTCTTGTATTGCATCCCACATGGAGATTGAGATCAATCATTGCAACTCTTCTAACTGAGCATACATCATTGTTTCTCATGCATCATCTTTTCTCGATTTCTCCCTATCATTTTGTCACATAAGATCTAGAGGATATTGAGACTAGATGGTATACATGTATTTCTGCTCACTTAACTCTTCAGTGATCGCCAAAATTAAAATTGAGACTGCTAAACAAGGCTGACTTTATTTAGCCCATAAAATCAAGAATCTTTGCGGGAGAATAACCATTTCCTTAGAATTATTTATCTTTTGGAGTGAATGAGGGACAAACATTTAGGATAGAGCCAAGCTCCCAAATCATCATTCAGAATACCGATTCTAAAATGATTAACTACTTCTCAGTGAGGGAACTGCGGTCCCCCTTAGCAAAGTGGGTAGTTAAAGGACAATGCGATTGACACCATCCTAAAGTAACACGGGTAGCCATTTTACGCATCGTACTTACTCCCATACTACCTGAAAGTGGATGCAACTAGCTGTATGAATTCAATATAGTTTTTTGGAAAATTTATGGCACCTAATAGCTTGCTTATAGATACAAGATTGGAATTATCACCAACTAAAATTGAAAAGACAATTGGATGGACTCTTGCGGCCTTCACTGTTTCAGTTGGCGAACCTAGGGTTTGAATTGTGTTTTCATTGGTGTGTGGATCGACATCAATCATACCTCACACTTGTGTCTTCACACTCCCGATTTGATTCAAGAATCGTAATGCTCTTCCTAACCACTTGAAATCTGAATGAAGGATTGTGGTGAATTTTATTTGGAATATGTGAGCCTTCAACTAGCGACCAAAAACCTACCATCCTCAAGAGCTCGGAGACACTCTTACTCCGGGCCACCTTGGGTTCATGGACACCCTTCCATGAATCCTTGTCCTATGATTCTTTCTTCTTCATTTAAGGAGGACAAACCCAGAACTTATATCTCTTCTCTCACCACATCGAGGAAGAATCGCACCTATATGATTCTCGTCGTAATTCTTTCCAATCAATTAATTCAAAACCTTTATATTCTGAAGGTAAAGTTTAAGAAAACCTATAGAAGATGTCTCTAAAGAAAAGAGATAATTAGGAAGAATAGAATGAAGATACAATGCAAATTATTTTGGCAAGATTAATTGCACCTGAGCAGTAATAACTTTTACTGAGGGAACAAATTAACTAGCTAAATGTTTGAGGTGAACCACCAATGGAGGCGGCATACAACTCGGGATAGTATAGAGTGAGAAATTATCTGAATTCTCCCAAGCTTGAAATTGATTTTGATTTATAGACACCTTTCTTGAACCCGTTGCCACGATTCCATGGAAACGCTACTGAGGCACCCTACGCATTCCTAAGGGACTTGGAGGTTATATGCTCTAATCTGAGACACCCCAGGGTCAGCCAAGACTACATTTGTCTCATTGCACTTCCATTCGCCTTAAAAGGCAAAGCTGATTACTGGGTGAAGAATCTAGGAGTGACGATTACCACATAAAATCAATTCAAGGACATGTACATCGACTTCTCTCAGATGCCTCATGAACCATTCTGTGACGCATCAGATAGATTCAAATATTTATTACAAAAGATTATGTGTCATGCTTTGGATAACAATATCTTGGTCCAATCACTCTATCCTGGTCTCATCTACGAGACACAAGGTTTAGTGAGAACTACCTGTGGAGGCAGCTATACATCACGAGGTGCGGTTGTTGTCTGGAAGGTAGTCGAGCAGATGCTGAGACAAGCCACTCATGAATTACCAGCAGGACGTATACAGACTCCCTCAATACACTCCAATCTAGAGGAGGGAAGCAGACTATTGTTGAAATAACTGAGGATCTAGTTCTGAACATGGGAATCATCGTTGACAAGCTAGTCGTAGTGGATCAGATTCATAAAAGGATGAACGACATCGATAATAAGATCTCTCAATTTTCAAAGCAGATGGAGGAGCTGACTGAGAAGTGTCCAAGATTGGGATACATATCACAACTGCATATGCAGGTTCTATTTACGAAGTAAATCATGTCTAGGAGCAGCCGATGTCAGAGCCACTTCAGCCTTGAGGTTTAAGACCAGTCCTACACCCAATCTTTCTAACAATCTCACCCACCACTAGCCGAGATCGTCGAGGAAGAGCCTCCTCCTATGGTTGAACTAAATGGTATATGGTATACCCTAGACCTTGCTAGATAGGGGAATAAGTGAGCCGTCAGTTTACCAACGTCCCACAACCTTCTACAATGCCGCAATCCCGCTCGCCCCGCATCACAATCAAAACATTGCCCAATCCCAACATTAGAAACTGTAGCAGTCATGATACAATGATTTTACGTGGTTTAAAATGATGATTTTATCACCAAATTTGTGTATGCACAATGATCAGTCACTTCAAATAAATAATATGACTACGAGCATGATCAGATTACAAAAAATGTAAGCGGCAAGTAGAGGATCAAATCCACAGGGACCAAGCAAATTTCCTATTTTAATTCTTCTTTCAAATTTAATTTAAATCTTGATCGTATAGAGATGAGACAAAAATTATGAAATATTGAATAGAGAATGACATCTATGGTAAAAACACTTCTTAACTAAAGTAAACAATTGAGGGAATGAATGCAACTAACGTAAAAAATGGGGTGAATTGCAAATTAATATATAATAAATAAAGTGACACTTGCAATACATATACTTATAAAAAAGATAGAGCTGATGAAATCCTTACAAAATAAATGATGTCCCTTCAAATTCACTTAAACCAATTAGCTGAGGTAATAAAAATGCATGTGACAAATAAAATAGAAAAGAAATGCTTCTCTGTTGGATTCCAGGATGAAGATGACAACAAAGGTAGAGATGGTTGTGAAGAAGATGTGTGGGCTAATCACATATGCGATGATGGAGTCAGAGTGAGAGGTTGGAGGTTCTGCAAGGAGGTGCACAGGCTGGAGGTCGTGCGAGGATGTGTGCAGGTTGGTGGCCGAGCACACGTGGGTTGTTGGTCACACTATGAGATACACGGGGAGGTGCGTTGGTTGGTGGCTGAGCACGCGTGGGATGGTGGTCGTGCGAGGAGGTTTGTGGGTTAATAGTTATGCGAGGATATGCACAGGATGGTGGTCGAGCACAGAGGATATGCTAGATACACCAGCTAGCTGGATGTTGCCGACGAGGTGAAGACGGAAACAAGGAAGAACATGGGGTCCGCGAAAAGGATGCTTTGAGAGTGAGAGATATCTCCTATTGGAGAGGGTCATGCCTCTTTTTATAGAGGCATTTGGTGGCACCTACAAAGAGAAAAATAGAGTTAGTTGGAGAGGAGTAATCACGTGCATGGGGAATTTGCATGAGAATGGGAAAGAGAAAAATAAGAGGACGTGCATGGGTAGCTAGTTCATGGGAGAGTTGAGTGGGTGAGTGGCTCCATGCAAGGGAAATAATTTGTGAATTTTACACAATCCATCCTCCCCTTTTCCTTTCAATAGAATGTTAAGGGAATTAGATAACTAATTTTGAATAAAACAATGTGATGTCTATTTATTAAATTCAATTCTCTAAATATAAATCCAATGAAGTTTTATTTTCTCCCTTACTATAATAAATATAAATATAAGTTGTAAGATTATAAAGATATTTATTTTAAGTTATATCTTAGTGATAAACATGGACATTATCAATCTTAGTACTGAATGTATTCTCACCATATAATTCATACGTAACATATATATAATAGAGTTCGTTGAATCATTCTATCAGGAAATATTATCATGGAATGTCAATTTATGTTGTGATTAATTATCTCTGTGTATTTTATGTGGTTTTCTCTGTTGTGTGTATGGAATAAATAAAGGGATATTTACACCCATAACCCTGAGTAATTCTATAATTACCCCAGGTACCCAAGATAATCACGAATTACATACAAAAGACCCTGAATAACCACTCCGTTTTACATCCATGACCTTCTGTTGGTTTACTTCATTAACTCGACCACATGACTGAGTTAATCTAACCCCATCCATGATCTAAAATGGTTGAGATTAATAAAAAAAGAAGGACATGGGTTCGATTGTGGAGCTTGCAGCCGATGGGCTTCAACGGACTGCGGGGGTAGGCGGAGGTGCGGGCGGGCGAGGGACGCGCGACCTAGACCTGCAGGTGGGTTCGCAGGAGGGGGAGGGGGAGGGGAGGGGAGGTGTGACCGACTTGTGGGGGAGGGGGAGCAAGGCCTGGACCTGCGGGCGGAGGCACACGCGGGGGAAGGGGGTGCGCCGGGGCACGACCAAGACTGCAAGCGGAGGTGGCGCAAGGAGGGTTGCCCTGGAGCTCCATCCTAGGAGACGCGGGGGGGTGAGGGGGCAGATTTGCAGGCAGAGAGCTCCATCCCAAGAGGCGCAGAGGGGGTGAGGGGGCGGATTCGCAGGCAGAGAGTTCCATCCCAGGAGGTGCGGGGGGGGGGGGGGGGGGGGGGGGGGTCAGGGGGCGGCAGATTCGCACGGGAAGGGGGGAGCTCCATCCCAGGAGGCGAAGGTGGGGGGTGAGGGGGCGGCAGAGTTGCGCGAGAGGGGTGGAGTCCATCCTAGGAGGCGTGGGGGGGGAGGGGGCGGCGGAGTCGCGTGGGAAGGGGGGAGATCCATCCCAGGAGGCGCGGGGGGGGGGGGGGGGGGGGGGGGGGGAGAGGGCGACGGAGTCGCACGGGAAGGGGGGGAGCTCCATCCCAGGAGGCGCGTGGGGGGGGGAGGGGGCGGCGGAGTCGCGCGGGAAGGGGGGGAGCTCCATCCCAGGAGGCCCTAAAAGGCCTCGACCTGGCGGAGTCGCGACGAGGAGGGGGTGCGGGGGGCGGAGCTTGTTCGATCCCAGGAGGCACCGGGAGGAAAGGGGTGGGGGGGTTGCAGCTCGATGGTAGGCGGAGGGGAGGGGTGCAGGCGGAGCGTGCACGACCTGGGGTTGCAGGGGGGCTGCGGTTCTATCCCAGAAGGTCTTGACCTGGGTTGCAGGCAATGGAGGAGGGGGCTTGCTAGGGGAGGCGGCCGACGGGAGGCCTCGACCTGGATGGGGGAGGCCTCGACCTGGACGGGAGGCCTCGACCTCGATGGGAGACCTCGAAGGAGGGAAGGAGAAGGGAGTAAGGGGACACTAGTTTTGTTGTAAATAACTCAAAGTTAAAGGGTATAAAATATTAAATTCTTGACGGATACCGTCATAGTTGACGGGAAATCGGATGGAAATTAACACAGGGTTCTGGGTGCAAGAGTTAAGCATTACTCAAGGTCTTGTATGTAATTCGTGATTATCTTGGGTATCTGGGGTAATTATTGAATTACTCTGGGTTATGGGTGTAAATATCCCATAAATAAAATGTAATTAATGTAATCATTAAAACCCCATACTTAAATCTTGCTAGTCTCGAGCAAGAATAAGATAAAACATAATGGAGGAAGTAGGAAATATCAAGATGAACAGGAGAGGATTGCAATAGACACACCCACAAAGTCTTTGAGTTTTTTTTCAAATCCAAACCACAAGAATACACAAAATTCAATAGAGTCAGCCCATGGATTGAAGATTTTTTAGAATTATCAACTTGACTCAAGTTTCAGTTTTTAACAATCTTTCAGTTCTGATAAAACTAAAATGTTTCAAAAAGTTATCAGGTCAGATTATCCTAACCAAAAGTATTCTCTTTGTCCTTACGTGGATATAAACAACGTTAATGATGTTCTAGCATTCATGAGTCAAGAAAATAAGATAATAATACAATCTAACGAGGTACCGAATGATTCCCCTATGTCCATAGTCTCGATCCTCACCTGAATTCAGGCATAGTCTATTTTCACCCAAGTCCCAAGTATATCAGCATAAAAATAAAGAGTAATTAATATGGAGAATGGGAATTAATTTTGAGGTTTTCCGTAGGCTACTTTGGTTCGTTGCTCTCATTCTTTTAATTTTGTAGAGCATAACCCTGGGCCTCTTTGGCCTCTTTTAAGAAATTAGGCAGCATCATTAGATTGTCATCTTGTCTTGTTGGTAGAGTAGAGTTATTTGGAGGATCTTATTTTATTGCTTTGCTTTGCACATTTTTGTAAAATTTGTGGTATTTGGCATTCTTTTGTATTGTGATATGCCTTTTCTGGTGTTCTTTCTTTGGGTTTGGAATCAAGGTAGTATCAGTTTAACATTGACTTCTGAGACACAATACTACGCTTATTTGCTAGCATACTTAGACTAGAGAGACTATGTTGTGTCCTGAATCAAGTTCATTCATTAACCATAGATAAGGTTCAGGCACAACCAAGAGGACAACTCCTCAACTCAACTAGATTGTAACTGTATCTCATAAAATAAACTCAATCAAGCTAAGTGGAAAGTGCAGTTGCTTAATATCCAATGAAGAGTTTAAGAGTACTACTAGTTTCTTAGGTGATGTAGTTAGATACATAAGTTCATTCATCGATAGAGTTAGTGGAACTAAGAGAATAAAGTCCATATGGACCTGAAGAAGACAAAATCTCATGCATGATGAAATTCTGATGGAATTAAGTGAGTTAGGGTAACTCAGCTTCAGTCTCTGATCTATGTAATGAAGAGTTGGTTTCTCAACAAAAATGTGAAGGAAGAACGTGTTTTTTGGGCTTTTGAAAATATTTTAAGGAAATTTCACAAATTTTTATTTGATTTTTTGGGTATGTAATTTTTTTGGAATGCCTTTTGAGATAAACATGCCAATTTGAAATGTATGAAGTTTTTGAAATCATGAAAAATATGTAGACACCCCCATGATTACCAGAAACCATGTCCACATGGTGACAACAGAGGACCAACAAATTGAGTGAGTGATGTGAAAAAAAATATATTTTTATTATTTTTCTAGTTTTTTTAGATTTATGAAAAAGGATCCCCCCATATTTATATAATGGAAAGAAACAAATTGAATTTAAATGCAGAGAAAAGAAATATTCCTATGGGTGTGGAACCATAAAATGTCGTTGATTTCACGTCCCAACTCGACGATTTAGCTTTTAAAGTGTATCCAGTGTTGTTACTTGTGAGTGCAGAAGCCGTGTTCAGCAAATCCCAATGAAACCAGTTGTTCGACATGGATATCATGACCAGATGTGGGAGTATGTTGATAGGCTTAGTAGATGTGTGGTATCATTATCATTAAATTCCCCAGTGTCACATCTAACATAGTAAAGAAAGTAATTGGTTGGTGAACATGAATGAAAGATGAAGTTGTCTGATATTGGGCTAGAAGTGGTGGGAGGGTAAGGGGTGAACTAGTGATGGGCTCATGGACCAGAAGTTGGTATGATGGGTTAAAGTAAGGCTATAAATGACCAAAAATTGATTCTTCCATCGAAGAGTGTTAAGTGTCTATAATCATGTGGTCTTCCAATATATATTGTGATAAATCATCATTATTCATCAAATAATCATCATAGCTATCTTTGGTGGCAACTATTGTGAATTTTATTTATGTTCTTTGCTTGAGCAACGAGGGTGATTCCCTATGATTTGGGTATTCATAGGCCAGGAGTGGGGGTGTTGGCCATTGAATTAGAAGGTACAATAATAGAGGTTTGATTTGACAAAGGTTGTGTCATAGGAAATATTGGATGATTGTCTTTGAATGTTGTGAGTAGTTCCTTGATTTCATTCCAAAAAGG
This sequence comes from Ottelia alismoides, assembly GCA_037367405.1. Lineage (NCBI taxonomy): Eukaryota > Viridiplantae > Streptophyta > Magnoliopsida > Alismatales > Hydrocharitaceae > Ottelia > Ottelia alismoides. The sequence goes on from JAZKJV010010148.1 coordinate 409,559, forward strand.
ATCAAAGAATAAAAAACTATTTTGATCAGATTCTAAATCATTGGTAGAAGATGTATTCTTATATTCATTGACCAACTTGAGTAGATATTCTTTCTGAATGGTGAAGGCAAATGAGTCGGAAATCATAATCTCATCTTTAAAAGAGCAAGAAAGATATTCAACATATAATCATGTGTTGGCTGAAGGAGAGTCTCAATGCATGCTGAAGTCAATTCATTTTCTAACATGTCCTTAGACTTCATCTTATTCAATAAGTAAGTCAATATAAATGATTTATGTAGATTATTCTGATGCTCCATCCGAGTCCTTCTCTAAGGATTCTAGACAGGCTTGATAGTCGTACTATCAATACATAAATTTATTGCAGTGTTGGCATTCATCCAACCATTTGGATGTCATATGGAAGTCACAGAGGTACAGTCAATTCTTTGACTATAATTCTTACTTGGGTCCAACCCATGCTTCCACTGCGCTCCCTTTATCTATGAGCAACATTGCTTAAGACTAAGGATCTCTTACGTTAAATTCAAAAGAATTCAATGTAAGATCTTTTATACATGCTTCATTAAATTCATACAATATGAATATTATGAAGCTTCATGAATGACTAGATTATAGATAGTAGAATGATGACACTCATCATCTACATCCATCTAAACTCTTAAAACATAGGTTCAGGTAGGTACTCAAACAATTTGAATACATCATCTCTTATAGAGCCACCATTCTGCATGATGCAGTGAACCATCTCATTCATGATAAATGTCAAGAGCACATATGTATGCCAGAATATCTTCATTAATTTTATAAGGATTATTTGACATTACGATCACCATCGACATGTCACTTCCAAAGTACATCCGACGAGAGATCAAGACTATAGGGACATACAAACCCTAGGGTTGTAGTCCTATTATCTATTTAATTGTCATTCCTCAATATTATGAGGAAACTTGCACATTGCAACCACATACATTACATGTCCAACTGCAAGTACAATATCTGGATCAAGAGTCCAATCCATGATATTTTACTGGTCATTATTGAGTATAACATTTAGTGGGTTTAATGAAGAATTATCTGAAATAAGAAATTTGCATAAATTTATATAAATATATATATACACATTTTACTTTGATTTAGGAATTTTTATATCAAAGTTGTCTTGCCTTGTCAACACTGAAAGTTCATTCCCTTAATCACTTTCAATGTAAGAGATACACTTACCATTATATCTCAAGCAAGATCTAGGATCTCCTTCCTTATCTTTGTTGCATCCCAATAATATGAGAACCTACAACTCAGATAAAAAGAAGCGGGAACACATTCCGCCTAGCAAGTCCAACTTGCATTTCCCAATTCGATCTTTAACACCCGGGCCCGCCACCCCTAAGGCGATGTTGACCCGTCATTAATTGAACCAACCGTCAACAGGAATAGTACTAGCTACGCGCAATCCAATATCGCCCCAATAATATGAGGATCCGATAGTGGGGTCACTACGTATACGGCCTTACTCTTTCGAGAAGCAAAGAGCCCGATCAGATGCGCTTGCATACAGGAGCTGTCACTTCGGACAGGTGTCTCCCACATGCAATCCCTGGCGACGAAACCCTTCGCCTTGACGGGAGACCATGGATGTCACTTATGTGATCCTCCACCTCATATTCAAATTTTAATTAATTATCATGAATCACTTTCACAGAATTAATTCTTCCAAGGGAATTATTAACTCTAATCATATTAGAGTATTCTAATTGGACATAATTAATTCAATCGTATTAAATTAATGGGATTTTATCAGTTGTGCCCCTCTGAGATATCGCAATATCAGTTATGCCCCTATCTTTTTGGTAATATCAGTTGTGCCCCCGACTTCTTGCCAATATTTCACTTGTGCCCCTCGGAGGGGCATAACTGATAAAAGATTTTTATCAGTTATGCCCCTCCGAGGGGCACAAGTGAAATATTGGCAAGAAGTCAGGGGCACAACTGATATTACCATAAAGATAGGGGCATAACTGATATTACGATATCTCGGAGGGGCACAACTGATAAAAACCCTAAATTAATTATCAATCCAATTCAATCAATCAAACTTGAATATCTTACTTGAATATATATGGTATTATTCTCAAAGTACGTATTAATTCGTATTTTAATAATTAGAAAAAAAATACATCTTAATCCCACGGACATTATCCCGGCCCTACCCATTGTCATGGCCAGTACCGACGGGAGTGGGACGGACCACACACGTTGCAACCCGCTACCCCAGCGATCCCCGACTAGACACCATATCCGCCTCGGGAAAGGATAATGCCAAATTGATTAATTTTTACTTGAGATGATCATCGGTTCTTCAACCGAAATTGTACCATATAGTAATAATCAAAATATTTTTGATTATAAGGAAATTTACTACACAATTCCCAAATCCTATTCAAGCGTCAAGTTTGAAGATTGTGGTTTCCAATTATGATTTAGATCACATCTTAATCAATTAATGGTTGAGGCCAAGTCAATTAGGTAAATAATCATCTACAATATTTTACAAATATTTTCAAGATTATTTCACGAAATCAACAATTAATTTCACTAATTGACAATCACTTGGTTCTAGATTAGGACTGTAATTTCAGCAGTGACCCCTACTCATTAAAATTAACATATCTCAATCAATTTAAATCCAAATTAGACAAAATCAATTTTCATAGATTTCTAACTTGATTTAGGATAGAAGACAATTGATGTTTCACGCATTTCGAGGCAGATGGTAACAGTAATTAACTCTTTAATCATGTTAAAATCTACTGTTCCCGCAACAGTGCATACATGTTCATTAAAACAACCATATCTAGAGCATACAAAATCCGATTTACGCAAACTCAGATCTTATGGTTTCCTTATTTAATGGGGAACAAAAATTAAGTAAATGATTCGTGCTTAAACAATTTAAACATGGCCGAAATTATTTACTAAACAGATCTGCGAAATCAAATGCGATAAAAACTTTCGCGACCTTAACGAACCCAAGTCGTCCTCGGGTTTTTCGAATCATATTCAAAACCATCAACCTGGCTTTGATACCACTTGAAGGATAAGGAATTATCGTCAAGCGCATCATGGAAGCGTGATCGTCGTTTCGGATACGATGGAGAACGACTAGTCGCACTAGTTGTTCGGTGCAGCGGAATTTAAAAAATTTTATTCGATGAAACCACATGATCCAAGAACCATTCTCAGATCGTTTCATCTATAATCACAACAAGTATAATGCAATACCTCTTGAAGTGTAGTTGATCAAGTCTCTAAGAGAAGAGACCTCCTGTCTCAAGTCCGATCGTCGAAGTAACGGCTTGCGAGCACGGGGATGAGTCGCGGTGTCCTCGCAATCCAAGAAGATGATCCAAGCACGGTTGCTCCTGATCTCGTCGCACGAGATCAAACGTCTCCTTCGTGAGTGAAGCACTCCAAGTAGACGAAGAACCGCAGAGCGTCGAAGTGGCAGCACGATGGCACGGGCGTCGACGATTCTCTCCACCAAGGTATGGTGGACGGCCACCAAGAAGAGAGGGAGAGAGGGTTGTTGAGTATGGAGAAAGAGAGAGAGAGAGAAGAGAGAGAGAGAGAGAGAGATGTGTGCTATAATAGCATAAAAAGAGAGAGCATGGTATGCCTCTCTATTTATAGGGTTTTGGGATCCATGGATCTCAATCCATGGGACATATAAAATCAATGGATGAGATCGATTTATGTCAATCCAATGGTCAAGATTGTTGTTGGTAAAACCAACAACTTGTGATTTAAATTAGATTAAATATATTTGATAAATCAAATATATATTAATACCAAAAATAAATCAATCAAATAAGGAGTGAAAACACAAAGGAGATTTTCCTCCCTATAAAGAAGAGGGGACGGCTACCAATTCCACAAGGGAATTGAGTGCTGCCCCTTCTTTTCCTAATGGGAGAGCAATCTCATAGATTCCCATGAGATTGCACATCTCCTTGATTTTCTCTCAACTTATTTATCCAACAATTTTATTGGGATTTTATTTACCAAAAATAATTCTCAATTAGTTTTAGGAATATTGCAATCTTGACATTGGAAAATTGTGAATCATATTCACAACCCAAAACTAAATGTAATTTACATTTTCAATTAATTAGACAATGTGTATCCAATACACATTAATAATTAATCTACAAATATAAATCATAATTAGCTCTCTCTAATATATTATACACATTTATAACATATTATGAATAATTGGATATTTCTATCCATATTATTCTTATCCATAATAATTAAATCACATTTAATATATTGGATAATTTCTCATACATCATGATAACTAAATCACATTTAATTATCAATTTCTCATTGCTTAGAACTTATGGAATTATTCTTAAACCATTTAAGAACAATGCTATTTCTCCTCAGATACTTGGAGATAAGGACAGGGCGATTGTATTGTTCCACGTATAGTGACATGGATATTGAGATCGTATCTCAAATCCAGATCGTGGGCCTCCCATAGATGCTTGATTAAATCAAGACCGCAAATCTAATCTTCTCATTGCATCTGAATCACATTCAGATCAATGTCCAACATTTGGACTAAGATCAGATTACTTCTCTATTGAGAGGAGTCACTAAAATCCAGACCCGTTTCATCACTCCCTAGGAATGGAAGTGTCATGGTTATACAATCGTTTATGATCACATCACCCTCAGGAATTCCCAATACATGTACATCCAACATACTGGAAGACTCAGAATAAACCCGAAGTATTAGATCAACTTTACACTGTCTACTTCATGGTTTTATCAGTAAGTTTCTCATTCGATCATTGGGAGTTGGTATCAATCATATACTTTCCAAAAGCATATATAATACCTAGTTCTTGATCATATACTTTCCAAAAGTATATATCAAACCTACAAATTCAGTCAAGCTTCCAAAGCAAGACGACCATGCGCATGGAATTTGATTCTTTCCAATATCTCATGAGTGAGCTCATGTCTTCCGGTTCAGTAACTGAACCTGTATGATCCCTTTGAGAGATCGTATCACTCATACGCCCTTTTATGCACACCAGCACGTCGGTGGATAGACTTTGGTTAGATCATCAACCTATTGGTCTGCCAAATGTACATACTCAGACATATAGTAACACATCTGTCTCCGGTCAGAGGATGTATGCCTATATCATGACAGTATACGATATAGGACTTTGGTTATCTCGATCTCATTAAGTCAATCTTTGACCTAACTAATTTAACACCTCCGAATCTCTATTCCTATGCAGAGGACCTGCATCAAGAGGTCGGTCAAATTTCAGCCTTTAGGGATAAGGATTGTCATCTCCTACTCAAGCTGGAGATCATCTCTTAACAATCATTTGACGGTGCTTGATGAGTCCTCAATCAAACTCTTTAGATATTTATCCAAGCACCAGCCTCTATGATTCAATAGTTGAATCAACAGCTGTATGATCATCAAGATGGCCATGGTACATAACCATAATTGTACTAAGGAACCTATTATACAAATTATTCATTCTTCATTTCAGATCAGGGAATGATATGTGCAATAACATTTATTACATAATGGCTCGCTGTGGGCTCGCATTTCCAACAGAACTGGACATTGATCTGAATGAGATTCAGATGCAATGAGAAGATTAGGTCTACATTCTTGATTTGATCAAGCATCAGTGGGAAGTCCATGGGATCTGGATTTGAGATATTATCTCAACATCCAAGTCACTATACGTGGAACAATACAATCGCCATGTCCTTATCTCCAAGTATCTGCGGAGAGATCGCATTATTCTTGAAGGGTTCGAGAATAATTCAATAAGATCTAAGCAATGAAGAAATAACGATTAAATGTGATTTACTCATCTTGATGTGTGAAGAAATTATCCAATATAATTAAATATGATTTAATTATTATGGATAAGAATAATGTGGATAGAAATATCCAATTATTCATAATATATTATAAATGTGATTTATAATGTATTAGAGAGAGCTTAATTATAATTTATACTTGTTGATTAATTATTATGTGTATTAAATACACATTGTGTAATTAATTGACAATGTAAATTATATGTTGTTTTGTGTTGTGAATATGATTCACAATTTTTCAATGGCAAGATTGCAATATTCTCAAATATAATTGTGAATTATTTTTGAAGAATAAAACCCAACAAAAGTTGTTGGAAATAAATAATGAGATATTTTCATTTAGATATGCAATATTTCATGAGATTGCCCTCCATATGAAAAGGGTGGGTGGCACCCAATTCCTAATTGGAATGGGTGGCCGTCCACATGGAATGTACATGGAGATGTAATCTCCATGTATATTCTCTCCTTATTTGTTGGTGTAATTTAGGATTGATTTATATTTGATTTTGTCAAGTATATTTTAATCTAAATTAGATCATAATTTGTTGGTTTCACCAACAACAATCTTGACCATTGGATTGACATAAATCAGTCTCATCCATTGATTTTATATGTCACATTGATTGAGATCCATGGATCCCAAGACCCTATAAATAGAGAGGCATACCATGCATGCTTCTAAGTACATGCAATATTGAATCTCTCTCTCTCTTTCTTCATACACGTCAACCCTCTCTCCCTCTATTTGGTGGCCGACCACCATACCCTAGGAGAGGTTCTCATCGATGCTCTCGCCACCGCGCCGCCGTTCGACGTTCTTCGGTTCTCCGTCTTCTTGGAGTGCTACGCTCACGAAGGAGACATTCGATCTCGTACGACGAGATCAAGAGCAATCGTGCTTGGATCATCTTCTTGGATTGCGAGGACTACACGGTTCATCCCCGCGCTCGCAAGCAATCTCACTGACGATCGGACTTGAGACAGGAGGTCTCTTTCTTTAGGGACTCGATAAACCACGCTTCAAGAGGTATTCTTTAATACTTGTTGTAGTTATAGATGAAACGATCTGAGAATCGTTCTTGGATCATGTGGTTTCATCGCATGAAAATTTTAAATTCTGCTGCACAGAACAACTAGTACGACTAGTCGTTCTTCGTCGTATCCGATACGATGATCACGCTTCCGTGATGCGCTTGAGGATAAATCCATATCCTTCACAAGTATCATTCCCAATGATAAGGATGTCATCTACATAAAGTACAATGAACAATGGCGCTCCCACTAAGCCTTGTGTATGCACGTGGTTTATATGTATAATGGACAAAATCATAACTCTTTATGGATACATCGAATCGGATGTTCCAACTTAAAGAAGTTTGTTTGAGCCCATTGATGAATTTCTTGAACTTTCACACTTCTCCTTCCTCAGCTATGAAGCCCTAGGGATGCACCATATAGATATTCTGTTTGAGGTATCCACTGAGAAAAGTAGTCTTGACTTTCATCTAGGTGTGTAGCTATAGCCAATAATGCCCACATGTATTTGAGCATTGCCACAGGAGAGAATGTCTCATCGTAATCAATACCTTCTCTCTATGTGTAACCATTGTCTATGAGCCATGCTTTGAAGGTCTCTACTATCTGATGAATAGGATTTTGCAGAAGTCTTGTCAATATAAAAGGCAGATCAACAGTCATTGAAGCGACCTCACAGGAAACCCTAATACAATCAACAATAAACCCATAATATGTATAAAGCAATGAAAAGCAAAATATGTTGACTTAAAATTTATTATAAATCTCAATGGATGTGTATAGTTGTAAGTATGTAGAGTGTCGAACACAGGGAGCAAATGGTAGATCAAGCAATTAAATGCAAAATTTGTATGCTTCTTATTATCTATTTAGTGTTTTGTGAGGTTTTTATTTTGTATTTTTATTGGTTTTAATTTTTATACTTTTTAATTATGTTTATTTTTTATTTTGTTTTTATTTTTTCTGATTTTTAATTCCTTTTTCTTTTTATAAAAAATATATAAGGTATATAAGTAATATAGAAGGGTATATATACAATATAGGGTAATATATGTAATTACTAATCTAAATAAATAAAATACAAAAAATAAATTGTTTGGGGTTTTAAATAAAATACAGAAAATAAAATGTTTTGGGCCTAACGTACAATTTCTTTTCCTTTATCCTTAAGTTGACGAAAACTGAGGGAGAAAGTGAAAAACAGAATGCAATCGAAAATCAATTATGCATGCAGTCGTTAGAAATACTTACAACGCTTCCCATTACTCTATATGTGGATGCAGAATCAAAATTATAAATCTATCTATATTATGCAAGTCAAGAAACCGCACCTAAGCAGTAGTTCTATTAGATGTGAAGTAATCAAGTTATTTGACTAAGTAAAACGTATACTTTGTGCATCTATGAATCTCCTAAGATTTTTGCAATTGTGAATCTTATGAGATTTGTGTAGAGTATCCTAAATTACGAAATATATCAAGCAAGAATGACCTACGATCTTTTTCTTTGGCATAAAGCATTGATCTAAAACATCACTCAAGTCGAGAACCACTCTCAACACAACCACACACAAGAATAAATAAAGTTAACAGGACTTTGTTTACAAGTGTGAGATCTCAATTGACAACCGTTGTAAATGGGAAATTAATTACACACAATGAAATAAATTTTAATTAAGCATAATTAATCTCTCAACTAATTTAGTTGTCTCGTGGAATCCCCAGCAAATAGCTCCAAGCTTTTTACCTCTGTGATCCTCCAAAAATTGTGCTCCATGAGCCTACCACAAAAAATATATATTAGAAAATTCTAGAGAGATTTGAAACACTTGATTAAAAATACATCAAAATGCAATATAAAGACAACAGTAATAAAAAAACAAGCTCAAAGATAATTGTACCTAAAAATCACTAAATAAGTACTTGATACTACTGCTGATCAGAAAATGTGTCACATCCCTGGCAACGGCACCATCTGATGAAGCACTAAATACATATATTAAAATAGATCCATTGTAGCATGGCCACTTAGCATCTCATACATAATCGAGAAGAATCTCAATGACGAGATTCTCAGCTTTAATTTATAAAGTGGAAAGTCCAAGGTCGAATACAAGGATGCGAGCAATTTGTTAATTAAATTTAAGTTTCAAACATTTTACATAGCAATTTCGAGGACTTAATGATGAGCAAATGCATAAAGCACAACAAGATGTATTTTTAATGCATATATTTTTATGTGATTAAAATAAATACAAACAATGATGCACAAGAAATATGAATAGAAAAACCATACTTAGAGGCACACGATAGATAACTTGGAATTATCACGAAAATACCCTCAATTGACTAATTATTAATTAAGGCATTAATTAGGCAAAATGTGATACAAGTCTTGGAAGCTATTAAACATAAGTTTAGCTTTCACTTTGATGCTTAATAGTGACAGTGAGTAATTAAATATAATGATCTAATAGTGATTAAAAATAACTAACAATAGATCATAAGAATTAATGAAATTAATAGGTTCAATTGATTACTTAAGCTGCATTTTCAATATTTTTAAAGATCTAAACAAGCACTTAAATAAAGAATAGTTAATGTGTAATTTTTAAACCAAAATTAACAATCAAGCAAGTCAAGAAATATACCATCAGACAAGCTTCCAAACGAGACCAAAATCACATTAATTGAATTTAAGGATGAAAAGTTATTCAGCAACAAATCCAGGGGCATAAATGTAGGAAAAACTTCCAAGTTTTATTACAAATCAGGACAATAGGGACTAAAACATAAATTAAATAACTTGTAGGGGTTTTAATCAAATCTTTACTATGCGGGAGGACTTATGTGTGATATAAGGAAATAAGGGGACTACCGCTGTAATTTTTCCAACCACATGCGTAGTGACTCATCTAGGCTCGGTCGTTGAGGGTCGGGCTACGTGGCGTGATGATGTGCTTCGTTAAAGGCTTAGAAGGAGGTTCCTTCCTGGAGGCTCGGTTGTGAATCATTGCTTTGGATTTGCAACGTGGTTGCTTTATAACCATCAGATCTCGCCCAAAATGGGAAGATCGACGGATATTGTTTCTCTATTTTCTTCCTCTCCTCCGTGTGCAGCGGAGCTTATGCCTGTGCTCCAGCAAGGTAGACAAGGATCCTCTACGCTCTCTCACTAGCTGAAGATCCGACAACCATCACGGATATGTTGAGAGTATGTAGAGCACCTCGTGAAGCTCCAGCAAAGCCTGGAGGAGCAAATCAAGGGATGGTTGTCGGAGGAAAAAAAGGAATCTGATATAAGTCCACAAACTCCGACCAACGAATGCTAATCGAGTTCATACAGGGTTAATATATAGCCGAAGAACTTTGGGAATCTATTGGGATGTTAAAGACGCAGAATGGAGGCTCAATAAGGTATGAATGATCTGAACCCTAATGGTCTTTCTTTTGTGAAAGAAGACAGAATGGTTGAGGTGAACACATAAATGAAGAAATGGCGATGAATGTTACGCGTGAATCATTGATCAATTGCAAAGGTGAGGCAGATTCTGATATTAGATTCGTGAAGTGATACAGACATGATAAAGATCAGAACAACAGCAAAAACTAATGATCAGAATCTTACCTGGGATTGAAGGTTGAAGAAGTACTTGGAGTTTAATCTTAAGCAGAATGACGAAGCTTGAAGCTTCGAGGTCTTTGCTTGAAGTTCTTGGCTAAGGAACTAATCTCGAACACCCATGGATTGGGATGTAGCTTGGTGTAAGAACCAAGGATCTCACCGGAGCTTAAGCTGTGTCATAGCTCGATCTAAGTCTCTCTCTCTCTCTCTCATCGAGGAGGCAAGATAGATCTAAGAAAACTCTCACAAGGGTAGATAGCTGGAGCAGGGGAAGGAGATGATATATTTAAAGGATGGCGAATGGAGGTTGTTGTTCTCCATGTGATGTTTTCAACCACCGCAAGTTAGCATGGGATTTAGGGTTGATGATCACGGTATGATTGTCATGGAATAGGGTAGTGAGGAGAGGAGTTGGTGGTTGTTTAGAGGAAGGTGGTTGAAAATAGTTGGCGATGTAATTGGGAGAAGTTGCACTAGAATGAACAGTCGCGTTCTTTGGCAAAGGTGGTTGGAGGTTGACGAGATCTAGGGATTTGGGTGAAGGAGAGTAGCCTGGATCCTTTTGATCAATATGATCAAGTGGTTCAAAATAAGGCACCAACGGACATCTAAGATGTGCCTAAATAAGGATCCAATGGCCATAATTTAAAGGAAGGTGGCGACACAGGAGCGGGCCACGTGGCACCATTAGATCATGCCATGTGACCTAATCATAATTAGAGAAATCAGATAAAACAGATATAATTAGAAAAGAATTAGTTAGATGGTGATTTAGAAAAAAAAAATGGTAAACATGAAAGTTGTAGATCTCAATGAGATCTACAACTTTCATGTAGAAGTCAAAGAGATCAAAGGTCATTTGTACATAGTTAAAAAATAAATATTAATTAAAAACATATAAAACAATTTTCTTTTATTTTCCTTTTGCTTATTTTTTGTATTTTTATTTTGTGTTATATTAATTTATTTATGTACAATATTACTCTAAGATTATATTTGATTTTTAATGAGAAATTAATACATAAAATATTAAACCATAATAAAGTTATATGAAATTTATAATAATTAGTGGCAATTATTTACAACACAGTAAATAATATTTAATGTTAATTAACCAATGAATCCTGTGATTAACTTGAGTAAAGAAGATAATGTAAATATCTAATAATGCTAAATATGGGATTTATCATCTCCTCTACTTAAGCTAAGTTCGTCCTCGATCTAATGAATAAAGAATTGGTTAGATTAATTAGTGAATTCCCTGACTTGTGCTTGTGAGATTACAAGGCTTGATTTGACCTAGAACATGAGGTTTTAGGAATTCTAAAACTATATGTTGATCCAAGTATTAATCAAAAGGAATTCAACTCCTCTAATTATGAGACTCTCAATGTATACATATAGTATGACTTAGTGTTGAATGAACACATGAGAGTATAGTCAAAGTGTCACTAAAAATTACAATATTGGAAGCTCTCCTAAGGACCTAATCCTCAACTCTAGGGAATAAATCTAGTATCGCTTCAATCCACCTTCACTTTAGTTCGTCAGACTTTAAATGAATAAATGGAAGGCCAGATTGTGGAGGATGTAGGATTGCGTACTTATTTTCTCTTCCTCTCATTGGAACAAGGTTCTTTCAAGTGCCAATATGCAAACAATTTCATTTTGATTTTTGCCAATCAATGTGTCCATCAAAAGAAATTGAGTCGTTTGTACTTGTTTTTTTGGGAATACACTGGGGTACATCTTTTAAAGTATGTGATATACTTGTACAAATGTAGAGCCCTTTCTGTGGTAAAAGCCCGACTCATAAAAGCCTATAGATTTGGTCCAAGTGGATACTTGAAAGGTTGGGAGCGCTCGCCTTGAATTTAGCTCTTATATTGTATCTTTGTAATGTGATGATCTTTTCTTTTTCTATTTTCATCTTTTAATTGAGTGAACTTCCCTTCTTTTTGGCTAGTTCCATAACTTTTACCAAAGATTCGTGCACACTAATTAACTTATTAATTAATGTTATCACACCCTAGCACTTTTGGTCAAAATCAAAACATAGCATGAGAACATGTCCCATACTGGCTAAGATGTTGACACTAAGGTTTCATGAATCCATCATTAATTTTATCCCATCCTCGAGCATCATGTAGATCAAGTACAAAACTCAAACTTCCAAACCCAGTTTCCTTAGTGATACATTGACTCATCTCAATCATGGAAGCAGTCATGCATGTGACTGATAGTCCAATTCTTTTAAGGGAGATTAAGTATGAAAATATTGCACGGATGTCTTCAAACTAAGAGAGTGTGAATTTTTATGTCTAAGATTGTAGTAATTAATACATGATAACTCTAAGTCTAGGGACTCCTTAAACTAAGTGTTAAAGTTCATCTTAAGCCTTGAGTGCATAATGAAAGTGTCAGTGGAAAGATCATCAATTAGTAATTCAGTGTTAGTTATTTACAAAAGAATTAAGGGATTATTAGATTTATTGAAACAAAGACAACAAACTGGATATCTTTGATAGAACATCACAAAGGAACAATATAAAGGACATACTAAGACACCCAACTTAATATTACAAACATCAGCTCATTAGAAATCAAGATTGGATCTCCGAGGTTTAAAATCACAAGCTACCTTATGTTTAATTTTTTCTTCCTAATAGAATACACTCCAAAATTTGAGTACGAAAGATATGCATTGTCTTGGAATATCAACCTCCTAGAATGATTCCATTCTTCCTCAAAAGTGATATCCATATCTATATGGGAAGCCTCAAAATTCTTCATGCTTATGGGAAGAGAATAAGACCTTGAAATCCTGCATCAGACTTTTGATTTTTTCTTAGAAGATAGAAACTAGACATAGAAGGTTGACCCCACTTACAAGACATGTGAGAACTCAAGGATTGAGCAAATCGATAAATAGTAAATGTACTTCTATATCTAATTCTTCTATCAATAAATCATCATCCTCGATAGGCATCACTCTTTTTAGTGAACTCTTTATAAACTTGATCTTCCAATCTATCGAATTGAAATCCAAACTTCCCTCCTTGTATAACTCCGAAATACTCTAAGGCAAGACAACTTTCTAAAGGGGAAAGAAGAAGCTATTCAATGAAACGTCGTGACTTCTTGGAACCTCAAAACTCTTAAAGGATACTAAAGAGACACAATAAAATGAATTAATATTTTTTTGGATTTTGAATCGAGTTAATAAGTTAGTCTCATTTACACCCTTAGAATTTGAAAAGAATTTTGAAACCTTTTTTGCAAACATTGTCACATAGATATGGGTTTTCAAAATATTTTACAAAAGATTTTCCAAACATGTCAATTCGAATTTTCACAAACCATGTAAAACATTTGAAAATCATGTCAAATATGTATATAAATTTCATTTTCTAAACATTTTGTATACAAATAAATTTCAAAAAATATAATATGATACCCATAACAACGATAGTTTGAAAATTTTTGTTTTTAAAAATATGAGCCGTGGCTAAATTATATATGCAATATATACGGTAGACTCCCCTATGTTATGTCCTCATAGCACAAAGTGTTATGAAGCCATATCTCAACTAAGTATAAAACAATCTACAAGATCTGAATCGAGAATAGGACAAGTATAAGAGTGAGAAAGAATGGTCAAAATAAATTTACAAGGAAGGTCCCCCCTATACTTAGGTTGTATAAAACCTAAGTAAATGGATAGCAATGACTACAAAGGAGAGACCCGAATAGAAGAGAAAATAAGGATAGGTTCTCCCTATACTTAGGTTGAAAATAGACTAAGTGTATGCAGGAAAAAGAATAAGAATCAAGGTCATTATATAGGAATAAGGTCAGAAAGAATAGGAATCTGTTGATGCTGAATCTTGTGATATGAATCAATCATGATGATAATGCCTTGTCTGGGAAATATAAAACTACATCAATAGGCATGAAGTCGATCATCTAAATGGGAGTTAACCTTTCATTGGATTCTACAAAAGGTTTAAGTAACCGCCTATTAACCAAAAAGAAATGTGCATTCTCTGAAAGCTCTAATATCTCTACACTACCGTTCTCATGCACTTCCTTAACAATGAAAGGATCCATTCATTTCGACTTAAGTTTCCCGCTAAAAATCTTTAACTTTGCATTAAACAACCATACCTTTTTTCCAGGGACAAAGTTCTTGCATCTAATATGTGCATCATGCCACTTCTTAACTTTGTCATTGTAGATCATGTTGTTGTCATATGCTGTGTTGCAAATTTCCACTAGTTCATTCAGATCAAGGTCTCTACACAACTTCCCTAAATGAGAACTCTAATTTATCTTCTTTATTGTCCATTCAGATTTGTGTACTAATTCAGCGAGCAAATGACATGGCTTGTCATAAATCATCCTGAAAGGTGAAGTGCCAAGTGGTGTCTTGTAGGTCGTTCTATAAGCCCACAGAACTTGATCCAACAATTGAGACCAGTTCTTCCTATCTAGATGGACTAACTTCTGAAGGATGCACTTCACTTCCCTATTTAACACTTATGCCATGTCATTTGACTGTGGATGGTAAGGACTAGTTACTTTGTGCTCAAATCTATAGTCCTTTGCTAATGATTTCATCATTCTACTCACAAAGTGGCTACCCCATCAGATGTCAATACTTTCAGTACTTCGAACTATGTGATAATATGATCTTTAATAAACTTGCATATAGTCTTAACATCTGCAGTTCGGGTAGGGATAGCTTCCACCCATCTTGACAAGTAATCAACCACTAACAAAATATATTCAAAATCATGGCTATTAGGGAAGGGACCCATGAAATCAATGCCCCAAGCATTAAAAACATCACAAAACATCACAAGTTGCATGGGCATCTCATCTCTAGAACCAATAGTCCCTCGCATTCTCTGACAAATAAGGCATGACCGTACAAAATTAGCGACATCTCTAAACAAGGTCGACCAAAAGAAACCACATTGTAATACCTTGTGAGTCATTCTCTTTCTTGAATGGTGTCCTCCATCTTCAAATGAATTACAATACATGGGGTCACTTTGGTATTCCTCCTAAGTAATAAACCTTCTCCAGATACAATATGGACCTTCAAAAAAAAGGAATGGATCCTCCCAGTGGTATTTCCTTGAATCCGACTTGAGTCAGTCTATACTCCTCCTATTATAACCATGGGGAACTTTCTTAGAGACAAGTAAGTTAACCATGTTGACATACCATGGGGGTGAGTCCACAACACAAATGGACTCATTTGGAAAAGTCTCTAGAATATGCTCAGAATCGGGGAAATCCGTTAATTCAATCCTTGAAAGATGATCAACCACTACATTCTTAACCCCAGGTTTGTCCTTAATTTCCAAATCAAGTTCTTGGAATAACAATATCCACCTAAGAAGACACATCTTCGCGTCCTTCTTTTCCATGAGATACCTAATGGCTGAATGATCTTTAGATACTGTCACTTTAGAGCATAAAATTACAGACACGAACTTCTCTAATGCCCAAACTACTGAAAGCATTTCTTTCTCGGTCACTCTATAGTTTCTCTATGTTGGATCCAATACTTTGCTTGTGTAGTGAATAGCAAATGGAATCCGAACTCATCCCTGCCCCAATATGGCTCCTATAGCAAAATCTGAAGCATCAGAATGATCTCAAAGGGAAGAGACCAATCAGGATCTTGCAGAATTGACGAGTCACGGATCTTTCTTTTCAGGAGCTCAAAGGCCTCAAGACACTTGTGATACACAAAGAACTCAGTGTTCTTTCCTAAAAGCTCAGTCAGGGGTCGAGCAATCTTAAAAAAATCATGAACAAATCTTTTGTAAAATCCAACATGCCCTAGAAATGACCTCACTGACTTGATGTTGGTTGGCGGATCAAATTTCTTGATCGCGTCCATCTTGGCAGGGTCAACCTTCATTCTCTTCTTGGAGATGAAGTACCCCAACACAATACCCTCCTTAACTATAAAATGACTTTTTTACCAGGAGAGTACCAAATTTACCTCCCTACATCTCTGAAGTACTCTATCCAGGTGCATTAAATAGAATCAAATGAATCACCATGGATCGAGAAATCATCCGTGAAAACCTCTAGGAAATCCCTTACCATTTCGACAAACACGACAATCATGCATGTCTGAAATGTACCTGGGACATTGTACAATCCAAAGGCATGTGTTTGAATGCGTATGCGCCAAAGGGACATGTAAAAGTGGTCTTTTCCTAGTCCTCATGGGTGATGGCTACTTGATTGTAGCCAGAGTACCCATCAAGAAAATAGAAGACCTCTTTCCCCACTAGTCTCTCCAAATATGATCAATAAACGACAAGGTAAAGTGATCTTTCTTGGTCGCAGCATTCAGGCACCTTTAATCGACACAAACACACCACAACGTAGGTACTCGGGTTGTAATCTCAACTCCGTCCTCATTGGTGACCATCTGAATTCGCGACTTCTTCAGGACAACATGTAAAGGTGTCACCCATTTGGAGTCGGAGGTAGGGTAAATAAATCCTGCTCGACATCATTTTTCTATCTCCTTCTTAACTACTTCCCGAAGATTTGGATTAGGTCTCCTCTGGAATTCATAGGAAGGTCTGGCATTATCCTCAATAAAAATGTGGTGTGAACAGATGTAGGGTTTATACACATGAGATCTGACACTGTCCATCCTATAGCCTTTCTTTTTTCTCTAACACTTCTGGCAACCTACTTCCTGCTCTACAGTCAACCTAAAACTAATGATGATAGGAAACTCGTTATTTGGTATCATAAGGAAAGAGTACTTAAGTGTAGGAGGTAGTGGCTTCAACTCCGGCAAAGATAAGTCATCAGGTGCATCAGGCTGAATTAACATTGAATCTGATTTTGTGTTATGTAGTGGAGATGAATCATCTGAAAGGTTGTCCACCAACTGAACTGAAGAATAGAAAGTTGAGTCACCAAAGATACATGGTAATTTGGCCAAAGCCGCATCCGACTCATCATCTAATTCCCTTGACTGTTCTAAGTGAAGGGGAACTGACATGTCCAAAGGGACTTCTACAGCATCAAGGGAATAGGGGGATGCATAGCTCAAGAACTTTGGCAATATATCTTCAACTGCTCTGTGTAATTGTCATCTCTAGATGAGAGGGTCTCGCTCTGTATTGTTGGGTTCTGAGCCCATATTCTAAATGTACTGACTACATTGTCGTCTTCCTCTGAGGATGAAGAGAAATCAATACTAGATTCAGAATAAGGTTGCCATTTTGTTTTCTTCATCTGCAATTCCACCTCTTCTCTAGGAGAATGGAACTTCATCATTCCTATCTAATAATCAAATGAGGCTCCAGTGGTCCAATGGAAGGGTTGTCCAAGGATAATCTGTGAATCTCTCCAATGATGAGGGATATCCATATCAAAAACAGTAAAGTCCACTTTGTAGTCATGTCCCTCAATTGATATAATGACATTCTTGACCATACGCTTATCCTTTTTCATTGATTTATCTGAAATTGAAGTAACACTTTAGATTTATGTAAAGGTCCCAACTTCAATTTCTCACATAAGGCAAAGGGGTATCAAATTGATGAAAGAACCATTATCTCAGAGAGTGTGTGCAAATAGTATGTCATCAATACAACTCACAACATAATGTGATCCTAAATCTCTCTTCTTTTGTGGCAATTCCTGGTTCTTGAGACAAAACGTAGTGTCAACCGAAAGAACATGAGTCTTGATGTAGATGTTTGGTTTCTTCCTGCTAACTCTTCTTGTTGTGCATCTCACCTTTAAATATTTCTAGAATGCAGGATTACTGGATACATACTTGTTAAATGGCACTTTAACCATGATAGTATTTCTATAGAATCTTACCATTTCATGATCATCTTTCCAAATATTACTAATGATGCACTTTCCTGTCGTAAGAGCAAGGGGAAAGGGATAGGCAAATAATAATGCGAAAACTCATATTCATGAATAGAGATATGCTCTTTTTTAAAGAAATTGAGTTTTTCACATATGAATTATTAATTATTGGAATAGCAACTAAATTATCTACTATGGAACGGGGAATTCCTACTAGATGTGCATTATCCTCATCTAAAGGCATAGGGTCCTCCGTAGACTCTAAATCTGTTGTGTGTTGCTCCATTCTGGAATTCCTCTTTAATCTTTTTCTTAAAATCTTTGCCTTCTGATGTTTCCTCTATACATGCCTAGATTCATCCTCCTATGAAGTCTCCTCAGGTTGAGCTTCTCAGTCCTATCCATATCCCTATCCTGATTAGGTATGACCACGGTTCGACCGCTCCTGAGAGACACATGATTAATACAATCAAATGGAGAGATCTCATGCTCAGAAGGTTGAAAATCTAAGTATATTACATGATCTAATAAATGTTGCTATTCAAGTTTGTTCAAGGATTAGCTTGAATCTGGGCAGGAATGGATGTCGTAGGATCGTTGCACTCATCGTGTAGGCAGGATAAATGATTGAGGTCAACCCTCAAATCCTACACTTCAGTTCGGTAGGAACACAATTCCTCAAAAATATGACGTTGAAAAACCATGGGACCAGAAGATAACTGTTGATGCGGTTGTGAAGAAGAAAAGTCAGGGCATGAAGATTGGCCCTAATAACCATAAGACTGTTGTTGTGACTAGGTATGATGTTGAGTATTCGGGCCCTGCTAGCTGATGAATCCATGATTTATTAACTTTTCGGTCGCATTTTGTCTTAAAACCCTTAACAAATACATGTAAATATTCATTAATTCTCATCTTTTAACAAAACACCATTCATGTGTAAATATTCACTTTTAACCACTAAAATCATGTAAATAAATAAAGAACAAGAAAAGAAACAAAAAGGCAGATTGAATATATGTATATATATACAATATGACTTAAATATAAATATAGCTGTAAGATATATTTATAGCCTAATCCCCGAGACCGAGTCAGCATGGATTGGTCGACAAACCAAAAAGTAGGGGGAGATAAGGAAAGAAAACCATAAAAAAATAATTTAACACACACATATACACCTTTCACTATTTATAAAATAAATACAAAACTTCAAAGAATTTTAATTATTTCATATGAACATATTTTTCACCAAACGTTTCTCCTAATTATTTCTAAAAATAGATATATAAATAAAAAAATAAGTTAAAAATACTACCCTGTATATATGCCAAGAAACCCAGCCTGGAAATTGTCAAAATCTCAACTTCCGAACATCATAACTTCCTCATACGAACTCCAATTTCACTCTACTCACCTTTAAAGTTCATAAAATAATATTCTCTAATTAATAAAGGTGGTTTCATCGAATTCGAAGTCCGTTTGCAAAAAAAGTCGATTTTGGGACCAAAAGACAACAGGGTTTCTGGGCTATTTATTTTATGTAACACACACTATTTATTATTTTCTTAATTTTATAATTTTTAAATTATTTCATGATCTTGTAGTTTCTACATAAATTATTTCATAATTTTTGGAGACTATTTATTATTTTAATAAAATCAAAAACCCTAAAGTATAGGTATAAATGAACTACCTAGTTACTTATCTTATTTATTAAAATATGTAAATTAATTTATAAAAATCTATAAAAATTCGTATAAACCTTATTTAATACTTAAGAAATTATAAAATTAATTTTTATTTATTTATTTATTAAATTAAAAAAACTAAAACCTATTTATAAATACATATTTATTAATATAATATTTATATTTTAAATAATATTTATTATTTATAAAAAAAGTATTTATACCATAAATTAGAAAATTAATTTATTTACATTTCTTGTGTTTATAGTTATTTAAAACAAGTATATCTACTATTTATTATCTATTTTATTAAGTATTTCAGCTCTTGGACCAACCAGGTGCTGACACTTGTCAGCACTTGGGGTCATCTTCCCCAAGAAGTTGTTCACCGGATTCTGTTCGACCGGCCAACTTCAAGCAATTATCCCGCGTTACTCTCGAACCTTCTGACTGATCCAATCCGTCCATCGTCTTCCTCCAACAACCCTCTCCATCGCCGGTTGTTGATCCAACCTTGGAGCCCAAGTAATCGTCCTATAAATAGCCCCTAAGCTCGCCATTAAAACTTAACTTTCTAACAACCCAAGAGCTTCAGCTCCTGGAGTTCCAACCACCCTACTTCCAAGCTTCGATCCGGTCATCCTGAGGCAGTGACAGCGCCGTGGAGGATCTCGCGAGGAAGAAGGCGCTGAAGGATATTGTTGAATCCTTAAGCGCATCACGGAAGCGTGTCGATTGCATCGTATGCAATCGGAGCAACTAGTCGTACTAGATGCTAGATGCAGTGGAAATTAAAATTTTTAACTTTAAAGATGAAACCACATGATCACGAGAACACTTCTCGGATCGTTTCATCAAACCACAAAGTATAAGGAATACCTCTTGAAGCGTGGTTGTGATCGCGAGATCCCAAAGTAGAGATCCTCCTATCTTAAGTCCGACCCACGGAGAATGTGCTTGCGGGCACGATGATGAGTCGCGTCCTTCCCGCAATCCTTTGACGAAGATCCAAACGTCGAGGCGTAGCAAAAATGATCTCCTTCCTAATACATAAAGTGGACGGCCACTTGAATATTAGGGAGATCCCACGAGAATGAGAGAGAGAGAGAGAGAGAGAGTAGAGTTCTTCAACTCTAGATGATAATGTCACTTGGAAGGGCTACCCTAGCCCTCCTTTTATACTAGTTTAGGATCCAATGGATCTCAATCCATGGGACACATGGATCCAATGGCTATGCTTAGTCCATGCTAAATCAATGGTCATGATTGTTGTTGGTTAAAACCAACAACATTAATTTAAATTAAAATATGTTGCAACATTATCAACAAAATTTAATTTATCATTAACTAATTAAGAGATAATGTGATAAATAAAATGGAGTCAACCAACCTCCCCTAAAATTGGGGGGCGTCACCCATGAACAATTCATGGGTGACGCCACCTATTAATGGTGGTTATTTGGCTCTCTTTTATTTATCTTATTATTCCTTAATTAATTTAGTAATCAAAAAAATATTCACCAAATTAATTCCCAATTAATTTGTGAATATTTCAATCATACCATTGAATATTATGTGAATCATATTCACAACCCAAACTAATTGGTAAATTGCATTTCCAATTAATTAATAAATGTGAATCCAATCCACATTATTAATTAACAAATGCTATTTACATTGATTCTCTCTCTTATACTTGTATATTATAAATCATATTTATAATACACATATATCATGGATAGTGTTATCCACATTCTCTTAATCCTTGATAATTAAATCCCATTTAATTATCTTAGATGATCATTTTCACAATATGAATTATATTCATATTAAGCTTGATAATTAAATCTCATTTAATCATCAAGTCCTTGCTTGGATATTTCATCAAAAGAATTATTCTTGAACCCTTTCATGAATAATGTGCTTTCTCCGCAGATACTTGGAGATAAGGACAGGGCTATTGTATTATTCCATGTATAGTGACTTGGATATTGAGATATTATCTCAAATCCAGATCGAACGAACCTCCCATAGATGCTTGATTTAATCAAGACCGCAAATCTAATCTTCATTGAATCTAAATCTCATTCAGACCAATGTCCAACATTTGGACTAAGATCAGATTGCTTCTCTACTGGAAGGAGTCACTAAATCCAGACATGTTTCATCACTCCCTCGGAATGGAAGCGTCATGGATATACAATCGTTTATGATCACATCACCCTTCAGGTATTCCCAATACCTGTACATCCTGCATACTGGAAGACCCATGATCAACCCGAAGATCAAGATCATTTTTATATTGTCTTCTTTAGGGTTTAATCATTAAGTTTCTCAATCTTGGTCATTGAGATTTGGTATCGATCATATGCTTTCCCAAATCATATATCATACCTTCAAATTCATGTCATGCTTCCAAAGCACGACGACCATGCATGGAATTTGATCGGTCCCAATACCTCATGAGTGAGCTCATGTCTTCCGGTTCACAAGTGAACCTGTATGATCCCTTTGAGAGATCATATTGCTCATATACCCTTATATGCACACCAGCTCGCCGGTGTATAGACCTTGGTTATGTCATCAACCTATTGGTCTGCCAAATGTACATACTCAGATATATAGCAATACATCTGTCTCCGGTCAGAGGATGCATGCCTATGCTGTGACAGCATTCAACATAGGACTTAAGTTATCTCGATCCCGTTAAGCCAACCCATTGACTTAACTAACCTGACACCTCCGAATCACTATTCCCATGCAGAGGACCTGCATCGAGAGGTCGGTCAGATATCAGCCTATGTGAGAAAGGATTGCCATCTCCTACTCAGGCTGGAGATCTTCACTTGACAATCATTTGACGGTGCATGATGAGTCCTCTATCTAACTCCTTAGATATTCATCCAAACACCAGCCTCTATGATTCATTTAATGAATCAACAGCTATATGATCATCAAGCTGGCCATGGTACATAGCCCTATTTGTACAGAGGGACCTTATAGTGCATTCATTCATATAATTTCAGAAAGGGAGTGAAACATCAATAACTTTTATTGATAAACATAAATATTATAATAACATTTATTGTAAGAATGGTTCGCCCAGGGCTCACAAGTCTAACAATCTCCCACTAGCCCTCAGAACCATTCAGGTACAATCCGTAAACCCATACTCATTACATGCTGGTCAAAAATCTTCTGTGTCTGAGGTTTGGTAAGAGGATCAGCAATGTTGTCGGCAGAGGCCACCTTGGTGATGATGATATCACCATGCTTTTGAATCTCCCGAATGATGTGGTATTTCCTTTCCACGTGCTTGCTCTTCTGATGGCACCTGGGTTCCTTTGCTTGGGCAATGGCTCTAGTGTTATCACAGAGTAACGGGACGGGAGTATCAGAGGAAACTACGCCAAGCTCCAAGATGAACTTGCGCAACCACACCGCCTCTTTTGCAGCATCCGATGCGGTAATGTATTCGGCTTCTGTTGTTGAATCCGCCGTAGTGTCCTGCTTCTTGCTTCTCCAGCTCACAGCACCACCGTTCAACAGGAATACAAACCCTGATGTCGACTTTCGATCATCAATATCTGACTGGAAGTCTGAATCTGTATATCCCAAGGCTTGGAGATCACCATCCCCATAGACCAAGATATAATCTTGCGTCTGTCTTAGATATTTGAATATGTTCTTTACTGCATTCCAGTGTTTCTCTCCATAGCAGGATTGGTAACGACTTACCACTCCCACTGGATGGCAGATGTCTGGCCTAGTACACATCATGGCATACATCAAGCTTCCTACGGTTGACGCATAAGGGCATCCAGCCATGGCCTTCTTTTCCTCAACACTTTGAGGAGCCATCCCTTTGGACAGATGGATACCATGTCCTAAGGGGAGGAATCCTTTCTTCGAACTATCCATGCGGAATCGTTCAAGAATCTTCTTGATGTATCCATGTTGTGATAATCCCAATATTCTCTTTTCTCAGTTTCTGAACAACTTCAGGCCTAAGATGTAAGAGGCTTCTCCAAGATCTTTCATCTCGAAGGTATGGGATAGCCAAATCTTCACACTGGTCATCATTCCTGTATCATTCCCAATGATAAGGATATCATCTACGTAAAGCACAATGAACACAATGGCGCTCCCACTAAGCTTCTTGTATACACAAGGTTCATCAGGGTTTTGTACAAAATCATAACTCTTTATGGTTTCGGCAAATCTGATGTTCCAGCTACGAGAAGCTTGTTTGAGCCCATAGATGGATTTCTTTAGCTTGCATACTTTACCGTCCTCAGCTATGAAGCCCTGGGGCTGCTCCATATAGATATCCTCCTTGAGGTATCCATTGAGGAAAGCCGTCTTGACGTCCATCTGCCAGATGTCGTAGTCAAGATATGCAGCTATAGCTAGCAATGTCCTGATGGACTTAAGCATGGCCACAGGAGAGAATGTCTCATCGTAGTCGATGCCTTCTCTCTGTGTGTAGCCCTTGGCCACGAGCCGTGCCTTGAAAGTCTCCACTTTCCCATCAGGTCCCCTCTTTCTCTTGAAGATCCATTTACACCCAATGGGTTTTACCCCTCTAGGTGGATCCTCTAGGGTCCATACACCATTCTTATGCATGGAGTCAATCTCTGACTTCATTGCTAGCATCCATCTATCCATGTCATGATCCGCAAGTGCTTCATCATATGAAGAAGGATCATTGTCAGTCTCACCTGACACATGGAATCCATACCTTTCAGGTGGTGCAACCACCCTCGAACTCCTTCTAAGAGGTATGGGTGTTTCATCTTCATTTATCTCTTCAGTTTCTGGTTCAAGAATCTCAGAATCCTCAGGGGATTCAATGAGCTCCTCTACTTCATTCTTGTCTTGACCTTTAAGGAAATCATCCTCCAGAAATTTCACATCCCTAGAGACAAAAACCTTTTGGGTCTCAGGGTCATAAAGTTGGTATCTGATACCATCTTTAACATACCCAATGAAGTAGCACTCACGAGTGCGAGATTCTAGCTTACTTGCGTCCACGTTCTTTGCATGAACCAAGCATCCCCAAACCCTCAAGTGTTTAACACTAGGCTTGGTACCATACCAGAGCTCGTGAGGAGTTTTTGGTATAGACTTGCTAGGAATCTTGTTTAGGATATATATTGCAGTCTCTACTGCATATCCCCATAAACTAAGAGGTAAATGTGCTTTACTCATCATTGAACGGACCATGTCCATGATGGTCCTATTGTGTCTTTCAGCAATACCATTAAGTTGGGGAGTTCCAGGAGGAGTGAGATTGGAGACAATTCCATTCTCTTTGAGATATTCCTTGAATTCATCTGAGAGGTACTCACCACCTCGGTCAGACCGAATCCGTTTGATCTTCTGTCGGCTTGGTTCTCAACCAAAACCTTAAACTCTTTGAACTTTTCAAAGGTTTCATATTTACGACGTAGCAGGAAGACAAACCCGTATCACGAATGGTCATCGATAAATGTCAAATAGTATTGATATCCATTTCTAGTCACGGTACTGAAGGGACCACATACATCAGTATGTATTAGGTCAAGAATACCTTCACATCGCGTAACCTTGTTACGGAAAGGCGTCCTGGTCATTTTAC
The DNA here is from genome assembly GCA_037367405.1 of Ottelia alismoides. Taxonomy (NCBI): domain Eukaryota; kingdom Viridiplantae; phylum Streptophyta; class Magnoliopsida; order Alismatales; family Hydrocharitaceae; genus Ottelia; species Ottelia alismoides. Next base: position 435,329 of record JAZKJV010010148.1, read on the forward strand.
CTCGAATGCAATGTTCACAGGTAGGTAAAGTTTGAACCTGTAGAAAATCTAAAGGTCCATCCTTTATCAATCTATTGATCCTATCAACAGATAAATGACCGAGCCTTTGATGCCAAATCATATTCGAATGATTTCCATTCTCCCTGGATCTCTTAGGGTTTTTATTATTAGTGGTAGTGACATTTATGACACATTCATCAATGCACAATTCATAGAGTCCACCAGAAGTCAGAACACCTTCCGCAACAAATTTATCATATTGATTAATGACTAATTTATTACAGAACAGGAAAGAGTACCCATGTCTAACAAGCTTAGACACAGATATCAAGTTCCTCCTGACCTCAGGTACATAAAGACACTCTTTAAGTACTAGGACTCGACCACTAGATAATGACAGTTTGCACGTCCCGATGGCGACTGCTGCAACACTTGCATCAGATCTCATCTGGATAACTATCTCCCCTTGCTCCAGATTCCTAGTTTCCTGAAACAAATGCAACGAATTGCATATGTGAACAGAAGCACCAGAATCTATAACCCAACTTCCTTCTCGTCCAACGAGAAAGCTAGTTTCAATGATGAAAGTAGATTTCATACCTGCTGGAGCTTTGCCTTTGTCAGTGGACTTCAGGTAATCTGGGCAGTTACGCCGCCAGTGCCCCGGCTTCTTGCAGTGGTGACAGACATCGGTCTTTTTCGATGTCATCAGTGTGGAAGCACTAGAAGATGAACCAACTCCTTGATTCTTCTCCTTTCTCTTCGAGGCTGGGCCCTTCTGAGAACCTTGCTTCCGCCCGCGCTTTCCTCTCACTTGTGCAACCATTGCACTAGCAGAGGGGCCGTCCTTCTTCAAGACGTCTTCTGCAGAATTCAATGCAGCTAACAGCCCAGCGTTTGTGAAGTCACCTTTGTTCATGTGATAAGACACAACAAAGTTGTTGAAAGACTTAGGGAGCGACAGGAGAATGAAATCAGCTTGCATTTCAGAATCCAAATAGGCCCCCAGGGTTTCCAGCTCAGAGAGGTACCCAAACATTTTGAGTACATGTTCTCTGACAGAGGTCCCTTCCTGCATCTTGCAGCGAATAAACTCTTTCATCACATTATAACGCTGTGTGCGGTTTATGTCACCGAACATTTCTTTCAGATTCAGCATAATCTCTTGGCAATTGTTCATTTCCACATGTTGCTTCTGAAGCACATTGGACAATGACCCAAGGATGTAACACCTTACCAGATTATGGTCTTCATCATATTTATCATTATATGATTTATCTTCATCAGTCACAGGGTTTGCTATCTTGTCCATGCTAAGCACGTAGGAGATGCGCTCTGCAGAGAGAACAAGATCCAAATTTCGGATCCAATCCGAATAATTTGGTCCGGTCAACTGGTTTACCTCCAGAAGCTTGCTAAGTGGGTTCATGGACTTCATTTTCTGAAATTAAGAATGCACTATATTAGAATATATAGATTAAATATATATTCATTTTAAGAATAATTTGATTAAGGTATTTTAAATCAAATTTATCTTGTTAGGTCAACTTTGAAAGATTATTCCCTAATTGTCTTTCAAAATAAGAGATATACTTACTGCTATATCTCAAGCAAGATCTGGGATCTCCTTTCCTATCTTTGTCACATCCCAATAATATGAGAACTTGCGACTCCGATAAAAAGAAGCGGGAACTCATTCCGCCTTTTGCAAGTCCAACTTGAATTCCCAATTCGGTCTTTAACACCCGGGCCCACCACCCCTAAGATGATGTTGACCCGTTGTTAATTGAACCAACCGTCAACAGGCTTAATACTCGCTATACGCAATCCAATATCGCCCCAATAATATGAGGACTCGATATTGGGGTCACTACGTATACGGCCTTACTCTTTCGAGAAGCAAAGAACCCGATCCAATTAAATCATGCACAGGATCTGTCACTTCGGACAGGCGTCTCCCGTACACAACAACTGGCGACGAAATCCTTTTCCTTGACGGGAGACCATGGATGTCACTTATGTGATCCTGCACCTCATATTCAAATTTTATAATTAATTATTGTGAATCACATTCACATAATTAATTCTTCCAAGGGAAATACACATCTATTCATAATAGAGTGTTTATTGGATATAATTAATTTAATCATATTAAATTAATCATTAATCCATTCATCAACAAACATGTCTTTTACTTGAATAGTAAGTATATTCTCAAAATGCGTATTATTCGAATTTTAATAATTAGAAAAATACACATTGACTTTCTCCGGTATTATACAATCCCTACCCGTTGTCATGGCCAGTACCGACGAGAGTGGGACGGACCACATACTTTGCAACCCGCGACCCCAATGCTCTCCGACTAGGCACCACATCTGCCTCGGGAAAGGATAATGCCAGATAGATCATCATGTACTTTGAGATGCTCATCGGTTTTTCAACCGAAATTATACCATATAATATACATCAAAACATTTTTGATTATATTATAAGGAGATTTGCTAGACAAATCCCCAATCCTATTCAAGCAAGAGGGGTTTTTCATGTAAATGTTGTCCAACAACTATTGTAGGATAAACTATGGTTTTCATGAAAGCAATGTTTGTTGATGAAACAATGATCAAGATCTAATATCTCATCATTGTAGTTTAGGCAAGTGTCATTCAATGAAATAATTATTTCTTTAAATATTTCACAAATATTTATCACTAATTATTCCAGAAAATTAACAATTAATTTTCATCATGATAATTGAATGACATATCACAAGGTTCAAGATCAAAAATGTTAATTTCCAGCAGTGACCCCCAATCACTAAAATTAACTTATCTTGATCAATTTAAATCCAAAAAATGCAAACTCAGTTTCCAAAGATTTCCTATTTGATTTATTAAAGAACCTAAGTCATAATTCACGCATTTCGAGGCGGATTAAAACCGTAATTATCTCATTAATCACGTTTAAATCTGCAGTTCCCGCAACAGTGAATATAGTCATATTCAAAAAGCCATATCTTGAGCAAATAAAGTCCAAATTTAGTAAACTCAAGTCCTATGGTTTCCTTGTTTAATGGGGAACAAAATCCAATTGAAAATTTCGTGTTTAAATATTTTAAACAGTACAGAAAAATTCAATTAGACAGAGGTGCGAAAATTGAAATGCAGTAAAAATTTCGCAACCCTTTCAAGAACCAAATCGTCTAAGGTTCATGGATCATATCCAAACCCTTATTCAACCTGGCTCTGATACCACTTGAAGGATATTGTTGAATCCTTAAGCGCATCACGGAAGCATGTCGATTGCATCGTATGCAATCGGAGCAACTAGTCGTACTAGATGCTAGATGCAGCGGAAATTAAAATTTTTAACTTTAAAGATGAAACCACATGATCATGAGAACACTTCTCGGATCGTTTCATCAAATCACAAAGTATAAGGAATACATCTTGAAGCGTGGTTGTGATCGCGAGATCCCAAAGTAGAGATCCTCCTATCTTAGGTCCGACCAACGGAGAATGCGCTTGCGGGCACGATGATGAGTCGCGTCCTTCCCGCAATCCTTTGACGAAGATCCAAACGTCGAGGCGTAGCAAAAATGATCTCCTTCCTAATACATAAAGTGGACGGCCACTTGAATATTAGGGAGATCCCACGAGAATGAGAGAGAGAAAGAGAGTAGAGTTCTTCAACTCTAGATGATAATGTCACTTGGAAGGGCTACCCTAGCCCTCCTTTTATACTAGTTTAGGATCCAATGGATCTCAATCCATGGGACACATGGATCCAATGGCTATGCTTGGTACATGCTAAATCAATGGTCATGATTGTTGTTGGTTAAAACCAACAACATTAATTTAAATTAAAATATGTTGCGATATTATCAACATAATTTAATTTATCATTAACTAATTAAGAGATAATGTGATAAATAAAATGGAGTCAACCAACCTCCCCTAAAATTGGGGGGCGTCACCCATGAACAATTCATGGGTGACGCCACCTATTAATGGTGGTTATTTGGCTCTCTTTTATTTATCTTATTATTCCTTAATTAATTTAGTAATCAAAAAAATATTCACCAAATTAATTCCCAATTAATTTGTGAATATTTCAATCATGCCATTGAATATTATGTGAATCATATTCACAACCCAAACTAATTGGTAAATTGCATTTCCAATTAATTAATAAATGTGAATCCAATACACATTATTAATTAACAAATGCTATTTACATTGATTCTCTCTCTTATACATGTATATTATAAATCATATTTATAATACACATATATCATGGATAGTGTTATCCACATTCTCTTAATCCTTGATAATTAAATCTCATTTAATTATCTTAGATAATCATTTTCACAATATGAATTATATTCATATTAATCTTGATAATTAAATCTCATTTAATCATCAAGTCCTTGCTTGGATATTTCATCAAAAGAATTATTCTTGAACCCTTTCATGAATAATGTGCTTTCTCCGCAGATACTTGGAGATAAGGACAGGGCGATTGTATTATTCCATGTATAGTGACTTGGATATTGAGATATTATCTCAAATCCAGATCGAACGAACCTCCCATAGATGCTTGATTTAATCAAGACTGCAAATCTAATCTTCATTGAATCTGAATCTCATTCAGACCAATGTCCAACATTTGGACTAAGATCAGATTGCTTCTCTACTGGAAGGAGTCACTAAAATCCAGACATGTTTCATCACTCCCTCGGAATGGAAGTGTCATGGATATACAATCGTTTATGATCACATCACCCTTCAGGTATTCCCAATACATGTACATCCTGCATACTGGAAGACCCATTATCAACCCGAAGATCAAGATCATTTTTATACTGTCTTCTTCAGGGTTTAATCATTAAGTTTCTCAATCTTGGTCATTGGGATTTGGTATCGATCATATGCTTTCCCAAAGCATATATCATACCTTCAAATTCATGTCATGCTTCCAAAGCACGACGACCATGCATGGAATTTGATCGGTCCCAATACCTCATGAGTGAGCTCATGTCTTCCGGTTCACAAGTGAACCTGTATGTTCCCTTTGAGAGATCATATTGCTCATATACCCTTATATGCACACCAGCTCGCCGGTGTATAGACCTTGGTTAGGTCATCAACCTATTGGTCTGCCAAATGTACATACTCAGATATATAGCAATACATCTGTCTCCGGTCAGAGGATGCATGCCTATGCTGTGACAGCATTCAACATAGAACTTAAGTTATCTCGATCTCGTTAAGTCAACTCTTTGACCAAACTAATCTGACACCTCCGAATCACTATTCCCATGCAGAGGACCTGCATCGAGAGGTCGGTCAGATATCAGCCTATGTGAGAAAGGATTGCCATCTCCTACTCAGGCTGGAGATCTTCACTTGACAATCATTTGACGGTGCTTGATGAGTCCTCTATCTAACTCCTTAGATATTCATCCAAACACCAGCCTCTATGATTCATTTAATGAATCAACAGCTATATGATCATCAAGCTGGCCATGGTACATAGCCCTATTTGTACAGAGGGACCTTATAGTGCATTCATTCATATAATTTCAGAAAGGGAGTGAAACATCAATAACTTTTATTGATAAACATAAATATTACAATAACATTTATTGTAAGAATGGTTCGCCCAGGGCTCACAAGTCTAACAGGCACATCGGAGTATCGTTCCAAGGCCTCATCGAGCCTTGCATCGCCGCCAGCGCGCGTCGGAGCTCCGGTCTTTGGCCGTCGTCGAGCAACAGTCCAGGTAATACACCTAGACCTTCCCCAGGCCTCTTCCTCCATTTTTCTTCGTTTTCTTCTCGATTTGCGTGCGTCAATTAGCGACGCTAATCTGCGATTTAGGTAATCTAATCCTTTAGCTTAGACGCTCAACTGATTCCTCCTTTCGATTCGTTTCGCATTCATTCCAAATCGCATAGCTTTCCATAGCCATTTCCACGCATTTGAAAGAGCTTCTGGAAAATTGATTTTTTTTCTCATATTTTGAGCTGGTGATTCTCTGATCTGGTGGCCGATTCTTCACGAATCGAGCATACGATCTTGTCGATTGCAGGTTCTTCTTCATCGCGAGCTACTTCTCATCATCTGGGAACCTTCGATCTTCATCCAAAGCCACTTCAAAGATCCATCGACAGAACAGAGTCCACCTCCAGGTAGCTGAGACAGCCATCTTCATCACCACTTCATCGCCGCTCCGAGCAACCACCGTCAGAATCCTACCGCGGGCGAGCTCGAGGGGTGGAGGAGCCACCCCTCTGGCCCTGCCGGAGTGCCCAAGCTTTTGCCGGTCGGCCGTGAAAAGTCGGGGAAGAAGACACCCTCGCCAGCGACTGCAACCGCCCAAGAACAGGGGAAGCACAGGTGCGCGACACGTGGCGCACCCGTGACCTTTCGATCCGCGCCTGAAGAATCTAATCGCAGCCGTCAGTGGCGAAACGGTGGAAATATTGCATATTAAACCCAGCAGGTTTCCAGAAGTTCAGTCCGCCCCCAGGTTTTCTTTATTTACATTTAGGTCCCTCTACAGGGACCTAAATGTAAATATTTGTTTACGTTTTCTTCAGAACAGTCCTTGAGGACCAAACTGCAAACATTTTAATTAGTTTTTCTTGTGCTTATGCCCCTGGGCTGTAGGGGTTGTTTCTTCTTCTTGTGACCTCGGTTTTTGACGATTTCTTGAGGGTAGTTACACAACTACCCCAACTACCTAGTATAAAGATTTCGTGGATTTTTGACGAGTTTTCGACGTGTTTTGATTTTATCGAAAGCCGTCTTGTTTTGTTTGGATTTCTTGTGTAGTTCGAGCTCGCGGCTCGAACCCCGATCACCATACTATATAGTATCACCCAGCTATTATTCACCCATTATATAATAAATAAAACTTTTGAAAAATCTCCCTTTTTGAAAATTAAATAAAAATTGGAAAATAATAAAATCAAATAAAAATAATAAAAATAAAAATCAATAAAAAAACAGGTGTTTTGACTTGATCACTTAGAGAAGAATTAAAAAATAAAATTACGAAGATAAAAATCTAGGGAATTTATTCTGCCTCCTTGAGTTCGACCCAGGAACACTTGCCTGGTTAAATATTAGTGACGGTTTTCCGAAAGAAAACCGAAATTGTTTGATAGGTTTTAAGAATCGAATCTTGTTTCGTGGCTTTTGCTACAACCGAGCACTTTCATCAATAAAAGAAAGCCACGAAACCGATTTTTAGCCTTATCAAAGTGTCATCGTTGCCGAGGAGGTGTTAGATTCTTTTTGGTTTTTCATTTCTTCGTGATTTTATTTTTCTCTCTTCTCTTTGTTTCGTTGTTCGTACGGTTTTTCGTACGGCTTTTTCGTTTTTGCTTTTTCGTCTTCTTACGGCTTTCTCGATTTTCTCGATCGGCTTTACTTGCTAACCATCTTTGCAGGGCCTGCAGGATCAACCGGCTTCTTCGGAAGCTGAGCTAGTTGAAAGAGCAGAGGTCGGCTCCTTCTTCACGAGTCGGCTGCAGAGGAGGAGAGTAGTTATTATATTTTCTGTAAAAGAGAGAGAAAGGGAGAGAGTTGTAATAGATAATAAACAAACCCCGATCACCATACTATATAGTATCACCTAGCTATTATTCACCCATTATATAATAAATAAAACTTTTGAAAAATCTCCCTTTTTGAAAATTAAATAAAAATTGGAAAATAATAAAATCAAATAAAAATAATAAAAATAAAAATCAATAAAAAAAGAGGTGTTTTGACTTGATCACTTAGAGAAGAATTAAAAAATAAAATTACGAAGATAAAAATCTAGGGAATTTATTCTGCCTCCTTGAGTTTGACCCAGGAACACTTGCCTGGTTAAATATTAGTGACGGTTTTCCGAAAGAAAACCGAAATTGTTTGATAGGTTTTAAGAATCGAATCTTGTTTCGCGGCTTTTGCTACAACCGACCACTTTCATCAATAAAAGAAAGCCGCGAAACCGATTTTAGCCTTATCAAAATGGCGTCGTTGCTGGGGAGGCGTTAGATTCTTTTTTATTTTTCATTTCTTCGTGATTTTATTTTTCTCTCTTCTCTTTGTTTCGTTGTTCGTACGGCTTTTTCGTGTTTTTTTCGGGGCCTAACTCGCCGGGTACCGTGTATCCGAGAATCAGGGCACCCACCACGGTTTTCATCGCTATCGGCTTTCCGCGGTTTTCTAGATGCTTGTTTAGGTTTTTACTCTCTCTGCTTGCGCCGCGTAGTTAGTCTTAGGACTCGCAACCTAGGTGCATGCTTTTAGGGTTTTTATAAAAAGAAAAAAAATCGATAGACGTTGATTAAAAAAACACATAAAAATTACAAAACTAAAATCGGGACTGATAAATCTATCTGACTAAAAGCCGTAAATCGACTCAAGTGATTTGGGAGAGTAACCCCCTGCACATTTCTCAGAGTGCGCGAGCGAGAGACGACACTTAATCTAAGAACCGATATTTTTCAAAATACTACTTAGTCCATACACCTGATCACTGCTTTGTCAGTGAGGAAGCTCGCGTAGCCGGCAACGGTCCGAGAATACTTAGCAGAGCGGGGGATTTAGAGGACATCGCGTAAGGCACCGTCCCCAAGCAACACGAGTAGCCGGAAACGGTCCGTACTTGCCTCCATACTGGCTGCAACCAAGTGATCCTCTGTATGGACTCGAGACAGTATCGCGGGAAATAAATCGGGCACCTATAAGCTCGCACAGCGCACGATAAACCGCAAAAATGTGTTTGCTAATTACAACCCTAAAACCGAAAAGATAAAAGACCGAACTCTTACGGTCTTCATCAGGGTTGAGTTGGTGAAAACGGGGTTTGCTTTGTGTTTGCTTGTGGGGCATGAGTTTCCGCGGCTTTCGTATCTCTCTCTCTTGAATTGTAAACGTGCTCTCCCAACTTTTCTCTTGACATCGAAGATGACGTCTTAACGGCTTTTCGGCTCAGACTCTGTGAGCTTTCAACCGTCCACCGTCGAACGTACGTCTTCACAGGCTCGGGATGACCCTCTCCCCGAGCCGGTCCTATCAGATCTCGAGGCGAGTCAGACCCAGACTCCCTCACCTCCTGGCCAGAAAATTGAGACAGACTCTTGTCTCAATAAATCATCTCCAGCTGAACTATCACTGAGTGCTTACGAGAGCTTCTCTTTTCCAGACGACTCAAAGCCGATGGCTCGCGGTAAAGCACCAGCAGCAGACGAGAGGCAGCAGCCGAGGAGCAAGATGACGGAAGATCAGAAGCTGCAGATATTACTACTGGGATTCTCGATACACTTCAGCAGATGAATCTACAAATTCGAGAACAATTCCGAGTTCAGACGGAATTATAGGGGCAACTAGTCGCGCTGCGAGCAGGGACTGGGAACCAGTTACCGCCTGCGGTTCCCGCAACTTTACGGGACAAGTATGACCCGGGCGCAAGAACGCTCCACCATTGGATTCGGCTACCGCCGAATCAAGGGCCATACGAACTCCGACCGTCCTTCATCTCTTTGCTTCCCAAGTACTATGGGAATGCCGTAGAGGAGCCGTTCACGTTTTTACAACAGTTTGAGATGATTTGCGGAACGGCTTGTTATCCAGGAGTAACGCAGGAGGCCGTACGCCTCAAGGCCTTCCCCTTTGCCTTAGCCGATAAGGCCCTTTATTGGCTGAGTCATTTGGGGAGGGAATTTCTACGTGGGACGACCTGAAGTCCACCTTCCTGCGTAAGTATTTTCCTCTAAGAAGGACAAACATGATGAGGAGCCAGATCTCCAACTTTACGCAACTGTCGCACGAATCATTCCATGAGGCATGGGATCGATTCAAGGATTTGACGGAGAGATGCCCGCATCATGAGATCCCGATGAAGGTGCTCGTTCAGAACTACTTCGGAGGACTCCAGCCGGAAGTACAGGGGCTAGTCAGTGCTGCATGTGGCGGCAGCTACTTGAACAAGGACGCCGAGTCAGTCTGGGCCATCTTCGAAGGGATGGCCGAGAACTCAAGAGTCGTAGACTCTACTCGGGCATTTCAGAAAGCCCCGCAGCCACCACACCACCGAGAACATCACAAGGTGGCAAATATCTCGGACTCTGAATCCAACACCAACATGGGCTTCATTAGCGAGAAATTGACGTTGGTGGATGTGATTCACAAGCAAGTCCAAGACCTACAGCCGCTGCGAGAGTTGGAGAAACTCTCATCTCTACCTCAGCAGCTGAGTGATCTATCGAAGAAGGTCGCTGATCTTCATATCCAGTACCAACAAAACCAGACGTCTTCAAATGCACAATCAGCACGGAGGATCGCACCCGCTCCACCCACCCGTCAGATACACTATGTCCAGAGCGAGCACGAGATTCCGCAGATTGATTGGCATGAGGATCAATCTCATGACAATTCCAGCCAGATCATCAGCACTGCTGAGATGGAGGTGGAGCCGCAATCCACTTTCGAGATCAACAGGATTTGTTATACTCCGATGCAGTAGCCGAGTATACCGAATCAGCAGCCGCAGCAACCATACGGTGATCCGCAGCATGGACATCCACAATTTCAGCACCGCCAGAGCTTCACGCTGCAGTAGTCTCATCCGAATGTCTACCATCAGAGACCGCAGCCTTCATATCAGCACCCTGCCCAGTTCTCACCGAACTATCATTTTCAGCAGTCGCAGCAGTCTTCCTCCACACCTCAACGCTACTCCCAGCCTTCCACCTCTCAGCAATTCACGCCAAGGCAGGAGAGAGGAGCAAGCCAGGGCCACCATACCGAATCGGAGATGTCTTCACATGCCCAGGCGCTCAACCAGATCATGGATATGCTGAGTACGCTCCAGATCGCGCACAAGACAGAGATGGAGCAGGTTAACCGTCGTCTGGACGAGTTAACCGTGCCGAGAACCACTCTCCCAACCCAGCCTCAGATGAACCCGAACAACAAGAGGAGGCATTCAGAGCAGGTAGACACTACAGGTAAGATCTCGTTTCCCGAATTTTTATCTAACTTCATTCGTCTCAGGAGCGGTAGATCACCGCAAGCACCTGCTGGAGAAGAGGAGAGGGCACCAGAGGAGCGCGAGCAGAATCATGATCCTGAAGCCAAGGAGGAGAAACCGCAAGAAGATGAGGACCATTACACAGAATCAAGAGATGGGAGCAATGCCAACACCTCAGATATGGACACTGGCGACTCAGACTATGACATCACGCCAGATCAGGCAGAGAGCCCCGACAAAAATATTTCTTCCCATGTTTTAGAGAGTTTTGTAAATAATTCTGAGACTCTCGATGTAAATGTTGATTCCAGTTTGAATAAACATCCTGATTTTCTGACTTCTGACTCTATTCCTTTTCCCGATGCTTTATTTGGAAGAGGAAAGAAAAAGATCAAAAATAATCTCGAATCTCCACAGATCGAAAAGCTACTCAAAGATCACATCTTTCTGAAGATCCCTCTTCATGATGCCTTAGATCAATTTCCTACGCTCAAGAATCAACTGAAAAACAGATGCACCACGCGTAGGAAAAAGAGATCCTGAACAGAAAAACATGTCTTGACTAAGGCTACATCCTGTGCGATACAGAATAAGCTACCGAAGAAGAAAAAGGACTCAAGTGCACATTATGTCAGATGCGAGATTGCAAAAGCCGAGTTCGATCGCACTCTATTAGATAACGGTTCCTCGATCAATTTGATACCCGCTTCCTTACTCGAGAAACTCGAGTTAGGTCCTCTTTACAAATCCCGCGCGATCCTTCAGTTTGCTGATAGATCCGTAAAGAGACCTAAGGGTATACTTAGGAACGTTATCGTAACCGTGCAGGGTCTGCAATTTCCAGTGGACTTTACGGTCCTAGATATGAATTGCCCTGCACAGTTACACCTTACCCCGATCATTCTCGGGAGGCCTTTTCTAGAGACCGCAAAGGCCCTCTTCGATTATGATACAGGGAAGGTATCTTTTCGTGCCGAAGGAGAAAAGGTGCATACAGAGATGGCGAGAGAATCGAACACTTTCAGTGATGCATCTTCAGATTTTCTGAGCTCTTTAGCCTCATGCGATTATATGGATGAGGTCCGTCTTGACGACCTCGAAAGATATCAGGCAGAGACCCAAGAATGTTTGACAGAGGACGGGTCCGAGACCTCAGGGGGTAATTCTTCCGATGGAACCTTATATTTTAGTCTAGATGATGAGAAGCAAAGGGATCAGACTTCTGACGAAATCAATACAGATCTTTCAGAATCAGAAACTCTACACAATTCCTCTGTCTCAGATGATTCAGAATTTTATCTAGCTGACTTATTCTCTTCTGATCATTCTGAGGAGTCGGATGATGTCTTGAACATCTTCTGTAGTCCGAATCTAGAGCACATAGAGATGGTGGATAATCAGAATGCTGACAAATCCACAACCGACACAGATCCCCATACAACTACAGATGATGTTTCGACAGATCCAGATACTACCTTGCCAGAACTTAAAACTTTGCCACCAAACATGAAATATGCCTTCCTTGCGGGTCCATATCAACGGTTTCCGGTCATTATCAGTTCAACTTTGACCGATGATCAAGAATCTCATCTGATGGAGATTCTAGAAAGAAACCGCAAGGCCATTGGGTGGACTGTATCCGATCTCCGCGGGATTAATCCTGCTTTGTGTTCACATCATATCTATCTCGATCATGACAGCAAACCCTCCAGAGAGTTTCATCGTAGGCTGAATCCGGTTTTACGAGAAGTTGTCAAGAAAGAGATCACGAAATGGTGCGACGCAGGGTTCATTTATCCCATCTCCAACTCCGAATGGGTTAGCCCATTACATGTTGTCCCGAAGAAGTCGGGAATTCAGATGGTGAAAAACGAGAGTGGAGAGGAGATTCCAAAGAGAGTAACCACGTCGTGGCGAGTATGTGTTGACTACAGGAAGTTGAACACCGCGACGAAGAAGGATCACTTCCCTTTGCCTTTCATAGACCAGGTCATATAACGGTTGGCCGGGAAGGGGTATTTCTGTTTCCTTGACGGTTACTCCGGATACAACCAGGTATCAATTGCTCCTGAAGACCAGGAGAAAACCACCTTAACTTGTCCGTTCGGCGCGTATGCCTTTAGACGGATGCCCTTTGGATTGTGCGAAGCTCCTACAACTTTCCAGAGGTGCATGCTTGCTATTTTTTTATGGATGATTTTTCGGTCTATGGTGAGTCCTTTGACGATTGTTTAGCGCACCTAGACCAGGTTCTGAAAAAGTGTTGTGAGGTAGATCTCGTTCTGTCCTGGGAAAAGAGCCATTTTATGGTTACTCACGGGATCGTGTTGGGGCACGTCATCTCCCAGCGAGGCATGGAGGTTGACCCTGCCAAGGTGGATGTCATCAAGAAACTCAAGCCACCATCCAACATCAAACAGTTACGGTCATTTCTGGGGCACGTCGGCTTTTACCGATGGTTTATCCAAGATTTCTCCAAAATTGCCCGACCGTTAACTGAATTGCTAGGCAAAGACATCGAGTTCGTTTTAAATGATAAATGTCTTAATGCCTTCCTCACATTGAAAGAGAAAATAATCAGTGATCTTGTCCTACAGCCGCCTGATTGGTCTCTACCCTTCGAGATCATGACGGATGCTTCAGATTTTGCTGTCGGGGTTGTATTAGGACAGAGGAGGAATGGTGTTCCCGTAGCTATTCACTATGCCAGCAAAACCTTAGATGATGCTCAGAGAAACTACACAGTGACAGAAAAGGAGATGTTGGCAGTAGTGTTTGCATTAGATAAGTTTCGATCATATCTGCTTGGCTCAAAAATCACAGTATACACCGATCACTCAGCTATCAGATTTTTAATGGAAAAGAAGGATGCCAAGGCACGCCTTCTTAGATGGATTCTCTTACTTCAGGAATTTGATTTGGATATCAAGGATAAACCTGGAGTAAAGAATGTGGTAGCTGATCACCTCTCCCGATTGCAGTCAGATCATCCTTCAGATGAGTACACGCCAGAGATCGCAGAGAGATTTCCTGACGAGAGCATCTTTGCAGTTACAGAACTTCCATGGTATGCAGCCATAGTGAACTTTCTGGTCACACAGAAAATTCCTCAGGGTTGGCCGAAGAACAGAGTTGAGAAACTAGTTTCCGAGGCACGATATTACCATTGGGAGGATCCGCTTCTTTTTCGCGAAGGACCGGATTGTGTTTACAGGCGATGTATTCCTCAGGAGGAATATAATAGTGTCCTCACTTTGTGTCATTCTCTAGAATTAGGAGGACATCATTCAGGAAAGAGGACAGCGCAGAAGGTACTACAGAGCGGTTTATGGTGGCCAACTCTTACCAGAGACGCTTGCACATTCGTGAAGAGTTGTCCAGATTGTCAGAAAGTTGTAGGGACAGTCAGTGCCAGAGATGCAATGCCGATGCGACCTGTCATTATCTGCGAGATCTTTGACGCATGGGGCATAGATTTTATGGGACCGTTTCCTTCTAGCAGCGGCTTTGAGTACATTCTTCTCGTTGTAGACTATGTTAGCAGATGGGTGGAGGCTATACCCGCACGAACCGCAGACAGTAAGACCGTTTGCAAGTTCCTAAGGGAACAGATCATTTCGCGGTTCGGGATTCCTCGTATTCTTATCTCTGATGGGGGTAGCCATTTCATTAATAAGGAGGTGAAGAAGCTAGAGAAACAATACAGCATCGATCACAGAGTAGCTTCTCCTTACCACCCACAGACGAACGGCATGGCTGAAGTTTCAAATAGGGAGGTGAAATCAATTCTTCAGAAACTAGTACGACCGGATAGGAAGAACTGGTCACTTCTTCTAGATCAAGATCTTTGGGCATATCGTACTGCGTATAAGACTCCCTTAGGTACTTCACCATTCAGGCTAGTTTATGGAAAGTCGTGCCACTTGCCCGTAGAGATCATGCATAAATCTGAATGGGCAATTCGAGAAATACTGATGGATGAACAGAAAGCAGGGGCCAAGAGAAAGATAGATCTGAATGAGCTGGTACAAATTCGAAATCAAGCATACGAGAACACACTCATCTATAAGGACAAAGTGAAGAAATGGCATGACAGACATATTCGGCACAAGAGCTTTGTCCCTGGGCAGAAAGTCTGGTTGTTCAATGCAAGGTTGAGAATTTTTCCCGGCAAATTGAAAAGCAAGTGGGAAGGACCGTACATAGTCAGAACGGTGCACGACAATGGCAGTATTGCGATATCAGATGTGTCACCTGGTGCAGAGCCGTTCGTGGTTAACGGGCAGATGCTGAAGCACTTCTTAGAGACTACTGATCATCTGGCCCGTACTGAAGTGATCTATTTTGTACAGGAATCATGATCACTCCTTCACTTCTTCCTGTACAAATTCTTTTGAGCCATTCTGGAGATTCACAACACTTGTATATTCTTCGTAGACCACAATCGTCCCCATTTTTGCTCGTCTTCTATGCTTAGGATACCAGATCCTAAGTATAGGGGGGACTGATTGCCCGCTGATTTACGTTTTATTTTTTGTACTGATTCTTTTGTATAGCCATTCTTTTTCACGAATCACTGGTCCCCAATTTTTGGCTACACTCTTTTCTTTACTTAGGATGCCTTATCTTAAGTATATGGGGACCGAGTGATTTCGATGATTTCGTATTCTTGTCCTTTTGAACTTTCGTTATTTATCCTTTTTATTCAGTCATCCCATTTTTGCTCTCCCTTGATACTTACGATGACCTGATTGTAAGTATGGGGGGGTTGACTGACTTGTACTCGATATCCTTTTACACCCACTTTTACTTAGCACGAGTTATGTCCTCCTTTTTCTATTTTGACGCTATGAGGACATAGCACAAGCTAAGTATAGGGGGTGTGTATATATTGTATATATACTTTCGACCATAACTCGTACTTTTATGTATTTTCTATATCTATAAAATCCATAAAAAAGTGGGTACGGGTTAATTTAAAATCTACTCTCTTATTTTTAAAATCCTGGTAAATAAGTAAAAATATGCTTAAAACTTGTAATTAAAATATGTATTTAAAAATTTGTCCTTAAAATATGTATAATACATATTTAAAATCCTATTTATTAAAACATGTATAAAAACCATTCAATCCTTGTAAAATACTTTGTAAATAAAATTTGTAAAATACATTAGACACTTAACTTAAATAAAATATATCTTGTAAAATTTATGAATAAAATCTTGTTTATAAAAATCATAAAATCCATAAAAAATACAAAGTCCTAAAATTTGTAAAAATTACAAAAGCCTTAAAATCCATAAAAATGAGTAAAATTCAGAAAATACACTTCACAAAAACATGGTTGCATTTGCATTCGTATTTTTCAGAATAAGTTTGATTTCTGGAACTAAGGACTGAGTCTAGTCTAAAGGATGGAGCTTGATTACGGCCTTTAACTCTCGTTGTAAGGAGCCTGACTAGGAACTGGAGTTTAGACTCTTCTGGTCTTGTGACTTAAATCTTTGGGTTCCGTAAGACCATATTCGGGAAATCAAGTCATCTGAGCTTAAGTAGACTATTTGGAGTCATCCGTACAACTCTACACTAGTGAACCAATCTTGAATACATGCACTCTGCACTTAGCTCGACTCGCATGGAGTCCCGAAGGGCAGTACACCTTGGTAGTATGTTTCTATCCTTATCTTTGCGGCATTGACATCTAAAGACGGGAGAGATTGGGGTTGTGATAGTTACTTCGGATGAGGGAAGGATCTGCTGACACAACTTTTCTAAGACCTCAAAAAAGGGACGGACTAAAAAGATGTTATATCCGTCGAGGCACAAAAAGATGAATGCAGTGCAAGCAAATTACAAAGTCAAAGCAATACAGAAGCTACCAAATAAGACCACAATGGTTCAAGCTTCCACCAAATAAGACCACAATGGTCCAAGCTTCCACCAAAAATGCCTGCACATCTTAGTGGAGACTCAGCTACACCGGTTGGGCTTCACAAGGAGATGCGTATACACTGGTCGCACTCCACTTCTTTTCTCATTCTTCTAACTTCTCCCTATATTCGATTGTGGACATAACAGAACTGAACTCAGAAGGGAATACCTCCCTCCCCGAGGAAAGAGTAGCGAGATGAGGAAGCCATAGGAGTGTATAGTCGGGATGGACGGTTTCTTCGGTTCTCTAAGCAGGAAGAGCTAAATCAATTCACACATTGTACAAGTTGACTTCAAGGATGATAGAGTTTGCGATATGAATAAGTGAGTCTGAATTAGCTGATGAAGTGATCTTGAGTAAGGATTATGGAACTTGAGGACTGTTGAGGATAAAATCCTAATCCTAGTTAAGGTTCCGACAAAATGCTTGTTTCTGACCCGATCGAGCTCTGTCCTTTGTCTGTTCTCATGAATTGGTTTAGGAAAACAAATTCATTCTAACTTTCTTTCTTTTTCACTTACTTTTTCAAAATAAGTGTTTGCTAAGGGACTAGCAAAGTTTAAGTATAGGGGGTTGATGAATCCATGATTCATTAACTTTTCTGTCGCATTTTGTCTTAAAACCCTTAACAAATACATGTAAATATTCATTAATTCTCATCTTTTAACAAAACACCATTCATGTGTAAATATTCACTTTTAACCACTAAAATCATGTAAATAAATAAAGAACAAGAAAAGAAATAAAAAGGCATATTGAATATATGTATATATATATACAATATGACTTAAATATAAATATAGCTGTAAGATATATTTATAGCCTAATCCCCGAGACCAAGTCAGCATGGATTGGTCGACAAACCAAAAAGTAGGGGGAGATAAGGAAAGAAAACCAGAAAAAAATAATTTAACACACACATATACACCTTTCACTATTTATAAAATAAATACAAAACTTCAAAGAATTTTAATTATTTCATATGAGCATATTTTTCACCAAACTCTTCTCCTAATTATTTCTAAAAATATATATAAAAATATAAAAATAAGTTAAAAATACTACCATGTATATATGCCAAGAAACCCAGCCTGGAAATTGTCAAAATCTCAACTTCCGAACATCATAACTTCCTCATACAAACTCCAATTTCATTCTACTCACCTTTAGAGTTCATAAAATAATATTCTCTAATTAATAAAGGGTTTCATCGAATTCGGAGTCCGTTTGCAAAAAAAGTCGGTTTTGGGACCAAAAGACAACAGGGTTTCTGGACTATTTATTTTATGTAACACACACTATTTATTATTTTCTTAATTTTATAATTTTTAAATTATTTCATGATCTTGTAGTTTCTACATAAATTATTTCATAATTTTTGGAGACTATTTATTATTTTAATAAAATCAAAAACCCTAAAGTATAGGTATAAATGAACTACCTGGTTACTTATCTTATTTATTAAAATATGTAAATTAATTTATAAAAATCTATAAAAATTCGTATAAACCTTATTTAATACTTAAGAAATTATAAAATTAATTTTTATTTATTTATTTATTAAATTAAAAAAAACTAAAACCTATTTATAAATACATATTTATTAATATAATATTTATATTTTTAATAATATTTATTATTTATAAAAAAAGTATTTATACCATAAATTAGAAAATTAATTTATTTACATTTCTTGTGTTTATAGTTATTTAAAATAAGTATATCTACTATTTATTATCTATTTTATTAAGTATTTCAGCTCCTGGACCAACCAAGTGTTGACACTTGTCAGCACCTGGGGTCATCTTCCCCAAGAAGTTGTTCACCGGATTCTGTTCGACCGGCCAACTTCAAGCAATTATCCCGCGTCACTCTCGAACCTTCTGACTGATCCAATCCGTCCATCGTCTTCCTCCAACAACCCTCTCCATCGCCGGTCGTTGATCCAACCTTGGAGCCCAAGTAATCGTCCTATAAATAGCCCCTAAGGTCGCCATTAAAACTTAACTTTCTAACAACCCAAGAGCTTCAGCTCCAGGAGTGCCAACCACCCTACTTCCAAGCTTCGATCCAGTCATCCTAAGGCGGTGACAGCGCCATGGAGGATCTCGCGAGGAAGAAGGCACGTCGGAGGATCGTTCCAAGTCCTCATCGAGCCTTGCATCGCCGCCAGCGCGCGTCGGAGCTCCGGTCTTTGGCCGCCGTCGAGCAACAGTCCAGGTAATACACCTAGACCTTCCCCAGGCCTCTTCCTCCATTTTTCTTTGTTTTTTTCTCGATTTGCTTGCGTCAATTAGCGACGCTAATCTGCAATTTAGGTAGTCTAATCCTTTAGCTTAGACGCTCAACTGATTCCTCCTTTCGATTTGTTTCGCATTCGTTCCAAATCGCATAGCTTTCCATAGCCATTTCCACGCATTTGAAAGAGCTTCTGGAAAATTGATTTTTTCTCATATTTTGAGCTGGTGATTCTCTGATCTGGTGGCCGATTCTTCACGAATCGAGCATACGATCTTGTCGATTGCAGGTTCTTCTTCATCGCGAGCTACTTCTCATCATCTGGGAACCTTCGATCTTCATCCAAAGCCACTTCAAAGATCCATCGACAGAACAGAGTCCACCTCCAGGTAGTTGAGACAGCCATCTTCATCACCACTTCATCGCTGCTCCGAGCAACCACCGCCGGAATCCTACCGCGGGCAAGCTCGAGGGGTGAAGGAGCCACCCCTCTGGCCCTGCCGGAGTGCCCAAGCTCTCGCCGGTCGGTCGTGAAAAGTCGGGGAAGAAGACGCCCTCGCTAGCGACTGCAACCGCCCAAGAACAGGGGAAGCACAGGTGCGCGACACGTGGCGCACCTGTGACCTTTCGATCCGCGCCTGAAGAATCTAATCGCAGCCGTCAGTGGCGAAATGATGGAAATATTGCATATTAAACCCAGCAGGTTTCCAGAAGTTCAGTCCGCCCCCCCCCCAGGTTTTCTTTATTTACATTTAGGTCCCTTCGTGGGGACCTAAATGTAAATATTTGTTTACGTTTTCTTCAGAACAGTCCTTGAGGACCAAACTGCAAACATTTTAATTAGTTTTTCTTGCGCTTATGCCCCTGGGCTGTAGGGGTTGTTTCTTCTTCTTGTGACCTCGGTTTTGACGATTTCTTGAGGGTAGTTACACAACTACCCCAACTACCTAGTATGAAGATTTCGTGGATTTTTGACGAGTTCTCGACGTGTTTTGATTTTATCGAAAGCCGTCTTGTTTTGTTTGGATTTCTTGTGTAGTTCGAGCTCGCGGCTCGAACCCCGATCACCATACTATATAGTATCACCTAGCTATTATTCACCCATTATATAATAAATAAAACTTTTGAAAAATATCCCTTTTTGAAAATTAAATAAAAATTGGAAAATAATAAAATCAAATAAAAATAATAAAAATAAAAATCAATAAAAAAAGAGGTGTTTTGACTTGATCACTTAGAGAAGAATTAAAAAATAAAATTACGAAGATAAAAATCTAGGGAATTTATTCTGCCTCCTTGAGTTCGACCCAGGAACACTTGCCTGGTTAAATATTAGTGACGGTTTTCCGAAAGAAAACCGAAATTGTTTGATAGGTTTTAAGAATCGAATCTTGTTTCGCGGCTTTTGCTACAACCGACCACTTTCATCAATAAAAGAAAGCTGCGAAACCGATTTTTAGTCTTATCACTAGCCCGAGTGGTATTCCTATTGACACCCGTACTGCTGATGCTGCCTTGGTGTCTGATAAGAAATGGCTCCAGAGCTCTGTGGTGCTGGAAGAGGTGTAGGCATAAATGATGTGTTATACAAAGTCTAGGGATGCTGGTATGAGAAATGATCCCCAGAATTCCCCTATCTAGCAGGATCATTCGTGTACCACACACCATTTAGTTCTCACACTTGGGAAGCTCCTCGATGAATGTTTCCACAGATGGTGGTTGCTGCTGACAAGAATGGGCTAAAGGTTGGTCATCTACCCATGGTTGAGGTGGCCCTGGCATCTGTTGCCCTGAATATGATGAACACGGTAAAATGGAGCAGCATATGCAGTCATGGCAGGTACCCTCATCTTGTATACCTTCTCAGAAATCTCCACCATCTATTTTGGCAGTTTGGATAAGTTGGTGTCCAACTCATTCATGTGCCTATCTATCCTCTTAACTATTGTGAGTTTATCTGCTATAAGGTTCATGTCAAGAGGATCCACTGTAGCCTTCGTTTCTCTGCTGAATTGGAAGGGATTGGGGGTTTCTAACTGAGCTCGACTAAAGTTTTGTGCTCTACTTGTCTCGGTTATTCATTTGAATACTTTCTAGACAGTGTCCGCACCTCATGATGTATAGTTTCCTCCACAAGCAGCACTAACTAGACCCTGCACCTCAGGGTGTAAACCGCTATATAAAGAGTGAACTAAGATGGTAGTCTCTAGATCGTGGCAAAGACATTTCTACAAGAGGTCCTTGAATTTCTCCCTTGAGTCACAGAAATCTTCATTAGGAATTTGGGAGAAACTCGTGATGCGTGAATGCATTAAGTTAGTTCTACTCAAAGGGTGGAACTTCTTCAGGAAGAGGTCCTTGAACTCTACAAAGGTAGTTACGACTACCACTTAAGTTCTTCATCCAATAATCTACCTTATCCTTCAAGGCAAAAGAAAAGGCTTTGAGCCTAATGTAATCTTGACTAACCTTAGTATGTCTAAGATTATAACAGACTAGCTCAAAGTCCCTAAGGAATGCATATGGCTCTTCATGTGCATTCCTATAAAAATATAGCGGCAAGCTAAGGAACTGTTGCTTTAACACATATTCAACTTAAGGTTCGGCTGAGCTCAACCAATTAGTCATCTAAAATTACCTAGGATTATATGCCACATCTATTAGTGAATCTCTACCCAACTGTAATTAGCCTAATCGAGCTCTCATCAGTGCTTGGTTCTATTCTGATTCTGCCAATCTATCTAATACAGCATGCATTGGATCTTCTCGCTTTTCCTCTTTTCCATTTCCCATTTTGTTTCTTAGGAGGCATCTTTAATGTGTTTTCATCACCTTCATCAAATAAATGGTCTAGATGAGATCTAGATGATGATAATGAAATCAAATCGATTTCAACAAGGCAATGGTCTTCCTTGGTGAGAAAAGAAGAGAAGGGATTGGTTGAGATATAACCACCCCCAAGAAGGGAATCATGATACACCAGTTTGAAAAAAGGTTGTTTCCAAACTGAGATAGTCCAGTTATAGAAGGGGAAGGAGGGAACTGGACCAGTGAAGATGTGATATTTGGACGGTTCAATGACTGTTAGACATGCAATCCCACAGTGAGCCATTATGCAATAAATGTTATTATGAATATCATTCCCTGATCTAAAATGAAGAATAATTAATTTGCATAATAGGTCCCTTATTATAATTAGGGTTATGTACCATGACCATCTTAATGATCATACAACGTTGATTCAATTATTGAATCATAGAGGCTGGTGCATGGATGAATATCCAAAGAGTTAGATTGAGGACTCATTAAGCACTGTCAAATGATTATTAAGAGAGGATCTCTGTCATGAGAAGAAGATGACAATCCATTCTCTAAAGGTTGATATCTGACCGACCTCTTGATGCAGGTCCTTTGCATAGGAATAAAGATTTTGAGGTATTAGATTGGTTAGGTCAAAGAGTTGACATAACGAGATCGAGATATTCGAAGACCTATATCGTATGCTGACACGATATAGGCATGCATCCTCTGATCAATACTGACTCCCAATGATCGAACGAGAAACTTAATGATAAAAACCTAAAGTAGACAGTATAAAATAGATCTAAAACTTTAAGTTTATTCTTGATCTTTCAGTATGCAGGATGTACAGGTATTGGGAATATCTGAGGGTGATGTGATCATAAATGATTGTATAAGCATGATGCTTCCATTCTAGGGAGTGATGAAACGGGTCTCGATTTTAGTGACTCCTCTCAATAGAGAAGTGATCTAATCTTGGTCCAAATGTTGGACATTGATCTGAATGTGATTCAGATGCAATGAGAAGATTAGATTTGTGGTCTTGATTTAATCAGGCATCTATGGGAGGTCCGAGATTTGGATTTGAGATGTGATCTTAATATCCAAGTTAGTTTACGTGGAATAATATAATCGCCATGTCTTTATCTCCAAGTATCCGTGGAGAAAGTGCATTATCCTTGAAAGGGTTCATGGATAATTTCATTGTTCATATATGCATCCGAGCATTGGGAAAATTGATAATTAAATGCAATTTCGTTGTTATGAATAATATGAATGTAATTCATATAATAAGGAGAATTATCTCAGATAATTAAATGTGATTTAATAATTAAAGATGTGAATGATGTGAATGTGATTCATATTATTTGAGCACATGAGAATAGAGATCCATGATTAAATGTGATTTAATTGTCATGGATATGAATATTATGGATAGCACTATCCGTAGTAATAATGTATATTATAAATGTGATTTATAATATAAAAGAGAGAGGTGTTTGTAATTTACATTTGTTAAATGTTGATTTGAATTGGATTTACATTGAACAATTAATTGAAAATGTAATTCACACTTTATTTTGGGTTATGAATGTGATTCACAATTTTCCAATGGCATGATTGTAATATTCATAAATAATTATGAATTATTTATTAGAATAATTTACAACAAGTGTTGTTGTAAATATTAGATATTTTCATGGAATATTTAAAAGACTTGTTCTGACCAGACTATTGAGGTGAACTAAACAGAGTATTGTGGAACTTAAGGGCTATTAAGTTTTAAATCTTATTCTCAATAAGTTTCCAACAAATTAACATTCCAAAGATATGACTAAGCTCCACATTTTGATTTTAAGAAGATAAGTTTAACCATCATAATCATTCTAAGTTCTTTATTCTCCTTTTCTTCATTTTCTCTTCATCATTCGTTCTCCTAGTAAGTGTTTGCTAGGGACTAGCAAAGGTCAGTATAGGGGGTGATGAATAGACATTCATTCACCTTTATTCTCATGTTTTAGCTTTAAATACCGAGTAAAACACTTGTAAATACCACTAAATTGCATGAATTAACATGCAGTATTATTCTATAATCAGCATGTGAATACATGTACTTAAACCCAAAATAAAAGAAAGAAAAAAAGAAAAGAAATGATGTATCAAAGATACTAACTGACCCTAAACCCCAAGACCAAGTAAAACATTGACTAGGTCAACAATGAATAAAGTAGGGAGAGATAAGGGAAAATAATGTGCATAAAGATACATAGAATCCTAGAAACCCTAAGTGTTCAATATACTACATATAGCCTATAAATAAACTATTTTATATACACTCATACATACATAAAATTGAAATGTTTTCAACATGAAACTTTTACATAATAATATAAAGAAAATAATAAAAATAATAGCACAAACAAATTATGCACAAGTCGCTCTATATACTCAGATGAAAAAATCGCAAATCTAACTTCAATAATCAATATCTTCTCCATATGAACTTAAAATTAATCAAACTCACCTCCATTGATTTTCAAATTAAATTAGCTACAAAATGAATGTCGTTTCATTAAAATTGAAGTCAAGATGCAAAAGTCATCTAATCGGGGTACCACGGTGCTTATGCATATGCATAGTAAGCCAATTAATTTTACTTTTTACATTTTTTACTTCTTTATTTTTTTCATTAATTATACATACTATTTAACACATATATAAACTATAAATTAAATTAAAAACAATTAAAATACCAAAATATAATTACTAAACACTAAATACATTGGTATAAATGATGAGTCTGCATTTCATCGTCTTTATTCATTTATTTTAGCGTAAAATCCCTTATAAAACACATGTATATATTAATGAATCCATATTCTTACTAACCTGCATCTGTGTGTAAATATTGTACATTATTGTTATTTTAACCTAAAATAAATAAATAAATAAATAAAATAAAAGATTGTATGTACGCAATAGATACACGTTGACTCGAACCCCGAGAGAAGGTCAAGACTTGACCTGATAGATCAAGAATAAAGTAGGGGGAGATAGGGTCTTTAATCGCAAAATCCAGAAAAATATTTTGTTAATACTTTTGGATTTATTTTGTGTATATTTGTATAAAACTTACACTATTTTATTTGTTCATAAATTGACTTCAAATTAAATAATTTTCTAAATGGGCGTTATAAATAAAAATGTTTTATAAATAATAAAAATGCTTGCAAAATGAAATCATGTATAGAATAAAGGTAATCACATTTGGAAAAAGTTATAACGTGATAACTGAAAGACCAATCCTGGCTCCATATGAACTTAAATTGAATCAAACTCACTTCCATTGTATTTTAAATTAAACTATCTTTAAAATGATAGCGTTTCATAATTTTTTGACTTACAGTCGAAAGACGATTTTCTATGGTGGTTTTTGCAATTTTACCATTTATTTATTGAATTTGTTTATTCATATTAATTTTTATACATAATGTATTTGTAAACAATTGTAGATAATTTTATAATAATTATTTAAGTAAAAATAAAGAATATATATAATATAAAATAACATAAATTCCTTATTTAACAATGTATATAATGTACCATATGTATATATTATATGTATATAATTAATTTACTTAAATAATCACCATAAAAAATTAAATAACTAACATTTATTATTTAATTAATAAAATGGTGAAATGGTTTATTTATTTATGTAAATAATATAATATATGTATATAATTTAATTAATTCCTTAATTAACCCACCATTAAGGCGGTTCTTTAAGTTTTACATTTTTATTATTTTAATTAATATAATTTCGAAAAATTATTCGTTAATTTGATTTAGTTCAATTCCACCACTAACATGTTTCATTTTTTCCTCCTCGTTAATTCATTTTTTTAAATTTGAAATTTTTTATTTATTTGGTTCCTCTTCCCTCATTCCCATTTGATCAATCCTTTGGTGAGAGGAGTCGTCCGGTGACAGTGAGGTGATCTTCATCGAGGCCATCAAGGCATAATCTGCTTCCACAGTGAGATCCACATTCATTTTTTGTCTTTTAATTAGGTAATTTTAAAATTAATTTTAGTTTTGATTTCGTTATCAATTTTCAATTTTAGATCATAGTTTGTCATAGTTAATCATTATTCGGCATTAACTTGATTCTGATCCGATACCGATCATTCTTGATCTCATCGCTCCACATTCTACCTCAGGCAACCATGCACCTCCGACCATACACGGTAGTCAGAGATCCGAATCCATTCGTCCACCTCACAGGATCTACATCCACTCACATTTGTCAAGCTTGATTGTTGTGGATCGAGTTATCGTGCTCGAGTTGATTTTGTTTATTTTATTTTTTTTACAGGTACACAAGATTTAAAAAAGTTACAAAAAACCATCTGTAGTCAAAAAAACAAAAAATATAAACAAATAATTTTTGGGGGGGACGGCAGCGCTCCTGCTACAACTGCCCTGCTCGCATCGTGCCACCCTCGACCACCATAAGGAACCCCCTCCGTTGCGGCTCACTCCTCCGCCTGGAGCTCGACGCCGCAAGAACTCCTCCTCCACCGCACAGTTCACCGTAGCTTAGACCTCCTAGATCAGCACCTATGTCAATCGCAGACCTCCACTGTAAGACGGAACGGTGCCACCTGGTACACCGCCATCACCATGTGCCACCTCCCATCACCCTACCGCTCTGTCTCTCTTCACCCCTGCGAGATCCGCACCCGTTGCCTGCCAGCCTCCGCCCGCCTAGACCGATCGCTCGGAGCTCAACGCCGCAGGAGCTCCTCCTCCGCTGCACTGTTCGTTGCAGCTCCGACCTTCTAGAGCAGCACCTCCGTCAACCGTAGACCTCCACCGTAAGAAGGAACGATGCCACCTGGTTCACCGCCATCACCATGCGTCTCCTACGATCGCCCAACCACTCCGCTGCTCTTCACCTCGGTGAGACCTGCACCCCGTCGCCTGCCAACCTCCTCCCGCCTGGACCGACCGCCCTCCACCTGGAGGAACGAAGAAGCCCCCACCAGCACCACCCCTGTGAGAAGAACCTGACCTCCGCCTACATCCTCCAACGCAACTCGCCCATCCGCTTGGAGCTTGACGTCGTAGGAGCTCCACCTCAACGTGGGGGATGCCAATCCCACCTCTTGACGTCGAGCCATCACCGCCCATCGCTGATCTACAATCTGCCGCCGCCCAACCATACGGGGGAAGAAAAGGGGCGGTGCACACCTTAGACTTTGGTTTGAGCAAGAAGAAAAAACGAAGCAGGAGCCCACCTTGGACCCTATTTGTTGGGTAAATTGCATTTCAGTCATGGCGATTTTCAAAATTCCACTAAAGTTCTCTTTACCTCCATTCAGTCACATGCAGTGTACGCCCATCCTAGGTAATTTGCACTTTCCGTCCTCTAGTTTTTATTTCCTGTTATATTTTAATGTAAAAATATTAAATAATTGCTTTGTAATTCCTATTTTCCAGACTCTGTTAGCATGTCTTTTTATCACTAAAATAAAAGTTGTTTATGCCCAATAAATTCTACAAAAAATGGTTATATTTATGTCATGTGTCTTTTCATTTTCATAGTGTAAATTTTCAATTGCATTTTATTTTAATTTGCAAATATTAAAAAAATCAAAAACTTCATTTTTTCCACAATTTAAAATTAGAAAATTCATAAAAAATCAAATATCATGTCAAAAATTCCAAAAAATTAGAGTATATTTCTTTTTGTGTATTTTATTTTTTATACAAATTTCATGCATTAATTATTTTAAAAATCCAAAAATCCAGATACTAAAAACCTTATAAAATTAGAGAAAATTGTAAAAAATCCAAAAATTGTGATTTTTCTTATTGTTTGTAGATAATTTGTTATAGGTTTTAGGAAAATAAATCCATCAATTTTTTATTTCATTTTACATTTTTAAATTGCAAAATATTCCTATCTCATCATAATTTGATTTTTTTTCTTGTTTTATTCATTTTAAAAATCTTAAAATTCAAAAAATCATCCAAAAATCACTAAAAACAGTAAAGAGATTTAAAACACAAAAAAAATCTGTTGGTATTTCTGACCATTTTGACTATATTTGAAAAAGATATTTATCCGACAGACCCTATAAACTTTACCAATTACCTCTACGACCTTTGTAACAATCTAATTCCCCACTCGACCACGTAAACTTGCCAACTCTTACCCCATGAACCCTCCGGGTAATCTGTTTGAAGCCCGTGGAGGTTCTTAGGGTAATTTACAGGGTCGATGAGGTAATTACATTGTGCAAAAGGTCATAGACGTGATTTAAAAAGTTTATAGGGTCTGTCAGGTAAAAATCACATTTGAAAAATCCAAAAAATGGCATTTCTTTTGTATATAAATTTTCTTTGAAAATTACATTATTGAAAATTTAAAATTTCAAAACTGAAAACCACTAATAATTAAAAATCAGACAATATAAAAATTATAAAATAAAAAAATAAAAAAAATAAATTTTTAAAAAAAACAAACATAGTGTACATTGAGATTCCTTATTCTTTTTATTGATTTTTCAGTTATTTGAATAATGATGACCAGAATTTTATAATTTTTATTTGCTTTTCTAAAAATGGAAAAAGGGAAAAATAGTGGATCAATGTGCAGCTAGACTTGAAAGGCCAATTAAAAATATATAATTGGCCTATAAAAATCTGGAGACATTTTTAATGAAATATATCAAAAACTAAACTACAGAAAAAGAGTTTGTATTTTTGAATTTTATAGAATTTTTAATGATTTTTATAAGATTTTTAAGGTTTTTCAATTTTTATGGGTTTTATAAATCCAAATGAGCCAAAAATTTGGTACAAACTTAAACATAGCAAATAAAACAAATCCTAATTTTTTTAGAATTTTTAGAAAAGTTTTTATATTTTTCTTTGATTTTTCAATGCAAATAGTAATAAAAATACGTGTTTTTTTATTTTTTTTAAATAATAAAAAGCAAGAAAAATGTCCCAAAAATTAGAGAAATTTTTAAACAATGGCAGGAGCCACATGTCCAAATTTCACTCGATTTGGGTTTGATTTGATCTTTTATTCAATACAAACAAAGCACATAGCAAACAAGGACCTAAGTGCAAAGAAACATACTTCCAGGGCGAAACAATAACAAATATAAAAAGCCCAGAGCCTATAATGCAAATAGCCCACACCCTCACGCGCGCAGCATGTGGTTCAGACACGGAAGGGCATAAATGTAATTCTTATTTAAAAGGATGCAATCGGTAACAAACAAAGAGTTCAGGACTAAAAGTGCAAACTAACGACACCCTCACGTGTCGATGCACGTGTCTCACATAAATAGGGACTATAATGCAAATAAAGCAAACTACAAGGTCCAAGGTGCAAATATTTTAAAATAATAACAACTTCCTAAAACATTTACAGGGCTAAATGGAAATAATAAAAGGACGGGGCCTAAGAGAAATTGCCCCTATTATTAACGATCGACGGACGAGGGATATCCACGTGTTGATCGGACGGTGGAGGATATCGGGTACCCCTTCGTTGATCGACGCTCCAGATGAAGGCCTGGACTCGATCCAACGGCTGGACACGACCCTCGGATGGATCGATCGGCTAGAAACGCTCCTCGGATAGGCGGCCACGATCAGAACTGGCAGAGGGGGTCGATCGGACGGTATCTAGAGCTCCTCCAAGAACAGGCCGTCGGCGAAGTTCGTCGGCCCAATCTGTGCGGTGGAGGGCTGATGAGCGGGGATTTGCCAAGGTCTAGATATCTCACAGGGCGAGACATCCAGTCGCTGAATTGACCTCTTGAAGATCCCCAGATCGATCAACAGTTAACCCACAATAAATACATGTAATGAATATCCAAAAATGTGGAGTTAAAATTTATTATAACTCTACATGCAAATTTGTATAGGTGTAAGCACAGGTAGAGGTCGAACACTGGGAGGCGAAGGGAGTGTATGTGTGTTGTGTAATTATTCAATCCTTTGTTCATGTCCATTTATTGTTTTAGTGGGTTTTGGGTTTTATATATTTTTTTATTCTTTTTTTTATGATTTTTATTTTATTTTTCTAGAATCTTTCGAATTTTTATGTATTTGTAATTCAAAAATGTCCACAATATAGGACTAATTACATAGCTGAATATAATTTGGGTTTTAAAAATATGGAATAAACTCCAAAATTACCCAAATTAATTTTAATACATAAATAATAATATATACATAATTATAAAATAAAAAACATATTTTTGGTGTTTTTAAGGGGTTTTTATATTTTTTGGATTTTGGAGTTTCTTGAAATTTTTTACATTTTCTTTTTCTAATTTTTAGGGTTTTTCATTTTCTGGACTCAATATATAAATAATTATACCCTATATAATATTTTTGGGGTTTTTCAAAAACATTTTCTAATTTTTTTGTATTTTCTAATTTAAACAGTACAAAATTGGCTTCTTTTTATTCTTAATAATTAGGAAAATATGACAAAAATGTGAAATAAAATAGGGGCGTTCAAGAGCATCACATGAAACATTTATCCTAATTTTTCTGGATTTTTAGAAGCCTCATAGGTATTTAAAATAAATAGATAAAAGACACAAGAAAACAAACAGCCTGGCAGGGGCATTTTTGCAAATAAAATAAATGACAAGGACACAGGTGCAAAAATCCCTACTGAAATAAACGTTTATTTAAAGTTTCTGGAGTAAATTACAATTCACAAAAACCGCCAGGAGTCACATGCAATTTTCACGCGCCTCACGTGGGACTGCACGTGAGGTGCGGAAGGACCTAAACGCAATTTCAAGTAACACAGGGGGTCCTATTGCAAAATATACAACTATTTTAAAATTTCTAAATTTATTTACAACATTAAATATTAAATACAAAAAAAGCGGGGGCTGGATATGCAAATTACCCCCACAAGGCGCGCGTTCCAACGATTTAGCGTTCTCCACTTGACACGCGTCGCCACCTCCTCGCCCGATGACGCTTCGCGGATGGAGGGCTGAGATTAGATCATCTGCGTGATCTGACGATGAATGCAGAGCTCCACCCAACGGCTGGGATCTGAACTGGGCGGGGACCACGATCGGACGGTGAAGGCGAAGGCACGAAGAACAGGGAAGAACTCCCCCTTCCCTGACCTTCGATCCGGTGCTGCTCTCTCGTCCGGCGCTCCCTCGGGCATCTGATGGTCCAAATAGCTTCCTGGGGCTCGACTCTATCGACTGGAGCACTCAGGGGAGCCGGAGGCTCACCGAAACGGTCCAGCGAGGTCGATGAAGATGGCGAGCTCCAGGTACCTGCAGAAGAATCGAATCGACCCCAACGGGGGTCCTTTGGCCTCCAGCACCTGCAAGAAAGCTCAGCGCACAAAAACAAAGGGCTGGAGGCCTTATTTGGGTCTAAATGAGCGAAAGGGGGTACGGGGCGGTGATCTCCGGCGAGAGGCGGAAGAGGAGATCTGATCTCCAGATCTGGTGGAGATATGGGTGAACGGAGGTGCCTGGGGCGTAGGGAAATGAAGGGGTATAGAAATGGAGGTGAAAAGGTGGTCGGAACACGGCGAGGGCACTGTGAAAAGCTCGCCGGAGCAAAGCTCCGGCGAACTACGAATTCGCGATTCTACGCTAAACTAAGGATCTAAATGCGAAATAAAATGCGAGAATGAAATGCATAAATGAAAAACTACCTAAAAATGATAAAAGCGCAGCTCGACTTGGCCAGGGAGGCCAAGGAGCAGGACCGCCGGAGTTGGTGGTCGTGGGTGCAACCTCCGCCGCTCCAGCCCGCTCAAGCCCTCCAGGAGCTTCTCCCTGTCACGGACGAGCACGCTAGACCGAAGGTGGGGACTGAGAACGAAGGAAAATTGACCAAAATTTGGAGGAAGGCGGAGGTGGTTTATTTATAAACAGGTTGGGGCACCCTTATTGAGTTGCGAATCTCGATGAATCGAGGCTATGTACAAGGAAGCATGGGATAGGGCGTGGGTCATGGATGTACAAGGAACACTTTTCATGAAGGGTCCCATCGATCTCGAGCTACAAAATTGGCGTGAAAAATCGGGGAAGTGGGGGCTCTCGTGATCTGTCAGAGCCGCAGGTCTAGGTCCAAGGAGTTGACCTGCGGTCAACTAATGGTGGCCTGCCATTGGTCCACGCAGGCCACTAGAGGACAAAACAGGCTGGAAAATTAAAGAATAAATTATTTAAATTAGTAAATGATTTTATTAATTTTTGCTTATAAAATAAAAAATGTGTATTATTTCATGTAGTATTTATTTATGATTTTTATTTATTTTTTTTGAGGTATTTTATTACGGTTTTATTTTAATAATGTGTATATGTATGTATTCACATGTATTTTTGTATATTTTATTTTTAATTTGTTTATTTTATTTTATTATTTTATTGTCTTAGTTTATAAATTTATAATCTCTTTTTGTGAGTATAAATATATTTTTATTTTATTTTTAAGAGTTTATTTACATTTTTAAATAAATGTGTATATGTATATGTAGGTATACTTATAGGTATTTTACCTATGAATTATATATATTTTATTTATTTAATGTATTTTATTTGTTTTTATTTTGTATTTGTATTAATAAGTTTTATATAATATCATAAAAAATATAGATGAATAAAGAATAAAAGAATTAAAATCCCTTTTTATTTATGTACATACTTATTTTATAGGTGTTTTGCCTATGTGATACATAGACTTATTTTATTTCACAAGTTCTTTTTGGTTTTCTTTTAATTTCAGTATGTACATGTATTATATACATTATTTACAAAATTCTAAAAATATAAATTTGTATAAATAATAAAAATAAATATTTTAATCAGTACTATATGCAAGGGGAGCTAAAAATCTAACTTCCACAGATGGACTCCAAAAATTATGAAACTAATTTTATAAAATAGTTCATGGGATGCTATATACAATTAAAGGTGAGTTTGGTTGATTTGGAGTTTTTATTTACAAGATATGGGTCTGCGAAGTTGAGATTCTTGCTTTTTATTTTGTGTATAAAATGTACTCTGAGTATTATTTTTACACAAACTCAATTTTGTATTTTTATTTACATTATTGTCTACAACTTTCATGTACAAAAGATTTTATATTGATGAATGAATAATTATATACAAAATAGGTGTCAAAAATGCATAGATAAATGAATATAGAAATCAGGTGTTTATTGTATACTGGCCCTTATCTCCCCCTACTTTATTCCTTGTCGACCAATACCATTCTGGCCTTGGTCTCGGGGTTTGGGTCATAAAATATTTGCAATATTTTATTCCTTTCTCTTTTCTTTCCTTTATTCTATAATTTTGGCATTAAAACCTTATTCTATGTATATTTAATACAATAAATAATGGATGCTATTATGAACAAATTGATGTTATTTCTCTGCATTTGCTGGGGTTTTTGAGGCCAAAATGATAGAATAAAGGTGATGAAATGGAGATTCATCACCCCCCTATACTTGCCTTTGCTAGTCCCTAGCAAACACTTATGCAATAAGTACAAAAAGAACAAAGAATAGGAAGAAAAGAAAAAGCAAAAATAAAGAATTTTTAAAGAATAAATTGAATTGATCATGATTATTAAACCTGTCTGTACAAAATCAAAGTTTGGAGCTCAAGTTAGACCCTTGGTGTGAGAATGTGTGTGGAACCTGGTTGGGAACCAAATTTAAAACACAACAGCCTTCGAGAGTCACAGAACTTGGTTCAAATCACCTCAATAGCCTGGTCAGAACTAGCCTATGTCATACGCAAACCCTTATGACTATGAAGCTGACTTGTTCGGTGTAAGTGATGGTGGCTCTTCCCAACTGAAATGACAAAGGAACTGACTTCTCCAGAATGACAACCCAATGATTCCCCAATCCAGCCCTCTACCGTCGAGGAGCGGGGTATTCCCTTCTAAGTTCAAGTGGCAACCGGCTCAAGAAGAGGGGGGAATAAGAGGTATAGAGTTTTGGGAGCTCAACCAGTGTAGCTAAGTCTCCCGCTGCAAGCTTCATGAGATGTAACATAGATACCATAAGCTTTTGCTTTATTGGACTATATACACTCAGGTGGGGTTATTAAATTTTCAATCCGACCCACCACTTTTTTGGAGTTTTTTTTTCTAAGTGCATCTGTACAACATATCTACATGGTGCAGCATATATATAAGAAATTTTCCTCTTGAGCCAGTAGACTATCCCTCTTTTGAAGCTTTATTGCAACCCACGCTCTCCCGTCATTCGGCTTCATTGAAACTGGACCAGGTTGGGGTGCACTTCCCTCCCTAGACGAGGACGAATGTTTCCACCCGTGTGCGTCTCAGACTGGCAAATCCAACCCCCTCACCACTCCAACTGAGTTGAGCCAAGTGAAAGGTGCAAGTGTCCAAGTTAGGTCACGGCCGACAAGAGCCATGCGTGTGTTTCAAAAAGTTCTAGTTAGTCCACTGAGGTGACTTGAAC
This sequence comes from Ottelia alismoides, assembly GCA_037367405.1. Classification (NCBI taxonomy): domain Eukaryota; kingdom Viridiplantae; phylum Streptophyta; class Magnoliopsida; order Alismatales; family Hydrocharitaceae; genus Ottelia; species Ottelia alismoides. The sequence goes on from JAZKJV010010148.1 coordinate 469,862, forward strand.
CCAGCCCTGCTTTCTCAAAGAATTAAGTCTGAATAGACCTGAAGTACCTTAAACCTAGTTCCCATAAGGTTCCAGTGCAGTTAGGTGCAGTAAGGTCCAACCAAGCTCCAATCTTTGACTTTATTGGACTAGTTCAAACATCAAGCTCAATAAAAAAATATGAATGATATGCAGATGCTATTTACAAATATGCAAAGAATAATGCAATTTTTGCAAAGAATTTGAAAACAACGAGAAAAATATTTACACCACGAATTTACAAATAGAAGAATTTTGGCACTCAAAGAATAAAATATATACAACTATTTACACGGGCATGCCGCTTTATTTTACAAGATTTAAAGAATTTACAAGTTTTAACAAAGTGATTTATTTAGGTATATAAAGAATTTTATGATTTATTTTATTTTATTTATTATTATTATGATGCTTTTATTCCTCAAATTTATTTAAAAATCATTTTGAAAACTATAGTACAAAATAATTTTTGCAAATATTTACAAACATTTGAAATCCATTTTGCAAAGATTTTGCAAACAATATATACATTTTCTCAAAAGATTTTTACAAAATGTTTTCAAAACCATTTGCAAATAGGTTTTCAAATTCTTTATTTCACAAATAGAAAAATTTTGCAATCCAAATATTTTTACAAGGGTTGAAAATATTTCACAAAAAGAAAAATTTTGCAATCCAAATATTTTTACAAGGGTTGAAAATATTTCACAAAAAGTTTTCCAAACAGTTCACACCATTTTTCAAATCATTTTGCAAAAGTATTTTTAACCTGATTTATTAATCAGTATATACAAAAAGAATCTGAGGAATAAGAAGCCTTATTAATTAGTGAATTGTATCATAATTATACGAAAGTACGAGTTATGGATGAAGTATATACAGAGTATATACGATCCCCCTATACTTAGTTTGAGCTATGTCCTCATAGATCAGAAAAGAGAAAGAGAAGACATAACTCGTACTGAGTATAGAAAAGTCTATACTACGACGACTAAAAGAATAATAAATGAAAGAATAACGAGATAAATGAATAAGAAAATGACCGTCCCCCCTATACTTAGGATCAACTAATCCTAAGTATAGCAGACTGTACACAAGGTAGGGAGGGCCATGGGTGGGAATAAACAATTCAAAGAATTAACAAATCTGGGGTGCATCCCCCTTATACTTTGGACAAAGTACGCCCTAAGTATAGAGGACTGTCTACAAGGGGCGACACCTTTTTTTAGATACAGAAGATAGAAAAGGAAAAGAAGAAAAGAAGAAAAGAGAGACATATACAGATAGACGAAAAGATCATGGAGAATATACGCATCACTCCCCCTATACTTAGGGTGAGATATCCCTAAGTATAGGTGACAGCAGGAGTGACAAAACTGAGCAACGAAAGAACAACGCGTTGTGTGCTCCCTTATACTTAGGATAAAGTACGTCCTAAGTATAGACACAAAGATATGGCGATAGATCGAGGTCACACATAACATGCGAGAGAAAGAATGAACATGGAACACATATATACAAGTGGTGAAGAACTGGTGAAGTACTGGACGGTATCTGGTAAATGAATACCGTGCTCTCGTCATCGTCTCCCTGTGAGAATGAGGACGCAGTCAGAAGGTCAAAGGACACCTGGATATGCAGGCAGGTGGGTGTCCGCTACCGGAGTAAAAATGGATCGAAAGTAAGGATATCGGTAGCATGAAGTAGACAATCGGCACATAGGGTCAGCATAAGAAAACAGAGCCGATACCGTTAGACCGGGAGGAAGAGAGAACAGTATAGTTTCCTCCGGTCAATCTGAGTCTCGAGAAGATATGGAAGATAAAGAATAGGAGACATCTCGGCATTCGGTGGTCATGAGGTCGGAAGATCGTAAGAGACACACACCCAATGCCGCAAGACATGGCTCAACCCTGCGAGGGTCGTCAAGGTGAGCAGGCTCAAATGAGCTAGGAGTCAGACCATAATCAGAAGACTTGGTCCCGTGATCCGCAGATCGGATACACAATCAGAGAGGGGACCAAGTACACAGCTCAGAAGACTCGGCTTCGTGCTCCAACAGACAGGAGACACCGGGAATGAAACCGAGTACCTAGAAAATGATGTACCCTCTCGCAGATAACCCTCGGAGAGTGGTACATGCTAGTCATCGAATAATCAGAAGAAGACTCGACCTTGTGAGGGTCGTCAAGGCGAGCGGACGCAAAGGCTTCAGTGATCCCTCAGACGGATCATCAGTAAATATGGTCTCGATAGACGACATATCGGCTATCAGCAGAAGAGACCGGATAATCTAAAGAATGTGGCAGCGTCCCGCATACAACCCTCGGGGAACGTGGTGCCAGCTAGGCTTGAAAATAGTAGATATCAGAAGCTCAGCCTTGCGAGGACCGTCAAGGCGCGAAGACTCAAAGGAGTGTAATCAGATGGGTCCCATGATCCGCAGATCAGATAGGCAACTCAAGATGGGACCAGAAATCAAGTAAATCTGACGACTCGATTCCGTGCTCCGCAGATCGGAGACACAGTCAGCAGTGGTAACCGAGCGTAAAGAGAGTGTCGCAGTCTCTTGCAGATAGTCCTCGGAGAGCACTGTGATCTAGGCAAGGAATAGTCAGAATGTGTCTCATCCTTGCGAGGGTCGTCAAGGAGAGAGAAGGGCTCAAAGGAGCCGGGTCCATCAGATGGACCTACATATTGGTCTCGGTGGTCGTCAAATCGGCCACCCTCAGAAGAGACCAATCAGATATGAAATATGTCGTAGTCTCCCGCAGATAACCCTCGGGGAGATACGAGCTAATCAGAGAATAATCATAGCTCATCCTTGCGAGGACCGTCAAGGAGAGCGGACTCAAAGGAGTCTGAGCCAGTCGGTCTCATGCCCCAACAGATTAGGCACATAGTTAGAAATGGAGAGACCGAGCGTCTATATCAGACAAATCGACTTCATGCCCCAACACATGGAGGCACTAGAAGTGAGTGAAGCCGATCGTAAAGAAAGTGTCACATCCTTCCACAGATAGTCCTCGGGAAGTGATGTGAGCTACACAGTGAATAATCAGAGTACATCTCGTCCTTGCGAGGGTCGTCAAGGAGAGAGAATGGCTAGAAGGAGCCGGACCCATCAGACGAATCCACAGAAAACATAGTCTCGATAGACGGCAGACTATCTACCAGCAGAAGAGACTATCATAGCAATAATGTGTCATAGCCTCTCACAGATAACCCTTGGAGAGCTATGAACCAGGCATGGAATAATCAGAAAAGTGGAGCTCTGCCTTGCAAGGACCGTCAAGGAGAGCAATCTGACAGTTGGCCTCATGTGCCGACAGATCGGGCACACAGTCACAGAGGGAGGCCAATCAAGCATATCATCCGACTCGGTTTTGGGTCCCATCACAATGGCGACCAAGTGGTGAATGAAACTGCAGTCCTAGAAATTGTCGCATTCTCCCGCAGATGGTCCTTGGGGAGGAAGGCGGGCTAGATCAATGTAAGTCATGGGAATGCTGGCATAAAATCTCAGGTCCTCGATATATTGTGAATCCATCAATCAAGAGGGCATAAGATCATGTGAGGGAGAAAATAATCAGGTCTATCACAAACCTCCCTCTAGTCAATCCAATAAGCTGAGCTGGCATGACATATCATCAGGAATCCTCTAAGTGCCATGGTGGATCAAAGCGTCAGGAGATCAAGGACGGGTCAATCAGGCAGATGAGAAATCATGGGGGCTCGGGGCGACGTCATCATGAAGCACATATCGAGATAGTACTTCCAAAATCGAAATCAAGATGGCCCAAAACCTCAAAATAGATAGATCAGTCGATACTCATGAAATCCTCACCAAATCATCGCTTCATATCACATCCTCAATCCGGTGTGCAAGATCTAAATCTTCAATAAAGAATCACACCTCATCATCATACATCTTCAAAAATCCTCAATATGCTCGTATGCATGTATCAAAGACAAATCCACCAAATCGATCTCAGCAACCTCAACATCATTGGCCCGTCTTACACAATTAATCTGTATAACTAATCCTCGATGCGGGCCTCATCATTATGCACATCATTCCCGGGTGAAGGGAGGGGTGATATGGGGTACACGAAGAAGATCGAGACACAGGAAAAAAAATTGGGTGTTCCACACAGGGCGGGAACACCGTCAAAATGGTGGTCCGAAGAGCAGGCTCTCCTCGAACCGGAGAGGATGGATGATACAGTGGATACGAAGAAGATGATGGAGAAGATGTCGGGAACGAATGGACTTGGCGAATAATGATTGAGCTCAAGCGCCAATATCACGACTCTATGCAAATGAAGAAGTATATGTATAAGAGGGATAGAGAGACTCAAAGATGAAAAATGCATGACTCACACAATGGGACCGACTACTCGAGTAATGAATGAAAAGCATAATGGACTCCAAATCACAATCAAGACACAAAGCAAACCCCCAATTCACCTACTCAACACAGTGAAGACCATCAGGTGACGGTCATTTATCCTTTCGATTTTTAGAGTTAGGTGAGAATCACAAAAATTGTACAATCACTTAGGAGGCTTGATAGGATTTGGGCTCTACTCCTTAGTGTGTACCTGAGCAATTTAAAACGCATCCAATGAGGGGGTTGCTCTCCCCAAGACAAGGAATCCATTATGTTTTTATTTTTAGTTCCAATAGAGTTAGCAGTCCCGATTTTATTTTAGTTATCACTTTTTTGGGTATTTTCAATGTACGTGCCTATCGAGGTTCCAATTTCCATTAAGCATCCTAAGTGGCAAAAATAGAGGGGGAAGGTCGGAAAAGCCATGCAAGTCGGAAATCGATGATGCATGCTAAGTAAGAAGACTTACAGTGCTTCCCAGCTCTCTCCATGCGGGATGCATAACCGAATTGAAACCTATGCTAAAATGCAAATGCAATCCGAAGAAATCGCCCTAGGATAGTAACTGCTATTATCGTGAAGCACCACAAGTCAGTCACTTATCCTTAACTAAGAGTCCGATCTTGGCTCACCCCTCCTATTCTCGATACGCTCGAGTTCAGGAGTAGCGCTTGATGGGGCTCGCTCACGGCACAGGGGTTAAGAGATAAATGAACCGACTGTTTAGATTTGACTAGGTCCAAAACGCACTATAGGTACAAGCAAATATATTAGGGTGTTTGGACCTTAATCTATCGGCAAGCAATTCCTAAGCTAGGGCTCATTCACACAAAATAATAAAAATAAAATAAAAACGAAAAAGCGTTAAAACCGTCGAGGCCCCCAAGGGAACAATCCCTCGGGCAATGGACCTCGGGAGTCGGAGTGTACCTGTGAGAGTCCTGTATTATTACAAAATTCTAAGTGTCACTCTCTCACATGAATATACATAATAAATAATGTGCATAAAAATAGAGACTGTCTTCAAAAATTCTCATTCTTCTCCCTTTGATGCTCTCTCCTGTTGGCTGGACATAGAAGAGCCAACTCCGCCTTGCTGGGGTGCATAGGTCCTCCTAGGAGGTCCTCCGTCGCTTGGCGGTCCCTCGCATCAAAGACAAAGGAAAGAAATGGTCAGAGCAGTCAAAATAATATGAAATAGGAATAAAAACCAAACAAATAACTGAATCATGGACATGAGCAAACAATTGAATAAATGAACAAATAAGCTCACAAAATCCGTTGCGTCCCCGGCAACGGCGCCATTTGATGAGCGGGGATTTGCCAAGGTCTAGATATCTCACAGGGCGAGACATCCAGTCGCTGAATTGACCTCTTGAAGATCCCCAGATCGATCAACAGTTAACCCACAATAAATACATGTAATGAATATCCAAAAATGTGGAGTTAGAATTTATTATAACTCTACATGCAAATGTGTATAAGGTGTAAGCACAGGTAGAGGTCGAACACTGGGAGGCGAAGGGAGTGTATGTGTGTTGTGTAATTATTCAATCCTTTGTTCATGTCCATTTATTGTTTTAGTGGGTTTTGGGTTTTATATATTTTTTTATTCTTTTTTTATGATTTTTATTTTATTTTTCTAGAATCTTTCGAATTTTTATGTATTTGTAATTCAAAAATGTCCACAATATAGGACTAATTACATAGCTGAATATAATTTGGGTTTTAAAAATATGGAATAAACTCCAAAATTACCCAAATTAATTTTAATACATAAATAATAATATATACATAATTATAAAATAAAAAACATATTTTTGGTGTTTTTAAGGGGTTTTTATTTTTTTTTTGGATTTTGGAGTTTCTTGAAATTTTTTACATTTTCTTTTTCTAATTTTTAGGGTTTTTCATTTTCTGGACTCAATATATAGATAATTATACCCTATATAATATTTTTGGGGTTTTTCAAAAACATTTTCTAATTTTTGTGTATTTTCTAATTTAAACAGTACAAAATTGGCTTCTTTTTATTCTTAATAATTAGGAAAATATGACAAAAATGTGAAATAAAATAGGGGCGTTCAAGAGCATCACATGAAACATTTATCCTAATTTTTCTGTATTTTTAGAAGCCTCATAGGTATTTAAAATAAATAGATAAAAGACACAAGAAAACAAACAGCCTGGCAGGGGCATTTTTGCAAATAAAATAAATGACAAGGACATAGGTGCAAAAATCCCTACTGAAATAAACGTTTATTTAAAGTTTCTGGAGTAAATTACAATTCACAAAAACCGCCAGGAGTCACATGCAATTTTCACGCGCCTCACGTGGGACTGCACGTGAGGTGCGGAAGGACCTAAACGCAATTTCAAGTAACACAGGGGGTCTTATTGCAAAATATACAACTATTTTAAAATATCTAAATTTATTTACAACATTAAATATTAAATACAAAAAAAGCGGGGGCTGGATATGCAAATTACCCCCACAAGGCGCGCGATCCAACGATTTACCGTTCTCCACTTGACACGCGTCGCCACCTCCTCGCCCGATGACGCTTCGCGGATGGAGGGCTGAGATTAGATCATCTGCGTGATCTGACGATGAATGCAGAGCTCCACCCAACGGTTGGGATCTGAACTGGGCGGGGACCACGATCGGACGGTGAAGGCGAAGGTACGAAGAACAGGGAAGAACTCCCCCTTCCCCGACCTTCGATCCGGTGCTGCTCTCTCGTCCGGCGCTCCCTCGGGCATCTGATGGTCCAAATAGCTTCCTGGGGCTCGACTCTGTCGACTGGAGCACTCAGGGGAGCCGGAGGCTCACCGAAACGGTCCAGCGAGGTCGATGAAGATGGCGAGCTCCAGGTACCTGCAGAAGAATCGAATCGACCCCAACGGGGGTCCTTTGGCCTCCAGCACCTGCAAGAAAGCTCAGCGCACAAAAACAAAGGGCTGGAGGCCTTATTTGGGTCTAAATGAGCGAAAGGGGGTGCGGGGCGGTGATCTCCGGCGAGAGGCGGAAGAGGAGATCTGATCTCCAGATCTGGTGGAGATATGGGTGAACGGAGGTGCCTGGGGCGTAGGGAAATGAAGGGGTATAGAAATGGAGGTGAAAAGGTGGTCGGAACACGGCGAGGGCACTGTGAAAAGCTCGCCGGAGCAAAGCCCCGGCGAACTACGAATTCGCGATTCTACGCTAAACTAAGGATCTAAATGCGAAATAAAATGCGAGAATGAAATGCATAAATGAAAAACTACCTAAAAATGATAAAAGCGCAGCTCGACTTGGCCGGGGAGGCCAAGGAGCAGGACCGCCGGAGTTGGTGGCCGTGGGTGCAACCTCCGCCGCTCCAGCCCGCTCAAGCCCTCCAGGAGCTTCTCCCTATCATGGAGGAGCATGCTAGACCGAAGGTGGGGACTGAGAACGAAGGAAAATTGACCAAAATTTGGAGGAAGGCGGAGGTGGTTTATTTATAAACAGGCTGGGGCACCCTTATTGAGTTGCGAATCTCGATGAATCGAGGCTATGTACAAGGAAGCATGGGATAGGGCGTGGGTCATGGATGTACAAGGAACACTTTTCATGAAGGGTCCCATCGATCTCGAGCTACAAAATTGGCGTGAAAAATCGGGGAAGTGGGGGCTCTCGTGATCTGTCAGAGCCGCAGGTCTAGGTCCAAGGAGTTGACCTACGGTCAACTAATGGTGGCCTGCCATTGGTCCACGCAGGCCACTAGAGGACAAAACAGGCTGGAAAATTAAAGAATAAATTATTTAAATTAGTAAATGATTTTATTAATTTTTGCTTATAAAATAAAAAATGTGTATTATTTCATGTAGTATTTATTTATGATTTTTATTTATTTTTTGAGGTATTTTATTACGGTTTTATTTTAATAATGTGTATATGTATGTATTCACATGTATTTTTGTATATTTTATTTTTAATTTGTTTATTTTATTTTATTATTTTATTGTCTTAGTTTATAAATTTATAATCTCTTTTTGTGAGTATAAATATATTTTTATTTTATTTTTAAGAGTTTATTTACATTTTTAAATAAATGTGTATATGTATATGTAGGTATACTTATAGGTATTTTACCTATGAATTATATATATTTTATTTATTTAATGTATTTTATTTGTTTTTATTTTGGATTTGTATTAATAAGTTTTATATAATATCATAAAAAATATAGATGAATAAAGAATAAAAGAATTAAAATCCCTTTTTATTTATGTACATACTTATTTTATAGGTGTTTTGCCTATGTGATACATAGACTTATTTTATTTCACAAGTTCTTTTTGGTTTTCTTTTAATTTCAGTATGTACATGTATTATATACATTATTTACAAAATTCTAAAAATATAAATTTGTATAAATAATAAAAATAAATATTTTAATCAGTACTATATGCAAGGGGAGCTAAAAATCTAACTTCCACAGATGGACTCCAAAAATTATGAAACTAATTTTATAAAATAGTTCATGGGATGCTATATACAATTAAAGGTGAGTTTGGTTGATTTGGAGTTTTTATTTGCAAGATATGGGTCTGCGAAGTTGAGATTCTTGCTTTTTATTTTGTGTATAAAATGTACTCTGAGTATTATTTTTACACAAACTCAATTTTGTATTTTTATTTACATTATTGTCTACAACTTTCATGTACAAAAGATTTTATATTGATGAATGAATAATTATATACAAAATAGGTGTCAAAAATGCATAGATAAATGAATAAAGAAATCAGGTGTTTATTGTATACTGGCCCTTATCTCCCCCTACTTTATTCCTTGTCGACCAATACCATTCTGGCCTTGGTCTCGGGGTTTGGGTCATAAAATATTTGCAATATTTTATTCCTTTTTCTTTTCTTTCCTTTATTCTATAATTTTGGCATTAAAACCTTATTCTATGTATATTTAATACGATAAATAATGGATGCTATTATGAACAAATTGATGCTATTTCTCTGCATTTGTTGGGGTTTTTGAGGCCAAAATGATATAATAAAGGTGATGAAATGGAGATTCATCAAGGGCTCCGATGAGGCTGCTGAGATGGGGAAGAGAACGCCTAGGCTGGTTCGCAGCTGGTGGGTGGCTCCGATGAGGCTGAGGAGCTCTGGAGAGCTCCGCCAACGAAGGTGGCTCGGAGTTGTTGTGCTCGAATGACTCGACCTCCAGATGAGGTCGATTTGACCTGCAAGCTACACAGAAAGTAACATGGGTCGAGGGAAAAGTGCCTCGACCTGTTAGCGAGCGAAGGGGGGTCGGAATGAGGTGGAGCGGGGGTCTCCGGCAAAGCGACGGCGATGGGGACCTGAGTTCCTTCTCCGAGGCGAGTCAGGATAATCGGATGGGTGCAAAACGTGGGTAGAGGTCGTGGATGTGTTGGTCGGGTCGGATGGATAAATGAGCGATCGGAGCTAAAAGTGAATCGCCGGCGAAGGCCGACGGCGCAAATTAGGGAAATGGGAAATTAGCCTAACCTAGGAAGTATCGGGGGTACCTGGTGGACGTAGTCGACTATGCTGGAGGTCAGGAAGCTCGTGGGGTCTTTGCCTCGATGGCTCGTCGAGGACAGAGGCTCAGCTCGTGCGGTGGTGAAGCACGGCGGCGAAGCTCGCCGGATCAGTGGATGCGACACCCTCACTCGCTGCGACACCCTCACTCCTCACTGCGACACCTTTTACTCCTCGTTGCGACACCCTCACTCGACAGCTGTCACTCTAGGGAGAAGGATGGAGGTCCTGGGACTGGAAGACGATGGCCAAAGATGGAGTGAAAGCGCGACGGAGCTGAGACTTTATACTGTCAGGGGTCCGGGAAGATGGGAGTCGGGCATGCTCGTCGATGCACGGACCCCTAGGCAGAAGGTCGAGCGAAGGTCTCGGATCATCGAGCTACAAATGGAGCCTAGGGTTTAGGCAAATGGAAGGCAGATCAACTCGCGAAAAATCTGAGAAATCGGGTCGGGGCGCAGGTCCGCGAAGCAAGTGGTCCTAGCGGGGGAGTTGACCGGGGGTCAACATCCCCCGTGGACCAATCAGATAATTCTGATTAGTAGTTATTTAGAAATTCATTTAAAAATAGCAAAATGATTTTATTTCAAAAAAAATTCAAAATGAAAAATGCTTATTTTTTTCAAATTATTTTTTTGATTTTTATTTATTTTTTTTGAAAAATAAATGATGTATTTACATTATATTATTATTATTATATATAGGTATATGTACATATGTATTTTTTATTTTTATTTTTTATTGTACAATTATTCCAATTTTATATTTTATTTATTTATAACATAAAATTTGAAATAAAAATGTATTTTTATTTTATTTTTATGATTTATTTACATTATTTAAATAAATAGATCTATATACACATGTTCATGGTATATATACAAGGTGGGAGATGAATTTTATTATTTTTCTTTTTATTTTGATTTTTCTGATTTTTATTTTATTTTTATAAATATGTACAAAATATGATAAACACCTTTTTATTTTTATTTTGAGGAAAATAAAATTATTTATATACATAGGATTATGTACACCATGATTGACCCTATCTCCCTCTACTTGGTTTCTTTTGCGGTCGGGCCCATGCTGAGCCCTCCCTTGGGATTAGGTCACTCAATATTTATTCTAAATATTTCCCTCTTTTTCTTTTATTTATTTATTCCTTTATTTTTACACAAAAACATGTTAATTATGAATAATTACATGATGCATGCATGTTGGCAAATTATTGTATCTATAGGTATTTACATGGCATTTTGCTGAGGTTTCCAGCTAAAATAAAGGAATAAAGAGTTATGAATGGGGATTCATCACCCCCTATACTTTACTTTTTCTAGTCCCTTAGAAAACACTTATTTGAAAAAGAAGTGTAAAAGAGAAAGAAAAAGAGAGGAAATCAGGGTTGATTATTAAACTTTCCTTTATTAAATTGAAATATGGAGCTCAGTCCTTATTTGGACTTAAGCTTAAAACTTGACAGCCTCTAAGTTCCACCAATCTATGGTCAAGACTCCTCAATAAACCAGATCAGAACAAGTCTACATACACAAACTCTAATGACCATGAATCTTTCCTTGTACTGTGTAGGTGATATGTAGCTCCCCACCTCAGGAGTAATAAAGAAACAACCTCCCTCAACCTGGTACTCTAATGCCTCGGTCTAGCAACTCTTTCCTCGAGAAGCGGGGTATTCCCTTCTAAGTTCAATTGCAACCGGCTCAAGAAGAGGGGGAAGGAGAGAACGGACCATGACCAGTGTAGCCATGTATCCTTGGGAGCTCTAACCAGTGTAGCTGAGTCTCCCGCTGCAAGCTTCATGAGATGTTCATGTATAACATAAGCTTTGCTTTATTTGACTATATACACTCCGGTGGGATTATTAAATTTTCAATCCAACCCACCACTTTTTTGGAGTTCTTTTCTTTTTGCACATTTTTTTCATGTGCATCTGTACAACATATCTACATGGTGCATCATATATACATAAGGAGTTTTTCCTCTTGAGCCAGTAGACTATCCCTCTTTTGAAGCTTTCTTGCAGCCCACGGCTTCTGTCTTTAGACTTCATAACCACCAGACCAAGTTGAGACGCACTTCCTTCACTATAAGAAGAAGAGAGGTTCCGCCTAGAAGTACTACCCTCATATGCTACCCCAAGCCAAAGGAAATTGCCTCCTCACCACCTCATCCATGGAGAGCTATGTGTAAAGTGCTGGTGCAAGTAAAGACATTGTCTCTGAGAGTCATGCGTGTGTTGTTAAGTGCTCTACTTAGGCTCATCAAGATGGCATATGCTCCTAGCCTAGTGGACTCAAAGAATTAAGTCCCAATGGACCTGAAAAGTCTCAATCCTAAGCCCTATAAGGTTCCTCTTATAATTAGGTAGATTAAGGTCTTAACCAAGCTCCATTTGTCAATTTAATTCCAGGCCAGTTTAATGTCAACTATGATTTGGAAAAACTGTACAAGTATTTACAAAGATGCAATTTTACAAATATTTACACATGTGCAAAATTTTTGAAAAATGTTTGAAAACATGGATGTATGCATGAATGCGAAGTTTTGCAAAATATTTATAAAAATTTACACAATATTTTTGCAAACTTTTTGTTTTTCAAAACATTTTACAAAACTTTTGTACTATATACATAATTTTGATATGAAAATATTTACACACTATTTACACAAAATGAATTTTACAATCATTTGTATAAAAATAAATTTTATAAATAAATAGGTATGTGCAAGAAGAATTTTATGTACAAGAGAAAATTTTTTTTAAAATTTTTATGGATTTTTAGCTATTTTTATTTATTAACACACTCACACAAAGTACGAGTTATAGCGTAAGTATATATGAAATATATACGACACCCCCCTATACTTAGCTCGGACGATGTCCTCAGAGTGATCAAGAGCGATGAAGAAGACATAACTCGTTCTTAGTATAGGGTAGTGAAAAGGAATGGTATATACAAAGATGAATCAAAGAATAGAATGAAGACGACTAGGTGTTTCCCCCTATACTTAGGATCAAGTAATCCTAAGTATAGCAAGCTGTACATGAAGGGAAATCCGAGTGGAAGGATGTACAGGGTCTACCTCCCCTATACTTAGGGTGAAATATCCCTAAGTATAGGAAGCAAAACAGAGGTAGAAAGAATCAATAGAATACCCAAGAGTCCTACACCCTCCTATACTTAGGGAAGGTACACCCTAAGTATAGAATAATCATAAGATGAGAAAAGGGGCGTGAGACTAAAGAATAAAGTGATATGGACAACTGGATCTATACAAGTCGGAAGAACAGTGATAATCAGGCGTGAGATGTAATAGATGTGAGTCAAGAGACCACATCTCACGCAATGTGAATCGGGGCAACATCAACGACCCGCGGCTCATGATCTAGATATGGTTTGAGCTGCTGGCCGTTAACACGAAAGGTAGCATCAGAAGACAACTCAGATATATCAATACTTATCATGTACCTTTCTAACCAAATAGGGTCCCTTTCATTTGCTCTATAGCTTCCCTGGAAATAGACGAAGCCTAGCATCAAACAGCCATACTCTCTGTCCCAACTCAAACTGCTTGTGGCTGATATGAGAATCATGCCACTCCTTTACTCTCTCCTTATAATGTAGGTTGTTTGAAAAGGTTGTATCACGAAGCTCCTCCAAGGCTGCTAACTCTACCCTCCTCTGATCTCCTACACTCTCTGGATCCAAAAGTATATCAGTAACAGCCCAAAGTGACCTATGTCTCAGCTCAACAGGTAAATGACAAGGCTTGCCATAAACGAGGTGAAAGGGAGATGTACCCAACGGAGTCTTGAAAGACGTCCTATATGCCCACAAGACCGAGTCCAAAAGCTGTGACCAATCCTTTCGGTCAGGGCGGACGACTTTCTACAATATAGTCTTGATCTCCCTGTTCGACACTTCAACAAGACCATTCGTCTGAGGGTGGTATGGAGTAGCAACTCGATGGTATATGCTGAACTCGCTAGCAAGGGCCTTTACCTTGTCGTTGATGAAATGAGACCCCCCATCAGATATCAACACTCGAGGTACCCCGAACCGTGAAATGATATTCTTCCTCAAAAATCTGCAAACAGTCCTAGCATCTGCGGTTCGGGCGGGGATGGCCTCAACCCAACGAATCACATAATCCATGGCCAACAGAATGTACTCGAATCCCTGACTCTTAGGGAATGGACCCATGAAATCGATGCCCCATGCGTCAAAAGCCTCACAGAAGTGTATGGGCTGCATCAGCATCATATCACGCTATCCACAAGTGCCCATCCTCTGACAGTCAGTACACCTCTTCACGAACTCATCAGAGTCCTTGAAGAGAGTAGGCCACCATAGGCTGGATTGGAGCACTTTCTGTGTCGTTCTCCTCCTGGGGTGATGTCCTACTACCTCAAGCTTGTGGCAGTAAGTAAGGACGCTATGATGCTCCTCCTGAGGAATGCACCGACGCCAGATATTATCCCCTTCCTCATGATAAAGGACAGGATCCTCCCAGTGGTAAAACTTGGCCTTCGCGAGGAAGGTCTCAAGTTTCTTCTTGGGCCAATCTTGTGGAACATTCTTGGCGACAGGATAGTTCACAATATCAGCATACCATGGGAGAGAGGTGATAGCAAGGATCACCTCATCTGGGAAGGTCTCACAAATAGGCTCAAATCTGCTCAGAATCCTCAAGATAATCCAATCGGGAGAGATGATCCGCCACTACATTCTTGACTCCAGGCTTATCCTTAATCTCTATATCAAACTCCTGGAGTAGAAAGATCCATCTGGTCAATCTGTCTTTGGCATCCTTCTTTTCCATGAGGTACCTAATGGCGGTATGATCAGTATAGATGGTCACTCTAGATCCAATGATGTAAGATCTAAACTTATCTAGGGCGAAAACTACGGCTAGCATCTCCTTCTCAGTGATTGTATAGTTCCGCTGCATGGCATCCAATGTACGGCTAGTGTAGTGAATGGCAAATGGGACTCCATCCCTCCTCTGTCCCAGCACGGCCCCCACGGTAAAATCGGAGGCGTCCATCATGATCTCGAATGGGAGAGACCAATCAGGTGGCTGGAGAACAGGGGCCTCTACAACTCGACTCTTGAGAGTCTCAAATGACGATAGACACTTATCATCTACAAGGAACTCAGCGTCTTTTGTCAGCAGATCAGTCAACGGTCGGGCAATCCTACTAAAATCATGAATGAGGCGCCTGTAGAAACCGGCGTGCCCTAGAAAAGACCATAACTGCCGCAAGTTGGACGGTAGATTGAGTTTTCTAATGACATCCACCTTGGTCGGCTCAACCTCCATGACCCTGTTGGAGATGATATGGCCAAGAACCATCCCCTGAGTCCCATGAAGTGACTCTTCTCCCAAGACAACACAAGGTGAACCTCAATGCATCGTTGAAGGACTCGGTCTAGGCAGTTAAGACAAGAATCGAATCTGTCGTCGTAGACTGAGAAATCATCCATGAAGACCTCCAAGCACTCCCCCACTATGTCCGAAAAGATGGACAGCATGCATCTCTGGAATATCGTCGGAGCGTTACACAATCCAAATGGCATGCATCTAAAAGCATATGTCCCGAAGGGACAGGTGAAGGTAGTCTTGTCCTAGTCCTCGGGCGCGATGGCCACCTGATTATATCAGGAGTACCCATCCAAGAAACAATAATGGCTCTTCCCTGCCAGCCTCTCAATAATCTGATCAATAAAGGGCAGGGGAAATGATCTTCTTGGTGGCCTGGTTCAATCGTCTGTAGTTCACACAGACCCGCCAAGAAGTGGGTACCCGGGTAGCGATCTCCTCTCCAGACTCACTGACAACTATGGTGATGCCCGTCTTCTTGGGCACCACATGCAATGGACTAACCCACTTGGAGTCGGAGATGGGGTAGATAAAATCGACGCTCCACCATTTCGAGAACTCCTTCATGACAACCTCTCGGAGATTCGGGTTCAGCCGTCGCTGGAACTCACGCGACAGCTTTGCCTCCTCCTCGAGATTGATATGGTGGGAGCACAGGGCCGGACTTGTCCCCTGGAGATCGGCTACACTCCATCCTATCGCCTTGTGGTTATTTTCAAGAACCCCCATCAGACGGGATTCTTGATCTCCAGTCAGATCAACGGAGAAAATGACTGGGTACATCTCATGCTCACCCGCAAGGAATCTATACTTCAGCGATGACGGTAGCGGCTTCAGCTTTGGACACATAGGTGCTGGCGGATCTAGCCTCTAAAAAGTCTGAGTGAATACTGCCAAATCTGCAAGGGAGAATGAGAATTCTCGCTCACAATCTGGATCTGGAGAAGGTTGCTCTGCTGAACTGTCTCTGCTATGCATGGAATCAACCTCCTCCCTAGTTGTAGGCTCAGTGGAAGTCAGATATGGTAACAGATCATCGAGCTCTGCCCAGTCAACATCTGACTCCGAGGGATCTGTATCCGAATCACAAAACTTTGTCTCGCGGTCGAGAATCGGGTCTACTGCCTGAGAAGTATCCTGGACCAGGAATGCGCTTTCCAAGCTCTCCTCTGTTGGCATCTCTGCATCAGCGAACTCTGAAGGTGAGAGGATGGCATGTGCGACTGGATCTGCCCAAACTGTCTCATCATCTATAATCACAAAATCGTAGTCCTGGTGGATGTCTCACCCTGCCTCTATCATCTTCTCTGAATCTGTGGTCGGCTCTGAGCAAGCTGAATCTCTGGCTCTAGTCTCCTCGACCGTCTCTATTTGTATACTCTCATCCTCGACGCGAAAGTACACCTTCCCGCTATCATGGTCATACACTGCCTCAACTGTGGCCAAGAACGGGCGTCCTAAAATGATGAGGGTATCGGTCACCGACTCAGGGATCTCTATGTCCAATACAACGAAGTCCACGGGGAATTTCAAGCCCTGAATCGTGACGACAACATCCTTCAACAACCCCTTCTGCCTCTTGACAGATCGATCAGCAAACTAAAGGACCGTCCTGCTCTGTCGTAGAGTGTAAAGCCTTGAACTTGGCATATCTCAGATCCTATATAATAAGATACGTCTCGTCAAGAGAAAACCAATGAAATTTGTTTCGTGTGAATCGGACTTCGTTCCGAATTGTTATGATTTTCAGAAGAAAGAGAAGGAAGGCTAAGATGTCATTAACCCATAATGACTGTCATTAAGACTAATTAAACATGATTAAAGAAACTAATGACGGATTGAAAACCGCTAATGATCATTAGCAAACACTAATCAATAGTTAGCAAAAGATAAGCGTAAACCGTGAAAGTTAAATCACGATTAGTGAAAGTTAATCACGATTAGTGTTAATTAAGCGTCATTAGCGAATCTAGAATCCTCTATAATGTTCTAACTTAAGACCCAAGTTTGGGATAAGTTTTGGCTAAAACCATGGGCCAAAACCATGGGCCGCTAAACCATGATTAAGGTCTAAACCATGGTTTTCTAACCATGGTTAGTGGTTTCTGGGGCCTATAAATAGACCTCCCTACCCTTTGATTCTCTACGACTTCCACTACCACCACCACCCCAAGGGCTAGGGTCAAGAGGTCGGGAGGAGGAGTGGGAGGCGAGGGAGGAGCGCTAACGAAGCACTGTCGGGAGAACGAGGAGGAGAAAGGTACGATCCTCTCTTAGTTTGCTTCGTAAGCTAGGCTTTCAATTCATCCTCTTGTTCTTCCAAGTTTTGTTCTTGATTCATCTTTCTTTCCGATTCGTTTTCCTATTGTGGTTTGAGGAGAACTCTATGTAATACCCTACTTAGGTGCAGGCGGCTATGCACGTCAGTGACCCTGTGATTCGTCACACGTTCACTCATATAAGATGTGTGGTGTCTACCGATTCTCCATCGTTTATGTTTCTATTCTTTTTATTATGCTTTTATAATTATTTTGATGGAGAAATATGTGTAATACCCTGCTTAGGTGCGGGCGACTATGCACGTCAGTGACCCTGTGATTCGTCACACGTGCACTCACCTAAGATGCGTGGTGTCTACCAATTCTTCATCTCTTGTTGTTTGAGTATATTCTTTCAGTTTCGTTGTTATTTTCCTCTCGATTGATTTTATATAGGAAACTCTTTTCGTTTTTATTTTGAAATATGTCCAGATATAAGGGGAAACTCTGCTGAAATTTTCCGGGAAATATGTCTCGATATAAGGGGAAACTCTGCCGAAATTTTAACAGAAAATATGTTCTTGGTGTTCTTCGTGTTCTTCGCGTTCTTCACGTTCTTCGTTCGTTCTTCGCGTTCTTGACACATTCTTAGTGTTTTTGATACGAAAATGAAATTCGATCTTTTAAGGAGCATTAAAATAGCCTTTGTAAAAATGAAACACGATAAAGCCTTGCATACACGAGAGAGATCTCGATTAGGTAATGAAATCCTTCCTTTTGCTGTTGGATTTTCATACGAAATTATTGAAATTCTTGATTTTGTGTTCTTTGCTACGAAGAACCCTAATTTTGGATATTTTTGAGAAAGTCTGAAGAATTGCTTTGTGATTCCCACTAAGATAAGGTTTAAGCATCAAATTGATGCTTTGGCTTTGAAAGTTAGGGTTTGGGAGTTAAAAATAGGCATAAATATGAGTATATATGGTTATGAATAATATATATGTGAGTCTATACTAAGTGTTGTTGATTATGCAAGTCGAAGACTTAATGAAAATTACATCATGGGAATTGATGTAGTTTGAGTTAGATCCTGAAAAGGATCGTGTGTCACGTTAAGGATGATTGGAAGTAGAACTACAGGTCGGGCATTCACGTTATAGTAGGACAGTGTATCATCTGAACTTTATTTTGTGAATGGAAAAGCGTTGAAATACTTTCTTCTGAGTAGTTTTATTTGCAGTCTGTTTCTGAATGTTAGTTGTGATTGCTTAATAAATTATTGCTGAGTAACCCGATCCGGATATGGGAGGATCCGACGGCCCAAGAATCAGGGTCGTGATAGATTGGTTGAGAGCAAGGTTACTCCAGTAATTTATTTAGTAATTAACAACTATGAGCGGTATTCAGAAAACTAAGGTTGTATTAAGATCCTTTGATTTTAATAAATGACTGCAGTACCATTCACAAGTCATTGTCCCTTATGTATATCATGCTAAGACATATAGGATCTGACCTTTGACCTTGACTTATCCCAGGATCATGGCAGACCAAGATGTGTCTAGACAATTAGCAGCTATGATGGCAATACTCCAAGACATGGGGCAAAGGCAACAAGCATTGGAGGAGAGGCTCAATGCACAAGTTGAGAGACCCGAGGCATCTAAGCCTGCGGATGCCAGGATTGAAGGTTTTGTCCATCTTTCTAAGGAAGAATCTAGTTACCATCCTTCAACCAAGTCTGCTCCTACCCCGGTTGAAGGAGCAATGGAGAAGGTCCTTCATAGACACCAAACATTACTAGATAATTACCGAAAGGGAAGGATTCCTCGATTTAAAGGCATAGAGACACCTGCTGGGGCAGAACTATGACTTGATGACGTCAGCAGGATGTTGAGAATAATACATGCACCAGCAGATACTTGGGTGCACTTTGCTGATCACTCCTTAGCAGACTATGCAAGTTGATGGTGGAGAGTCATTTCCAAGAAATTAGCAGATCATGTTCCATGGGATATTTTCGAAGAGAGGTTCCGAGCCCACTTCTGTCCCTCCCATTAGGAAGAATTGAAGAGGAGGGAGTTAGCTTCTTTGACCCAAGGATCCAAGAATGTACGAGATTATCATATTCACTTTATGGAGCTACTACGTTACTCCCCAGCTTTAGAAGCTTCACCAAAAGAGTGTCTTACCAAATTTGTTAGCGGTCTTCAGGGAGATTTGAGAGAAAAGCTTGCAGGTTATAGAGCCACCACTATAGATGAATCCATGGACATCGCCTCTCGTATTGAGATTGAGAGGGATGAAAACCGCCAAAGAAGAAGCTTTCACTTTACTGGTGGACCATCCAAACGTAAGGCGAATTATAACCGAAGAGACAATCGTTATCATCCAGTCGGTTCCAATATAAGCTCACCATAGACCTTGGGGCAGGAATTATCAGGAAGAGGGGATTTCTCTAGACCTCCACTATACCCCCGTAACTCAGCACCAGGAACTAGTACCTCTATGGTTGGGTCTTCAACTCAGACAGGAACACGTGCATGTTATCACTGTCATCAAGAAGGTCACATTAGGAAAAACTGTCCGCAGTTGAGAGGTTCAGGGTTTAAACCAACTCCGATTAACAGTATAACATTCACCCCGAGCAATGGAGCAACACGCGGAGGAAGACATGGTAGAGTTCGTGGCTCGCAAGGAGCATCTCCTACACAGCAGCCACCACAAAACATTGCGGGTTCTAGCTTGCCTATTCCTAATGGCCAGCTCAATGCAATCACTGAAGAACAAGCCTACAATTCAGGCACAGTTGTACGAGGTATCGTTACTATTCATGGCTTTTCAGTACATGCCTTATTTGATTCTTGTGCTTCACATTCATTTATTGCTCGACTGTTAGTTCCCACTTTGGGTAAGATACCAATAGAAGTACAACAGTCCTATCTGATCAAGGGACCAGGAGGACAAGTATTTATAATCCCAGAAATCATGAATAATTGCAAAGTAGTGATAGCGGGACATCAGTTGCCTGTTTCACTACTACTAATAGAAATGGAGGACTTTGATCTTATCCTAGGAATGGATTGGCTAGAAAGGCATCATGCATGTCTTGATTGTTTTTAGAAGGCAGTAACATTTCACCTTCCTAACTCGATAGAGTTCCAGTTCATTGGAAAGACATCCAATGATAATATCGAATACATCTCTATATTGAAGGCACAACAGTTGTTAGAACAAGGATGCCAAGGTTATTTAGCTTATGTAACCACTACATCATGGTCAAACAGAATGATAGAAGATATACCTATAGTGTGCGAGTTTCCTGATGTATTTTCAGAGGAACTACCTGGATTACCACCTGAGCGAGAGATTGAATTTGAAATCTCTCATACCTGATACTCAGCCTATCTCTATCCCTCCGTATAGGATGGCACCAGCTGAGTTACGAGAGTTAAAGGTACAATTGCAAGAATTATTAGATAAAGGATTCATTCATCCTAGTACTTCACCATGGGGTGCACTTGTCTTATTTGTCAGGAAAAAGGATGGGTCGATGCGGTTGTGCATTGACTATAGACAACTAAACAAGACGACAATAAAGAATAAGTATCCACTGTTGAGAATAGATGATCTCTTTGATCAGTTACATGGTTCAACTGTGTATTCCAAGATTGATTTAAGATTTGGATACCATCAGTTGAAAATTAAATACCCAAGACAGCTTTTCGAACTAGATACGGGCATTATGAATTCTTAGTCATGCCTTTTGGACCAACAAATACCCCAGCAGCCTTCATGTATCTCATGAATAGAGTATTCAAGGAGTTCTTAGATCACTTTTTAGTAGTCTTTATTGATGATGTGCTTATTTACTCCAAGGATAAGTATTTGCATGAACACCATCTCAGGTGGGCACTTGAAACTCTAAGGAAGAATAAATTGTATGCTAAATATAGCAAATGTGACTTCTGGCTATCTGAAGTATCTTTCTTAGGCCATGTTATTTCTAGGGAAGGTATATCAGTTGATCCTACAAAGGTTAGTGCGGTGATGAGTTGGGAACACCCGAAGACTATCACAGAAATACGATCTTTTCTGGGTTTAGCTGGATATTATAGAAGATTCGTGAAGGACTTTTCACGAATAGCATTGCCAATGACTAGACTAACTCAGAAGGAGGTCCCATTCTTATGGTCTTATACATGTGAAGCTAGTTTTCAGAAACTGAAAGAATGCCTAACATCTGCACCAATCCTTACTCTACCCTCTGGGAGTGAAGGGTTCACAGTGTACACTGATGCGTCTAAAGAAGGACTTGGGGCAGTTCTTATGCAACATGGTAAGGTAGTTGCGTATGCATCACGACATCTTAGGACACATGAAAAGAACTACCCAACACATGACCTTGAATTTGCTGCTGTAGTTTTTGCTTTAAAGATATGGAGACATTACCTCTATGGTATTACTTTTGAAATCTTCACTGATCATAAAAGCTTGAAATATCTATTTGATCAGAAGGAACTTAATATGAGACAGAGACGGTGGCTAGAGTTGTTAAAAGACTATGATTGCACTATCTCCTACCACCCTGGTAAGGGGAACGTCATAGCAGATGCCCTTAGCAGAAGAACTTATTCACCTGGGTTGGTGAGTGCTATCCACTTTTGGGGTTTACTATCAATGTCAAGTGAATGGAAACCATTTGATAGTAGTTTTGATACTATAACTATTCCTCACCAATACAAACCAGAGATCTGAGATAGAATAAAGAAAGGACAGAAGGATGATCCAGTCCTTAAAGACTTGAGACAACAACTTGAGAAGAATGAGATAGAGGGATTCCAGATACAAGATGGGTTATTGTATAACCATCACAGAGTCTGTGTACCAAACACACATGAACTAAGGAAAGACATCTTACGAGAAGCGCACTGCTCAAGATTATCTAATCATCCTGGAATTACAAAGATGTATAAGGATCTTCATTCATACTTTTGGTGGCCAAGAATGAAGAAAGATGTTGCTGAGTTTGTCAATTCATGTTTCACTTGCCAGCAGGTAAAGGCTTCACACCAAAAGCCACCGGGATTATTGCAACCCCTCTCTATACCTGAATGGAAATGGGAAAGCATTTCTATGGATTTCGTTACGAGCTTACCTCAGACGACTGGTAGTAAAGATAGTATCTGGGTTATAATAGATCGTCTGACGAAGGTACCACACTTTATTCCGATAAGCTTATCTTTCACTCCAGACCAGCTTGCTGAGTTATATATTACACATGTGATTCACCTCCATTGTATCCCAAAGGAAGTAGTTTCCGAGCGAGATTCACGATTCACCTCACACTATTGGGAGAACTTCATGAAAGCCTTAGGTACACAGTTATGCTTAAGCATAACACATCATCCACAAACAGACAGTCAGTCAGAACGTACAATTCAGACACTAGAGGATATACTACGAGCATGTGCTTTAGAATGGAAGAGATCGTGGATAAAACATTTGCCTCTTGCAGAATTCACCTACAATAATAGTTACCATAGAAGTATTGGCATGGCACCATTTGAAGCACTATATGGACGAAGGTGTACTACTCCTTTGTATTAGCAAGAGGTCGGAATAAAGAACCTTTATGATTCAAATAGACTTCAGGAGACACGGGAAGCTGTAGAGCTTGCTAGAAAAAGACTATTAACTGCCCAGAGTCCCCAGAAAAGTTATAGTGATACCAGGCGAAGAGACCTTGAATTAGAGGTGGGTGACTTTGTATTTCTCAAAGTATCACCTATGAAGGGTGTTCAGAGGTTTGGCTTGCGTGGGAAGTTAGCACCCAGGTTCGTGGGTCCCTTTGAAATTATTCAACGGATTGGAAAAGTTGTCTATAGACTTGCGCTTCCTCCAAATCTTTCGGCAATACATGATGTATTTTATTTATCAAATCTAAGAAAGTACATTAGGGATTCAGAGCATAAGATAAGTTATGATGATTTACATATAGAGCCAGACTTTACATACCAAGAGATACCTGTGCAAATACTTCAATGGGATATCAAGAAGTTGAGAAACAAAGAGGTGCCTCTAGTTAAAGTATTGTGGCGGAACAAAGAGTTTGAAGAAGTCACATGGGAACCTAAGGTAGAAATGAAAGAGAAATACCCGTACTTATTTGAATGATAACACTATGTATTATGTATATGTTCTTTTTAAATGAAAGGACGTTCATTTTCTTTAAGGTTGTTATGGTTTCAATCCTCTTTAAGGTTGTTATGCCTGCATTTCTAGTCTTGAGGACAAGACTTTTTTTAAGGTTGTTATAATTGTAAAGCCTTGAACTTGGCATATCTCGAATCCTATACAATAAGATCCAGCTTGTCAAGAGAAAACCAATGAAATTTGTTTCGTGTGAATCGGACCTCGTTCCGAATTGTTATGATTTTCTGAAGAAAGAGAAGGAAGGCTAAGATGTCATTAACCTATAATGACTATCATTAAGACTAATTAAACATGATTAAAGAAACTAATGACGGATTGAAAACCGCTAGTGATCATTAGCAAACACTAATCAATAGTTAGCAAAAGATAAGCGTAAACCGCGAAAGTTAAATCACGATTAGTGAAAGTTAATCACGATTAGTGTTAATTAAGCGTCATTAGCGAATCTAGAATCCTCTAAAATGTTCTAACTTAATCCCCAAGTTTGGGATAAGTTTTGGCTAAAACCATGGGCCGCTAAACCATGGTTAAGGTCTAAACCATGGTTTTCTAACCATGGTTAGTGGTTTTCTGGGGCCTATAAATAGACCCCCCTACCCATTCATTCTCTACGAATTCCACTACCACCATCACCCCAAGGGCTAGGGTCGAGAGGTCGGGAGGAGGAGTGGGAGGCGAGGGAGGAGCGCTAGCGAAGCGCTGCCGGGAGAACGAGGAGGAGAAAGGTACGATCCTCTCTTAGTTTACTTCGTAAGCTAGGCTTTCAATTCATCCTATTATTCTTCCAAGTTTTGTTCTTGATTCATCTTTCTTTCCGATTCATTTTCCTGTTGTGGTTCGAGGAGAAATCTGTGTAACACCCTACTTAGGTGCGGACGGCTATGCACGTCAGTGATCCTGTGATTTGTCACATGTTCACTCATCTAAGACGCATCGTGTCTACCGATTCTCCATCGTTTATGTTTCTATTCTTTTTATTATGCTTTTATAATTATTTTGATGGAGAAATCTGTATAATACCCTACTTAGGTGCGGGCGGCTATGCACGTCAGTGACCCTGTGATTCGTCACACGTTCACTCACCTAAGATGCGTGGTGTCTACCGATTCTTCATCTCTTGTTGTTTGAGTATATTCTTTCAGTTTCGTTGTTATTTTCCTCTCACTTGATTTTATAGAGGAAACACATTTCATTTTTATTTTGAAATATGTCTCGATATAAGGGGAAATTTTGCCGAAATTTTCCGAGAAATATGTACCGATATAAAGGGAAACTCTGCAGAAATTTTCTGAGAAATATGTCCCGATATAAGGGGAAACTCTACCAAAATTTTCCGAGAAATATGTCTCGATATAAGGGGAAACTCTGCTGAAATTTTAAGAGAAAATAATTTCTTGATGTTCTTCGTGTTCTTCACGTTCTTCGTTCGTTCTTCGCGTTCTTGACACGTTCTTAGTGTTTTTGATACAAAAATGAAATTCGATCTTTTCAGGAGTATTAAAATAACCGTTCTAAAAATGAAACACGATAAATCCTTGCATACACGAGAGAGAGCTCGATTAGGTAATGAAATCCTTCCTTTTGTTGTTGGATTTTCATACGAAATTATTGAAATTCTTGATTTTATGTTCTTTGCGACGAAGAACTCTAATTTTGGTTATTTTTTAGAAAGTTTGAAGAATTGCTTTGTGATTCCCGCTAAAATAAGTTTTAAGCATCAAATTGATGCTTTGGCTTTGAAAGTTAGGGTTTTGGAGTTAAAAATAGGCGTAAATACGAGTATATATGATTATGAATAATATATATGTGAGTCTATACTAAGTGTTGTTGATTATGCAAGTCAAAGACTTAAAGAAAGAATTACATCATGGGAATTGATGTGGTTTGAGTTAGATCCTGAAAAGTATCGTGTGTCACGTTAAGGATGACTGGGAGTAGAACTATAGGTCGGGCATGCAACCTGTAGGTTTGTCGGAAGGAACCTGTATTGGCATTTCCCTACCTAGGTGGTACACGGTTGCCCTGTTATATTAAGTGCATACAAAATGAATATTTTGCAACGCGTGGTACCAGGAGCCAATATCTTCGGATTGAACGACGGAAGATGTGGTCGTGCCATGTGGAGGTACGGGTGGTTCAATAGCGGCTGGGTCATAATAATATGTATTTAAAGCCGCTAGGTTATATGATCAAATGTTAGCCTGAGGTTTTAAGCAACCGAGTCCTCGAGGACGGTGTGCTCCTTTGTTTTCCAGGCCTAGGGTTTGAGACCCTGTTTAATAAAAGAAAAGGAAATTGTCAGGGTAGTATTGGAGGATTGGTTGAGGTGACGTACGCGACATAAGCTTACCAAAATCAACGCAATCTCCAATCCCGAAGTGTCCACAGCTTCTGAGTCCAAGAAGGGTGAGGTAATTCCCTTAGACTAATCCCTGACGTGGAATAGAAAGGAATGGGACTTAAATTAACAAGAAGGAATGAAACCTTTGGTGATAACAAGTTTTGCAAAATTACACAATTTGTTTGCTTTTCTCTTCTTCGTAACTTAGCATTCGCTTATTTTTATCATGTGATTTATGAAAAACTCAATAGGTGTCTATGAGCCATTGCAAGGACTTCAAAAAAAATCATCCAGCTTCCATACTAGACATCCAGCCAGCCACAGTAGCTTTATTCTTTAAGGTAGTTATTAATCTTTTGTATATTTTCCTTTCAAGCTGATGTACATGTAAATGGTTATAGTGGGACAGTGTATCATCTGAACTTTATTTTGTGAATGGAAAAGTGTTGAAATACTTTCTTCTGAGTAATTTTATTTGCAGTATGTTTCTGAATGTTAGTCGTCATTGCTTAATAAATTATTGCTGAGTAACCCGATCCGAATATGGGAGGATCCGACGGTCCAGGAATCGGGGTCGCGACATAGAGTGCCCAACTCGAAGCGGTCGAGGAGGGCTGCCGGAAGTAGGTTGATCGAAGAACCATTGTCTAATAGAGTGCAGTTGAACCTCTGCTCCTGGATGTGGCATCTGACATACGGGGCTCCTGCATCTGGCCTCTTGGCCGGTAGACGGTTCTGAATCGCGAAACAAGTGGCACGAGTAAGCACATGGATCTCAGACTGATGGTTCCTCCTCTTCCTCCTAACTGTGGTCCTATCTCTGAGTGATCTCTGGAGTAGAGGGATGTGCTCCAAGGCCTCCTGAAGAGTCAGTTGTATATGGAATCTGTCTATCATCTGCTGGTTGAACTCTATCTGGTGATTTTTTTATGATTTTGTATTCTCTTCCCCTTTACCATATGAAGTGCTCGTGGAAACGGGATCACAAGGTCCTTCTCAGATGAAGGACTAGGAGAGGTTCGGACATGCTCATGAACAACGGAATCCACACAAACATCATCAAGTAACACATGCAGATACGAAAACAACAAACCCTTTCCTTTATTTGCAGAAATGTCCCGAGATACAAGTACTGAAGGAAAAACAACAGGACGAGTAGAAGTGAAAATGGTGGCCTCAGTACCACGCTCGACATTTGGACTCGTGGCCTCAGTACCGCGCTCTGGCTCAGCAATTGTAGTGGTGGCGTCAGCACCACCGCCTCCAATTGGTTAAGCGATGACCTCAGTACCATCGGCGGGATCATCATCCATGGTGGTGTCAAGACCACCGTCATCATCTCTCGCGACCTCAGTAACGCGCTCATCCTCGTCTGGTGCTCCTGGAGTGGCGTGGGGTCGTCGCTCAGATGAGGTGCCGCCTGCTGGCATCCTACCGCTCCTGAGTGTAACAAAATCAGCATCAAACATGTATGCAGACATATCACCAAGTGAAGCACTAGGAGTGGTAATCTCAGTGAACTCTACCTGCTCAAACTTCCTCTTCAGATTGTTTGGGTTCGGCTTGATCTGGGCAGGGATGGCGGCCTTCCCTCTCACAATCTCCCACATCTCCTTACAGAACTCATCCATCTCCCATCGAAAAGTAGCTTGTTGCTCTGTCATGAGGCGGGCTAGATCATCCAGGGCATGGTTCTCATAAGTCGGCCCATGAGAACCTGATGGGTGGCCTCGTTGGTAGTGAGGCTGCTGCGGCTGGTGCGAGTGAGAGGGGTACTGTGGATGATACTGCTGAGGTTGCTCTCGCCTCCAAGGTTGTCCCTGCTGATAGGGACGAGGACTGTACTGCTGTTGCGGCTGGAATGACTGTTGCTGGTGCTGAAATGGGGGCTGGGGCTGCTGGTGCTGCTCACGCTGCTGGCCGTACTGACCACCCTAAACTGGAGGCTGCTGCTGGGAACTAGTGCCTATGAACGACAGCGGAATCCGGGATGGTCTCGTCGGATACCGGGCTGGGGTCGGTCGTACCAAATCCCATTGACATTCATCAACGGATCCGGCTCGTAGGGAGGTGGTGGGAGTACTGCCAGGGGCTGATCCGTTGGTAGACCACCATCTGAGTGGCTGGGGATGGTGGTGACTGATAGTACGGTTGTGGCTGCTGGTACGGCTCCTCCTGTACAAGGTGAACCTGTCTAGGCTGACTAGAGCGTTGGGACAAGCTACCACTGCTGCTCGGATCTTCTCGTGATCGAAGACGGGGCTGAAAAGCCATCTGTGCCTCTTGGAGACACATGAGCTGTGTCTTCAGGTCACTCAGTGTCTGTGCCATCTGATCCATCTGCGTGATGTCCTGACACTGTTTCTTCTCTATTAACGCGATCTGGTCCAGCTTCTCGTTGATGATGCCCATGTCTGCGATTATGGACTCCGGCATCGACCCGTGCTATCCTCTTGTACTGCACGGTCTGTGGCTAGGGGCGTCCCTGAGTGTACAGTCGGGTCTGGGACATCACTGTATAGTTCTCGGCCTTCTCCTCGTAGATGGCCCAGACCTGATCCTCATCCTTTGTGAAGTAGGAACCGCCACAAGAAACGTTCACCAGGCCCTGCAACTCTGGTGTCAACCCGCAGAAGAAGCTCTAAACTAGGTTCGGCTTCGTGATGTCATGGTGTGGGCATCTGTCGGTGAGCTCTCGAAACCTCTCTCATGCCTCGTGAAACTGTTCGTTGGGGAGCATGGAGAAGTTGCTGATCAGGGCCCTCGCTGCATTGGTCCGCCCAAGTGGATAGTACTTGTTCAAGTACTCGATGCGGAGCTGCTCCTAGGTGTAAATGAATGTCGCTAAGTGCTTCAGCTAGTTGGCTGCTCTGTCGACGAGAGAGAAGGGAAAAGCAATCATCTTGATGGTGTCCTCGTTCACCTGACGATCGTGGAATGTACTGCAGATCATCTCGAACTCCTGGAGATGAAGATGGGGCTCCTCAGTAGCGAGCCCGTGGAAGTGGGGGAGAAGCTGAAGTGTATTCGGGGGGAACTTGAAGTCCCCCACGATCGTCGGAAGAACCACCCAACGGTGTGTCAGTGTCGATTCGGGGTTGTTCAACTCCCGCATCGGTCTCGGTGGCTCGACTGGCTGGTCTGGCTCGTCTGGCTGATCTGGGCCTCTCCGTCCCTCAGCTCTAGGCTGATCTCTCGCTCCTGTGGCTCTCGGTTGCTCTCATGTTGTCCTCAGCCTCTCCATCTCTCTCCTCATCTCCACCATGAAAGCTCCCTGATCACGTATCTGTCTCTGCATGATCTCGAGGGAAGCTAACATGGTGGTGTTGATCGCACCCTGGTCCAGGACATATGTGGTCGTCTCCGGCCGCTGACCCTCTGTGTGCTCCTCGTTGTTGGCCATGGTCTCTACAAAGGCAAAAGACCCAAACTCAGGTGCCGATAAATCATCTGTCTGTTGTCTCGTATCCGACACTGATATCTCAGGACTAGAAGAAGGGGGTCAGGAGGGAACAGGGTGGAGTCAAACTCGGGTTCGGAGAGTGGATCTCGGCTCTCACGAACCAACCTAGATGAACGGGATGGAGTGCGGTCAAGCGATGCAGCCAAAGGCTGCCTAAGGGACCTCCTGCCCATCATCTTAATCTGGCGAGTCGGGCAGATAAGATCTGGAAACACACAAGATGAGAAAACAAACTCTGGG
The DNA here is from genome assembly GCA_037367405.1 of Ottelia alismoides. Lineage (NCBI taxonomy): Eukaryota > Viridiplantae > Streptophyta > Magnoliopsida > Alismatales > Hydrocharitaceae > Ottelia > Ottelia alismoides. The sequence continues at coordinate 499,735 of JAZKJV010010148.1, forward strand.
TTCACCTACTCAACGCTGAGCTGAAGACCGTAAGAGCTCAGTCAATTATCTTATCAATTTTATTAGGTGATAATTTCAGGATATCAGAGCGGTTACACGAGCTGATAGGAATCCAAACCGCCAACCAGACTGTCCCATATAAAAGACCGGTAGTCTAATCGGGGCTCAGATGTGGCTCTAGCCTAGTGTGTGGGTCGCTCTCTCGCTCAATCAAACCAGACAATGAGGGGGTTGCTCTCCCCAAGACAGATTTTTAAATGAGGTGTCTTTTAGGGTCAAGTGTGTTTAGCAGTCCCAATTTTATAGTTTTTCCTTTTTTAGATAATTTTCAAGCAAACAACACCTAACGAATTTTTCAGTTCTCCTGATTATTTAAGTCCAAAAACCGAGGGGAGAAGACGAAAAAGCTGATGTGTAAAAAATCAATGATGCATGTAGAGTAAGAAATGCATACCTGACTCCAACAGTCTACATGCAAAGTGATCCGCACATAAAATAAAGACTGAAAGTAAACTACCTATATGATGCACGAGAATCCGGCCCTAAACGAAGCAATTTCTACACGTAAGCACAGTAGCCGGGTAATCAAGCCTAAGTCTGGAGTCCCATCTTGGGAGCCACTCGGTGTCCGCTACAACGGATCCTGCACGTGTTGTATGTGACTCCTCAAGGCACGTGGACTAGAGCCTAAATAATCCGACTTTTTCTTTGTAATTTAATTAATTAGGACCATTTATCGAGCTATAGGTTCAGGCAGATAATTAGGTGTTTGGATCCTAATCAATTACGTCACAATCAGTGAAAATCCTAAGCTAAGGCAAAAACTGTGTAAATCAGATAAGCAATGAAATAAATGCGAACAAAACAAAATCGGCGAAAAACCGCGGTGAGGTCCCCCGAGCATACTGATGCTCGACGAAACAGACCCCGATAAGTCACTACAGTCACAGTCTCTGTCCATGTATTATTACAAATAAATGTCTGCTAAAAATAAAACTAAACTAAACTATGGTTATTTTCGCGGCTATTCTGCGGCTCCCACACTTCGGTTCTCCTCCTCGCGCTCTTCTGCGGCTACGTAAAAAAGAGAGCCGCCTCCAAATCCTGCGGTTGCTTCGGCTTCCGAAAAAGCCGCCTCGATCCTCGGGCCCTCGCAAGAAACAGAAACAGAAGTGTGTCAGTCCAGAAAAATATGTAAATAAATCAGATAAAGAATATCTACAAATATCTACAGAAAAGCCGCGGAAAAGAAAATCGCAAAAAATCGAAAAAGACTACTAAGCCGTGCTCCCGGCAACGGCGCCATTTTGACGACCAGAAAATCCTCAAAGAAGATATCTCACTATCGGGCCAAGGTAAAAGTTTTCGATGTCGTTGCGATCCGAATAAAGAGACTCGGTCAATCAAGAAAAAACAAGATCACCAAATATAAAAATCACACAAGTCAAACAAATAGCAGTCTCACTAATTTATTTTACCTGGTATAGCTACCAGGGTCGAACTCAAGGAGCACGGGATGGCCGAATCGGCCTACGAAGTAGTCTAAAGATAAAATAAAGAGAGAAAATTTTCAATTTTTTTGTATTTTTAATTATATAAGAAAATGTAAGAAAATGGCAAGAAAGGCAAATTCACCAATTTATTTAAACACTCAAAAATACTCAGAAAATTCAAATAAAATTATTTTTGTGTTTTTATTTTTTTAAGTGTTTTAGGTTATTTTATGGGAATTTTATAATTTTTATTTGATTTTCTAAAAATGGAAAAAGGGGGCAACAATGGATCAATGTGCAGCCAGACTTGAAAGGCCAATTAAAAATATATAATTGGCTATAAAAATCTGGAGACAATTTTTTATGAAAAATATATACAAAAACTAAACTACAGAAAAAGAGTTTGCATTTTTTGAATTTTATAGAATTTTTAATGATTTTTATAAGATTTTTAGGGTTTTTCAGTTTTATGAGCTTTATAAATCCAAATGAGCCAAAAATTTGAAAGAAACTTAAACACAGCAAAATAAACAAACCCTAATTTTTTAGAATTTTTAGAAAAGTTTTTATATTTTTCTTTGATTATTCAATGCAAACAGTAACAAAAATATGTGTTTTTGATTTTTTAAAAATAATAAAAAGCAAGGAAAATGTCCCCAAAAATTAGAGAAATTTTTACACAGTGATAGGAGCCACGTATCTAAATTTCACTCAATTTGGGTTTGATTTGAACTTTTATTCAATACAAACAAAGCACACAGCAAACAAGGACCTAAGTGGAAAAAGACATACTTCCAGGGCCAAACAATAACAAATAAAAAAAGCCCAAGGCCTAGAATGCAAATAGCCCACACCCTCACGCGGCAGCACATGGTTCTGACACGGAAGGGCATAAATGTAATTCTTATTTAAAAGGATGCAATTAGTAACAAATAGAGAGTTCAGGACTGAAAGTGCAAATTATCCATACCCTCATGTGTCGATGCACGCGTCTCACATAAACAGGGACTATAATGCAAATAAAGCAAACTACAAGGTCCAAGGTGCAAATATTTTAAAATAAAAACAACTTCCTAAAACATTTACAGGACTAAATGGAAATAAAAAAGGATGGGGGCCTAACAGAAATTACCCCTATTATTAACGATCGACGGACGAGGGGTATCCATGTGTTGATCGGATGGTGGAGAATATCGGTACCCCTTCGTTGATCGACGCTCCAGATGAAGGCCTGGACTCGATCCAACGGCTGGACGCGACCCTCAGATAGATCGATCGGCTAGAAACGCTCCGCAGATGGACGGCCACGATCAGAACTGGCGGAGGGGGTCGATCGAACAGTATCTAGAGCTCCTCCAAGAACAGACCGCCGACGAAGTTCGTCGGCCCAATTCGCACGGTGGAGGGATCCGATGAGGCTGCTGAGATGGGGAAGAGAATGCCTAGGCTGGTCCGCAGCTGGTGGTCGCTCCGATGAGGCCGAGGAGCTCTGGAGAGCTCCGGTAACGAAGGTGGCTCGGAGTTGTTGTGCTCGAATGACTCGACCTCAAGATGAGGTCGATTTGACCTGCAAGCTGCACATAAAGGAACCTGGGTCGAGGGACAAGTGCCTTGACCCGTTAGCGGGCGAAGGGGGGGTCGGAATGAGGCGGAGCGGGGATCTCCGGCAAAGCGACGACGATGGGGACCTGAATTCCTGCTCCGGGGCGAGTCAGGATGATCAGATGGGTGCAGAACGTGGGTAGAGGTCTCGTGGATGTGTTGGTCGGGTCGGATGGATAAACGAGCGATCGGAGCTAAGTGAATCGACCGACGAAGGCCGGCGGTGCAAATTGGAGAAATGGGAAATTAGACTAACCTAGGAAGTATCGGGGGTACTTGGTGGACGTAGTCGACTATGCTGGAGGTCAGAAAACTCATGGGGTCTTTGCCTCGATGGCTCGCCGAGGCCAGAGGCTCAGCTCGCTCGGTGGCAGAGCACGGCGGCGAAGCTCGCCGGATCAGTGGTTGAAGCCCTCTACTCCTCGCTGCGACACCCTTACTCGATAGCTGTCACTCTATGGAGAAGGATGGAGGTCCTGGGACTGGAACACGATGGCCAAAGATGGAGCGAAAGCACGACGGAGCTGAGATTTTATACTTCCCGGGTTCTGGAAGATGGGAGTCGGGCACGCTCGTCGATGCACGGACCCCTATACAGAAGGTCGGGCGAAGGTCTCGGATCATCGAGCTACAAATGGAGCCTGGGGTTTAGGCAAATGGAAGGCGGATCAACTCACGAAAAATCTGAGAAATCGGGTCGGGGCGCAGGTTCGCGAAGCAAGTGGTCCTTGCGGGGGAGTTGACCCGGCGTCAACATCCCCCGTGGACCAATCAGATAATTTCGATTATTAATTATTTAGAAATTCATTTAAAAATAGCAAATGATTTTATTTCGAAAAATTTTCAAAATGAAAAATGTTTCTTTATTTTCAAATTATTTTTTTGTGATTTTTTATTTATTTTTTTGAAAAATAAATCATGTATTTACATTATATTATTATATATAGGTATATGTACGAATGTATTTTTTTATTTTTAATTGTTTATTTTTGTACAATTATTCCAATTTTATATTTTATTTATTTATAACATAAAATTTGAAATAAAAAGGTATTTTTATTTTATTTTTATGATTTATTTACAATAGTTAAATAAATAGATCTATATACACATGTTCATGGTGTGTATATATATAAGGTGGGAAATGAATTTTATTATTTTCCTTTTTATTTTGATTTTTCTGATTTTTATTTTATTTTTATAAATATATACAAAATATGATAAACACCTTTTTATTTTTATTTTGAGGAAAATAAAATTATTTATATACATAGGGTTATGTACACCATGATTGACCCTATCTCCCTCTACTTGGTTTCTTTTGCGGTCAGGCCCATTCTGAGCCCTTCCTTGGGATTAGGTCACTCAATATTTATTCTAAATATTTCCCTCTTTTTCTTTTATTTCTTTATTCCTTTATTTTTACACAAAAACATGTTAATTATGAATAATTACATGATGCATGCATGTTGGCAAATTATTGTATTTACATGTATTTACATGGCATTTTGCTGAGGTTTCTAGCTAAAATGAAGGAATAAAGAGTGATGAATGGGGATTCATCAAATAACCCTCAGGATTTGTAGTCTCCCTGAGTTCGATCATGTTTCTATATAAGTAAATGAATTAGTAAAATTATCTTGCTACGTTTTTGTATTTATTTCGACTTGCGAATCAAAATAATTTTGTGTTGACACTTGATTCGATTGCGACGACACTTGTTCATAATACACCAAATAATAAGAACCTCAAGAAATTGTGTCCAACAAAAAGACACTTATATTGTAATTATATATATTAATTTGTATGAAGATTCCAAACAATAAAAATCCCATAAAATCAATAAATATACAGTAAATATACACCTCAAATACAAAATAAATGACATGATACTAGTACATAAAAATACAAAAATAATTGCATATAAAAATAATGAACAGTGTGAGTGGGACACACAGATGAAAAGCCGCAAGCAGAACTTCAATGATGAATACCTCGTCCATATGAATTCAAAATTAACCAAACTTACCTTTATTGTTCTTAAAATTAAATTATATATCTAATGAAGGGTGGTTTCATTAAAATTGGAGTTAAGATATAGAAGTTGGCTATTGGGTCCAATTGTACTATATACATGTACATTTTACTCATTTGACTCATTCTTTATATGTTTACTGTTTTATATTTTTCAATACATGTAAATATTCTTTAAAACATATTAAATTATAAATATAAAATAAAGGCATTAAAAATACATTCAAATAAAAAATGTATTAAAATACATAGGTATATTATACCTATAATATACATACATCTATTTACTGAAGTAGATAAATAAAATCAGAAAATGAAATAAAAATATCTAAATATGTATTTAAATATATAATAAATATATAAAATATGTACACATAATAATAATATTTAAAATATAAAATAAAAATAAAATATACAATACATATGTATAAATACATACAATTACACATGTAAAATTTAACATATAATAAATAAACCGATAAAAATAATTAAAAATCACCTAAAATAGTACATAACTAAGAAACAACTTTCATGTTTTAAATTTTATTTAGAAAAATGTTTTCTATTTTTATTTTTATTTTTATTTTTATTTTTATTTTCTTTTAGCAACTATCGTGGACTAATGATTAGGCGGCATTGGTTGACCTGGGTCAACCGACCCACCCCCTCTTGGATCGATCCAAACATTGCACTTGTCTCTTTTCGCCAAATTTTAGGGCTTGAATCGAGCCCGATCTCCGCTCGATTCCTTCATGAAAATCCTTCACAGAATCATCAACCTATACACAAATCAAAGAGTGACCTAAGTCAACCTTTGATTCCGAGTGAAAACCTAATCGAAGTTCTTCTCCTGAGCAGCCTGTATAAAGTATATACTCCACCCATTTTTGAAATGGAATCCTTTCTGTATGTTTTTTCTCCCCAAAAATCATCATTAGAGCTTGCCCTCAGTGACAGTGAGCGGAGCCTAATTTGCGGTGAGGATGAGGAGCGGAGGAATCGATTCACCATCGCAGGAGACTTCTCCAAGCAGTTATGCTCCTGGCCACATCAAGCATGTGAGCTCTCTTTTTCTTTGTCTTTTCAATTCCTAGGAGTAGTAGTAGCATAGTCATGCCTTTTATTTCATTTGATTTCGTCCTTTAAAACCTAAAATCAAAAATCAAAGTTTGTCGGAGCTCTGAGCTCCATCATGTGTTCCGCATCTATTCGACAGTTGACCAACTATCTGACCACTTCTACACCTTTACCCTTTCATCTTCCATCATCTCAATCCATTATCCACCGTGATATTGCATAGATCGGGGGGATCAGTGCTCTATCTTTGCCTCTCAATATAGCACCTTTGCCCACACCATCAACACCTATTTTTGCTAACCATTAGGGACTTCACCCTCAAGCATTGAAGGTTTCTTGAAGGAAGTTACTTTAGTTGAGGGTCGAATCGACTCGATTGAGCAACTCTGCGAGCTTGAGCTCTTGATGAATCTGCGATTCGTCATCTTTATTCATTTATTTTAGCTTAAAATCCCTTATAAAACACATGCATATAACACTAACTCTATATTCTTACTAACTTGCATCTGTGTGTAAATATTGTACACTTCTTACTAATTTTAACCTAAAATAAATAAAGAAAGAAAGAAAAGAAAAATAAAGAAAAGAAAAAAAATGGAAGATTGTATACAGGCTGACCCAAACTCCGAGAGAAGGTCAAGACTTGACCTGATCGACCAAGAATAAAGTAGGGGGATATAGGGTCCTCAATTAGAACATCAAAAATTGTGTGCTGTGTATATTTGTAAACTGACACCAATTTATTTGTACCTTAATTGACCTCAAATCAAATAACTTTCAAAACCAAAGTTGTAAATAAAAATGTGTTCTAATTAATAAAAAATAATTGCACAATTAAATCATGTACAGAATAAAAGTAACCATACTTGGAAAAAGCTGCTAAGCACTAACTGAAAGACCAATTCCGACTCCATATGAACTCAAATTGAACCAATCTCACTTCCATTGGATTCTAAAATAAATTATCTTTAAAATGGCTGTGATTTTATAATTTTTGGAGTTATGAGTAAAAAGTTGGTTTTCCGGGGTTGTTTGTGCAACTTTCCCATGTATTTTATAAATATTATATTTGTATATATTTGTAATTATTCTTACTAATTATTTAGAATAAAAATAAAAAAACAAAAAAAAACTAATTTCCTCATTTACCCTCGTATATAATGTCATATATGTATATAGTATATGTAAATAGGTGCTATTTTTAATTAACCACCATAAAAAATAAAAAACATAACTTTTTTATTTCAAATAAATAAAGTGATGAAAACAAAAAAATAGATAATTTTGTAAATACTTTTATCTCTTTATCTTTATCTCATTTCAATTTTTCATCTATCTTATATCTTTATCCAAAAAAGCTAAAAATTCCAATTTCATCTCCATTATCTTTTTTTATTTATATGGCTCCATATCCCTCATTCCAACTTGATCGATCTTTAGAGAGAGGAGCCCGATCTCCGAGAGAAAATTTCGTCGAGAAAAGTGACTAGCCTCCGAGCCGTCCGGTGACAGCGAGTCGGCCTTTGTCGAGGCGATTACGGTCCATTTCCACTCCTAAGGTGAGATCCACATTTTTCTTATTATTTTTTATTTAGGTTAATCGTAGTTTTATTTCTCACACTTTTATTTTGTCGTCAATTTTTTTATATAGATCATTAATTTCATCACGATTTGATCCGCTTCGACTTGATTTTTCATCCCACGTTCTTGATCTCTCCGCGTTCAATTTCTACCTCCCACGATCTATCAACTCCGTCCACGCATGGTGGTCGGAGAATCGGATTTGATTCCTTTCATTTCTGTTGGATCCTCGTTCATTTTCCTATTTGTAAATAAATAAAAAAATAATAAAAAAATATTTTTTTCTTTATCTCTAACATTTTTTTGCAGGATCATTTAAAAAAACAACAAAAGAGAAAAAAACATTTCTTATCTTCTGTTTTTAACTCTGATATTTCGGATTTACACAAAAATTAAAAAACGTTTTTTATTACTATTTTCATTCACTATTTACAAAAGAAATAAAATTTACAAAAAAATGAACAAAAATAAACAAAAAAATGGCTGCAGGGTCGCCACCCCCTGCCACCATCGTCGTCGCACGCCCTTCTTCCCACAGCCATCTCACCTCCTTCCTCGCCTTGGGTCGGAGCTTCACCTCTGCCTGGAAGCGCCTCCGCTCCTCCTAGACTCAGCCATCGCCTGAAGCCTCCCCCCTCCTTCCTCGTTGTGGGGCGGAGCTTTGCCTCCTCCTGAAAGCGCCTTCGCTCCTCCTGGACTCAACCACCGACGCACCATCGACCTCCAGGCGCCAGGCCTCCCCACCGCAACCACCTACGCAGCCCTCCTCCCTCGGCCATCCACATCCTTGCACCGACCCCTCAACCACCTCCACCAGCAACAGCCACGGGCACCCTCCAACCGTTCCACGGTCACATCACCGCCGATGCCCCGATCTCCACGGCCTCCTCCAGAAGCACGCCATCAACTGGGCGTCACCGACCTCCATACCGCCGTCGTCGTGCCACCTTTGCTTGCAATTGAAGAATAAAGAGGGGGCGGCAGCTCCAACCCTCTGTTTTACTTGGAAAGGAAGAAAAGAAAGGGCTAGGGTTTAATAGTTATTTGAAAAATTACAAGTATACCCCTGGAGAATTCTAAAATTCCAAAAACACCCTTGCTCCAGATTCTCAAGGACGTGCTTTACATGCATTTCGTGGGTAATTTGCACATTCTCCCCTCTGTTTATTTTGTTAACTTATTTAATGCAAAAACCTTGAATTTTGCATTTTAATCCCTGTTATTCAGACTCCTAAATTTGCATGATTATTCTATTGAAATAAATGTTTTTATTAGTCCAAAAATTTTTGAAAAATTATGCTATGATCCTGTTGTACATATCCATCTGGCATAAAATTTCCGTTGCATTTTATCTTCATTTTATATTATTAAAAAAACCAAACATGCCATTTTTATCTTTCTGAAATTCGAAAATTCTAAAAAAATCTAAAATAACTCTAAAAATTCCAAAAACATTTGGGTAGGTTTACTTCATCGTCATTTAATTTCTATATAAATTTCATGCATTAATTATTTATAAAACCGAAAAAATTAGAAAATACCAAAAATATTATAAAAATCATAAAAAATTCTATAAAAATCCAAAATTTGTCATTTTAGTTCTTGTTTGTAGATATTTGCATATAGTTTGTCATAAAAATAATTGTCAGGAGTTTTGACACTTAAAATATTTTTAAGTTGCAAATTACTCCAAGTTGTGCACATTTTCGCATTTTCTCATTGTTTAATTTTAAAAAATATAAAACATCTGAAAATTCTATAAAAATTTCCAAAAATATTTCAAAACTTTTACAACCCAAAAATATTTTCTCAGGATTTTTTCTAAGCATTTTTTATAAATTGAAAATTTTAAAAAAAAAGAGTTGGTGTGTGTATTTCATATCTCGTGCATTTTTCTCCTTTATTTTTGAAAATAAAAAATTGCAAAATTAAAATCACTAAAAAATTATAATCAGAAAATACAAAAAAATAGAAATAAAAAATAAAAAAAGATAAAAAATCACAAAAACAAGCATAAGTATCCTTTGAGATTCATCTTTTCTCTTAATTGATTTTTTATTAATTGAATAACCCTCAGGATTTGTAGCCTCCCTTAGTTCGACCCTGTCCGCTATACAGGTTAATAAGTAGCAAAAATAAAAAAAATATTTGTTTGTTTGACACGAGATTTTTGGGGATAGCAACGACCTACTTTACTTTCATTAATTTATCTGATTCACCAAGATCTCGTGTCAACAAAATGGCACCGTTGCCAGGGAGGCACGACGAGGGTAGTTAGGTTTCTCTTTTGACCTGCTATTCTTGGTTGTAAATATCAGTTTACGTTTTTGTCATTCACTTCATTGTTTATATCCACTGCATTTATTTCATTTTTTTCTCTCGTATTTGATAATTGTTTTTCTTATACGTTTTCTTTTCTTTTTATTGTGAGGGCATGCGGAGCGAAGGAGACGATCCTAGGAGAGCCGAAGCACCCAAGCGACGTGGAGGTGGCTTGATTCTTCACCAAGCCGCATGATAGTGTGAGAAGAAGAAGTGGAGGAGACAAAAAGAGAGAGAGAGTTTTTCTTTTCTAGCATTTGAACTCTATAAACGAACACTCATTGTTGTGGGGTCTGTTTCGCCAAGTGCCGGTGCACTTGGGGGTCCTTACCGGTTTTGTTTTCATCGACTTTATTTTTCTTTTTTTTACGAATTTCGTAAGCTATCTCTTGATTGCTTTAATTAATTTGCTTGAGCCAGGTAATTAATTAGGTCCAAACACCCTAAACAAGAATTTCTGTGCCTATAGAGTAGAGCGTAATTTGGACTCAGTCAAATTAACTTGTTCTTGCCCGTTAATAGAAGCTATCATATAGGGCGGTTCATTTGCATCATATAGGTTAGTTTATTTTTCTGTATTTAAATTCTACGCAGATCACTTGCATGTAGAGTGCTGGCGACAAGGTACGCATCTCTAACCGCTGCATACATCATCCTTTTTAATCACGCATTGGCATTTCTGATTCTTTCCTTGTTTTCACTCACATAAATTAAAAAGAAAATTGGACACTCGATAGGCGATTCTTTAAAATATTTTAACCAAGTGATAACTGCCTAAAATTTAGGGCTGCTAAAGAAAACTCGGTCCTAAAATAAACATAAAGAAAAATCATTGTTTTGGGGAGAGTAACCCCCTCATTGTATTCATTTTAACTTGCTCGCGTACACACTAAGGTTGGTGCCTAAATCCCATAATTCAACCCAAGTGTTTATACAACTTTGTGATTATCACCTACCTCTAAAACAGACAAGATTAAGAGACCGAACCTTCGCGGTCTTCACATTGCGTTGAGTTGGTAAATTGTGGGTTTGTATTGTGTTTAATTGCTTGTGTGCATTCTAGATCTTGTTGTGCATTTGTGCCTTTTTCTCTATATCTTTTGACTTGGCCCTCGTGCTCTCTCATCTTTTATTTCGAAGATGGCTGATTGGAGTTATTTTAATCCGATTTTCGCAGATACCTCGTACCCTTCAGTCGATCCACCTTCCTTTTTCCAGGAGGATCTTCCTCCTGATTTTTGTGCATATCCGCCTAACACATTATTTCAGGAGTTGGAGGACTTTGATTCTCACCCACCCTCGTTCAACCCACCCGATCCTAGGATTTGGAGTCACCTTTCATGATTTCCATGCTTGAGACACTGAACCAGATGATGGAGCATATGAATTCGAGGATTTCCAATCTATTTAACATAAATGGGAGCGAGAACATTGCTCCACTATTTGAGGATATGGATTCACTTGAGGATAATCATGAGGGCTTGAAATCACCCAAAATACAAAAAATGAAAAAAAAATAAAAATCTAAAAAGAATTCAGGAGACACGTTGTTGATTCATTTCGTGAGGAGAGGACCCAAATGCCCAATCATTTACCCACACAGCCATGTCCCAATCTTGACCCTGAGGATGCCACTGTACAGACTGCTCTTGGTAATCCTCGTGTATATGTTGATTCTGATCTCCTCTCTTATATGGAGGAGGTCCAAAAATTCAAAAAGATGTCGACTAAACTTGAAGTGATGGCCACCCTTCATGAGATAATTAAAGCCCCACTTCAACAGGCCATAACAGGTTTATCTACTCCTCAACACAAGAAGAGGAAGAGAAGGAGAAGATCTGAGCATCACATCTTGACCATGACCACTGCCTACGCCATTTCTCACCATCCATATTTTAAGAAAGGGAACACTGACACACCTCTTGTGACTTGCTCCATCTCTGACTATTCTTGTGATAACACTCTCCTAGACGGCGGTTCCTCAATTAATATAATACCCTTCTCTATGGTACAATCTCTTCATCTTGGGCCTCTCAAGAAAACTAGGATGATAGCTCAATTTGCTGATGGATCTATTAAGAGGCCGAGGGTATTTTAGAAAATGATGTCATTCTTATTAAGGGCATGAAATTCACTTTTGATTTTGTCGTATTTGCCATGGAGACCTCCACCTCTGTAAAGAACCCTCCAATCATCCTGGGACGACCTTTCCTCACGTCTGCGGGAGCCGTTATTGATTATGGATCAGGAGAGATTCACTTCCGTTCTGATGTAGGGAGCGATGTGTTGATCACTACACCCACTACTGACCAGAGACCCGCATCCCATGAGAGTGTGCTTGTGTTAGATAACCCCAAGGACTTTGACCATAATGATACTACCAGAGATTTTTGTTGTATGATGGATGATACTGAGACCCGAGAGTTCATCTTCAAGGAGGAGGACTCAGAAAGTATGGACCTTGGAGTTCCATCTTCTGGTACGTGGCGATGCATTGATGACATCCGCGGGATTTACACGATAGACACCCTAGAGCGGAAGGCAGACTCTGAGACTAGACAGGACGGACATGATTTGACTACTTTCACTGATAAGTTCGTTCCTATTCACTCTGATTCAGATGAGACCGATCAGGCCAAATTTGATTTGATTGCTTTTATAAAAGAATTTGGGCCTTTTGATAAAGATGATGATCTGGTAGAGGCTCGTCAGGCTGAAATTGATCCTACTTTTTTTGATAATGATTTCGAAACATTTTACTTTTATATTTGCGAGACTTCCTAGGCAGGACATGAACACACTACTTCTAATAACCGGTTTAGGCCTGCACAATCTGAAACTGCTAAGGATACATTCTTGGTCGATCCTACTCAGTTTATGTCTAATGATGATCCCAATATCGACCTAAACCTTGTCCAATCCATACCTCAGCGGTCCCGCAAGAAGGTTCGTTTTCGACCTTCTTGACCTTTGTACATCCACTCCTCTTGTATATACTTTCGTTCCACTCTCTCTTCTCCCATTTTATCATTCACCCCTTTTCCGTGTGTATATATGCTATACTTAGGATGTGCTTTATTCTAAGTATAGGGGGATGAAGGATTTGTGTTGTTCATACTCGTCATGTTTATCATCCTTGTTGTTGCCTATACTTAAGGATACTCTACCCTAAGTATATGGGGGTGAAGTTGTTCATATCATGTCTTTTTGAGTCTGTACATTCTCTTCATCGATTTCCCCCTTTGTACATTCTACTATACTTAAGATTACTTTATCCTAAGTATAGGGGGATCACCAACTTCTCTTCTTTTATCTTTCCTTTGAGTCATTGTAGCATAGGAGTCTTTTCACCTTTCTATACTTAGCACGAGTTATGTCTTCCTTTGTCTCTCTCTGATCACTATGAGGACATAGTTTGAGCTAAGTATAGGGGGTGTCGTATATATTGTATATATACTTTAGACATAACTCATACTTTTAAATATGTTTATTTGGGAGGATATGTATATAATTTTGTAAAATCCATGTGTGTTAAAAAATAAAACAAACAAAATAAAAACAAACAAAAACAAAAGAGAGAGAGAGAGAGAGAAACATAACACCAAAAACAAAACAAAAAAACAAACAAACAACAACACAAAAAAAACAAAAAAAATCTTGTTTATATTTTACTAGCCCTTTTCCCTTTTTGAAAAAAAAACTACAAAACTGAAAAATCTATAAAAACTTGCATAATTAAAAAAATCTCTCTTTGCATTGTTCATGTGCATTTTTCAGGATAGTATTGACATTTAAACTATGTCTGGAATAAAATTGAAGAATGGATCTTAGTTGGACCTTAATCCACCTAATTCTCAGAGGAACTTCACCGAGAAATAGGATTTTAGAAGCTTCAGGTCTTTGACTTAATTCTTTGAGTTCCACATGACAATGTGCAGCGTTTGACTCTTAGTGTCTAACCTGGTCTCTTCATTCTGAGTATAACTCTGGAATAGGGAATTAATTTGTACTCTCTCACTATACACTTAGCTCAACTCGGACGGGATGTTGGAAGGTTGTGTGAGTTTCTTTTCTGGTAGCGTGGAAATCTAAATACCAGAGTACGGGTTGGAATAAAGCTTTGGAAAAGGGATGGACGGCTGGGTACAATTTTTTCTAAGACCCCAAAACATGTATGGAAACAAAAAGATTCTATATCCGTATTTTTTGCACAACAAGATCCAAGCAGACCCACCAAAAATCTAAATACAAAGAAGCCACTACCAAATAAATATCTGACCAAAAAGGTCCAAGCTTCAAGAAAACCTGCAGATCTTGGTGGAGACTCGGCTACACTGGCCAGCTTCACAAGGAGAGGTGACTACATTGGCTACCACCCAGTTCTTTTCCCCATCTTCTAACTTCTCCCCCAATTCGATTGTGAACACATCGCGACAGACCTTAGAAGGAAATACCAGACTCCCCGAGGACGAGTTACTGTAAAGGAGATTTGCATGATAGTCCGGCATTCTGGATGGGAAGAGCTAAAACCTTTCACACACATGAGTCGATTATTCAATGTTCATAGGGTATGCTTTGGGAAGATGATTGATCTAAGATGACTTCTAAGCCGAAACTGTGACAATGATGTGTAGAACTTGAAGGCTGTCAATTTTAAAATTCTAAGTCTCACAGAAGTTCTGACACACTAATAATCCAAAGCTTCGACAGAGCTCCAAACTACAATTTTATGAAGCCAAGTTTAGTACTCAATATTGTCATACTTTTTTTATTTTCCCTTTCTTTTTCTTTTTCTTCACTTATTCTTTCAAATAAGTATTTTCTAAGGGACTAGCAAAGATAAAGTATAGGGCGATGATGAATCTACGATTCATCATCTTTATTCATTTATTTTAGCTTAAAATCCCGTATAAAATACCCACATATAACACTAACTCCATATTCTTACTAACTTGCATATGTGTGTAAATATTGTACACTTCTTACTAATTTTAACCTAAAATAAATAAAGAAAGAAAGAAAGGAAGGAAAAATAAAGAAAAGAAAAAAAGGGAATAATGTATACAGGATGATCCAAACCCCGAGAGAAAGTCAATACTTGACCTGATTGAGCAGGAATAAAGTAGGGGGAGATAGGGTCCTCAATTAGAAAATAAAAAATTGTGTACTTTGTATATTTGTAAACTAACACTAATATATTTGTGCCTTAATTGACCTCAAATCAAGCAACTTTCAAACTCAAAGTTGTAAATAAAAATGTGTTCTAATTAATAAAAATAATTGCACAATTAAATCATGTACAAAATAAAAGTAACCAAACTTGGAAAAATCCACTAAGCACTAATTGAAAGACCAATTCCGGCTCCATATGAACTCAAATCGAACCAATCTCACTTCCATTGGATTCTAAATTAAATTACCTTTAAAATGGCTGTGATTTTATAATTTTTGGAGTTACGAGTAAAATATTGGTTTTTCGGGGTGGTTTGTGTAATTTTCCAATGTATTTTGTAAATATTATACTTGTGTATATTTGTAAATTATTCTTAATAATTATTTAAAATAAAAATAAAAATAAAAAATAAATTAAAAAAACTAATTTCCTCATTTACCCTTGTATATAATGTCATATGTGTATATAGTATATGTATATAGTTGCTATTTTAATTAACCACCATAAAAAAATAAAAAAATAACTTTTCTATTTCAAATAAATAAAGTGACGAAAATTTGAAAAAAAAATAGATAATTTTGTAAATAGTTTTATCTCTTTATCTTTATCTCATTTCAATTTTTCACATATCTTATCTCTTTATCCAAAAAAGTTAAAAATTCAAATTTCATCTCCATTATCTTTTTTTATTTATATGGATCCTTCTCCCTAATTCCAACTTGATCAATCTTTAGAGAGAGGAGCCCGATCTCCGAGAGAAAATTTCGTCGAGAAAAGTGCCTAGCCTCCGAGCCGTCCAGTGACAGCGAGTCAACCTTCGTCGAGGCGATTACGGTCCATTTCCACTCCTAAGGTGAGATCCACATTTTTCTTATTATTTTTTATTTAGGTTAATCGTAGTTTTATTTCTCGCACTTTTATTTTGTCGTCAATTTCCTTATTTAGATCATTAATTTCATCATGATTTGATCCGCTTCGACTCGATTTTTCATCCCACGTTCTTGATCTCTTCGCGTTCAGTTTCTACCTCCCACGATCTATCAACTCCGACCACGCACGATGGTCGGAGAATCGGATTCGATTCCTTTCATTTCCGTCGGATCCTCGTTTATTTTCCTATATGTAAATAAATAAAATAATAATAATAAAATATTTGTTTTCTTTATCTCTAACGTTTGTTTTGCGGGATCATTTAAAAAACAACAAAAAATATAAAAATATAAAAAAAACATTTCTTATCTTTGGTTTTTAACTCCTATATTTTGAATTTACAAAAAAATAAAAAAAATTTCTTACTATTTTCATTTACTATTTACAAAGAAATAAAATTTACAAAAAAATAAAAATAAAAAATAAAACAAAAAAAGAAAGGGCGGCAGGGCCGCCACCCCCTACCACCATCGCCGTTGCACGCCCTTCTCCCCACGACCAGCTCATCTCCTTCCTTTTCGTGGAGCAGAGCTTCACCTCTACCTGGAAGCACCTCCTCTAGAAGCACGCCATCAACTGGGCGTCGCCGACCTCCATACCACCGTTGTCGCGTCGCCTTTGCTTGCAATTGAAGAAGAAAGAGGAGGGGGCGGCGGCTCCAACCCTCTGGTTTACTTGGAAAGGAAGAAAAGAAAGGGCTAAGATTCAATATTTATTTGAAAAATTACAAGTATACCCCTGGAGAATTCTAAAATTCAAAAAACGCCCTTGCTCCAGATTCTCAAGCACATGCTTTGCACACATTTCGTGGGTAATTTGCACATTCTCCCCTTTATTTATTTTTTTACTTATTTAATGCAAAAATCTTAAATATTGCATTTTAGTCCACGTTGTTCAGACTCCTAAATTTGCATGATTATTCTATTGAAATAAATGTTTTTATTAGTCCAAAAATTTTTGAAAAATTATGTTATGATCCTGATGTGCATATCCATCTAGCATAAAATTTCCATTGCATTTTATCTTCATTTGATACTATTAAAAAATCAAAAACATGTCATTTTTATCTTTCTGAAATTCGAAAATTCGTAAAAAAATCGAAAATTACTCTGAAAATTCCAAAAAATAGTGTAGGTTTATTTCATTGTCATTTAATTTCTTTACAAATTTCATGCATTAATTATTTATAAAACCCCAAAAAATTAGAAAATATCAAAATCTTATAAAAATCATAAAAAATTCTACAAAAATCCAAAAATTATCATTTCAATTCCTGTTCGTAGATATTTGCATGTAGTATGACATAAAAATTATTGTCAGGAGTTTTGAATATTTAAAATATTTTTAAGTTGTAAATTACTCCAGGCTGTGTACATTTTTGCATTTTCTCACTGTTTGATTTTTAAAAAAATATAAAAACATCTGAAAATTCCATAAAAATTCCCAAAAATATTTCAAAAATTTTCAAACCCAAAAATATTTTCTCTGGGTTTTTCGTGAGCATTTTTGATAAATTGGAAAAAAAGGAGTTGGTGTGTGTATTTCATATTTCGTGCATTTTCTCCTTTATTTTTGAAAATAAAAAAAATGCAAAATCAAAATCACTAAAAAGTTAGAAATTAAAAAATAAAAAAATTAGAAATAAAAAAATATAAAAATATCAAATATCACAAAAACCAACGATAAGTGTCCTTTGAGATTCTTGTTTTCTCTTAGTTGATTTTCGATTAATTGAATAACCCTCGGGATTTGTAACCTCCTTGAGTTTGACCATGCCCGCTATACATGTTAATAAGTATCAAAAATAAAAAAAAATGTTTGTTTGACACGGGATTTTTGGGGATAGCAATGACCTACTTTACTTTCATTAATTTATCCGATTCACCAAGATCTCGTGTCAACAGCTCTGCCGACCTTCCAGACCTCCTCCGACAAGGCCCGAACCTTATTGAACCATCTCCTCTTGGATCATTTTGAGCACACTAGCAGCCAGAGAGTCACAAGGAACCAGAGGAAATCTCGGATTGAAGCTCATCCAAGCGGGGCCTTCTTCCCATATCTTCCAGATCCCCGCGTAACTGTTGATTGAAGAATAGAGCCTAGGTGGCACAATTGTCATTGGATTGATCACCCAAGGACCATCAAATTAGAGGGTGGGATCTAATCTCCACCTTCCATCAGCGAAGCATCATCTACCTGTTGGCACATACCATGTGGGTAAGTGGATCCATCTTGGTTGTCCGCCAGCATGCACGTTGGGGGTATTTTGCAACTTACACGCCCCACCATTTTGTATTTATAGTTTAGTATTAAACTTCCATTTGTAGTTGTATAAATTTTGTCATATTTACAATTAGGGCCCCATATTTTATTTATATTGCACTTTAGTCCAGTGCCACGTCTCCTTGCATGTCTGTGTGCGGAGCGGGTGTGTATTTTGCATGGACCCCCTCCAGGTTTTGTGTTAACACTTGGTCCATAAACTTTAAATATCAATTGAAATATTTTTGGAGAAATTGCATATTTGGCCTTGTTGCTCTATTTATTTGCATTTATACCCTCGTCAGCACGTATTCTATTTTATTGTACGAAAATTGCATGGATACCGCTGGATTTTGTGAAAGTATTATTAAATGCTCTTATACTTCATAGAAATTGCATCTAGTTATATGTATTACCAATTTAATTTTATACTTGTATTATAATTATTTAAATATCATACACATCTAAAAATCATATGAGAATTAAATTAAGTACTTGGAATCATATTTTATCACATATATTTTTCACAAGGCAATTAAAATTAATTTATTGTTTATAAAAATTCAAAAACGTTGCATTTTATAATTTCTAGCATTTAAATGCATAAAAAATACAAAATGTTTTGAAAAAAATCCATAAAATTCATATTTGTCTATTTAGCTATATTTTATGTTTCAGCCAATTATTTTCATGAAATATTAAGAAAACTCTTAAAAATTGCAAAATGTAGAAAAGCTTATAGAATTTCTAAAAAATCACAAAAATATGTTTTTAGTTTCTGAATTCCTTTTGTATTATCTGGTATTTAGAAAAAATTGAAATTGGGATCAATCTGATTTGATATATATTTATTAAGACCATTTCAAGTTCCTTGATTTTCTGTTTGTTTATTTTGTGTATTTCCTCATTTAAAAATCAATAAAAAAATTCTTCAAAATTTTCCAGAAATAACCAAAAACAATGAAAATTTTAAAACCCAATTATTTTATTTCTAAAATTTTGAATTTTTTTACTATATTTTAAAAATATAAAAACACATCTTTTTATTCCTTTTCTATATAGTATATTTTTAAACTTTATTAGCCTAGATTTTATTTTTTAAAAAAATATAAAAATTGAAAATTGAAAAGATTAAAACATATAAAAAATAAATTAAAACCCCATAAAAATATTTTACAAATAAAAATCTAAAAATCCCTAAGTAGTTATTCATTTTCTTGCTCTACCTCGTGTGCTTCTTTGTGGTTCAACCCCTACTAGTTGTCTACTATGCACATCATCGTAGGGTATAATAAATTATAGCTCACTCATTTTTGTTGCTTAATTATTATTGTGGGTTAATTATTGATTGATTCGCTTGAGTTGAGTACCGAGACCTAAGAGAGGGTCGATACAACGATTGTCGGATCCGACTTGTTGGACATCGCGGGCTCCTCCTAGAGTGGATATTAGCTACCTCGATAAAAGAGATTCATCAATAAGTGAAGCATTAAGCATTGTCCATTCACGTACGCATGGGTATTTTGTAGATCTCACCCCTACTTTTTGTATTCATTTTTAATATTTTAATTTTCATCTAAAGTAGAGTAATTTTAGGATAGTTTACACTTAGATCCTCAACCTTTTCTGTATTCGTAAATAAGTGCAGTTCCATGTCACCTTGTGTGGCTCTCCATATGAGGTTTATGGATATTTTACGTGTATTCCCCTATATTTGTAAGACCTATTATGAAATGCACGTCTTGTTTGTTTTAATTTCAAATAGGTCCATGTGTTTTCAGATTAATTTTATTTTATGTGTTTTATTTTTATTTACTGCTTAAGTTTATCCAAAAATTATTTTCTTTGAACAATATTGGATTTTAAATTATTTTATTTTTATTAAGAATAAAAAACATGTTATATTTTCTTATTTATCTATTAAGAATCCATAAAAATCGAATATTTGTCTAAAAATTAATTGTATTTCAGTATGTTTTAACTCGGATAAAAAATACATAAAATATAAAATAGAAACCTGAAAAACACAAAACCCTAAAAATCTTATAAAAATTGCAAAATTTTTTAGAAAATCTAAAAATTGTGTTATCTATTTCTAAATTTTATTTATTATATATAATATATATTAAAATGATTAGGGTTATTTTGGATATTATATCTATTTTTAAAATCACAAACAATTTTGTGTATTCAATATATTTACCGTTTCGTGTATTTTCAACAATAAAAATCCATAAAATTAGAAAAATACTCGAAAATTACAAAAATATAGAAAATATTAAAACCCCTAAAATTATTTTATTTATTTATTATAATTTTATTTGAATTATTAGAAAAAAGCAAAAATGCCTTTCCTATTTATATTATCTATATAATATATATTATCTATATCTTTCTTATTACTTATCTTATTTTAAAACCAAAAAAGAAATTAAAAATTTGCTAAATATAAAACACTAAAAGTCATAAAAATTGAATATTAAACCCACAAAAATCTAAAAAGCACAAAACACATAAAATAAGTAATGGTAAAAATCCAAATATCATTATTAGTTAGCAATAGTTAACAATAATTTTAACTATCCTCATCACACTTCCTTGAGTTCAACACTCTACCATACTTACACCTATACATATTATTGTAGAGTTATAATAAATTTTAGCTCACATACACACTTGATTTATTCATCTAAATTGTGGGTTGGTTGTTGATATATCATGGATCGATTAGCCCATAACTGTTGATCTAGCTTGTTAAATTAGCAAATCGATTCCCACGATTTATCAAGGTGATCTTCATCATAGGTACTACATCGTTGTCATCATCCATAATTTTATAAATCTCTCCTCTCCAATGAGGATGATTGGAGGGTGAGGATTAACGGTGGTCAAGGATGACCATAAATAGGTTCATGTGAGGTGTACATGGGAAGTATGGAGCAGGTGCTTCGGCCAGAACAAGGCAGAGCAAGGAGGTAGTGAGAGGTAGGGGGTGACTCACAAGTGTTGTTGGGATCAATTGTGATCCAAATATGGGTGATGGGTCATGTGAGAGGGTTAAGGAAGAGGCACAGGTGGATCTGGGCCGTTGAATTAACTTTGATCCAACGACTTGGAATCAAGGTGCAAGAAGACAAAGTGGTTGACCTGGTGGCTGAGGTGGATTGACCAACGACTTAGGTGGACCAACTGGGAGAAGGCACATGGCAGATGTTGACCAAAAACTATTTACTCATGCTTGAAAATAAAGAGAAAATGAAAAATAAATAGTTAATGGACTCAAAGGCAAAAATGCCCAACATGAAAAGTGTAGCTCTGACTACAATCTACATTGAATATGAAGGACTCGTACGCGAATGGAATGAAATGTACAATATATGATTTTTGATGATATTTTATGTACATAGAATATCATTTTTTTAGTTTTGTAGTTTTTATTAGGTTTTCTGTATATGAACAATGTATGTAAAAGTCAAATATGATGCAAAATAACGTAACGAACTCAAATATAAATTTTTTAAATAATTAGTGAAATAATTATATTCATGTGAATTAGGTCAAGGTGCCTGATAATCAGAATTTTCCTACAGTTAATGAAGATCGTTGGTGTAGAATTCCCACGAAGATAAAATTCGATTGATCAAACAAAAGATCAATAAAATAGGAGAGAGAGAGAGAATGGATTTTCCCCTATTTTATCTTAAGCTATTTATGTATCCATGTAAGTTTCTTTGGGTTGAACACGAAGAGGAAGAATATCTATACTTCGATTTTTTGGAGAAAAGGGTTTTTCATGATTTTTATATCTTTTTGGAAAAGGTGAGAAAACATCAAAATAGATGTGATTTTAGAATATTCAAAACAAGAATTATACGCTATGAAAAATCACAACAAAAATAACAAAATCTTGCTAGGGTAGTTGTGAACATGAAGAGGGAAGAATATCTATACTTCCATTTTTGGGAGAAAAGGGTTTTTCATGATTTTTATATCTTCTTGGAAAAGGTGAGAAAAACACTCAAAATAGATGTGATTTTAGAATGTTCAAAACAAGAATTATACGCTATGAAAAATCACAACAAAAATAACAAAATCTTGCTAGGGTAGTTGTGTAACTACCCTAGGAAAAACGATGAAAAATGATATCAAAACAAGGGTCCAAAATGTCTACATAGTTCAGGGGCATAGTTGTAAAAAAAATAAAAGAAAATGCTTGTAGTTAGGTCCCTAGCAGGGACTGAAATGAAAAGAAAACAAAAGTAATCACGTTTAGGTCCCTACGTGGGGACCTAAATGCAATTTTGGAAACTCTAGAGGTTGATTTGGAATCTAGAAAGCCACTGGGCCTATGATTCAAATTTGCCACCGTTTCTCGCGAACGATTTGGATTAGAAGCTACAAGCGGATCTCAGCCACACGATCTAGACACGTTTCAACCAACTGTAGCTTGAGTTCTTCATCTTGTTCTTCCCTAATCTGAACAACGGCAAGGGCGATTCTCCTTCTCCGAGCAAGAACGACGTATGGCAAGCAGTGGTGAGACCTCCACTAGGGCCAGCAAGGAGTCTCCTTCTCCCTTCGAGCACTCCTGCGGTGAGAGTGAGTGGAGATGGCGGTCTATGAGGTTCTAGAGTTTGAACACCCTATACGATATGCTGGTAATCAATGAAGATAGATATCTTCGAGGATCCAGATAATGATAAGATGCGAGATGATAACTGATGATGACGCTCCAGATGTCCTAACAGACCTGTAAGAAGATGGAATTTGCTCAATTCTAATAGAATTAGCCAAGAATTTATATTATACTTTACAGATCCAAATAAAGTGTCCAGGAACAAAGAATGTCAGATGTAAATCAAAGAATTTTGGCATAGAATCAAATTGGATTCTGAAAGTGATTCAAAAAAGTTGCTTAAATCTCTCTAATGATGTGATTAATGGGGCTACTATGACAAGAATATCGAGGGAACAAAAAGGGATGAAGTATGTAACTTGGGGATAGGAAGGTTTAAGACCTTCTTGGTCTTCGCTCGATGGTCGGTGGCTAGAGCTCTACACTGCAGCGATGGTCTTGATGCAAGGCAACGTCGCCTTGGAACTCTCCACCGAAGGTGCCTCTTTCATGTGTGACAATCGACAAGTGTTGTCACCACTTTAGTTGATCAAAACAAGTCGGAGAAGGAGGGTGGTTGGTCAGTTTGGTTCTGGTGAAGGAAGAGTTAGTTGCAACGAGGCAACTTTGGAGAGATTTATAGATAAATCAGTAGGGAGTTGGGTATAGATCGAGGGTAGGCATGCATGGTGGAAGTTAGGACTAATGATTTGAAGGTTAGGATCGAGTGAAGAGGTCTGGATGAGCATAGGGAAATTAGGTGAAGATGGAGTCGTTGGAACAATCCACAACTGACTGTTCTTGAGGAAGATAAACCAGACGCTACCATATGAAATAATTATAGTATAAATTAGATAATAAATACTAATTAACAATAAAATGAAAATTAAATAATTTATTTATTTAAATTATGGATTAATTAGTTTTCATAAATAACAAATAATTTATGAAATATAAATATTATATTAATAAAGAGATATAAATAATACTTGATAAATATCTATTTGATTTTTAACTTAATAAATTCATAAATAATACCGTATTTTTATATTTCATTAATTATCAGAATAATAAATAGGATATATTTGAATTTTTGTGGACTCTAATAAATTAATTCAAGTATATTAATAAATACGGGTATAAGTTACACAATTCAATTTATCTATAAAATAAGGATTTTGATTTATTTAAAATAAGAAATAATTCCAAAAAAATCTGAAATAAATCACAATTGAACTACAGTATCATTACAATAATTAAAAATTATAAAATTAATAAAACTATAAATAATGTGTACTAGATAAAATAAATAGCCTAGAAACAACGTTGTCATTAGGTCCCAAAAACCGACTTTTTTGCAAATGGACTCCGATTTTAGTGAAATCACCTTCATTAATTAGACAATATTATTTTATGAATTTTAAAGGTAAGTAGAGTTAAATTGGAGTTCATATGAAAAAGTAATGATGTTCGAAAGTTGAGAATTTGACAATTTAAAAGTTAGATTTCGTGGCATATATACAAGATAATATTTTTAACTTATTTTTATATTATATATATTTATTTAAAAATAATTAGGAAAAGAGATTGG
Organism: Ottelia alismoides; assembly: GCA_037367405.1. Classification (NCBI taxonomy): domain Eukaryota; kingdom Viridiplantae; phylum Streptophyta; class Magnoliopsida; order Alismatales; family Hydrocharitaceae; genus Ottelia; species Ottelia alismoides. The sequence goes on from JAZKJV010010148.1 coordinate 524,415, forward strand.
TGAAAAATATCATATGGATTAATTAAAAATCAATGAAGATTTGACAATTATTTGATAAGTAGTGAATAGTGTATAGAGTGAATAATTAATTATTATTATTTTGTTTTCTTTCCTTATCTCCCCTACTTATTTGTTTGTCAGCCAATCCATGCTGACTTGGTCTCAGAGATTAGGTTATAAACATATCTTTCAACTATATTTATTTTATAAGTCATATTGTACATATATACATATCTACAATTTGCCTCCTTTTTATTTTCTTTATTTTTATTATTTTATTTATTTACATGATTTTGATGCATAAAACTGTGTTTTTATTCATGAATATGATTTTATTAAAAGATGGAAATTAATGAATATTTACATGTATTTGTTAAGGGTTTTAAGATAAAATGCAGAAAGATTGTTAATGAATCATGGATTCATCAATGCTCAAGTTAGAATTGGTCTTTTTCCTTACTTTTCTGATTTTTTTTGGATTTTGAGTATTATGTAATTAGTTAGGTTATGGAATAAAATAAATAAATAAATGAAAAATAAATAAATAAATAAATAAATAATAGTCAAACATGTACTTGAAATAACAGGTAAAGATCGGTAAATATGTACAATATACAGTTAGGTCCCAAAATCCATATTTTATAGATGAACTCTAATTCTTTTGAATTTGATCTTGATTTATAGATAATTGAATGCCCATTAATTCAAAATTGAGCAAAGTGAAATTGGACATTATATGAGAGATATCAATGTTTTATGCCTTTTTGTCTTAGAATTAGGGCTTGGGTTTATTTCAGATATATACAAGTTAGTACATTTTTAGGATCTTTCATTGATTAATGTTAATGATATGCAAACAATGGAGTTAGTTTTAGGTCACTTGGAGTTAGGATGAATTAATTTAAAATGGTTGAAATTACGGAATACTTACAAATGAATATGGATGCAAAATGGAATGCTAACTTATGCAAATTATTTATAAGTGCATGAATATGGATGCAAAATGGAATCCATATATAGAAACATGTACATCACCTTAATCTTGGCATTTCTCCTAATTTGATCGATTTTAGGATTCTCGTATGGAATATGTTTACTAGCAAGATCTCAGGTTCACATTTGGATCTCAGTACCTTGGGAAGCAAGAAGGTTCGAAGCTTTAGAGAATAATCGAAGGGGTCGAGGACTTCAAAATTTAACATAGGAATTGAGAGAAAGTCTGAGAAGAGGAAATGATGCGCCTCGGACAGATGAATTAGGAATGTAGCAAGTATCCATAGCCTAGTTAGGATTGAGTGAGACATCTATAGTTTGCATACTCATTGGTTTGTCGAAGGACAATCTATTTGAGGCTACGACTGTGTGACCAAACTCAAGGAAACCTATTTTTTATAATAATTCGATGGGGTACATCACCAAAAACATTTCATTCTAATTGGACATTCCTAATCCCTTTATAAAAGGAATAGATTTTGAGCATATCCTAACCGCTTAAGATCAGTCAAAATTTTTTCCTCTTGGATCAATATATCATGAATGCCTAATTGAATTGATACTTGATCAATGATTTATCCTTTTATTATAAAATTGATCACTCAAAAGTGCACAAAATATTAATGATTATTAACCAACTTAAAAGGGGTTAGCAACAACTCCCCTCCATGTGACGTGTTAGCAAATCTCTTCTATTTTATTTTAGGTCATAATATATCTACCCTTTCAAGAAAAAGACTTTAAAAGAACAACTCTAAATCAAACAAAGATATCCATCTCTTAAATACTATTTCCAAACCACAACATAGATATAACTTGCAATCGGATCAGGATCTCGTTGCAAATAAGATCTACTTCAAGTACCACTTCGGCGTGAAGTTTTAGGACCAGAACCAACCAACCACAATCGACATCCGCCCTCAATACGTTTTCCAAATACATGCATCCATTAATTATATATATATATATAAAGTGTGTCAAGTCTATTAGTTACTTTTGCATAAATTCCATTTCTATCCCTTCTGACACTTTGACATCCCCACGTCTATATCCATCATCCCACTTTTGCCCTTGTCCTTTTAAGGAATTCCATATGTGCCTCATCTCCCACAATGTCGTTTTTGGTATAGGGCTCCCCATCCCTTATTGCATCCATGCTCTCGAAAGTTATCGCCTCGAATCTTAAGGTCTTCTACCCAAAAAATGGTACGTTCTGTCTCTATCTCCGTCGATCTAGATCGATCGATTTCGCTTTAACCTTAGCTAGCGTGAATTTCATGCCTACCTCGACGGAGCTCCCAACTGTCGAAGGTGAACCTGTCTTTTTTCCACCCTCTAATGCATTACGCTGGCCATCAACATCATCGTGAAGGAGAGAGCAACGATGTCGAGTGCAACTGTTGGAGGTGAAAGCAGAAGAAGCACAAGAATCGGGGGATGCGACGTTAGCGATGCTGAACACGACAAGGGAGACACAAAGGAGGACATCTCAACTTCCCAAACACTAATCTACAAATAGGCCTGAACCCTCCCTCAAAGGCTTCTCCGGGTGGACACCCGTCCAGGAATCCCTCCTTTGTCGATGTGTTCGTTCCCTCCTCCTCCATCACTACCAGCTCTCCGCCACCCGATCTCCCATCCTTACGATTGTATGTCAGTGTTCATCATCATTGCTGGGATCGAACCACCATCATCTACGTGAGTATCATCGTTGATATCATCTGGATGGAGATCTAGAGCATCACGTACTCTTGAATTATCATCGTCATTATCATCTGAAGGGAGATCACGAGCATCAAATGCTCCCAAACTAGCATATAGAGACCACATAATCACTGGAGATGGAAACTTACTGCATGAGACGAAGAGTAACGAAGCAATTGGGAAAGAACATCCCCTTCCAGATCGAAGAATATTTGTTGGATTGGTTCATGCTTCGCCGTCAGATCGGGTTTGACTATTATAGCTAACTCTGAGAGAAAGATACATATCAACGGTCCATATATTGTAAAGCAGCCCTTATGTTCGAATCATCATCTACAGGAGAGAATGCCACGTGGTCACTGTGGAATCCCACAATCATATCTGACGAAAACATCTCAGCCCCTTACCTCTTAAGCTAACTACGTGCTTTGCGTGTGACATCAGGGTTATTCGCATACATATCCAAATAAACTCTGATATTACATCTTGGTCATCCATAGCACATGTTCCATGATTTGGCCATTTTCCATGATACACCCGTTTTTTCTATATTTATGCCCGAGTACTTACTTTGACTAGCAAAATTGGATTAAAAATTATAGTATTATAAATTATATAGTAGTTGAGCCATAGTAAGTAAAATAAAATTATTATAAAATACTTATTAATATAATTTAGAGTAAATTTAAAAGTCTTTAAACCACATACCTAATTTTAGCGTCGCACATTAACTTTAAAAGATAACAATGGGGTACCCAAACTTTAATATTTGTGTCAGTGTGGTCCTTGACTATTGAAATTTAAGGCTTGAAAGACGAGGATCAACTAAATTTCAATAGTCAATGACTATATTGAGACACATATAAAAGTTTGTGTATCATATTGTTACCTTTTAAAGTTCATGCATGAAATTAAAATCAGGTGTATTGTTCAGGAACTTTTTGAAAATTTAAAAATTAGTTGCTAAAAAATAACTACTCTAAAAATATGTATACCATCATCACCATCAAGTATTTGTTTAGTTTATTTGGAAATAGAAGTATTTATATATGCTCGTTGCTCAAACAAAGATAGTGGTCATAAATTTAACTGGAATAGTTATAAAGTAACTACAAAGGATCTTGGAAAATTTATAGGAATTTTAATTGATTTTTTTTGAGATTATAACAAATAATTGAGACAATTAATCTTTGGTGATGAATAATTTATTTATCTTTATCATATCATCCATTAACAGAGAACAATGATTATTATTCGTTAGATAACATTACATTTGATTATTTCACAAGTAATGGATATTATATTCGTTCCAATATCACAGTTACCAAATAGCATGCTCCATGGTTTTTTGTTGCTTTTTTCTTTAGTCATTGCCAATGATAAGTAGAGCTTCTCATGCAAAAAGTTGGTAAATAGTTGTCCCTATATTAAACTGTAGCAAAGAATACCATAATTTTCGTACAGTACAAACAAAATAGTATGCCTTAGTATTCGTGCTTAATACGGGTCCATGTTTTTTGATAATATTGTAAAATTTTTCTATTTTTTTGTTTCCAATGATGTACATTAAAAAAATAAATCCCAATTTTCTAAATAGTAGTGTTTAGAATTTACCTATGGATTACATCCTCCGCTAAAATGAATGCCATTCATCATGAAATTATATACAATTATACTATACTTATATTATAGACATTCATGTTTAGGAGACCTGTTCAGTACTGCGAACTCAGTTATTTCACCGTGAAGCACACGGATGTGCACTAGTTATTATTAGTAATATTTACACCCATAACCCTGAGTAGTTTCATAATTACCTTAGGAACCCTTGATAATTCATTATTTCACCTACAACCCTGAATAATTACACCATTTTACCCCCATAACCTTCCGTTAGATAGTTGATGAACTCAACCAGACGATTGAGTTAATCTAACGAAATCATAATCTGACGGTTGAAATTAACCACACAAGTAAAAAAATACCACCTTCCTCCTATAGCACCACCCTCTACCGCGGACCATCTCTCTTTCCCCTTCCCCTATCCCCACGTGGCAGCAGTCCCCTCCCTCAACCTCCCCTCCCTTCCTCCTCTAGCACCCCCTCCAACATGGATCACCTCCCCTCACGCGACAGGAACTCTCCTCCCTCCGCCTCACCCTCCCCTTCCTCCTCTAGCTTCTTCACCTACATCCTATTCGCAGTGCATTCCTCCTCCATCGTTGCGTCTCCCTTCAATGGTGCGAAAGGGCTCGATGAGTTGAATGCTACCAACTGCAGCCAATTCGTACGAGCCCACGTGCCATTGCAAGACAGGGAGCTCGATGAGAATGGCGAGGGTGAAAGCTGCTACAAGTTGCTTTGCTCGAGAATGGAGACAAGGATTGGCATGCGGTAGCTACCACCGCCACTGTCGACCACCTCCCCTTCCCCTCCCCTCATGTGGCAGCAACCCCCTCCCTCCGCCTCCTCCTCCCATTCCTCCTCCCTCACTCCCTTCACTGCCGACCACCTCCCCTCCCCTCTACCCCCCCCCCCCCCCCCCCGTCGCACGGCAACAATTCCCCCCCCTCCGCCTCCTTCTGCACCGGCGAGTCCCCTTCCTATTAGGTCATCCTCCCCCAACTGATGGAGGTGCCGATCAAAGCTTGGCTAACGAATATCGGACTCATCACTCTAAAAGATACTAATTAAGCTTAAATCCTCAAAATTAATTAGTATTTCTTCATTTATATTGCATAATTAGCATTCACGCATGTATAAATAATAATTGCATTTTATCATCCATTATTGCATATAATAAGAAGCCAAAAATCCCAGCCCAATTGACATGTAAATAGCCTAATTTCTCAAAATTTTAACTAATTCATGATAACTCCAGATCACTTGAAACCACCTCGATTGTATACATATTACTAATAAGAATAAAGAAAAATACAAAAAAGTCACTAACACAAATAGGTGAACCAGAAACCCAAATCTTAATTTTAGGATTTCCAGACTAAAACACCAATATCTTCCTCATTAAATGTCTGATTTGATCCTACTTACTTTTGAACTAATTTACATTCAATTACCTTCAAACACAAGACCAAGTTCAAGTGAATCGGAGCTCACATGTGAAAGTTGGATTTTGAGCCTCTTTTTGTATATTTTATATTTTAGTGATTTTTGACCTATTATTTTATGTACATAATTAACTCATTTTATTTCATTTCTTTTTCTTCGATTATTTTTTATTAAAATGTATAAAATCCAAATCTAAAATAGTGCCAAAATCAAAGAAACTAACCGAATCTGAGTCTTCACTGAATGTTTGTACAAAAGTCTCATTTCTCGCATTTTTATTTTATTTCTTCATTTCTTCATTTTCCTAATTAATAAAAATCAAAAAAATAGTAATGTGTAAATATTTATCTTTGATTTTAGCATATTTTCTGGATTTTTATCTTATTTAAAAAATAAAAAATAGAAAACCCAAAAATTAGGGTTTTTCTATGTACATTGAATACCCCAAAAATATCAATTTGTGCAGGATGACCTATTTTGATTTTAGCCTCTTTATGATATTCAAGACTTGTATCATTTAATGATGTCACGTAAATCGCTAGAAACATGTGAAGTGTATGGCTAACCCAATAACGAAAGTTTTGTAAGGGGACTGGAGCAGGCGACTATGAGACAAAAGATCTTCTTTCTAAAGAGATTCGATTCAAAACTTTTCTATGTCCAGGGTCCAATATTGAAATCTGTATATATCATCTAGACGAGCAACTTTTGTGAAGAAAATTTTTCGATATGAGGTCGTTTGCTATTTCTTATGAATTTATCTTTATCTTCTTATTTCGAATTTTCTGGGAGTGATACATGGCAACTCTTGAAGCCACCAAGTGTCACCTATTTTTAGGATTTATATATTCATTTTTATTAAAAAAATAATTAATAAAAAATAAAAAAGAGATTCTCCACGTGGCACAGCCTTAGTCGCCCAATCTCGGCTGATTAGACGACCATTACGCATCTTCCTCTTCCTTCCCTTTCCATTTCGGCCAGCCATCGCCTCGCCTCCAACCGTCCATATACGGTGACCTCACTCCCACCGCCGCTCATCGATCACACCCCCAATCTTAGTCTCCCTTCCTCTTCTGTCAAATTGCCACCTACCCTTTCCTTTTTCGTCCACCTGCGACAGATCCACTTTCCATCACCGCCCACCTTTATAATCACAACCGACCGTCCCTCATCATCGATCGTCCTCCCAATAAAAAACCAATCGATTCGATCTTCAAATACAATCAGGCTGCTGCCTTGATTCCATCTAATCCATCCCCCATTGCTTCCCAAATTAGACCAACTATCGCCGCCCCTCACCTCCTATATATAACCCTCTGCCGTACCGTTCCCTCAAATCTGTCGATTGCATTGAAGAAAGGATGGTGCAGATGGTGACAGTGCAACCCCTCAGTTCTTCCTCGATGAGATCCGGTGTTGCCATCCTCCTTGCGACACCATTGCAGCGCTGCCATCACCTTTGCACGAAGCTGCCCCGCTCGCCCTCTGTGGCTCGAGCTCTGACACCACATTTCATCTTCACCATCTACCTTCTTAGTCACATGTTCATTAATGATCTAATCCGCTGCACAACCCCACTTCCCGCACCCTTCTTCTCTAGGAGCAGCAACCTCTCCTGGACACGCTCGCTCCGACACATTCCACATCCTCCCGCTCGATACACCTTCGTCCTGTCTACGCTACACCACCCGAACTCCCATACTCTAGGACTCGCTACTTCTTCATTTACGACTCCAACATCTGGACGAGATTGGTCTTCACCCTTCGTCCTCCCCGACTCCGCTAATCATCCGTGCAGTAGAGTCCCACATCATCATCGACACCAACATTTAAGGGTCATGCTTCACAGATCATCACCGACAGCTGCACCTCCAGGAGCCATCGCCCTTGCTCGGTTCATCTCTGATCGACTCCTCTAACTATGAGAATCTGCTCTTCCCAGTCAGTCCCTTCCGCTTCAGCAACAGTACCAATCGACCACGCCTAGAGCAACCGCCATCCTCCAGCAACCACGACCACGAGTCACTAGGTTAAAGACCCGAGACCCTCCCACGTAAAGTGCACGTGCGGAAGAGGACTTTTGCATGGACCCCTCGTAGTTACCCATTATTTACAACCACACCCAACCGAATAGAGGGTCACGTGCCTACACGTGGCCCCTCTATAATTTTGCAGAGACACCCCTCCTTGGGCATGGTAATCGCTTTTTAACCCTTCTCCTACATTACTTAGTTAATGTTATTTAATTATTGTATTTATAATTAGAACCTTGATTTTTCTTGTAATTTTGAACCTCAATTTGACATCATTTTATTCTTCAAAAAATGGCATGGTGTTCTACAATTAATTTTTTATATAATGGCATGCTTTTATATTTTTATTTTCCGTGATTAATTAATAATTTATATTCTTGTGAAAAATTACAGATTTTGCCCATTTTATTCTCATAAATTCATAATTAATTAACCATAACCTCAAAAATTGCCACAATTTCACAAATCACAGAATTAATTATGTTGTGACTGTGCCTAAAAAGAATTGACATTGCATACATATTTTGCTCGATATAAATCATTTTGTGTATTTTAATAATTAATTTTAATGGGTATTATTTTAGAATTTAGGTATTTTTTAAGATATATTACCTAGTGATATATCTTAGATAATTTTATTCCCTTCAAACAAGTAGATTTAGTATTTTATTATAATTAATTATTGGAAATCACATAGTTTGCATTCATTAATTCATAAAATATTTATTTTACATCTAAATTTTTTAAAAAATATAGTGTGTCCATTTCATCATTATCAACATCTTGACCAAGTTTCATAATTTTTTGATGTCATTTGATTGAAATTACACTTTAATCCCTAAAATTGACCACATTTGAGTTTGCATCCAAAAATGTATTTAAAAGACCAAAAATATTCCGCCTCAAAACTACACATGAATTTTGATAAACATAATTTTAAGTTGTTCCTTTGCAACCTTAAGTTCGACCTTGGGACTTGCACAAGTAAAATAAACATAAAGCCACTCAAATTAAATTGAATTGATTAATTGTGTTTATTTCTTGATTAATTCCGATTATTTGCCTACAATGAAATGACAAATCATCATATTTTAAATGCTTAATAATTCTCACAAATTAATGCAAGGGAATTCAGATGAAACTTAATAATTCTCACAAATTATTAAGTTTGTTACAAATTAAATTGAATTGATTCTCACAAATTGTCAAGGACTATTCAAAGCCCACATGGAAACTACTCAGGATCATAACCCGTAAGAGTTAAGGACTATTTAGAGTCGTGGGTGTGAATTAAGAGTTATTGAATTAATTATGAAATTACTTAGTATTGTGGATGTAAATATCCATTATTATTACAAAAGCGATCACGTCGTCTACCCTTTTCTAATGCAAGCCACACTGGTACCATTTCGGATCCGTACAAGTTAGAGCAATAGATCTTAAAAAATTGGAAAATCCCAAACCACATCGACCTTCGAAGCTTAGGGGATCCAATTGTCAGAGAGAGAGAGAGAGAGAGAGAGAGAGAGAGAGAGAGAGAGGTGTCACATAGCTTAAATCCGCCCGCCGCCAGCCGCAAAACGTACCTTTCCCCGCACTTTGTGCCTTCTTCCTCTACTACTGCACCGTAAACCCTAGAAATCGCCCTCTCCGATCCATCAAATCGATTCTCCACAGCGTCTCGATCCCGTGCCGGAGCTCCGCGGCCTTGTTCTAGGGTTTTCTGGTCGATTTGGTTTGGTCAACGCTGGCGGGCTCTGGGGTCCTCTGATGGCGGATTCGCCGGGTGCAGAGCAGCTCTTTGGCGATAGACTTTGCATGCTGGTGGAAGGGGATTGGGAATTGGGGCAGAGCTGCGGACTTCGGGAGGAGAAGAAGCATGTTGACGGTTCTGCGAGTACATCTGCCCTCGGACATACCGATCGTCGGGTGCGAGGTCACGCCATACGTGCTGCTGCGGCGTCCTGATGGGAATGTTAGTACCGAGGACGTCCCCGAGTCGGCTCCGCTGGGCGGCTACTTCTTGAGATTTAAGTGGTGAGTTTTGAATGGACTTAGGCTTCTGTTTGAGCTGTTCATATTGTAATGGGAGCTTCTTTCTGTTACATGGATGCTGCTTTGAAATTTATATTTTCGTAGTTGCAATCTTGTATTCGGTCTAAATGGATATGTACTACACCGGGAACTTTGAATTTCGTACAAAAGGCCTGCTCTCTTTGTAAGTACTCTATATTAGCAAATGCAAATACACTTTGGCTTCAGTTGGTGACTTGGTGTACCATAAGTAAAGTGATCATATTCAATCGTCTTTCATCATGTAACTGGTATTTAGTCTCCAGCTCATCTTTTTACTGTTAAAATCAATAAATATGAGTTTTAGTTATATTGCTTCGCAAATTCGTAAATTAGATTTTGCAACAATGATCCAACAGCTCTTTTTTATCAATCATCATGATTGATTGAATTATCTGAAACTTGCATTTAGTTGCAATTAGCTTAAATGGTAAAAAGACCATTATAACCACTTTATATTATTAAAATTCAAGCATGATGCTTGGCTGTACAACTTCGGATTTTCTCCTAAGAATGAGGGAATAGATTCTTGTTCAATCTTTATTCATAGAGTTATTGATTTTGTTTGGTATTTTTTGCCGAAAGCCATCAATTATCATGCCCTAGTTAAATATGTCAGTGTGAGTCCAATAAAAGTTTTTTGCAATTTATACGATTTGAGATGATGCTTTTGTCTCTATATATACAATTGCACAGAAAGCACAGGCAAACATGCACACACATGTACATATGGTAACAAATACCCATGTATGTGTATACATACATACATATATATATATATATATTCATACATATATGTACGTATACATGTGTATGTGCGCTCCTGTCTGTTAAAGAGTTTTCAATTAAGATGGAAACTTTTTTGTTTTCCAAAAGCCTCATTTCAACCATGCATTTGAAAAATGTTTTCGACATCGTATATTAAGACGTGTCACGTAAGCATGGGCTCAAATATCAGCAAAATTTTGTCGAATTTCCCTGAAATTTCTATTTCTCCAGGCCGACACATTTCTTTTTTCCGAGATTTTAGTGAAATGTCGGTGAAATTTCGTTATAATTGCGTGCGATTTCAAAGAAATACCAAAAATAAGGGAATCTACCATTCACTTTCATCAAAATTTGCTTATATCAATGGATTTTCACCCATTTCTCTGCCATTTTAGTTCTTCATAGTGGTGAGATCATACTTATCTTTTCTTCTTACGTCTCAATGACGTATAGCCCTATAGTCTAGTTGAAGCAAAAGATTGAAAAAGTCCATTTACATCCCTAAATTCATCAATGAAGCTATAATTAAGTATTCTATTTGAGAGAACCACTAGTCCATAGTGCTTTCCACCTTTCCCTCAGAAGAAGGAGCAATACCGTTCGCACGATGAATGAAGAGCATCACAAACATCCGAGAAGCAACAACATCTAGACGAGGGTGGGGGGGAGGAGAAGCAAGGGGACAGTGTTGGGGTTAGACCTATCTTTTTCGCTTCAGATACTAGCTACTTTGATTTGATATGCAAATAATACAGCTAGATGTTATGTCTTTCCATATCATAGAATTTCTTATGGATCTAAGTTATATTAAAAATCTAAGGATTTGGAGCTAGGACGGGAGAGGAAAGACTGAAGGAGCTGAGACGTTTTAGAAAATTGCGAAGGGTGAAGAGCTGCGACATTTTAGAAAATAATGAAAGGGGATGAGATAACTTTCCTTTCCTCTGGTCCTGGGTCGGCAATGATCTAGTTGCTGCTTTCCAGTGTCCAGTTCTTAAAGAGCTTTATTATATCTTAAGAAGTTCCTTTAGTTATTTCCTGAATCTTTAGGTCTAAATCCAAACCAAATCAATTAGACACAAGCTTTAAGAGTTAAATTCAAGTTTTAAGGCCGAAGAGCTTTATTTTGACATATATATTTTCTTGAGTAGTTATTACTTAAACCACTTCATTTTTGTTGAAGAGGTGATTATCGTGGCTTTTTCTTCCAGTTCAGAAATCAATTCTGACTCTAGGTAGCATGTTGCTGTTATATTTCAACAGTCTGGTGATTTTTAATGATAATACCCCTTTAAAACTTATATTTATACATTTACACGTAAATTCATATTTCTTTTTTTATTTATTGATATAGGAGCACTACAAAAATCTTATTTTTTTTGGAAAAGTGAGTTTAGAGTCCTTTTCAAGACTTCCAACGACTTGAGGGAAGTTCTATGAAATTTCTCTTTTTCGATCTTTAATGAAACAAAATTGAAATCTGGAAATTAAGGCCTTGAACGTAAGTGTTAGAGTTATTATATTTACACGGGTTTCGTAACCAGCTGTGTCCCTTCGAGTTCTGTAGCCCCTCGTGACCCTTCGAGTTCCATAACCCTTGTACTCTCCAGGATTTTCTCTCTATATACGAGGCCCTAGATCTATGGAATAAACATCGCATTCATTCCTCTTCTCAACATGGTATCAGAGCGACAATCCTAGATCGAAGCATAATATCCTAAATTCGTCGCCACCACAACCCTCTCTCTGCCAACAAGGAGAGAGAGCTGGACCTCCCGCGTCGCTCGTGGACTTTATGGTCTCGTGCAAGTCAGTCCGAGTCCCCAACAACACCAGCTGCCACCTCCAGCGACACCTAAAGCGCCACCCAAGGCTCTAGTAGTTCCAGACGCACCTCCTGCATCGTCGGCATCGCCTGGAGCCCCATCCTCTCCATCAACCCTTGTTTCACCACGACTTATTTCGCTCAACTTGATGTTCCATACTCTTTATTCTGTCAAGTATGGGGGAAAGGGGGGACCATAGATGATTCTTTATAATGTTTTCTGCCCTACCATGACTGACAGACTGATACTCTAGACTTCCGTCTTCATCGAGCATCGACTTCTTCGTCAGGGCGTATACTTCTTTTATGATCCGACTACTACTCCGCACTGGACTTCTTCTACAACGATTCTTCTCCAGGCACGACAGAGATATGTTTCGGTAACCTACAGGCACAACAGAGATACGTTTCGGTGACCTAATACTGCATCGACTCTATAGGCCTGACAGAGATACGTTCCGGTCACCTGAAAGCCGCAGACCCATCCTCAAGCGAGGTCTTCTACCAGCAACGGGCATATGTTCTTATGATACATCGTGCGAAGATGTGGTATATACTTTTTCTTTTTATTACAAGCTACAGCTTTCTCAGCTCCAGCTTGAGGGGGAGTGTTAGAATTATTATATTTACATTTATGTTTATAACCCTTCGGGTTTCGGAACCTCTCGTGACCCTTCGGGTTCCTTAATCATCTGTGACCCTTCGAGTTTTGTAACCCCCCTGTGACCCTTCGGGTTCCATAACCCTTGTACTCTCTAGGATTTTCTCTCTCTATAAGAGACCCTAGATCTATGGAATAAACATCCCATTCGTTCCTCTTCTCAACAATAAGAAAATGATATTTATCATAAAAAGGACATATACTTCATGAAAAAATTGTAGATATTTTTATAAAATGTATTGTTTATAGTTGTAAGTTTGTTATCTTTACCTATAAACTATCTATACTTGGAACACTATCTCTTAAGCATGTAAATGACTGCATGATTCTTAAGACTTTAGTGAAGCTTATGTGAGTTTTAGAAAGAAAAAAGTTGGCACTTCATTTGAAAGTATCCCTGTATATAATAATCTCTTTCTAGATTCTATCTTGGAAGTGTCATTATACTTGAACTTCTTGAATATTTTTAATCTCCTGGTTGTTTCCTATTTTGCAACAAAATATGCAATTTTGACTTCTTCACAAGATTTTTTTTTAAAGAGAAAGGAGTGTGCTCTAGGTGAGTCATACATAAACGTCATTAAACGAAAATGGTGTATACTTACATGGACCAAGCCTCACACAATGCCCTCAAATGGGAAAACATGTTCTCCACATAACAATGCTCCTGACGAGAAACAACCTTATTACAAGAAAACCGAATCAGTCAAAGAACAATAAGAGGCCTAAAACAACCATCATGAGCCGAAATGCAAACCGAAAGAGTAGAGGTTCAGAACTCATATGAATTCGCATGCCGCAACCAATGCAATTAAATTGGGTCCACAATTCAATAGAATATGGGCAAGAAAAGAATAAATGGTCATCCTTTTAGCAAAATTTGCATCAACGACACATAGAGTTGTCTGAGTGTGACCATTCAACTCTGAGTGTCTGAGTGATCAACATGCCCTTCTTAATATGTCTAAGGAATGTCTTCACCCGAGGGGAATTGGAGATCGATAAATAAGCCTATACGAATATGCTTGAGTACCCACATCCTACCCGAAGTTCACAGTAAGGATTTGTAGGCCTTCTTCATCGAAAATCGCCCCTCAGCTCATTTTCATCCTTCCTTACCGATGGGAGACCATTCAGTTGTCCCAGTCGGCAGTGGCCACTGGGAGCACGTGTTTCTTGGGCTGTGACGGAAAGGACCACCGCAGGGAGATCGACAATTTCTCCTGTGATGCTTTCGTCGTATATTGGTTCCGCATCTTCCTGGACAGCAAGCTCGGCCGCAAGAAAATCAATGAATTCGTATTCTTCCCCGCGGGATCTTCGTTGAAGATGGGTCCTTTATCTTCATGTTCTTCTACAATGATTGTATCAATAAAATCTTCATTGGGACTGAACATACCTTCATTCCCTTGATCAAAAACAGGTTGTATAACAGTTACAGTGGTTTGATTTTGTTTGTTGACGAATGTTTCTTCCTCGATTTGTGTATCCAACCACCAATGAACCTTCAGGGATGCTATAAGACGCTTCTTGAACATTCGTTGATACGAACATGCATGCAGATCATGAGATATGCGACTTAGATCAAACTTCAAATGCAAATATGCGACAGGATCGTCGAATCGTGAGAACGATTCAATAACTATGCTCTGATACCAAATGATGCAAATAGAAAAATCTAACAGTGGAAAAGTTAATTTTAGTGGAAGAAATTTTGAGAGGGGAGGAAGAAGGAGAAAAACGTGTCGATTGCACGGGGTTTTGGAGAAGAATCGCAAAGATCGTGTGGGGAGAAAAAGAGACAAAGAGAGATAAACTCAATTTTTATATATTCTGAACTGTCTTACAATATACTACCATTCCCTTTATAGGGGAGGTATTATAAAATTAGAAAGAAATTCGAATTCAAATAAAATCCTAATCGATCCTAATTGACTCTAACCGATTCTAATTGACTCTTAACTAATTTTATCTACCAAAAACGTTGAGATTACAATCTCAGTTCATTTAAATAAAAATGCAACTAATTTAAAATAACTAATTATGGATGGAAATCCCTAATTTGAAAAAAATACCCAAATCAACCCTCTGCTTCAATTCGATTTGCCTTGCCAATTTGGGGATGATTGCATCACCCGCCAACCTCACCACCCTCCTATCTTCCTTTTACGACATTGCCACCCTCCCCTCTCCCTTCTTCGACATCGCGTACCCTCCCATCTCGCACCCTTCTCCCGTTGCCAACTACCACGACGTCGCATCCTCCACCTCGGCCCAACACCGCCGCCAACTCCTCTTCCCACCCCTTCCCCACCGCCCGTGCCTCCACCCTCTCCCTCTCGATCTGATGTTGCCACACTCTTCATGACCGTGCACACTTCAAGCGCGGTCGTCGCCTACGCCTCCAGCTCCTGCACCTCCCTTGCATTTTGTTGCCGCCACCACCATTGAATGTGGAAGAAAACCCTATTTTTCTTTCCGTCTCAAGGAAATTCGTATCCCATGAAAAGAGGAGCAATTGGCGGAAAAATTATGAGGGACCCCTCCCACCAAAAGTACTTTACAATAAGGTTAAACTTGGAGAAAGGGGGCAAGGAATATGTTTAAGTCAAATGGTAGAAAAATTGCAGATGCACCCTCCAGTGGAAAAAAAACTACAAACTCAATGCTGAATCGAAGACAAATTGGTTCGAAATTGGGAAGATTGGTCCGGCGATTCCGAAAAAATTCTCCCAGGTCACATGCAAAACAAAAGCAACTCATTAGGGGATGAGTTTTTCAAAGTGACAGAGAGTTGATGCAACGTGAAGCGGATAAATATGGCTTAATTTATTTATGTTCGTCGTTAATTAGAGTCTAATTATTTTTACGATTAATCGAGTCATTGCATTTTTATTTAAATAAAGAGATCGCATGTGATCTCAATTAGTTGATCGAATTAGATAGTTAATCGATTAGAGTCAATCATGATAAATTAAGATTTGAATTTTATTCAAATCAATTAATTAGTCGGCTAGAGTCAATTTGTATTTTGAAGTTGATTTCTTTCTATTTTTATAATCTCACCCCTCCTATATAAAGGGGATGGTAGTCATTTGTAAATGTAGTTCAACTTCAAAATCAATCAATTTCTGAGTTATCTCAATTATCTCTCTCCTTTTCCCTCCTTGTACGCGATCTCCTAATTCTCCCTCGAATCCCACGCAACTGGCATGCCTTCTCTCCTTCACTCCAATTTCTTCTCCACCAATTATTTCCAGCACTCGAATAATTATTTTCCACCGTTGCGAATTTTTATTTGCATCAACACTTCTACTTTTGAGATATCTGCCATCGAAACCCCTCTTGAAAATAAAAGACTTAAAGTATGAGCATCTTACATTACATTTCTTTTATAATCTTAGTAAGAGATCTTCACTCTCTGCCATCGACTCCGAGAGTCGGCCATTTGATGCAGCTTGAAATTGTGAATCAAGGTAGGGTTTGCCGACTTATTTATTTGAGTCCATAGTAATATTGTCTTATTTATATAAATCAAGATCGATGTGTTCTAAATAAATTATTAAGTTATTATGTTGTGTTATTTTGGGAGCCTAGGTAGGGTTAGTTTAATTTAGGGTTTTTATCAGTTGTACCTCTCTGAGATATTGCAATATTAGTTATGCCCTCCCTTTTTTTGGATTATCAGTTATGCCACTGTTCTATCACTTGTGCCGCTCCGTTATTTTAGCCATCAATGAGTTGAACTTAATCATGATTTTTTCAAACCATATTGAGGTTAAGAGGGCCTCGGCCATGGTCGGTCCAAAGCCCGATAGCCAGCGTAAGAGAGACAAATTCCTAAATAGTGTTCTTTTCAAGAACAAAAAGAACACTATTTAGGAATTTGTCTCAAAACAGTTCGGATATTTTCAACATGGATTTAAGAAAATATTTATATTTTGTTGGAGCGTTCTCTACTAGCAACGCGTTGCATTGCTTGAATGCAATGAGAAGTTGGCAAAGGTCGTTACATCGCTGCTTGGATGTAGTAACAAATTTACAAGGGTTCTTGCATGAGGAACACATGCGAGTAAATAAGCTAGTTCCGCTGTAGAGGGAATTGATAGAGGTGGAGGGTCCATCGGTTGGTTGGAACCATTGCGCGTGGGGTGATGGTGGATTCACTGTGAAGAAGACATATCATTTCTTCATTAACAAGGAGGACAGGTGAACAATGATACTAGACTAGATGCGAGCATCATTTGGAGGGGTTCTGACGTTGGAAACAAAGGGGTGAGGGGACCATGTTCTATTTTCAAACCTTAAAGTAAGGCGCTAAATGTCATTTTCAGTCACCATATTGGTGAGTGATCGAAATGACATTTTGATCGAACTTCGGTTGAAGTTTAGTCAAAATTTCAGTCGTTTCGATCCTATTTTCTACTATCGATCCCCTCCAGCTTGAAATTTCGACCATTTCAGTCGAATTTTGATGAAATTTGACGCCATGCTTAAAAGTCTTAAAAACTGAGTCGTTACCTCGCCTTACCTTGCTCACCTCAGGTATGCGGGACACTTGCTTCAATCTGGGGCCCTAAGGTGGTCTCTCTGGAGCTATTTATCCTGCCTCCCCCATCTCATCTTGAGCGCTTTTGTGCCTCGAGGTGCATGATAAATCAATGATTTATCATCATACCTTTCATTTATTATCCCCCTTAAATTATTCAATAAGCCAACCCCAATTCCAATTCATTAGCATTAACATCTAACCATATATATGTAATTAACTCTAATCATTGTACATAAATAAACCTATTATCATGACTTTATTTCCTGTGTTTTCTTAATATAAAAAATCCCATAAAAATTAGAGTAATATTGTACATATTTGTTTTGGCATTATTTATATATCAAAACTACAAAAATAAGAAAATAAAATAAAATAAGTATTTTTAATTACCTAAAAATACTTGCAAAAATATTATCTTGTACTTGAGATCTACAACTTTCTTGTTGGACATTTTTTGATTTGAAGTTTCTAGTTATTTTATTTTGATTTTTCTTTATTTTTATTCTTCTTCTTTTTCCTATTGGGCCACTTGGTTCTCTTTGGAGCTCCCACATAACCCGACCTTTCTTATCCATCCGCGCTCCTTCTCCGCCGTCAGATCCATCTTGATGGTTCTGATTTGAGCCTTTTATCTTCGCTCTTTTCTCATCCATCTAATTGTTCGATCAGATGCGATCCTAGCCCTTCTTGAGCGCCTTCCCCATCACTGTTGGATCGCTAGATCCAACGGTTCAGAGCTCGTCTTCCTCCCCCAATCGCTCCGTTGAGAGGTGTCAAAACCAACAACCACCCCGTCTTCTCCCTTTTACCCTAACCACTCCAGTCAACCTCGCCGTCAACCAACCATCCCACGACGTAGCCATAACCTCCTCCGTCCACGCCATGTCTTCAAATCTCCAAGACCTAACTTCCATCACGGCCTAATGGCGGTTGACCTTCATCGAAAACCTCATGGAACCACTCCACTTTTCTTCAAATACTCCACCTTCAGCCAAATTTATGCGCATCCGCCCTTGCGTGCGACATCTCCCAATCCTAACCAAATCCTAGGTGACAATTAGCGACTGAGATCAAGTGATGAGTTTTGACGTCGACGTGATCCTTGGTCTTTCGACCAAGTTATAGCCTTCCCTGGTGGCTGTTAGAGCTTGACCACTTGTCGCAGTCTAGAGCAACGATTAGGAGCTTCAAGTTTTACTCACAAGCACCTCCTCTACTCTTGATTTATTCCTCAGTTCACCATCTTCTTCTCCAAGTAAGATCCCTTTATCTTCTCTCGTTTTTGTCGATTTATCACCCCACGCACGTGTACCTTCCCTGTCACCTGATCTTGCACACACCTTCACTAATAACCCGTGTTCCACGTGTACCTCACAAGCTATCCTCTCCGCTTCTCCATCAATCCTCCCACCGCGATCTTTCACCCCCCCCCCCCCCCCCCCTTGCAAAGGGGTTGCGAACCCATTAAGGCTAGCTTCCTCCAGCTCAACAGAGCTCACATTTCGTCCCCCATTTCCTTCTCCATATATTCTCCTTGCTTGGATGTCTACCCCCTAACCTTCCAGGTACTTCAATGATCGGAATTTTGAGGGAGCTACGTTAACCTCCTCTGCCTTCAACGATAAGACATGGTCAGACATCCCCGGATCTTCTGGACCCTCCACGAGTTCACCATCTTCTTCGCTAGGGCATGAGGAAGCTTCCTCGACTTTTAGACTGAGCCTCAAACCCAGGCGGTGGGAGTCCATCCTCATCGGAGCTCCGCTGCTGCACCACCTTGCACGAAGGAGGAAGAAAACTAGGACCTACAAGGCTACAACTACTTTTGGATTAGATCTTGCTGATCTGATCTAACATTTGGGATTTAATTCCAAGACAATGCTTCAGACCTCAGCCTCAAGAACTCTAAGCTACAAGCGAGCCACCATGACTTGCCACTCAGCTCGAGCCTCTCTGCGCACCAAGTCTAGCCCCACGTGCCTCACCTCACATGACAGGGCTATTTGCAGTGTCTGAACACTACTTTTGAAGAATTGCATTCAGATCCAACGCATACTGAGCGTGTACCGCTTGGATAATTCAGAGATAGACCCCGCGTCTTTTCTTAATTGCATTTATACCCCGCATGGGCTATTTTGCATGTTATACGCATGTAGTTTGTATAAATTGCACTTGTATCCTGGTTCGGACTTCTATGTTATGTTTTGTTTAGTTTTCATTAAAAAAATGCCTTGATTATTAATATCTTGAGCTCCTTAATTTCAAAATCAATGAAATTTATCTTATTTTAAAGATCATTTCATGCTCTTTCATGTGACATATTTATTTCTTTATATGCCTTGTTGAAAATGAATTGCAATCCAGAGAGGTATTTTGGCTTTTAAACTTGATAAAATGAATTAACAATTGACTGTTTGTGGAATTAATGCGTCAATAAACACCCTGATTTGCTTTAGGATCATTAAAATAACCAGGAATCTTGCTTGAATAGCCTTATGCATTATTTCCGGATTTATCTTCATTTTAGGGTGTTTGGAGTTGTTGAATGATAGCTTGGCCCCATACTTGAATTGAAATGATGCATGATTTGACATGAAACCTTACTGGACATATCTTCGGACCAATGTTATGCTTGATAATTTAAGGTGTTCATTAATTGATCATGAGCTTTAATAGTAAATTTGTGTTTTATTGTGTGCATTGTATCTTGTTTTGCATTTAGACTCGTTCTGTTGCATTTAACTTATTTGCATAAAAACCATAAAAACTCATGTATTTTAGTGTTATTGTTCACCCTTGACCTCGATGACCACTTAGAGTAGCCTAATTACGTAATTTAGGACTCAATTAGATAACCTGGTCAGTAGTGTCCCTGTGTTCGACCCTGGGCTTATCTAGGAGATTTTAACCGAACCACTCGCAAAGATTCTTACTCGACTCTAATGGATTGCTAATTGACCGTATTACAACAAGTCAATATTAAGCTAGCCGATTTAGCGTTCGTCAGTGCACCTTTTCATACCATGGTAGCTATATGATCGTCGAGACCCGTCACAAGAGATGTAACTTTTGTTGCCACTGGTTTATCTACTACTACGATATGTAAAGAGCCACTGCCATTTTCATGACTCATATGGATGAGCATCAATATCATTGCTGTAGGTACCCTTGACATCACCATTCCCCCAAGTTCCACTTTTGGAAAGAGCATCAATATCATTGTTGTTAATGGAAAGAAGCAACACGATTTAGTCGCCAACCTCCGGATTCCCAGCTTATGACATGTTCCCAAATCACCACCCGGTGACGCCTAATATTACTGGATGTGCCGGGTGACGTGTGGAGAAACCACAATGTAATAGGTAGTGTTGTCAAAAGCCCTCCGGGCGCTCGCCTAGGCTCCCAGGCAAGGCGAGACGAGGCCCTAGCGCCTTGCCTCCTTCCAGGCGAGGCGTTTTGCCTCAGGCGTTGCTCAGGCGAGCACCTGGCTTGAGGCTCTAGGCGCTCGCCTTAAGCGCCTAAGGCACAAGGCTTTTTGCCGACTTTGTGTGATTTTTATCCATGTTTAGGTTTTTATATTAGATATATATTAGTTCTAAGTATCATTAACACACATACTTATACATATGCATACACATGTATATGTAATTTACACACACTTCTATTTCATATATGTATAAATGAATATTCATGTTTTAGTTCTAAATATTACATATACTTTTTGACTAAAAAGTATATATTCTTCTCTATATATATTAGCTTGAAGTATTATAAATACATATATATACATATAAATAGACAAAACACACATGTATACATAGGCATGTACGCATACTTATACATAAACATATACACATGTATGCAAATATAATGCATACAAATGCACATACATACAAATACACACATAAACAGAAATATTTAATACATATACATACATATGCAAGTACATGCATACATTATACATACATATATTAATAAATAGTGGATTAATCGCAAAATATAATTTGGTGATAGACATAGACATGTACATGAACACATTTATATACACGCTTATAAACACTCCCACAAATACGTTGGATTGGTTTTAAATTGAAATATAAGCTATACATACATATATTTACAACTACACATACACACACACACAAGTACACGTACACATTTATATACGTGCATGTAAACACACCCACAAATATATTGGATTGGTCTTAGATTGAAATATAAGCTATGCATACATATATTTACAATTACACATACATACACATGTGTGTATGTGCATATATTACATAGACTTGTGCATAATTTATTTATTTTTATATATGATGCCTTGCTTTTCTTAGGTGAGCGCCTAGGGAGCGCCTAGCGCCTCAGGCGTTTTGCACCCCCTAGTGCCTTGGAGCGCCTCTCGCTTTTAACAACACTGGTAATAGGTCATTCAACCTATCTCTTCCTCACCATATCTCATAGGAACCAAATTCCATAAAAGGGTACATGTGGTTGTCATGGGATATTTGTGGAGGGAATCCTCTTCGAAAACTTTTTTTAATCAAAATGTTGAAGGTGGGAAATGCACATTGAAGAATGTTTATTCAAATGAAGGGGTAGGAAAATTTTAATCATGACAAGGAGAGGAAGAAAGGGCTGAATCCTGGTAAGCCTTATACAAGGACATTGAGGTCAAAAACAATTTTCACGCTTTCCATCACCAAGATCTTTTGTTTTTCTCGCACCATGGCTACTCCAAACACTAAAAAAAATTCTTTGCAAGTATCACACCGCTTCTCATTGTGTCAAATATCACCGAAATTCAACCGAATTTCGGTTTCAACATGTGACCAATACATGATCGAAATGATAGATATTTCAGGATGTTGGCGGGTCTACTGAAGAAAATGGGTCCGAAATGATCGAAATTTGGATCAGATTTCGATCGAAATTCAATTTCGACCAGTCACCGATGCAGTGTCTGAAATTGACATTTGAGGCCCTACCACTTCTTTAGCGGCAATTTGATGGGTGTTGATCAAGGCCCTAGATGTTGGTTTTCGGTCACCATTTCGGTGACCGTCTGAAACGAAATTTCGGTCGAAATTCAACCGAAGTTTTGGTCGAAATTCGATTGAAATTTCTGTCATCTTGGTCATTTTTGTAATAGGGCCCTCATATTTCGGTCATTTCAACCATTTCGGTCGAATTTTGATTCAACTGGATATCGATATTCGACAGAAATTCGACTGAATTTCGCTGAAATTTAAGGCCATGGTGTCGATGACAAGTTTGAATACATGACTACATCGATATGGGTCCTGCTTTATGTGCCTTATTTTATTTTCCACCATGGATTGTGGTGTTCAGTACAAGATTCCAAGTCTCCTCCATTTTGCATGAGAATCAAGCAGTCACGTGTTGCACCCGATGATAAGGTAACTCAATGGCTATGAGTGTTTCGAAATGACAGATAATTGATGTAGTGTGAATCTCAGTAGATTATTCAAGTATTTAGATCGAGTCATTTGAGGAATCTAGTTAGCATCCATTTATTTTTATTTATTTATTTATTTATTTTGTAAACCCATCCCTCTCATGTATAAAGAGGCTAATGTGTTGATGTGAAAGAAAGATCGAGTTATACTAAAATAGGAATTTTCTTTACGTTTTCTCATTTCTTCCTCCTCCCTTCTGCATCTCTGCACTTTCTCCACCAAAACTTTTCCATGCGTTTTTTTGTTTTCTTCTCACTCTCAAATACTCCCTCTTGCCCAAATATCGATTTGCATCGCCATTAAAGCATCACTGAACACCTTCAAAACATACAGGTTCAACCCTCCTTTTCCTATGGCTACAAAAAAATTCCACTTCACTGGGCACATGCATCTCCCATTTTCAATATCCCATTTCTGCAGAAACCTTGTTTTGCTTAGGGCAATATATTTCTCCAAATTCATTTGCAAATTAAAAATGTAAATGAAGTGTTGAGGTAACAAAGATTCAAGAGACCACAGTCCTTGGTAAAAGAAATCGTCCTCGCCATAGAACAACTTCGACCTCTAACTATGAATCTTTCTGTCAGTGATCTGCAAGATTGTCTTCTGATCCACCACTCTGCTAGTTGAATCGATGAGCGGAAAATCTCAACATTTCAATGGCTAATCCACATGCTTAGTCTACAGTACACAAGGCACCTAATAACTCCTAAACTCCCTCACCCATGCCTAAAGGAACAATAATTACTTTTGACTATGCATTTCACTCGCGGAGCCTTGCCAAAGATATCCACGAGCCATGTCGTGGCGTACTTGGAGAACTTTTTTTTAAAAGAAAATACTTTCCTTTTTCCATTGTGCCTTGGTCTTTTTTCCTTCTTTGCTTACAACTAGGCTGTGGTAAAGAAGTCGATAGCATCTACGGTTGAGGGTCCGTTGAAACAAACATGCATGTAGATGAAAAATCTACTCGAGAAGTCCCACTTTTGAGAATTTAAAATAGAATAGGGGAAAATGCATTAAAAGTAGCCCAATCTTTTAATCACATAGCCTTGACCAGTTTATGCGAGGTTGACTAGTGGTTCCCCTCTCCAATTTGTTCTCTACCTCTATCTCATATCTGTGTGACTTCTATGAAATTAAAGCCAACTTAGGCCTATCTCCATCTTTTTCTCCATCAGATTTCATAATCATCTTGGATTTGGAGTTTCATTATTCCAGTTTTTTGGTGAGAAAATGTACTGGGGTGGAGCTGAATTGTGATTCTCTCAATTTTGTGAGAAAGTATTCATTATTCCAGTTTCATTATTTTAGAGGTCTATGATTGCCATTACACATTTGCAACATGTATCAGTCAAATATGGATTGACATATATACTGCTCGGTTCTCCGATATATGAAGGGACTGGATGACCAAAACATTAACCTTATTTGTCAGCTGATTGGTCTGAAATATGCTACTTACAAGTGCTGTATAAGTCTCGTGATAAATCTAGAGTACACGTGCTCTTTCCAACTTTCAGGAGAAAAGTAAACTTCATCTGTCCTTTTCGTCCATTCCAGGTATCGAGTACAAACTGACCGGAAGGTTGCAGTATGCAGTGTACATCCCTCTGAACAAGCAACATTGCAGTGCTTGGGTTGCCTCAAAGCTAAAATTCCTGTTGCAAAGAGCTACCACTGTTCTTCTAGGTGCTTTTCTGATGCTTGGCAACATCATCGAGTTTTGCATGATAGGGCAGCCAATTCTATAAGTGAGAATGGAACTGAGGATGAAGATTTATATGGACGCTTTGGTAGCAGTGGATCTGGAGTCAATGTAATATCTAACATAGGACAAAGCCCTGGAGTTAACAATGGATCAACTACTATTTATTCAGGGGTTGCTTCAGAACGAAGTGGAGGGGAGTCACTATTCGAAGTAGGACGGTCGAAAACATATACGCCAACTGCCGAGGATGTCGGTCATGTTTTAAAATTTGAATGTATGTCAGTTGATGCAGAAACCAGAATACCGGTGAGAGCTAGTACTACAATATTGACTTCACGTGTTATTCCTGCTCCATCGCCTACCCCAAGACGCTTGATTTCAGTCAGTGGAGTTGATGTCTTAGCGCGTTTGGATTGTGATGGCCGCAATTCATCAATTGGGAGCTTTACAGTTCTTTCCTATAATATCCTGTCGGATGCATATGCAACCAGTGAATCTTACAGTTATTGCCCTTCTTGGGCCCTTTCGTGGCTCTACCGCAGGCAAAATTTGTTGCGTGAGATTGTCGGCTACCATGCTGATATAATTTGTCTTCAAGAGGTATCGTATGATTTGTACCTTATGCATTTGTTCTAATTTCCCTTAGTGTAATATTTTTCACAATTACTTAAAATCCTAAATAAAATAATATATCCCTTTGTGTAATATTTTTCACAAATAGTTAAATCCCAAAAATATTGTTACAGCAGTCTTCCATGAGAAAACACTGATTAAAAGAAAGCCACTCTGAGATCTCTTCCCTATCAACATTAAGATGTTTGCGGAAGCTTGCACTAAATTTTAGAAATGGATCTTTCAAAAAAGAAACAAAAAAAGAAACTCCATTTTTAAGATCAAGATTTTGGTTAACATGCTGAATTTTAAGAACGACGTTATTAAATCATCGAATGTTAAATTATTTAAGGAATTTAAGTTTGTGAGAACTTTTGTATTTATTATGTAGGAGGAAAGAAATGAAAATGGAGTGAATATCTTTTATAAGTAAAAGGCAATATGAGTTATTTATTAAAAAATGTATAAACTAAGGCTTTTTAGAAATAATTAATGTAGGATATTTGTTGAGATACTTGTTGGGAAAAACAAACGACTTGTTTATTCCATAAGCCCTAGGCTCTCTTATATAGGAGAGTAGCCTATGGGTAAATTACATAAAGCATACAATGGAAAAATAAAATAGAGAAGAAGTACATATACTACTACTATATGCGTTAACACTCCTCCTCAAGATGGAGCATAGATATCAATCATGCTCAGCTTGGAAGCACACTTCTGAAATGGGCCTCGTAGCAATGCTTTGGTGAATATATCCGCAGTCTGGTTCTCTGAGGTAACATGAGACGTAGCAATGAATCCTTTCTGAATCATGTCACGTATGAAGTGACAGTCCCCCTCAATGTGCTTGGTCCAGTTGGTGGAATAATGCCCCTCAGACAGGCAACAAGATCGTCGAATCGTTGATCCAAAGTAGCAGCAGATGGAGGCTCTATCTGCTCAGCAGCTCGTGCGGATGCAGGAAATCCATGCTTCGAGTAGCATGTATCTTCATTGTGTCCAACTCGGTGACAGTAGGTACATGTTGGCCTAGTGCGGCCACCCCTTCCACGAGGTCCACGTCCACGGCCCTGGTGATGAAATCCGCGACCTCTGTTGGCTGCCATAGCTGAAGAATTCTGACTCGCAGCCATGGAAGGAACTGTGATCCGACTCAATCTATGAAAATCTTCCTCCATGGGAGGAATAGTCGAGTCAGCCAAAATCTGTGATCGTGCCGCCTCATACTCTGGATCGAGTGCAGCCAGGAACACACCCACCATGGTCGCATTCCTGTATGTCTTCTGCTGTTCTGGCGTGGCAGTAAGAGGCATGAAGCTATAGAGCTTCTCGAACATCCCTCTCAGTGATGTATAGAGAGAATGTAAAGGGCGACCATTCTGCTTTATTGTGAATATGTCATGCTGAAGTTGCAGAATCTTCGTCTCGTTCTTTGCCTGAGAGTATGTTGCCGCCAGAATATCCCGCATATCCTTGGCTGTGGGTTGATGTAGAATGTCATTGGCAATTTCAATAGCCAACGTACCAGATAGCCAAACCTTGGCATATGCATCATCGGCCTCCCAAGAGACATTGACTCCAGTCTTCTCTGCAGGCTCTGGTTCGGTAAGAATGTGCTTCTTACCTGTTGACTTCATCATACTCATGAACTGCATTGCCCACAATTCATAGTTTGTACCGTCCATCTTGACAATAGGCGCTGGACCACGAAAGGCGCCAATAGATGGGATATCCGCCTTGCTTTCTGACATACTGGAGATGGAAGACTGGAGCGATTGACAGAAGATGAGCTTCGTCTACAATGACATAGACGGGATCAGTTGCATGTGTAGACCTCAAGCAACTATCCCCATGAAGATGTGCGTGCTAAGCCCTATACACGCGCAAGAATCACGCGCAGGCACAGAAAAGATGCACGCGCAGGTCCTGGACAGTAGATGCACGCGACAGGGGATGCGTGCACTGGAGATGCACTAGGCCTGCACTGGAGATTCGCTACGGGCGCGCACAGGTGATCGCGCACAGGTGATGGGAGGCGCAGGGGCGCACAGGTGCTACAGCGCGCACAAGGATGCACGCACAGGTGCTACAGCGTGCGCAAGGAGGCGCAGGATGCACGCACAGATGCACGCGCAAGGATGCGCGCACAGGCGCTGCAGCACAGGCGCTGCAAGGAGGAGGCGAGGTGCGCAGGCGCGCGAGTGCTACACGCGGTGGCGCAGCAGCGATTGGAGAGGCGGCGCCGCTGGAAAAAGCCGAGCTTGGGCGGCGCCGATGGAGCAAGAAGAAGAGGCCGGCGGGTGTGGTGGGGTTAGGGTTAGGGGTTTCGAGAACTCCGGTCTAGGACCGTCGCTCTGATACCATGTTGGGAAAAACAAACGACTTGTTTATTCCATAAGCTCTACGCTCTCTTATATAGGAGAGTACCCTATGGGTAAATTACATAAAGCATACAATGGAAAAATAAAATAGAGAAGAAGTACATATACTACTACTATATGCGTTAACAATACTTATATCTCTTTGTCTTTATTTTATATTTCTCAATTTCTTTTCTACTTTATGCAATTTTTCCGTAGAGCTTTTCTCCTAAGAGAGCCCTAGGGCTACAATGAATGATATTTTTTTATTTTCTCATTCCTTTTCCACATGGTATTTGAGCGACGGTCCTAGACCGGAGCATGTGCCCCGGAATCCCTACCCCACCAAAACCCTAGCATACCTCAAGCGACCGGCCTCTGCTGTCAGTATGTGCTCATGCAGAGCCTCCGATCGCCGCCCAACAGTCGCAGTCGCGGGCCGCTGCTCAACAACCACAGTTGTTGTCGCGGACCGTCGCCTTGCAACCATCGTCAGCTGCTGCTCAACCGCGGCAACAACCACCACTGTCAGACCATCAACAACCAACATGGATCCATGCGACCGTTTCCGATGTCCTGCCGTAAAGCCCTAAGGCTGTCGTTGCCTCTTCCGTGGCATGTTAGGCTTGCTGATGGGTTTCTAGGGTGTTACTTGATCATCTAAAACACTCTAGTTACCCAAAGAGCTCTCCAATGAATGGAAGAGGTTGTCGTATGAGTCAACCATCTTCCTGTATGTTTGTGTAGACACAAGTTCTTCTGTGTGCAGACCCAGTCTTGGAGATTATTGTCATTATGTCAGACAACAAAGCAAATGTTTCATCCTTAGGTTCCTTTAAAGGTCTAGCACCCATCGTCAAGATGGATGGAACAAAATATGAACTGTGGGCTATGCAATTCATGAGTTTAATGTAGTGCAATGGCAAGAAGCACATCTTTACGACGAAGGAGCCAAGCGACAAGACTGGGATAGTTGCCTCATGGGAGGTAGACGATGCATATGCATGTGTATGACTATACGAGACTGTGTCAACAAAGATAATTAATGATATAGTGAGTCAGCCTACTGCAAAGGTTATGTGGGACATTCTCGCCGCTACATACTCTCCGACGAAGAATGAGTCGAAGATACTGCAGTTGCAGCATGATATCTTCACATCGAAGGAGAATGATCGCCTCTTCCATACTCTCTACACTTCTTTAAGGGGCATGTTTGAGAAATCCATGGTTACATTCTCTTGACTGCTACTCCAAAGCAACTCAAAGCATATAGAGACTCTGTGATGATCGAGGTCTTTCTAGCAGCTCTTGATTATGAGCTCGAGCCCAGATTCTTACTGATGCTAACATACCTCCAATGGAGGAGGCATATCACATATTGAGTATGCTCTCCATATCCTCTGGTGGTTCCCCATAATCTCAGACACCTTCAGCTATGGCTGCATCTCGTGGTAGAGGGAGCTCTACACCATCTCGTTGTAGGGGGCCCCTAACTGCGGCAGAGGAGGAGGTGGTCGATACCATCAATTGTGCACCTACTACCACAGGTCAGGGCACTCTGAGGAAACATGCTACTCTAAGCATGAGTTTTCTTCTTCAGCTCGAGTTGCAGAGCAGACCCAAAAAGTTCAGAGTCCATCACCTATTTCTGATCATAGATTTGATGAACTTGTAATACTGTTCAGGGAGATTATGCCTACTCCTGGGTCAACCAGCTCTCCTTCAGGATCTTCAAAGATAGCTGCTTCAGCGTCAACATCTACATCAGGTATATCATGTCTTTACTAGCTGTTACAGGGCAGATTTGTTAGAATAGATTATGGATTTAAGGGCATTCCGTCATCTCTATGGTGACATAGGGCAGTTTAGTACTTACAGTCCGATTCAGTCAGGACGCTCAGTTGTGACAACAGATGGGACACACTCTCCCATTGCTAGTCAGGGGGAGTTGCAGTTAACTCTCGCAATGTGGCTTCAAAATGTTCTTTACGTTCCTGAATTTTCTATGAATTTACTATCAATTAGTTAAATCACCAATGATTTACATTGTCGTGCCATTTTGACCCCTGCTCTTGTGTTTCAGGACATTCCTACGGGCATGGTGATTGTATCTGACCATGAGCAAGGAGGTCTCTACAGACTGGTACTATCTTCTTATGCTGGTGCTTCTTCTCTTCGTACTGGATCTGTTTCTCCCTATACGTGGTATCTTTGATTTGGTCATCTTCCTCTGCAAAAGCTGTGTCATGTTCTTCTAGAGTTTTCTCCTCGCTCTACCTTTCAGTGTGAGACGTGTTAGCATGGGAAGCATCATCGGACCACATTGCATAGTCGGCCCCATTCCATTGATAACCCCTTTCGTTCCCTATCCTTTCCCCTATCCAGCACCACCTCCCCTACTGTGTATCACCCTGCACAACAACCCCTTCCCTTTGCCCTGCACCTCACCCCTTTCCCTAGCCCGCATAAATGTGGCTGGATCCTCTCTCTCAGGGTCGAAGTAGTTATAGTCTGTTTGGGTTAATTCATTTTGATATTTGGGGTCCTAATCATGTCTTAGATCATCAGGGGCATATGTTTTATCTGTTGTAGTTGATGAGTGTTCAAGATTGTCTTAGGTCTTTGTTCTTCGGAACAAGTCGGATGCTGGTCTTGTTATTCAGTTCTTTATTAATGAAATAAGGAATATCTTTTCGGCAAATGTCAAGTTTATACGTTCAGATAATGTGTTAGAATTTTGCACTACTCAACTTTCCCAATTTCTTGATCCTATGGTATTGTGCATCGGCATCTTGTACGTATATTTCTTAACAAAATGGGGTGGCTGAACGGAGATACCGTCATCTTTTGAATCTTACCAGGACTCTTTTGATTCAGAGTCGTCTCCTCATTCGTACTGGGGGGCACGTGGTTCTAACTGCTTGTTACTTGGTAAATCGTATGCCCTCTCAGTTCTGGGGAGAAGATCCCGTTCTCGATTGCGTCTCTCGAGATGAATCTTTTCTCACTACGCTTGTGTTTTCGAGTTGGTTGCGTTTGTTCATCAGTTGTCTCCAGGTCTTGACAAGCTCTCTCCTAGATCTGTCAAGTATGTATTTGTTGGGTATTCCAAGACCCAAAAGGGATATCGTTGCTTTGACCTTGTTCGACGAAGGTACTATGTTAGTGCATATGTCACCTTCTTTGAGTCCATTATGCACTTCTCTCCTACATGAGTGATGTGACATGCTTACTCCTTCAAAGAGTGGAGAGGAGGTCTATATGCCTCTGCCTTTGATTTCATTTACTTTAGGATCCTCTACACCATCATCATCTCCACCACCACCACCACCTCCTTCACCTTCTCCACCGTCACCACCACTACTTCCTCCACCACCATTCACGCCTACTTTCTTTCTGCAAGTTTACCAGTGCTGACCTCGTGCTCATGTGCCTCCTCCATCATCCAGCACGTCCAAGGTATGTTCTGAGCATTTGAGTTCTACTAATGACACTGGTGATTTGCGTGTGCATCGTAAGGTGCAGGATGTCTTGGATGATACACCTTCTGAGGATGATGAGGACTGGATGCGCCTATTGCTCTTGAAGAAGTAGAGGTGTGCATGCAATATGCACCCTCTTGCTTCTCATGTTTCCCTTGCACGACTCTTCGAGGATTTTTATAGGTTTGTTGTGGGGCTATCAACTGTGGAGATACCACGGTCCTATCATGAGACATTACAAGTAGTCAGTGGCGTCTGACGATGGAGGAGATAGCAGCCTTACAGTCTCGTGGTACGTGGAGTGTTGTACAGGCTCCTCCAGGTGCATCTGTTATTGGCAACAAGTGGGCGTTTACTGTAAAACACCGATCGGATGGTACTGTGGACAGATGCAAGATTGGTTGCTTGTGGGTTCACCCAAACCTATGGGGTGGATTACCAGGATACCTTCTCTCCAGTTGCGCGCCATTCTACGCTGCAAATTCTTATTGCTTTTGCTGTGGTACGTGACTGACCCTTTTCTAATTGGATGTCAAAATGCATTCGTCTATGGAGACCTGCATGAGGAAGTTTACATGCAACAAACTACTTGGGTTTGCTGTTGAGGGGATTCTAGTATGGTGTGCCGACTTCATAAGGCCATAGGTTGAGTTCGAAGGCTTGGTTTCAGAAGCTCTTAGAGTTGATTGAATAAAAGGGGTTTGTCAGATCTATCGCAGATCATTCTCTTTTTGTTAGGAGAACCCAGAGAGATACTGTTGCTATTTTGGTTTTGTTGATGACATTATTATTACTGGCAGTGATGAACATGACATGTAGGCAACCAAGGATTTTCTTGGACGACAGTTTGTGACTAAGGACCTTGGCAATCTGCGTTTACTTTCTTGGCGTAGAGTTTGCAAGAAATCAACATGGTATGGTAATGACAGAAAGAAAGTATGTCACTGATCTCATATCTGAGACATGCATGCCAGGATGCAGACATGCTACTACTCCAAAGGATACTAATGCTAGGCTCTATGATGATAACTCCGAGGAGGTAGATAAGAGACGATACAAAGAGCTAGTAGGAAAGCTGTTGTATGTCACTATTACCAAATTTGTTATGTCATTTGCTGTTAGCAAAATCGGCCAATTTATGGAGCAACCCAAACATGCTTACATGGATGCAGTTAACCATGATCTTGAGGTATCTGAAGTCTTTTCCAAGTGCAGGTCTTTCATTCAGAAGGGATACATCTCTCACAATTAATGGATGTGTGGGTACCCCAAGGACAGAAAGTCCATTTCAGTTTCACTGTGTTTGTTGGTATCTTGCTGGTTTTCATGGAAAAGTAAGAAATAGACAGTTGTAGCTAGATCTAGTGTCAAATCAGAGTATAGGGCCATGACCCAGGGGAGCATGGAAATGTCGTGGGTCAAGTCCGTCGACCTAGCTATTGAGGTGCCTCCTCCTATGCACCTCAAATGTGATAATCAAGCATCTCAATTCATAGCTAATAATTTAACATTCCATGAAAGAGCAAAGCATATTGAAGTTGACTGTCATTACACCCATGATTTGATTCAGGAAGGACTAATCTCCACTTCTCATGTTGCTTCAGGCGATCAGATTGCAGATATGTTTACCAATGCTCTTGCGAGGGGTCTTTTTCACTGTTGATGTGCAAGCTGAGCATGATATATATATGCTCCAGCTTGAGGGGGAGTATTGAGATACTTATGTCTCTTTGTATTTATTTTATATTTCTCTATTTTTTCATTCTACTTTATGTAATTTTCTAATAGAGCTTTTCTCCTATATAAGAGAGTTTTAGGGCTACGATGAATGGTACTTTTTTATTTTCTCATTCCTTTTATACAATATTTAAAAATAAGTTTTTGTGTATGGAAGTAGGTGTGCATGTATGTAAACATGGAAAGGGAAAATAAGTGTAGGTAATAATCAATACACTTGAGATTAACATGTTGCGTTATCATTATATTCGTGATGGGAAAGAGTCTCCAAGTAAGATCTCTAGCCTGATAGTGGTAAAGGAGATGTTCATTTGAATCACTTATGTGGGTCAACATAGGAGGCATTGGGTTTAGTGGTGTTGGGAAAAATGAATAGCTTGGTTATTCACGAGACCCCGGAGCTCTCTTATATTGGGAGAAAAGCCCTGGGTAAATAGCATCAGATGTACATGAAGAAAATAAAATAAGATTAACACCAAAAGATGCACATTAATCTCAAATACCCCCCCACAAGCTGGAGCATATATATGTATCATGCTCAGCTGAAACAACATCTTTGGAAAGGGCCTCTATTAAGAGCTTTGGTGAATATATCAACAGTTTATTCTTCAGTAGAAACCTGAGAGGTGGATATGAGACCCTTCTAAATCATGTCTCTGGTATAGTGACAATCCACCTCTATATGATTTGTACGTTCATGGGATGCATGATTATTTGCAATAAAAAGTGCTGCCTGATTGTCACGTAGAAGCTGCATTGGAAAGAGGTACATCAACTGCAAGATTTGTCAAAACCGACCTCACCCACATCATCTCTGTGCTTCCCTGAGCCATGACCCTGTATTCGAACTCTGCATTACATCTAGCAACCATTGCCTGCTTCTTACTTTTCCTTAAACACGAGTGAACTGCCAACAAAAATAGCATAACCAGAAGTAGACTTACTGTCCCTAGGGTATCCTGCATAATCTATGTCTGCACACGCTATTACATCAAGAGAAGTGCCTCTGCTGAATATAAGACCACTACCTGGTGAAGACTTCGAATATCTCAAAATCATATAGACAACATCCATATGCACCTTCTTAGGCTGCTCCATGAAGTGGCTCACCTTGCTCACAACAAAGGATATATCTGGCCTTGTGATGCTAGCATATAAAAGCTTCCCAACCAGCTTTCTGTATCTCCTCTGATCTACCTCCTCAGTATCATCATCATATAGTCTCATACTTGGATCCATAGGAGTAGTAGCAGGCTTGCACCATGTCATGCCTGTCTCTAAAATAATATCAGTAACAAACTTCCTCTGGGTCATCACAAGACCACATTGGTTCCCGGCGAACTCTAACCAAGGAAGTATTTAAGATTGCCAAGGTCTTTGGTCACAAACTGTTGACCTAGGAACTCCTTGGCCACCTGATGCCCTGCTCATCATCACCTATGACAATAATATCATCAACATAGATGAGAATAGCAACAATACCTCCCTGTCTCCTATGAATAAAAAATGAAGTAATCCGCAGTGAACCGGGCGAACCCATGATGCTCTATCAACTCTGAAAGCTTACGGTACCAAGCTCTGGGACTCTGCTTCAGGGCCGTAGATCGCTTTGTGGAGCCTACACACCTTCTGAGACTCCTCCTCAGCAGCAAACCCTGGTTGCTGCTACATATAAACCTTCTCCTGTTAGATCTCTATAAAGAAACGCATTCTTCACATCAAGTTGGTAAAGAGGCAAGTCCCGTGAAATAGCAACATATAGGAGAATACATAACGTTGAGTGTATGGCCACTGGAGAGAAGGTATCCTAATAATCCACCTCATAAGTCTGGGTGAATCCACACGCTACAAGCCTTGCCTTGTAGCGATCCATACTGCCATCTGCTCACTGTTTCAACGTAATATATCCATTTGCACCCCACAACAATTGCACCTGGAGGGGCAGAAAACAACACTCCAAGTACCACGAGACTGCAAAGCGGCCATCTCCTCCATGGCAAGTTGCCAACTGCTATCATGTATGGCCTCTTGATATGTTCGTGAGATAGTAATAGCTGAGAGGCCCATAACAAACCTCCTGTACTCCTCTGAAAGATGGTCCAAGGAAACATGTACAACTATAGGATACGTAACACATTTTACGACGTGGCTTCCTCGAGGCAATAGGTACATCGAGGTCATCATCCTCTCTGTTATCCGGTATCAGCTCCTCTTGTGTAGTATTCTGTGGATCAAGCATAACACCGGTGCCATCAATAGAAACATGTGTTCACTACATACATGGGGCGTGCTGGATGACGGGGAAGGCGCATGAGCAGAGGGGCGAGTAGAGAACCTGCGAATGTAAAATCGAGGTAGGAACTGAGTCAGGTAGATGGAGGTGTAGGTGATCGAGACTCAACATGAGGAGTTCTTGGTGGAGATGACGGAGGTGATGGAACAAATATGTCCTCACTAGAGTCAGCATTAGACAACCTGTCACATGTAGGGGAAAAATACATAATAGACTCAAAAAATGTGACATCAGCACTCACGTAATATTTTCTCCCAATAGGATCAAAATATCTGTACCCTTTTTAGGTACGAGAATAACCAACGAACACACATTTGACAGAGCTCTAGGAGAGAACTTGTCACGACCAGGAGTAAAATTGTGGACAAAATCCACAGTTCCAAAGACTCTGGGGATAAGTGAGAATAAGTCATCGAGAAACGCAATCAAGAAAGGAACTTTTTTTCCCAACATAGTAGATAGCATGCTGTTCACCAATGACATGCAGTGAGAACCACATCACCTCAGAATGAATGAGGAGCTCGACTCTGAATCAAAAGAGTCCTCGTGACATCCAAAAAATGATGGTATTTGCGTTCAACAACACCATTCTGCTGAAACAAAGTCTGATGAACAACACCGATAAATCTAAGAAAATCAGACAACTGTAAAGTAGAAAACTCCAAGGCATTGTCAGTGTGAATAAATTTCACATTAGCATAAAAAATATTCTTAATCTCAATAAGAAAAGATTTAATAACATGACTAGCTTCAGACTTATTCTTCATCAGGAATACCCAAGATAATTTAGATAAATCATCCACAACAACCATATAAAACCGGTCTCCCTGATGATCACAACTCGACTAGGACCCCATATATTAAAGTGAACCAACACAAACAACTGACCACTATGACAATTCTGATGACTCGAAAAAAGGAACGATAGTGCCTTTCCAAGTTGTCACGCCTCACACTCCAAGGTAGTACGAGCATGACACAACTTCTCTAGAGTAAGGTGTCCAAAGCGAAGATGCCACATGAAAGGAGAAACAGATCCAGAAGGGATAGTAGCAACAACAACACACGGAGTCTGGACAGGTCTGTAAAGTCCTCTCTGCTCACAGTTACTTCCAACACCCTTCTTGTAAGTATGTCCTGAAACACAAGAGAAGAAGAATCAAATATGGCACGACAATGTAAATCTTTTCTAATCTGGCTAATAGACAAAAGGTTCATCTAAAATGTTGGAGCATGTAAGACATTCTGTAGACGCATCGAGGGAGCTAAAACAATCCCCCCTGTCCAACAATGGGTAGATGCCCCATTGGCAATCGCCACTGATCTACCAGGAGGGATAAACCTGTGAGAAGCAAACTGTGCTCGATTGCCACACATATGATGAGATGCTCCAAAGTCCATGATCCAATCAGACAAATTTGAACTGCTACTACTGGTAAAGGGCAAAGCAATATTTGACGAGCTCGAAGAGGCTTTAACAACGTGTGCGATATCTGAAGACCCTGCAGTCGAAGTAGTAGGAGTCAAGGTTTTAAAAAACGTGATGCGTATCGAGGCGTTTTCCCAGTATTGCCTCGAGGCGTAAGCCTCACTCGTGAAAGGATTTTTTTCATAAAATGCAATAATTAATCGTAATTACTATTTACAAGTTCTAGAAATTAAATAGTTATGATTAAATACATAACTCTATGATATTTCAAGGCTAACATCATGGTTCAAACATCCAAGTTGTTATATAACTCTCTTTTTTTGGACTCTAAATCTGTAAGGCGTCAAGTAGATATGGATAT
Source organism: Ottelia alismoides (assembly GCA_037367405.1). NCBI lineage: Eukaryota > Viridiplantae > Streptophyta > Magnoliopsida > Alismatales > Hydrocharitaceae > Ottelia > Ottelia alismoides. Next base: position 561,561 of record JAZKJV010010148.1, read on the forward strand.
GCAAGCACAATAATGGGTAACTCTTCACAAAATTTAAAGTTTTGAATAAATTTAATTAAAGGGACTAAATGTGACACACCATTTTTAAAATTACATGAGATATGTGTGTTATTCAATTGAGAAGGATAAGAGAGTAAGCAGTGAATCAATGATTACTTTTTACTTTACCATAAGAATTAGGAGACAAAATACTTGAATATTGCATGTTATGACCATCTTTGTTCATGCATACTTTGATGTGTATTAATTTAGTTCCGATTAAATAGAAGAAAAGATGAGTCATGTTTACAAAAATATACTTTTCTAAATTTAGGTCAAAGTAGAGGACTTGCATCCAAACTTCAATAAAGAAAGCATTTATGATTGATTCATATTAAAGAGTAAAGGCATTAGATTTAATGACTCAAGACTCATTTTTTTGTTCATGTTGATTCATAAAGAACGTGCATAACAAGGTAAAAATAAGCTTAATATGCTAATAAACTAAAAAAATGCATTTTAGTGAAACATGAGCTTAAGGACTTGAAAATACTCGTCTACGAAAGATGAAAAGGTCACAATCAAACAGAATTGAAAAAATATTGTAGAAAAAAATAGCTCATATATGAGGCAGCGCCTCGAGGCATGCCTCATAATCCTCGAGGCGTACGCCTCACTGAAGCTAAATGAGGCTATAGCCTGGAGGCGTTTTTCCGTGAAAAACGCCTCGAGGCGTAGGCCTCAGCGCCTCGAGGCGCATTTTTAAAAACAATGGTAGGAGTAGTCATCATCTCTCGTAGTCTGGAAACAATATCATCAAGGCGTGCATCATGAGTCGGAGCAGGAGTAGAAGTAGGCTCGGTCTGCTCAACAACTCGGGCAAACGCAGGATACCCATGCTTCTGATAGCATGTCTCCTCAGAATGACCACGACGGTGGCAATGTGAACATGGACCTCGCTGACGTCCTCCTCCTCGACCACGCGGTCCTCGGCCATGAAACTGTGAACTACCTCCTCTGTCACGAGAGGCTGCCATGACAAAGGGAGTATGAGCTACAGTAGTAGATGTAGTAATAATTTTGCTCGTCCTCTTCTAAACCTCCTCTATTAGAGGTATCATCTCTCCATAAGTAGTTGAGTACGTGTTGCATTGTACTCAGAGTCATGAGATGTCAGAAATACTCCCGTCATAGTAGCGTTCCGATATGCTTGCTGCTGCTCAGTACTAGTAGTATTAGGCATGAAGCTGTGCATACGCTCAAACATGCCTGTAAGATGCGAGAAGTGTGCATAAAGAGGTCGTCCATTCTGCTTGATTGAAAAAATATCAAACTGCAACTGTAAAATTTTGCTCTCATTCTTTGTCTGCCCATACGTGTCTACTAAGATGTCCCACATAGCCTTTGTTGTGGGTTGATTGACAATAGTGAGCGTCCCACAGAGCCAAATGCGAGCATAGGCATCATCATCTTGCTTCTAAGAAGCATTAGCCCCAATCTTGTCCTCCGGCGCGCCTTGTTTTGGCATTGCATTGGGGGTGTGAAACTGCATGGACCATAACTCGTAGTTGATCCCATATATCCTTACAATGGGAGCTAGGCCCTTGAAGGCAACGAACGAAAAAACATCACCCTTGTTTTTTGACATTAGTTAAAACGTCAATATCTGGAAGACTGGAACAAAATTGAGTATACTGCTCTGAATGAGTCTACACAATCACATATAGAGGATTGATTGTATCTGTAGACTCATACAACGATCCTCATCTCTTGTTGTAGGCTAGAATCAGAAGTCGTGATTTATGTGTTGAAATCACGAAAACCCCGCAAGATCTGACTTCAAACTGCATATGCGCAAGGGCAACAGTACGCGTGGGTGCAAGTGCACATGTGTTCACGGGCGCGGGTGCTCGAGGGCACAATGTGCGTTGTACGCACGGGCAAAAGGTGCGCTAGTACGTGCGGACTCTTGATACGCAGTGTGTGATGCGCGTGGGCGCAAGGGCACGCGTGGGCGCAAGGTAACTGGCCTGCAATGCGCGTGGGCGCTGGTACGTGCGTGGGGCTGCAGGTGATGGCGGTTGGCGGCATTGAGAAGGAGGAAGCTTGGCGGCTTGCACAGGGGGGTGTATAGGGTTAGGGTGGGATATATGAACCCCGATCTAGGACCCTTGCTCCAATACCATGTTGGGAAAAATGAATAGCTTGATTATCATGAGACCCCAGGGCTGTCTTATATAGGAGAAAAGCCATGGTTAAATAGCATGAGAGGTATATAAAGAAAATAAAATAAGAAATTACACCAAAGATGTACAGTAATCTCATCAAGTGGGAATGATGAAAACCTAATGCAAAGTCAAACATTTTCTAAATAACAAGTGCATGATGATGACTTTTTGTTTTGCTTGATGAAATTAGCTGACATTGGATTGAAGGTGGTTTGTTCTTTGGATCACCTATATTAAAATACTTTGTCTATCTTCTTCGAGATTGTTAGAAAATGAGAAGTACTGAAGCGGAATCGGAGATAAAGAAATAAAATACTGAATAACACATGATTTTAACGTGGAACCCTATTCTTTAAGGAACGGGATGAAACCACGGGAGAACGCCTCAAAGAGATGATGTGTCTATTGACGTTCTCAACTGATAGTACAAAGGGTGATGGGCTTCTTATGTAGCCCTCACAGAGTCTCCACATCTCACAGCTGGTAGATGTGGGATTAAACAATTGGATGTGGTAAATGGATCCTGGAGTGATCCATTTCCCCATCTACAACATAAGTGATGCATAACACATATACTCTAACACCCCCTCTACATGGAGCATGCAATGCTCAGCTTGGACAAACAGAAAGAAATCTCAAACTCACGCTACATGACACTACCAATAATATCAACTCAAGGCATACACACTGTTGGTTGATGTCGAGGACATTGCTTCTCATGCCATGCAAGTGAGTAGGAGCACTAGGCTGGAGTGTCAGTCAAACTGGGCGTGCTCTGAACCGTGCCTGTCAGAGCCACTGAAACTGAATGAGTCTCCACCTAGAGAACTCTGGCCCACCACAGGTAGAAGATCAGATCTTGTGGACAATTGTTCCATCTTTGAAGGACCAAATTGGAAAAGCCATGGAAACATCGTCATCGGAGTCTACAGTCATTGAAGAATGAAGTCTGAGAAAGTCTCCTCGTCGGAGAACTAGGTCTCTCCATATTGGTTCAGAGAATGGGATCTCTACTTTGGAGTCCTTATGAAACCACATGAAAAACCTTAGTCCACATGGCAAAGGGAATGAGATCTCTACTTTGGAGTTCCTATGGATCATATGAAAACCCTGAGCCGAAAAACAAAAGATGGAGACCACAAACTGACGATCACATACATGTGCACGTTGAACTGAAGACTCGTAATATGAATCATCGGGTCTGAACATCTGAACTACTATAGAGTTTGAAATCTGGCCAGTAAAACTCTACACAATGCTCCCCCTTTCTCCCATACTTGTCGGAAAACAATGGCATTGACAAGGTTAGGAGAAGGCAAGAGTTTGATGAAAAGAAAACATCACATATGTCAATCTCATTTCTTCGCCTTTTTTTTCTCAGTTAGAGCCATTGCATTTTTTATATGGCTTTTTTTTCATTCATTTTTTTCTCTCATGTACGACTTTTCTTTTGGATGCACCTTTCCTCAAAACACGGTTTTTTTTGCAAATTTTTAGGCTATTTTCCTCTTTTTTTAATAGCCAACTCATCACTTTTTCACGTATGATTTTTTAGGCACCTTTTCCCTTTTTTTCACATAGTATGAACCACTTGGGCTCTCCCTTTTCTTTTTTTTCTCATCTCCTTTTTTTTTTCAATCGTAGCCCAACACAATTGGGCTTTATTTAGGGTTCTCAGTGGGAACCACTTTCATTCTAAACTCACCGCCCCTGATGGGCATTTGTGCCGCTGCTTCATGGCCGAGCGGCATCTTCGCCGCTTGGAAGAGGATGGCGGTTATCGTCGCTTGATGTTTGGGGCTCACCTACCATGGAGATGTGGGAGGTCATGCGACCTCTACTTAGGGGTTGCGATGCCAGGAACAACCGCTGCCAGGAGGGCCTCCGCCTGGCGAAGAGAGAGGAGGAGCTTCACTTCCTGTTGCGGCTAGGCTGTTGCATGTGTAGCTCTCCTACTGGACTGTGAGGAGCGGAGACGGGTGGCTCCGCCTGTTGCTCCATGGTCGAAAAAGGGGAAGGATCGAGAAGAAGAAAAATATCTAGGGTTTCCCGCGCGCTGGTACCCAAGGCCCTAAATGTCGGTTTCGGTCACCATTTCGGTATCGACCAAAACAGAATTTCGATGGAATTTCGGTGGAATTTCAACTGGAATTTTGGTCATTTCGATCATTTTTTGTACTATGACCCCCATATTTCGGTCATTTCGGTCGAATTTCGATTTCGACTGGATATCGATATTCGACAGAAATTCGATCGAATTTCGCTTTAATTTGAGGCCATGTTGGTACCATGGCGATGCAGATGGGCCTCACCAAGGCCCTAATCCTCGTCGGAGCAGGGTGCACTGTATCTATCCTTGTGCAGAACGACAAGATGTTGGAAGAGGAGGCTCGTGATTTGGGTGGCTTACCTGGAGCTGCCTTGGATGTTTGCTATCGCCTCGAGTCATCTTGGATATGCCTTGGATTCGTGCCACCAGGAGTATGGGAGCACATTCTCCCAGTGCCAGTCATCGTTTCTTCTTCTCTCACGTTGAACTTGCTGGATCTCTTGGAAGAGGAGAGGAATTGGAGGTTGAAAGATCTCACCTCGCATGTCCATTCTCCCTTGTATAATAGTAACAAACAAGTCTAATCAGTATGGATTCAGCCAAAATCTGAGCATCTCGGCATACAGAATGAATCTTTTTGGACCCTCTGAATTGAGACGTTAGGCATGTTGGGGATGATGGAGATTGCCGTGATTTAGGGTTCCAAAAATTGAACCCTAAAACGTGAGATGGGTCGCAACACGGAGAAGGTATGCTTGGACTGAGATCAGCATCACCTTGAGATATGGTGGCAGGTTGCGAGGAGCGCCTATGCGCCACCTGGGAGCGTTGTAGTGTGCGCTTGGTCTTGCAAGGAAGCTACACCTGGAGCTTATCGCCGTTGGAATTAGGGTTCCTGTTCGGGAACCCTAGTTTCCTTCATATTGCAAGATCTCAAGAAGTAAAAAGCAATCTTCAATGCAGAAATTCTAAGAACAATTCTCTCATAACATGAACAAATAACTTTAAGAAAAGAGAGCAAAATCTTGATAAATCGGTAGGGTTTTAACAAAAACCCTATAATCGAATCTCGAACATAACTAATGACAATAACTCCCTGAGAATCGGACTTGCTTTCATACCATGCTAGAAAATGAGAAATGCGGAAGCGGAATCAGAGATGAAGGAATAAAACATTGAAGAACACATGATTTTAATGTGGAACCCTCCGTAAGGAGCGGGATGAAACCACAGGAGAATGCCTCAAAGGGCTGATGTGTCTATTGACTTTCTCAACTGATACAGAGGGTGAGTGGCTTCTTATATAGTACTCACCGAGTCTCCACATCTCACAACTGGTAGATGTGAGACTAAACAACTGAATGTGGTAAATAGATCCTGGAATGATCCATTTACTCATCTACAACATAAGTGACGCACAACACATATACTCCAATAGGGATAAAAGGATAAAAGGCAGAGTGGGCTATTTGGAACATCCCAAAGTTCCTAACTGCAGGAGAATTTGAAACTCGGCTCACTAATGCTAAGCTCAAATGGAAGGCCCTGAATTTTTTTGTTTTATTTTTATTTGTAGTAAAGTTTGTAGTATTGTAGTTGGTGGCCATCAGTTAACATTTTTTGCACTTCATTTTCTTTGAGAATTTATATCCATGTAATACATGACACTTGATTTCTGGGTTGTCACTTTACTCAATTTTACCCGAATGCAATCGTATATTCAGGTTCAAAGTGATCATTTCGAGGAGTTTTTTTCTCCGGAACTTGATAAACACGGATATCAAGCACTTTATAAGAAGAAAACTTCAGAGGTCGGTATTCTGTTTGCGGATCTACTACAGAATTAAGTTTATTAATAATTTAGCTACTGCAGAATTAAGTTTATTAGTAACTTAGTATTCTTTGAGTCATTAATAATGGACTTTTCAGAACAGATTTTTAATGGAAATCCACCTGCAATTGATGGGTGTGCCACATTTTTTCGAAGGGATCGATTTGCACATGTAAAGAAATATGAGGTAAATGGCCTCCAATTGTTGGCTTAGGCTTTTTTGTAAATTTTCTTGTATGTTCATTTTATTTTTTTCCTGCAGGTGGAATTCAACAAGGCTGCACAGTCTTTGACTGATGCAGTGATCCCAGTTACTCAAAAGAAAACTGCCTTAGGTAGATTAATTAAGGTAGGCAACTGCGTTAAAAAAACCTCTTGACTTTTAGGTTCTATAAACCAATGGTTCTTCATATTTACGAGTGTTCTATTCTGCGGCAGGATAATGTTGCACTGATTGTGGTCCTTGAAGCAAAGTTTAATAATCATGGCCTGGATCCTCCAGGCAAAAGGCAGCTTCTCTGTGTGGTGAGTAGAAACTACGTATTTCTTGGTTTCATTCTCACCTTACAAAATTTATTTGTGGCATGAGTGCTATTACTTTTTAAAATTTATTTTGCTTTCAATCTGGTAGAGGCCTTCATTTGACTGCATAAACTCTAATTGGTGTGTATATATATTTATACATATGTATGTATGTATATTACAAGAAGGCCCTGGATTGTATTATTGATTTCTACGTTAACTATATTAAATCGGCCATCTCTTTCTCTTAGTAAATAATTAAAAATACCATTCGGTATTGCAAATACCAGCACATGGTATTTATTTGTTCTTGAAAGTAGGGATCGATACTTTATAATAGAAAATTAAGTTGAGATATTTCAGCTACAGACACAGTGGACACCTCTTTAAAGGGCAAACCTGTATATACAGATTTAACTCGGGGGCAAAGAAATCGAATGCTTGAAAGTGGGGACCAATACATTTTATTTGAAATTAAGCTAATGCTTTTAATTTCTAGAGACGAAATGGGCATTTATTAATGTCTTATATGTGCACATAACTTTCAATCTTTGTGGGTCTATGTAATCCCTCAAATCTACGATATTTAATATTAAAATTATTAATAATCAATTATGTTGTTGCCCATTTTTTCTGGTTGGTTCTTTCACAAGTTTAACGAACTTCCATGCCATGTCTCATGGAGAAAAATGGTGCTTATTTGGTCATGTGCTCATTTGTTCCTATTATATTTTTTTTTGAAAGCTCAAAAAAGGGGGAGACACGCGATGGTGTTCACCCCAGTATATTTTATATTAAATGAACAAGATACTTACATCGTGAGGAGGGAAGGAGGGAAAGAAGAGGAAGGGACCAACACAAGAACAAGGAATCCAACAACCGGCCCCGAGGACAAATTAGGTAGACCAATCAGCAATTAGGGAGGTAGCCGCGGCAGTTACATTCTCCTCGTAGAAGCGCGCGCCCACGAAGATGAGGTCGTTGCGAGCCCTCCAGATCGACCAAACGCGCGCCAAGGGTCCCAGCAAATGCACACGGGAACACCTTCTGTTGGCCCAAAGGATATTGCAGAAGTCTTCCAAATCGGCCGCACGAGCCCAAGCAATCTCATCCCAAATCCGAGACACCGACGCACAAAGGAAGAACAGATGGTCAGCCGATTCGTTGGACACCCCACAAAGCTGGCACAAGATGCTGGGAGTGTGGAGGAAGGAGGCACACCGGTCACGAGTCATCAGCCTCCTATGTCGAAGAACCCAAAAGAAGAAAGTGATCCTAGCGGGCAAGCGGAGCCCCCACAAGAGCGCACAGTCACGAACCAAGGAGGCATCCAGGGGGGGAGCAAGCGGGCGCAAGGCATAGAAGGCCTTCCGAGAGGAGAACGGAGCATCCGTCCAAGCCCAGTGATCCCTCCCATCAGAGGGGGAGGAGGAAGAGGCAAGAGCCTCCAGCAGAGAGGCCAAATCGTTGACGCGTTGGTCCGAAAGGAACCCCGAGAAAGCGGGGCACCAGCCGTCGTTGAGCCAGTAGTCAGCAATGGTGGCCTGGTGGTTAGACGCCAAGGAGAAAAGCCGCGGGAAGCGAGTCCGGAATGCGCCCCTCCCTGTCCAGTCGTCGATCCAAAATTTGAAGGCAGCACCCGATCCCAGGACCGGGGAGAACAAAGAGCGGTTTTTCTGATAAATATCGAAGACGTAGCGCCAAAAAGGGGAAGAGTGAACAGGGCAACTCCCGCGCATGAAGGAGTTCCAGTCCTCACCCAAAATCGCACGCAACACGTTGCCAAAGAAAGAGCCATCCTTGCCCCAAATCTTAAGCACCCATTTCAGAAGCAGGGCCTCATTGACCCGAGCCAAGGAGCGAACGCCAAGGCCGCCCAATCTCTTGGGCCGAGTAACCACATCCCAGGCAACCAAGTGGATCCCACGGCCGCTGCCGTCCGCCCGCCCCCACAAGAATCTTCGCATACACTTTTCCAACCGCTCCCGAACACCCACCGGCAACTTCCGAACTGAAAGGAAATAGATGGGAATTGCAGAGAGAACCGATTTAAGGAGAATGAGACGACCGCCACGGGAAAGCAAGGAGGCCTTCCATCCCGCCAAGCGCGACTCCACCCGCTCCACGATCAACCGCCAATCATTAACACGGTTCCGGCCCATCGAGAGAGGGACACCGAGATAAGGGAGAGGGAGCCCCCCAATCCGCGAGCCGAGGATACGGCTGCAGTCAGCCTCCTCAGGCGCCGACAACCCAAAAGGCACCATACAGCATTTGTCGCGATTAATCGTCAATCCCGAGAGCTCGTCGAACAGGGAGATCGTATGTGCCATCCCAGCCACCGCGTCGGAATCCCCTTCAATGAAGCACATGGTGTCGTCCGCGAATTGAATAATAGGCACACATAATCCCCCCGTCCGAAAACCCGAAGTGAGACCAGCGTCAATGACGCCTTGCACCATCCGAGGCAAGACATCCGAGGCAAGCATAAAGAGCAAAGGGGCCAGGGGGCAGCCCTGACGCACCCCCCGGCGAGGCTGAAAGAGATCGCCCACCGGTCGACCGTTGACAAGCACGGAGAGAGAGACCGTGGAGATACATCTGCGCATCCAAGAGATCCAAGCATTTGGGAAGCCCCGCCGATGAAGAACAGACCATAGGAACCGCCATTCAATCGAATCATAAGCTTTGGAGAAGTCGATTTTCCAAAGGATTCCTTTCTTTCTCTCTCTCTTCCAATAAGCCACAATTTCCGACGCCACCAGGAGACAATCCGCAATATTGCGACCCTTAATAAACGCGCTTTGAACCGGCGATATGAGGCTGTCGAGAATCGGCGATAAACGGTTGGCAAGCGTTTTAGCGATAATGAGATAGATAGCGTTAGATACGGCGATGGGGCGGAAATCGTCGAGGTGAAGAGCAGGAGATTTCTTCGGAATAAGGACGATGTGAGCCTTGTTGATACGATCAAAACCATGGTTACCCAAGCAGAATTCAGAAGCCACCGCGAGGACGTCCCCCGAGACCACCTCCCAAAAATCCTTGTAGAAGGAAATAGGAAAGCCGTCCGGTCCCGGGGAAGAGTCCCCATTAAGGCTCCACACAGCGGATTTAAGCTCAGCCAAGGTAATAGGCCGGGTGAGAAGAGAGCAGTCGGCATCCGAGATCCGGGGGACCCCCTCCCCGAGCCAGCGCCATCGCCGAGGGGAGATGGCAGAAGAAGAATGGCGGAATTGCGCAGAGATGGCATTACCCATCGCACGATCATCCGAGAGGACCTGCTCACTGATGGAGACAGAACGGATAAAATTTAGCCGACGCCGGTTGCTAGCCGCCCGATGAAAGGCCGTGTTGGCGTCGCCCTCCTTGAGCCATTTAACCTTAGACCTTTGGCGCCATTCAATACAGCGTTTTTTGTCCTCAGCCTGGACCCGAGCAATAGCATTCGAGCGGTCAAGAAGCTCACCCATAGACAGATCACGATCGTTCTCCAAGGAATCCAGGTGTACGATAATATTCTCAGCCTCGAAGCGAGTAGCCTTGCGCGAATGCCTAATGATAGCTTTGAAATCCGCAAGCACCCGACGGAGGGAGCTGAGCTTTTGAGATAAAATTGCCGCTGCCGAACCCGAGGCCGGGAAGTGGTTCCAGTGGTTAGCGACAATGTCTTTAAATGATGGTTCCAAAAGCCAGCTTCTTTCGTATCGAAAAAGTCCACGAGGAGTAAGGCCAGAGCCGTCATCCCAAAGGATAGGAGAATGGTCGGAGAAGGCACGAGGACGAGAACCAACAGAGCATAAAGGGAACGAATCCATAGCCAAACCATTACCAAGGAAGCGGTCTATCCTGGACCTAGAAGAATTGTTCCGCCACGTGAAGGAGATATCATCGGGAACCAAACTTGTAAGCGCCAAATCGTGAATTAGATCCCGAAGAGCTTGAGAGTCCGGATCGCGACCACCCCGACCACGAGGACGATCAGAGGCGTCAATGGTGACGTTGAAGTCCCCGCCAATAATCCAAGGTATCCTAGAGAAAGCTTCGTCCGCAGCACGAAGATCATCCCAAACTTCCCGACGCAGAAGGTGGCACGAAGGAGCGTATACACAAGAGATAGCGAGAGGGGATCCCGAGCGGACGTTTTCCAGAACAACGGAGAGAACATGACGTCCAGCAAGCATGGAGGTAAAAGAGAATAACCGAGTCTGCCACGTAATCAACAAACCTCCCGCAGAACCAACCGCATTAATCGTACGGTAATCAGAGAAGGAACCAGCACCAAAGGAACGCCAAGAATAATCATCAAGAGTTGCGAGCTTAGTTTCTTGAATACATGCAACATCACACTCCCATTCCACGAGCCGGGAGCCCAGAGTTCGTCGTTTAACCACGTCACCCAAGCCACGAACATTCCATGACAAAAGCTTCATTAAAAACACAGTATAACGGCCCGAGAAGAAGACTCCACGCGTAGACCACCAACGTCAATCGGAAGCACCCGAACCCGTGGGAGACGCCCCCTGCCCCTGTTCGTCCGAAGAATCCGTGCCAGCCGGAATGGCACGCACGCCCGCAGCATCCGCCACCGCCTGGCGAAGAGTCGCACAAGAAGAAGGAACCATCAAGGGAAGGTTGGAGGCGCAGCATCGCCTAGAGTACATGGACCCGTAGCGTCTGAAGGAGGAAGCCGTCCCTGAGTCTGAAAGAAGGGCTCCCGATATCTGAGGAGAGAGAGCCAGAGGGGGGATAGGGGGGAGCGAGGCGGAGACGAGACGAACACCGTGGACGAAGCATGCACCTGAAGGGGCTCAAGATGAACCATCAAGGGGGGCTGGCGGGGCAAGCGAGTCCCCGAATCTGACAACCGCGGCCAGGATCCGCACAAGGACGAGTTCTCGCCCCGAAACCGCGAGAGATCCGCGAAAGGGTCCGAACAACCGACCCGAACCACAGGCGACGAACCGAATCTAATAAAAAAAGAAGGCGAATCGATCTCGATCCCCTCCCTTTCCGCCAAAAACGAAGATTCGCGCGTCAGACGAGAAAACCGAAGGGGCGTCTCGGAACAAGCACCAACATCATTAGAGGGCGTCGTCACCACGGAGAGAACCGGCTGCAGATCCACGTGGCCACCAGAAGATGAAGCGTCAAGTGCCACGTGGAGCGCAGAAGTCGGAGCGGCGGCAGAATCCGGCAGGGCGACTTCTGCCGCAGGAGGCGGAAGAGTGTCGCCATGCAGCGACGGAGAATCCGAGTCCGACGAAGGAGGCGGAAGGACCGTGAGAACCGGACGAAAGAACCAGGCGCCAATCTCGAGAGAGCCAAAGACGGAGCGCTCGCCGGACTCGCGGAGAAAGGCCGGAGAGCACTCGAAGAGCACCTTCACAGACTGCCAATCAGCTCCGGGGGAGAGGCCGTCGTCGAAGATGGAGAGAATCGAGCCCCACCGACGGAAAGCCTTGTTGAGCACAGGAATGGACCTCGAGAGAAACGGCACCCCCGAGATGGAGGCCAAACACACCTCGGACGAGATCGAAGCACCATCAGCCACCCGAGGGAGACGCCAGAAAACCGCTTCATTAGAGCCATGACGGAGCATGAAGTCCCGAAGCTGTGGCGAGAGGCCACGAAGGCAACAGTGAGAGGCGTCCAACAAGCAGAAGTCCCCAAGAAAGGAGTCGCCAAGCACGCGCAGAACCATCTCCTTCACCGTCGCCCAGCCAACAACTGGGTGGCGCGCGACCCCGATAAGGACAGAGGAGGGACCACCGCCCGAAGCCGCCGCCAAGCACCCACCGCTGACATTTGGCGCCGCCGAGCACTCACCGACAACAGCAGGGGCACCAACCAAGGGGCCAGGGGTCTCCGCCACCTCCCCAAGAGCGCGCGGAGAAGAGGCCACCACCTGAGCGAACGACCGCCCCTGGAAGGAAGGACGAGAAGGACGATCCATCACCGCACGGACAGAGAGTGAAGGCGGGGGCGGAGAAGGAGCCATCGCGGGGGCGGAAGACCGTCCCCGGATAGAGGAAGGGAACGGACGCGCCTCCACCGCCCGCATCGAGATTGAATGACTCCCCGTCCTAAGGATATCGCGCTGTGGAATCCACCCACACGAAGCACGACGATGACCAGGATCCCCGCAAGCAAAACAGCGAGGAGGTTGAGGGCAAGCAGAGGCAATATGACCTCGCTCCCCGCACCTGAAGCACCGTTTCCCAGCTTTCCGGCGAGTAACCGTCCTCCAACCCGCCGCCGCCGTGACTGCATGAGTGGAGACGCCAGCCATGTCGACCGAGACGTCAGCCGCACCCTCCGAAGAACTGGTCGCCACCCTCGCACCATTGATATGAACCTCCGAGCCCACATGCACCGCCCTCGACCCATCCGAAGAAGCCTTCGAGAGACTCGCACGAGCACCGCCCCCCAGAGACCCGCACCCACTCGCTCCCATCGCCATCTCCCAACTCGAGATCGCGGCTGTGTCTTCCTATTATATTTTTGTCAAGAGGAAAGTTTTAGATCGAGTATGCAATGATATGCTACATCCAAGATGCAACCAATCTTGTTGTGATTGCACATGCAACTGATTTTATTGACAAATAAGGGCGTCAAGGAAGCTCATGTTAATATTAGATGAGCTAAATTCAAAAAGAACTAGCGGCGCAACTTCTTGCTCGCTTGTCTCCTATTTCGATGATGTGATTTCCCTAAATGCTTTAAATCTGACAAGGTGATAAAAAAGGGTTCTAATCATTAACAATGTGCTCCTCTCAAGGATCTAATGAGCCGAGCTCAAGCTAGATTCTCAGCTCAACACCTTTGTCGATTCAAGCAGGAGTCTAAGCTTCTTAACCCGCTAACTTGGCTCCATGGCTTAATACAATAGTAAATGGATTTTTGAAAAAGAAGATAAGACCTAATGTTATTCATATATAATGTGTATCTTTGATTGTTAAATAACTAACAATACACACACATATACGAAAACAAATGCCATGCTTCTTTCCAAAGAATAAAAAATAAAATGCAATATCCAAATTCTTTTCATTCAAAATCTAAAGCTGAAATCGTAATGTTAGTTTTCCAAATTAGCGAAACAAAATTTTCAGTACAAACTTAATGAATTTTTTTAATATGTAATGGATTCGTATAAACATCCTTGAATTTGATTTAATGACCAAGTTCTTAATTGCTAAGGTAGTCAAATGAGTTGCCTTGCCAACCAGGTCAATGAGCCCAAATTCGTGCCAACTCATGCACTGAAAGCTCATGTTTGGGCTTGGTAATCACTATCGAGTCTGAGTTCGAGATAGGCTAGCTAGGTTTGATGTAATAGGCTCAATCGACACCTGGATGAACAACTTTAACACTTGTTTGATGACCATTTGCTAGAGTTCTTTTTAAACATCGTTCTCCATTCATAAGTATTGTATTGTGACTAGTGAATGGCCATATTAAATATTTATAATATTTGTTGTTTCAGTCACCTAACTTTTTTGGAGAATCACTTGATTAATTATTATCAATTATCTAGAGTTTTTTTTGTTCCGAGAGCATTGATTGGTTAGATTTACCTTTATTATTGTTTTATTACTTGCAAGTAATTTATCAATACGAATGGTTTTCTAATGGAGAACAATCTAATATGCTATGACTTCTGCATGGCTTTCTTTAGATAGTTTCAGATTTTTCAAAACAAATGGATGTATGCTGATTTTATTTGTCTATTGTATTACCATATATTTCAATGAAAACTGAATCTTCATATATGCCATAAAATGATTTGCAATGGTCTTTCCAAATGAGTATCTATCATTGGGATTTGAGGTTCCAAAATTGTATATTGCTCAGTCTCTTACAGTTTCCTCTTCCATTCTCTTTTCGAGCAGCTTATATTTGCTTCAATGGTACTTGCGTATCAGACATCTCCCACTCTCCCAATTGTATGATGTGATTTGACGGATTTCTCCCTTAGCCATAATTGACCATGAGGCTTGTCATCTTAAGAAACACCACATAGGATGAAGGTTTCGAAATGCACTATACAGATGTATTCATTCAAGTCGTCCCATAGCTACTATGTGGTATGTGGGGGATGTATATCGGAAATATGCAATTTTGTGCTGGTTTATGTTTTTTAGATTAAAGTAAATAGTCTACCTCGTTTACTAATATTATGAAATTGATGATGACTTTTGGAAATTATACTACTTTCTGCATATAACTCTTCTCAAATAGATTTGATGTTTACACATAATTCTCATATTTGACTAGCTTGGTTATTAATCCCCCGTCTCTTCTGAATATCCTAAGAGGAACTAAGCAGTAAGCACTGTCTTACCGCATAGTAATGACATGTAGATCGATTCCACTAGCTTCTGAGTTAGGTTTTTGTAAATGACATCACTTGTAGTGGGATCTAAAGACCTTTTTCACTCTTGTGAGTGAGGCTTCAACGTGCATATTTTCCATTCTTGTATCTATATAGAGATAAACTCAGCCATGGTCGGTCCCAAGACCGAGTCAATTAGGAGGGTTGCGTTAGGTAGCTCACAACAATCGTAAACCAGTCGGAGACAATCGGATCTTTTCATCATGGATTTAAGCAAACATTTAGATTTCGTTGGGAGCGTTCCCTACCTGCAACGCGTTGCATCACTCGGATGCAATGAAAAATTGGCAAGGGCCACTACATCGCAACCTGGATGTAGTTCAAAATTTGCAAGGGCTCTCGCATGAGGAACGCATGTGAGTAAATAAGCTAGTTCCGCTGCATCACGCCCGGATGCAGTTCAAAATGTGCAAAGGTTCTCGCATGATGGACGGATGCGAGTAAAGAAGTTAGTTGAAAAGAGGTTGCAAAGGAAGTTGCGGATAGGTAGTTGGAATATTGGCACTTCAACTGGAAAATTGATTGAGATAGTGGATACGATGGAAAGAAGGAAGATTAAAATACTATGTCTTCAAGAGACTAAATGGATTGGAGAGAAAGCAAGGGAGATCGAGAATACATGCTTTAAACTTTGGTATTCATGTAAACATAAGGAAAGAAATGATGTTGGAGTGGTTGTCCATAAAGATTTGAAGGATTGTGTGGTTGAGGTGCAAAGATTCGGGGATCGGGTTATTTTGCTAAAATTGGTGCTTGAAGAAGAAATTCTGAATATCATCTCAGTTTATGCATTGCAAATTGGTTTAGATGAAAGGACTAAACAAGCTTTTTGGGAGGATCTGGATAAGATTTTGCAAGGAATCCCACAAATAGAGATGATTTGCCTAGGTGGAGATTAATGGACATGCGAGAAAGGATGCTTCATGGTATGCTAGTGTTCGTAGAGACCATGGTTTCGGGGATAGAAATGAAGAGGGAAAAATCATTCTGGATTTTCATAGTAAACACTTTCTTCAAGAAGAGGGAGGAGCATTAAATTATTTATAAGAGTGGCATGGCTAGAACATAAATAGATTACTTTGCGTTGAGGAGAAGCGATCGGTTGTATTCTAAAGACTCCAAAGTAATCCCAAGAGAGAGCTTGTCAACCCAACATTGCTTGTTAGTCTTGGATATGCAAACAAAATGGCTTGTAAAGAAAAGGAGGGTTCTCAAGATCGCTACAAGTGGATGGTGGAATCTTCAACTGAAAAAATTAAGCTTCAGGGAGAGGATTTCATAAGACTTATCTTGAGATTGTAGCGGAAGTGCAAACGAGATGTGGGAAGCGGTAACATCCTGTATCCGAAAGATGGCCAAAGAGATGCTAGACGAGTCAAAGGGAGGAGCTCCAAGCCAACAGAAGGCTTGGTGGTAGAGTAGAGGGGTGCAAGAGAAGCTCAAAATGAAAAGAGCATGCTTTAAAGGTATTTCTAAGAATAGAACATGGGAAACTATCACAAACTACAAAATAACGAAGACGGAAGCAAAGAAGCCTGTAAGCGAATCTAAGTCAAATGCTTATAAAGTTTTGTACAAAAATCTCGACTTTAAGGAGGGCCAGAAGGATATATTCAGGTTGGACAAAGCAAAAGAAAGAAAGACCAAAGACCTTTCTCAGGTGAGATGCATTAAGGCAAGGCTCTAAATGTCAGTTTCGGTCACCATTTCGGTATCGACCAAAATAGAATTTCAGTGGAATTTCGTCCGAAATTTTGGTCATTTCGAACATTTTTTGTACTAGGACCCCCATATTTCGGTCATTTCGGTCGAATTTCGATTTCGACTGGATATCGATATTCGACAGAAATTCGGTTGAATTTCGCTAAAATTTGAGGCCATGCATTAAGGATGGGGAAGGTCAAGTGCTTGTTACTCAGAAAGATATATAGACTAGATGGAAGTAGTATTTCCATAAACTTTCATTGGGGAAGGAATTATAGAGATCACCTTGGGTGATCTAACTAGTAGTGAATGTTACTTGAATTGTGCAATTTTCACAAACAACCCTAGTCAACCATTTGACTCTGTGGCTTTTGCTTTTCTTTGTCATCTCCATTGAACTGGCCGTAGTGATTAGATGATATCAATTCTAGATCTTTTCTTGCCCATCTTCTTAGGTGATAATTGACCTTTCACAAATATCTGAAGATCGGGTACGTACTCTTTGACCTTGATTAATGGAAGCTCTAAGATCAGACTTTTACAAAATGCTTCCTCTTTCGGTGTTGTCTATTTTTTTTATTTTTATGTTTTATTTATTTTTTTAGAATTTTTGATTTAGTGGAATGGTCAGTGGTCTGGTCAAATACTTGTGGTGTTTGTGCCTAAAAATTTTGCACATGATGCGTCTCGGGTTCGTTTTGCGTGGTCCTTACTTCTCCTTGATTATTCATCATTTCTTTTATCATCTGAATGGCATTATCAAGTTGTTCAGTCAAAGCGTTGACTCTCTAATTAATTCGTGGTATGTCATCCGCTATCGTCTCATGACTTAAAGATGAATAACTGTACTCGTCAATGCCATGACTCTGGCATGCAATCCCGAGCTGAGTAATAGTCATTCTCAGCAATCGTGACTTGGTCATGGGTCCTATTTCCTTGACTCTAAATCTCGAATGTCTGGTCAAAGGAAAAGTGGTCGAACTCAGGAAGAGAGTCTTCCCGAGTTAGGGATGGTTCAAACAATAAATTTTCAAACATAATCGGGAATCGTGTTTCTCCGTCAAATTCGATTATGCTCATGTCCATCCTCGAATACGCTCGCTCCATTATGTCCACATAATAATCATTCAGTTCTGTGAGCAGTTTATATCTCATATATTCAACCGAAGGAGTGGGATGGAATGAGGGTGAAGCATATGATGGCTGGGGAAGAACTGCCTCAAAGAGAGGGTTCTTCTGAAATGGGAACATAGATGAAGGTCGAAATATGATCGTACGAGTTCGATCCATGGAGTTTGGGTTCTTACATTTTCGAAAAGGAAGGCGGGGAATTATTCACGATCCTCGATATGTGTATGCAAGTGCAATGATCTTTGAACGCACACAACTCAATACACAATACAAATCCCAAATTTATCAACTTTACAAAATGAAGGTTGTGAAAGTTCGGTCGGTTATCTTTTCAATTTTAAATTGGCGATAAATCTATCTTAGAATCTGTTATACATATGTATTGCCCTAACACCCAGGTGTGGTTCTACTAGTAGTCAATCAAACGAGTGATTTGCTCGGACTGTTGGGTTATATCACACCCCTAAAGGAGCTAGTAGATGGAAACACTCAAAACATCGACTATGGTCGGAGGCGAGCACTTGCAGCTCCCAAACTCGCAAGAGTCGGATTTGGAGACTTACGGTGCAAGTCCAGGGTTTTAGACTTTAACTTTACGACAACATCCTCACTCACTCTACCCGTGCACAAGGATGTTGTTACTCTCCCATAGATAATTTTGAATTTTATCCGATTTTATTTGGTCAATAGTGTTTAACAGTCCCTATTTTATTTGGCGATCACTTATTTTGAAGTTTATAACCAAGCACGTCTATTGAGCATCCCTGATTTCCTTTAAACCCTAAGTGAGAAAACACCGAGGAAGAAGTCGGAAAAGCTGATGCAATTTGACAAATCAATGATGCGTGCTCTAATAGAAATACTTATAATGATCCTCGTAATTTCCGTACAGAATTGAAATTTAATCCTATATGAATGCACCTGAAAACCACTCCTAGATAGATAGTTCTATTAATGAGTGAAGAACATGTTAAATTTGGCTAAGTAGAACGTCTAACGCGTCCATTAATTATGAATGTGTGAATCTAGGATTACGAGCGTAATAAATGAAATCTATTAGTTCCAATAGTTGCTGCACAATCCTAGATTTACGTTAATTACTATACGTCAATCCTAGATATCGTCCCACGAGAGATACTATGGAGAGTTTTGGAGAAGAGACAAGTACCTGTCCTATACATTAATCTCATAAAGGATATGTATGATAGGGCTTTATCTTGTGTAAGGACCCCGACGGGGAAGACTGACTATTTTGATATCAACATTGGTTTACATCAAGGTTCAGCTTTGAGTCCATTTCTTTTTACTTTGATTATGGACGAGTTGACAAGTCACACTCAGGATGAGTTACCGTGGTGTATGTTATTTGCTGATGATATTGTGTTGATTGATGAGACTATAGATGGAGTAAATGAGAAGCTTGAGGTTTGGAGACATGCATTGGAGACTTAAGGTTTCGTATAAGTAGGGCTCAGACGGAATATATGGAATGCACCTTTGATGGAAGCAATGGTGAAGGAATCGAGGTGAAGATTGGTGACGATAACATTCAGAAGAGAGATTCTTTTAGATATCTGGGATCTATTTTGCAACATGATAGGGAAATTGATGAAGATGTTACTAATGGAATAAATGCAGGCTGGCTAAAGTGGAGAGGAGCCTTTGCTGTTCTTTGTAATAAGAAAATTCCTTTAAAAATTAAAGGAAAGTTTTACAAAGCCGCCGTGAGACCTACTATGCTTTATGGTTCTGAATGTTGGCCTGTGAACCATAGACATGTGCAGAGAATGGCTGTAGCAGAAATCATGGAATGAAATTTCACGAAATTTCGGCGA
Organism: Ottelia alismoides; assembly: GCA_037367405.1. NCBI lineage: Eukaryota > Viridiplantae > Streptophyta > Magnoliopsida > Alismatales > Hydrocharitaceae > Ottelia > Ottelia alismoides. The sequence continues at coordinate 581,239 of JAZKJV010010148.1, forward strand.
AATTTCGCCGAAATTTCGGTTTCGAGAGGTCATGGGTATCGAAACTCATATATATATCGATTTCCCGGATTTCGACCGAAATTTCAATGATATTTCGACATTTCGATCCATTTCGACCCATTTCGATTGAAATTCATGGATCTCAGTACAAAATTTCCAGGATTTCGACCGAAATTTCGGTGATATTTCGACATATCGACCCATTTCGGTTGAAATTCATGGATACATGATATGTTGAGACAAGAGGGTACATACATCGATTATTCAACTTGGGGAGCTTCTTCCCCTTTGGGTTTAAGCAATGGAGATGAAAAAACTCTATAGCTTCTATATATTTAATATAGCTTGTTCCTTTCATTTGTTTGTCATTTATCTTCGTAAATAGATGCATCTTTATTGTAAGTATGTAATTAATTCTGTAATTCATTTGAACTTTGTCTGTGACGGTTATTTCTATGAACAAAACATTGTTTCAATAATCATTATCTACATTTTTAAATAAAAAATTCTTTTCTATTTTTATGGACAAAAGATGTCCTCTAAGTGTTGTTAACTTAGTTATTTTGATTTCCATTTCCAGTATCTATCAGACTGCTCAACAATATGTCTGATATGGCCGATATGGTGTGATATAAGGCGCATGGATGAGAGATGTGTGTAATATAAGTGTGCATTTGTAAAATGTTGTTTTAAGATCTTGGATTGGATGATATTAATTTCCAGTACATATCAGTCAAGAATCAACATTAACATCGGTTTGACCGATATGACTGATATGACCGATATGTGCGATCTGAGGGGCATATATAAGCAATATGTGTGATATAAGTGTGTGTTTGTAAGCTATTTATTGTTGTAATAACTCAGAAGATCTTAATTTCCAAAAAATCATTGAAAAATGGCTTTTTTGAGTCATTTTCGACTTTTCCACCGAAACGGTCGAAATTTTCCGAAATTTCACCGAAATTTCGGTTTTGGAGGGGACCGAAACGAAATCGAAATCGAGATTTTGAACCTTGGCAGAAATGAAAATGCTAAGATGGATGTGTGGACATACACGTAAAGATCAGATTCGGAATGATGCAATCAGAAAGAAAGTTGGTGTAGCTCCGATCGAGGATAAGATGCGAGAAAACCGCTTAAGATTGTTTGGTCATTTGCAAAGAAGGTCAACTGATGCACCTGTTAGGAGGTGCGAGTGTTGGGATGTTGAGCCGGCTAAGAGAGGGCGAGGACGGCCCAAGAAGTATTGGAAAGAGACTATACGAAGGGATCTTAGTTTTTTGGATATAAGTACGAGATTGACCCAAGATAGATCTGAATGGAGGCGAAGAATCCATGTAGCCGACCCTACTTAATTGTGGGAAAAGGCTTTGTTGTTGTTGTACTATAAACCCAATCCTAATTGATAGGTCGAGTGCCCAATTCAGGCACAAGCATGAGTCTTCAAACGAAGACCGTAGGAAATGAACATAATAATTATAAATTAATTATAAAATAATAAAAGTAAAACAATCTCTCCAAATATAAAAAAGAATGTCTCCTCAGCGGGCTTGGTACATAGAATCACCCGCTTCCTATTACTTTGAGTTGCGTCGTCTTCTGAGAAAGATGCTCTGAGTCCACCGGGTGTCTCGCAAGAAAAATAAGATATTAAACGTTAGAGAGATTCACAGATAAATGTATATACAAAAATAAAAGAAATATGAGTGTTGAGAGATAAATAGAGAAATAAATACAAGAAAACCAGGGTTAGACTATTTGGGGATGGAAAATCTAAGATTTAAATTACTTTAAAACTAATCCTAAATCATATACCTCCCCAACAACAATGCCATTTGATGACTAAAAAATTGTCCCTTGTTAATTTGATATGTTTTAATTGTTGTTGTAATGGGGCAATTCTAGAGATTCGTAAAAAATGACCACACCGAGAGAATAGTAAATAATATTAGTTCTCGATGCAATCAGTATATTTATTTTTACTTTGGTAAGTTCCAAGGTCGAGCTCAGGGAGGTAATATGAGAGTTTAAAATCACAACTACAAAGTCTTTTCCCACAATTAAGTAGGGTCGGCTACATGGATTCTTCGCCTCCATTCAGATCTATCTTGGGTCAATCTCAGGCTTATATCCAAAAAACTAAGATCCCTTCGTATATTCTCTTTCCAACACTTCTTGGGTCGTCCTCGCCTTCTCTTAGCCAGCTCAACATCCCAACACTCGCATCTCCTAACTGGTGCATCAGTTGACCTTCTTTGCAAATGACCAAACCATCTTAAGCTGTTGTCTCGCATCTTACCCTTGATCGGAGTTACACCAACTTTCTTTCTGATAGCATCATTCTGATTCGATCTTTACGTGTATGTCAACATATCCACCGTAGCATTTTCATTTCCGCGACAACCATTCTCTGCACATGTCTATGATTTACAGGCCAACATTTAGATCCATAGAGCATAACAGGTCTCAAGGTTGCTTTGTAAAACTTTCCTTTAATTTTTAAGGGAATTTTATTATCACAGAGAACAACAGAGGCTCCTCTTCACTTTAGCCAACTTGCATTTATTCTATTAGCAACATCTCCATCAATTTCCCCATCATGTTGCAAAATAGATCCCAGGTATCTAAAAGAACCTCTCCTCCGAATGTTATCATCAGAAATCTTCATCTCGATTCCTTCACCATTGCTTCCATCAAATGTGCACCCCATATATTCCGTCTTACTTATACGAAATCTTTTAGTCTCCAGTGCATGTCTTCAGACTTCAAGCTTCTCATTTACTCCATCTCTAGTCTCGTCAATCAAAACAATATCATCAGCAAATAACATGCACCTTGATAACTCATCCTGAATGTGATTTGACAACTCGTCTATAATCAAAGTAAAAAGAAATGGACTCAAAGCTGAACCTTGATGTAAACCAATGTTGATGTCAAAATAGTCAGTCTTCCCAGATGGGGTCTTTACACAAGATAAAGCCCTATCATACATATCCTTTATGAGGTTAATATATAGGACACGTACTTGTCTCTTCTCCAAAACTCCCCACAATATCTCTCGTGGGACAGAATCATAAACCTTCTCCAAATCAATAAATATCATATGGAGGTTCTTTCTTTTAGCTCTATAAATCTCCATTGTTCTCCTCAGTGAATGGATGGCTTCAATAGTTGAGCAACCTGACATGAATCTGAATTGATTTTCTTTTACTTTAGGAACTTGCCTCAACCTTCTTTCGATCACACGTTCCCAAATTTTCATAGTGTGACTCATCAGCTTGACACCTCTGTAATTTGAACAATTTTGTATGTCACCTTTATTCTTATAAAGAGGCACCACTGTACTCGTCCTCCAATCTTCAGCCATTTTCTTGCTTCGCTAAATAACATTGAATAGATTCGTAAGCTTAATCAAACCACGTTCACCTAAAACTCTCCATATTTCTACAGGGATGTTATTTGGTCCTACACCTTTCCCAGATCTCACAACCTTCGAAGCCTCCTCTACTTCCTTTCTTTGTATTCATCTATAACATGCATGATTCAAGTAACCTTCACTACTAGCTAGATCACCCAAAGTGATCTCTATTTCATTCCCCAAAGAAAAGTTTATAGAAGTACTGCTCCTATCTAGTCTTTATATCTTTCTGAGTAACAAACACGTGACCTTCCTAGTCCTTAATGCATCTCACTTGAGAAAGGTCTTTGGTCTTTCTTTCTCTTGCTTTGGCCAACCTGAATATATCCTTCTCGCCCTCCTTAGAATCGAGATTTTTATACAAAACTTCATAAGCTTTTGACTTAGCTTCGCTTACAGCCTTTGCTTCTTTCTTCGCTATTTTGTAGTTTGTGACCGTTTCTTCTGTTCTATCCTTAGACGTAGCTTTAAAGCACACTCTTTTAATTTTTGCTTCTCTTGCACTCCTTTACTCCACCACCAAGCCTCCTTTTGCTCTGGAGGACATCTCTTTGACTCGCCTAGCATCTCTTTGGCTATCTATCGGATATAAGATGCTACTGCCTCCCACATCGCGTTTGCACTTCTGCGACAATTCCAAGATAAGTCTTCTAAAACCTTCTCCCTTAAGCTCAATTGCTTCAGTGGAAGATTCCACCATCTAGTTCTAGTGATCTTAGAAACCCTCTTTTTCTTTACCAGCCCGTTTATTTGCATATACAAGATTAACTAGCGTTGTTGGGTTGTCAAACTCTCTCCTGGGATTACCTTGCAGTCTTTACAGCACAACCGATCTCTTCTCCTCAATGCAAAGTAATACATCTGTGTTCTAGTTGGGCCACTCTTATAAGTAATTAAATGCTCCTCCCTCTTCTTGAAGAGCGCGTTTGCTATGAAAAGATCATATGTCGTTACAAAATCTAGAATGACTTTTCCCTCTTCATTTCTATTCCCAAAATCATGTCATCCATGAACACTAACATACCCTGAATCATCTTTTCCCACATGTCCATTACGATCTTCACCTATGCAAATCATTTCTCTTTGTGGGATTCCTTATAAAGTCTTATCCAGATCCTCCCAAAAAGATTTTTGGTCCTTTTATCTAAATCAATTTGTGGTGCATAAACTGCGATGATATTCAGAATTTCTTCAAGCGCCAATTTTAGCAAAATAATCCGATCCCTGAATCTTTGCACCTCAACCATACAATCCTTCAAATCCTTATGAACAACCACTACAACACCATTTCTGCTTTTATCTTTACATGACTACCAAAATTTAAAGCCTGTCTTCTTGATTTCCCTTGCTTTCTCTCCAACCCATTTAGTCTCTTGAAGATATAGTATATGAATCTTCCTTCTTTCCATTGTATCCACCATCGCCATCAATTTTCCAGCTAAAGTGCCAATATTCCAACTACCAATCCACAACTTCCTTTGTAATCTCTTTTGGATTAACTTCTTTACTCGCATGTGTCCATTATGCGACAACCCTTGCAAATTTTGTACTGCATCCGGACGATGACGCAGCAGAAGTAGCTTATTTACTTGCATGCATTCTTCATGTAAGAACCCTTGCAAATTTTGAACTACATCCAGGCTGCGATGTAGCGACCCTTACCAATTTTTCATTGCATTCGGGTGATGCAACGCTCACAAGTAGGGAACACCCCTTCGAAATTTATATGTTTGCTTAATTCATGTTGAAGAGATCCAAGTGTCATGAGACAACATCCTAAATAGTATTTTTTTAAAAATAGTATTTAGGAAGTCGCCTCCTATTGTTTTATGCTGGTTGTCGGCTACTTAATGCAACCCTCCTCATTTACCCAAGCTTAGGATCGACCATGACTGAGTTATGAGGGTTTAGAATCAATAATTAAATATTCTAGAAATGTATTTTCTTGGTATTTTGTATTTTTCAGATTTTTATTGATGTTTCATAAGAGATGTAATTAATTGCTAAAAGAAATATGATGCATGGATTTTTAAAATTATTTTAATGCAAGAAATAATGCTATGCTATGTGGCAATAGAAACAAATGTGCAAATATTTTTACTGATTTTTAAATGATGCAATGATTATTGCAGAGCAAACAAGCCAAATTATATCTAAGAGCATGCAATCAAGGTCGACCAATTTAACCTACAACCCTCAATTATTTTCGGAATTAATTGATCAAGTTAAGTCCCCAGTTTATCAAGGTTCAGGAAAGCGATATGCAGGGTTGATTATCGGGTCGGGCGGGGCATGGGCCCGAACCCAACCCGTTTATTTTTTCGGATTACGGGTTGGGCTGCAGCCCGAAAAAATCTGGATTGACCAGCCCGAACACAAACTCATCCCAAAGTTAAACGGGCCAGGTTTGGGCCGGACCGGCCCAGTAACTTTTTTCCCTGTAAAAACTTTTGATTTTTTTGAAAATACTTAATTCAACGAGTGATGTGGAAATGTCTTTTTAATTTTTTTTTTAAAAACTTGCTATAAATCTAAGAATTTTGAAATCCCTATGGCATTTTGATAAAAAAACTTTGAAATATTTGATTTTTTTCTCTTAAAAAACTTTTGATTTTCATATACATTTTTTTTTCAAAACTTTGAGACGCTGGTGCATGGTAGTATCGTTGGAGAGTGGGGATAGGGTTTGAGGGGGATTGGGTTGGGGTGTGCCTTAGGGATTAGGGTTAAAGTAATATATTATAGGGATTTTTACACCTATAGCCCTGAATAATTTCGTAATAGCATTCATAACTATGTCTAATCGTGAATTATGCTCATGATTCTAAATAATTGAGATGTGTTACATCCATAACCTTAAGTTACTTTACTTCATTAACTAACCAGGTGATTGGGTTAATCTAACCAATCGACGATCTATCGACTGGGATTAAACTAAATAAAAATTCCATCCTTTTCTCTTAAGTCAACTGTAACCAACGTGGAGATGTTGCGTGCAGAACTATAGTGGAAGGCTGCGGCGGGGATGAGGGGGTCGACGGGGGCCTGTAGAGGTGCGGTCCACAGTGGGTTGGGGGGGGGTTGCATAGGTTGGACTGGGGAGGAGATGACGAGCCGATGGGTCTTGCAGAGGAGATGACGACCGGGTGTTGCAAAGGTTGGACCCGGGGGGGGGGGTTGGAGAGGAGATGGCGATCGGGGGTTGCAGAGGTTGGATCGGGGAGGGGGGGTTGGGGAGCTGACTTGCAGAGGAGGTGGCGACGGGTGTGGGCCTTGCGAGTAGAGGAGGTGGATGATGATGGAGGGGGGAGAGGCTTGCAGGCTTGCAGAGGAGGTGGGACTTTACGGGGGAGGTGGCAAAGGAGATGGCGATGGGCGGGGGGCTTGCGGAAAAGGTGGCGACTGAGGTAGGAGAGGCTTGCGGGGGTCGACGGGTTGCAGAGGGTTGGACTGGGGGGGGGGCTTGCATTAGAGGTGGCGACGGGGGGGGGGGGGATTGCAGAAGTTCGAAGGCGACGGGGGGAGGGGCCTGTAGAGGTCGACAGTAAGGGTGGGGGGGGCTTACAGAGGTTCGACGCGAGGGCCGTGGAGTTTGCAGGCAGGGTCCAGTGACCTTCTAAGAGGAAGAACACAATGACATGATTTGTAAATAAGAATGACTATTAAGGATTACTTTGTCATTTTTTAATGGAAATTGTCGAACATAACAGGCATCCCAAATGGAATATAACACATGGTTATGTCATGTAAGAGCTAAGCATTACTCAGGGTTTCTCATTTAATTCGTGATTATGCAGGGTTATGAATGTTATTACAAAATTACTTAGGGTTATGGGTGTAAAAATCTTTATATTATATATATTACATGATATAGGTACGGGATCAGGCTTCGGGCCAGATTTTTGGGTTAGGCTCTGCTCAGCCTGAACCCAACCCGTTTTAGAAACGGGTTCTTTTTTTGGGCCCGAGCCTGGCCCAAATTTAGACGGGTTCGGGCCGTGCTTAATGGGCTAGGTTGTGGGCCAGGTCGGGCTAGCACGACCTAATGCTCAACCCTAGCAGTATGCGTATGCGTTCAGACATGTCTCTGAATAGTGATTAAGCAGTATGCATGGACATATGCTGGGTATATGCGGTTCTACGTGATTTCTTAACACAAGATATATGAAAAATGACTTTCATATAGAGCTCAAAACAATCTTTATCAATCAAATATCAATACTTCAGTAGAAAAGTTACCACATAATAATTGACAACAATCACCAAAATATGTAAGTATCTGAAAGAAAATCTAAATTCAGAATAAGAAACATTAACAAAGTTCTAATTAAGATAGCATGTGAAAACCAAAATGTTTAAGCGACATTATTCTACGATTAGAAAGAAATCCTAATCCAGATTCCATATCATCATCAAATTCCACTGCGATATTTTCTTCATCTTCACTCTCTTCCTCAGATGTGAATTCTTCCTCATTTAAAGCTCGACAACGAGATTGAACCTGTAGCACACCTTTGGCTTCTTTTATGTTGCACCAAATCTTGTACGCTAGTTGCATCGGCTACTAAGTTCCACGTCAACCCCGATCCTTGGAATACTTCATCTTCCCCACCAATCCAATCTCTCGCATGGGTTCTATCATCTGTGATAAATGGATCATTTCAAGTTTTAAGATGACGATCTCTCACTTGGTGTTGAATCTGACATACATCAAGTCATTTAATCGCATGAATTCAAGTCTATTCCTTTTCTTCGTGTGAATCTACAAAATAATCACAAATATATCATTAACCACCTCATTAATGACGTGTAATATTAGACATGTGTGGTACCAATTTTATATCCTTACTGTCTCAAAAATGTTACAATTCCTTTCACAACCCGAGGAAGAATGATTTAATTTTAAAACTTCCATTGCCATTTCCTTCAAATGTGGCATTTCCATGCCATGCAATCCCCACCAACATGCTATTTATAAGATTAAATAATTAATAATCATTAAGTATACGAGTCTATGAATTCTAGTGAGAATTTATACCTAGATTGAACTCATAATCAATGTTTGATCTCTGTCTGACAACCAAAGATTTGCCAAATGATCCTTCTGCCCATTTATAATAATGACAACTCCTTCATAGAGATGAAATCTTAGATCTCTAAATTAGGATAGAAAGTATCCATACAATTCAAGAATCCCTTCATAGCAAGATGTTCCCTTTGGATTTGAACATTGTCCCTATGAAAGAAATAAGGATTCGAAAAATATGCAACAAGGTGGAGGGGGCTATCCAACCTTCCTTTTGACTTGGAGTCAATGGTGTCAACAAAGTATTTGTAAGACGCTTCAACATCTTTAAAAATGCTCACGATCTCCTTTCTTGCATCTTGCAACTCATCGTATACAAACCACATGGCCGGTCTCCTATTCCATCAACAATTCGTAGAACATGTACCAACGGAGAAAAGACCTTTAAGGTCAAAGACACTCGAGTCTAAAGTGATGCACTTAGAACTATGGTTGAAGCCACTTTACCCTTCTTCGTCTTGTACCATTTACAAGCTCTCCATTTATCAGAAGAAAACATAAGTCTCAACTTGTCCTTCTCCATTACCGATTGCAATGTGAGATATATGGTAGCAAATCTTGTTGTTCTTGACCTCACTATCTCCCCTTTTTACGTAAATTATCTCATCAAGCTCAATGTTTTTCCTTGCATATATATGAAGACAATCAATTTCCCTGCCTTTATGATGGCTGTTTTCACCTTCAACTCTTTGCCGATCTCTTCTAGCTTAAGATCAATGCAATGTGCCACACACGAACTCCAGAAGATTTACGGGTACTTGGTTCTCAGGATTCTGCCAACAATCATATTGGCAGATACATTGTTTGTCACTACTTGGTTTACTTTACATTATCGGACTCAGCTTCCTCAATGTACTTATCTATTAAGGAAGCAATGTAGTGAACGGTACGGGAATCCACAGACAAGTCAATAGAACTAAGAAAACTAGTCCCAGGCTCACAGTTGAAACAAATATTCATGATGCTCCTTCCTCTCCTATTAGTTTAGGCATCTATCATCATGGAACATCTGGAATTCTTCCAACAATTATGATGCCCTTGCAAGAACTCGTGTGTTTCATTAACTTGTTCCTTCAAACAAGGCCCTCAATATCGGTTTCGGTCACCATTTCAGTGACCGACTGAAAAAGAATTTCGGTGGAATTTTGGTCAAAATTCCATCAAAATTTCGGTCATTTTTTGTACTAGGGTCCCCATATTTCGGTCATTTCGGCCATTTCAGTTGAATTTTGATTTCGACAGGATATCCATATTCGACAGAAATTCGATCGAATTTCGCTGAAGTTTGATGTCATGCCTTAAAAAAGGTTTCTGTAAGCTCATAGTACGTTGGTGGCTTGTATGATCTTCCATACATTCGAAGAAAGGAGTCACTTTTGACAATACTGAAAGCGATGTCATTATCATAAAAATACTTTGCCACGAAATGAATTCAGTCGTGCATGTTCTTCCTTGGCAAATGTATATTTAATTGTGGATTGACGGAGACTCTCCGTTGGCATATCATCTGCAGAAGTTCGAGGCCTTTTCTCATCCTCTCCCCTTTAATCAATGGTTGATTAATCTTGATGGAAACTTCCCCTTGAATGTCTTTCATCCTCACTCATTCCTCTTCGCTTTAATTTCCTCCATCTTGTCCTTAATTTCTTTCTTCACCTCAGAGGACACCTTGGGACAAGATGATGTATTGCCTTTAATATGTGTCTAAGGTTACTTCATGTGATTGATCCCTCCGGTCACAACCTTCCGATATAATCAGCAAGTAACCATGCTAGGGGTACTTGGATTCGCTAGAAAAGCATACTTCCATCCCGTATCAATGGATTCAGTAGGAACAAAAAACTCTGCTGTATCGCTCCTTTGAGTAGGAGGCTCGCTTTCGATTTCAGGTGTAGGAGAAAAACCATTGTTAGATGGTAAGTCTGGAGGCTATAGTTGCCTAAGATTCAATCATAAAAATCATCAACAAAGTACTACCAATATATGATCTAAATTTATATATAAAATCAAAATAATGTCAGATGGTAGTCTGGAGGCTATAGTTGCCTAAGATTCAATTATAGAACATCATCAACAAAGTACTACTAGTATATGATCTAAATTTATATATAAAATCAAAATAATACAGCTAAATTTTAATTAACAAGGAGTCATAGAACTACATACTTAAATTCTTAACATTATTAGTAAATTCATACTAAATTCCAAGGTTGCAGAAAGCGGTAGTCGGTACTCGGTCGGCAGGGTCACAGACTAAGGATTAATCGGCAATCTGGTGACTAATCGGATTTAGTCGGCTATTAGTCGGTTTTTAATTTTTTAATTATTTTAAATATATAAATCAATTTTTATACACATATTCTTATGTATTTGTATTGACTTATATATTTTCTATACTATCATAATGAAATAAAAGAAGTAATTGTCTTTAAATATAAAATTAAATATATTAGAATAAGTTTGCTTTTAAAAAAATTGAAAAACTAAAAAAATTAAAAATATCTATGTAAAAGTCGGCCTTGTAGTCGGGCGACTAGGCGGACCAGCCGGCCCGATTAGTCGGGCTGACCGACTAAGGGCCGACTATGCCTAGTCGAGTCGGCTACCCCACCTACTCGACTAATCAGGTCGACTAATCGGCCTAGTCGACCGACTTTTACAACAATGCTAAATTCACATAACTAAGACATAATCATATCTTAAATTCTTTCAAAAAATAATAATCATTAACAGACCTAGGTTTGAATGTTAACATACACATTTTATACTTGAAGACAAATATAGTACGTTAATGACCTAATCCTATCTTAATTCTTTCACAAAAATAAACATTCAAGATAACCTAATCACATTTTTATTTTATATGCCTAAACATTGTTAGTAAATAATAGACTTACGTTATAGATAATCGTCTTGGAATAATCATTCTATATGCTTAAACAATGTTAGTACCAAGGCCCTAAATGTCGGTTTCGGTCACCATTTCGGTATCGACCAAAACAGAATTTCGGTGGAATTTTGACCGGAATTTCGGTCATTTTTTGTACTAGGACCCTCATATTTCGGTCATTTCGGTCGAATTTTTTTTCGAGTGGATATCGATATTCGACATAAATTCGACCGAATTCCGATGAAATTTGAGGCCATGGTTAGTACAAAATGCATTGGAGTTCACTTTAGAGAAAATCACAAGAATCAAAGTATCAGATCTAAGTTGGAAGAAGTTGGCTGCTGGCATAAGAAAATCACAAGAATTAAACTTAAGTTGGAATAGAAAATCACAAGAGTCAAACCTAAATTGGAATAAGTTGGCTGCTGGCTTAAGAAAATCACAAGAATAGGCATAATCTTGAAATAAGTTGGCATGGAATAAGTTAAAAAATCAATCAACAAACTACGTTGGCTCCCAAAAATCAGACATCGACGGTGGAGGTGCCGCTTGGAGGGAGTATTACGGGGAGATTGAGAGGGCAGGAGCAGCTCAACCCTATTAGGAGTTCTAGAGTAGAAATCAATCCAAATCAGGTTACCTAAGCCCTATAATCGTATATGGATCTTAAGATCCAGATCCAATTACTCGATAAAACCTTTAGAGTTGGAAGTGGGCGCATGGTGCGCATATGCGACCGCACAATCCGCATATACGACTTGCATATGTGCAAGGCGTGCATAGTGAGGCGTTTCAAGAATGCGACATGCTAAGGCCTCTGCATACACATATGCGACTGCTCAACCCGCATTTGTGAACACTGTTGTTGGTCACCCCAATTTTTCACTATTTATTAAGAAAGATAATTATTATTAGAGAGTAAATGTTCAATGAAATTGAATAACCTCTTCAAATTAAGTAACATTAAAAAATGTCTCTAAATAATTATTCTTCTGTTCTGAATGATATATAATGCAAAGAGGCTCAAAACGAGATAAAGAATGTAAGAATCCGATCACATATGCTCAAGTTATGATAAATTGAAGTTTAGGGACCTATATATAATAAAAATAAATAGATTCTTGCAATTATACCCTTCGAAGGAGTCTTCTTGTAATTATCCAAAGCCACTTGGGCCCCCTTGTAATTTTCCCATGGTGCGGGCACACGTGTAAATTCGAGAAGTTGTGAGGGCTTATGTGCAAATTTCACCCAACGCGTGCGTGGGACACATGTGAGGAGAGGTTCGGGTGCAGGAGGAAGCTTAGGTCCCACGTGGCTGCTTCTTGCTGATTCATTCCACCCGAGGTGGGAGGCTCATATTGCGACTAGGCTTGGCTGATCGATCGTCCATGTGTCGTTGCTAGGTGCTTCTGCTCAATCCAAGGCACGCTATTCGAGATTAGGCTTGGAATTGATCTCATCCGCCATATGAAGCTCATTCTACTGCTGGTAGTTAGCGCTAAACGAACGACCATGGTGCGTCCTGTTCTTGATCATGTGGTGGCTGTAGCTCCGTCCCATGGCTTCGTCTTCCTTATCAACTGTAGAGATATTTCTAGAGTTTATGTACTTTTCTGTTATGTATTTTTTCCTTGTTCCACCTTATGTAATTTACCCATAGGCTTTCTCTATATAAGAGAGCCTAGAGTTCTTTGGAATAAACATCTTCTAATTCTTTTCTTCCAATATGGTATCAGAGCCACCACCCTAAAACCCTAGCCACCACCTTCTCTCCTTCATCTCGCCGGTGCCACCACTCTCCCGCTGCCCCTCCACTCACCGCCCCTCCTCCCACCGCCTCTCCTCCCACCACCCCTCCTCTCGCCGCCCCGTCACCATCTAGCCACCAATACCACCCATTTCCGCCACCCCTTACTACCCTCTACCCGATGCCACCATCGTCTCCTTCTCTCTCTCGTCACTCATGGATTTGAGTGCATAAGTCTACATATACAAACCCTAGTTCTTCGTCTCTGACATCAATTTCAGAAAACAAAGTCGACATGCCCTCCATCAGTGCTTTCAAAGGTCCATCGCCCATAGTCAAGATGGATGGACAAATTATGAGTTCTGGACGATGCAGTTCATGAGTCTCATGAAGTCAAATGGTAAGAAGCTTATCCTTACCGAAGATGAGCCGACAGAGAAGACTGGGGTTTTGCCTCATGGAGGGTCGATGATTCGTATGCCAAGGTCTGGCTTTCAGGCACACTGACGATGGAGATTGCTAATGATGTACTCCATCAGCCTACTGCTAAGGTAATGCGGGACATACTTGTCGCGACACTCCAACTTCTACATGATATATTTATGGTCAAGCAGAATGACCGGCCTTTGTATTCGTTATATACATCCCTGCGTGGGATGTTTGAGAAGCTCTACAACATCATTCCTCTTACAATGACCCTGGAGCAACAGAAGACGTTTCACAATGCTACAATGGTGAGCGTCTTACTAGCGACGCTTGACCCGGAATATGATGTGGCTCGCTCGCAGATCCTGGCGGATGCTACTATTCCTCCAATGGAGGAAGTGTATCGAAGGCTTAGCAGACTCACAATTCCCTTTACTGCTACTAATCCACCTCCTTCGGCGATGGCAACTTCCAGAGGCAGATGGGCCTCTTCTTCTTTTCGAGGTCGTGGACCTCGTGGTCGAGGTGCCCGCTTTCGTCAGCCATGCATCTTCTATCATCGCACTGATCATATGGAGGATACATGCTATTCTAAGCATGGCTTTCTTGCATCAGTCCGTGTAATCGAGGTTCGAGGACACTATGCCTCCCCAACCATCTACTTCAGATCAATGATTTGAGGACCTTGTTGCCAGACTCCGTGATATGATGCCTCCTGCTTCTACTGACTCTCCAGGAGGTTACTCAGACATAACAGCTTCTGCTTCTGCCAGTACGTCAGCCCTAGCTAGCACATCAGGTAGTGCTTATGCCTTTACGTCCTGTCATAGTTCTGATATTTCAGAATGGGTTATGGACTCCAGTGTGATACATCATCTTTATCGAGATAAAGATAAGCTTACATCATACATGGAAGTTCCGCCAGGGCGACCGATAGTGATAGTAGATGGGACTCATTCCCCCATCATTCGACATGGGGAGATCAGTATGACACCCTTTATGTGTCTTCTACAGAATGTCTTGCATGGTTCAGATTTTTCAATGAACTTGTTATCTATCAGTCCGATTACGAAGGATTTGCACTGTCGTGCTATTTTTGACCCATTGTCTCTTCTTTTTTCATGACATTCTTACGGACATGGTGATTGGTTGTGGCCGCGAGTAGGATGGTCTCTATCGGTTGGTCCGAACTTCCTATGCTGGTGTCTCATCTCAGTCCAGTGGAACGGTCTCTCCTTTTACTTAGCATCTACGTTTTGGTCACCTCCCTCTTCAGAAGCTGCGTCATATCTGAAGGATATGAGAAGAATCCTCAAGCGCATCACGGAAGCGTGATGATCACATCGAATCCGATCGGGAGCGACTAGTCGCACTAGTTGCTCCGGGATGCGGAAATTAAATTTTTTTATGTGATGAAACCACATGATCCAAGAACACTTCTCAGATCATCTCATCTAAACCACAAACAAGTAATAGAATTACCTCTTGAAGCGTGTTTGCGATCGAGTCTCTAAACAAAGAGACCTCCTGCCTCAAGTCCGATCCGTCGGAGGGGACGCTTGCGAGCGTGTTGATGAAACGCGTGCTTCTCGTAATTCATGTTGAAGATCCAAGCCACTGATCTCCTGATCTCGACAAACGAGATATGATGTCTTCTTCACGAGCAAGGCACGTCGAAGTAGATAAAGATCCACGAGCAAACGATCGGGCAGCATAACGACGACGCTGCGGCGATGGAGAATCTCTCTAGGGCATCCATGATGGACGACCACTTGAGAGAGAGAGTGTGCATGTATAGAGAAGGAGAGAGAGCATTCATTAATTATATGTCTTGAAGAGCAATGGATGCCTCTTCTTATATAGGGTTTTGGGAACCCATGGATCCCAATCCATGGGCAACACACAATCAATGGCTGAGATTGATTTATGTTTCTTTCAATGGCTAAGATGTTGTAAAAACACAACAACAAATGATTTAATTTAGATTAATTTTTATTGATAAATCAACAAAATTAATTTCAAATTAAATCATCTTTGATAAGAGAAAAGATAATGAAGAGAATAAACCAATCTCCTCATAAGAGGGGAGGAGTACTCTTCTCCTCATGGATAGTTGTAGCCGTCCACTCCTCGTAGGTGGACTTGGTCCATCTCTTCTAATTATCATGAGATCTTATTATCTCATGATATATATATATCATCTCTTGTCGACAATATTTTCACCAAAAAATAATTCGAATTTATCTCATAGAAAATATCGACCATGCCATTGAAATTATGTGAATCTCATTCACAAATCAAAACTAAATGCAATTATATTTTCAATTAATCATTCAATGCGAATCCCATTCACATTAACAATTAATCAATAAATATAAATCACAATATACTCTCTTCAATATATTATAAATCATATTTATAATATACCTGATTAATATAGATAGTGTTATCCACATTATTCATATCCATGATAATTAAATCACATTTAATCATCTTGGATCTCTTTTCTCATTGTGCCCAAATAACATGAATCACATTCACATTATTCATATCTTTGATAATTAAATCACATTTAATTATCTCAGATAACTCTCTTTATAATTTATAATATGGATCAAATTCATATTATCCATTATAATTAAATCACAATTAATTATCAATTTTCTCGATTCTTGGATACATATATCAACAATGAAATTATCCATGAACTCTTTCAAGGATAATGCACTTTCTCCGCGGATACTTGGAGATAAGGACATGGCGATTGTATTGTTCCATGTATAGTGACTTGGATATTGAGATCACATCTCAAATCAGATCTCGGGCCTCCCATAGATGCTTGATTAAATCAAGATCGCAAATCTAATCTTCTCATTGCATCTGAATCACATTCAGATCAATATCAAACATTTGGACCAAGATCAGATTACTTCTCTATTGAGAGGAGTCACTAAAATCCAGAACCGTTGCATCACTCCCTAGGAATGGAATTGTCATGGTTATACAATCGTTTATGATCACTTCACCCTCAGGTATTCCCAACACCTGTACATCGTGTATACTGGAAGACCCAGAATAAACCCAAAGTATAAGATCTATTTTACACTGTCTACTTCATGGTTTCATCAGTAAGTTTTCTCATTCGATCATTAGGAGTTGGTATTGATCATATACTTTTCAAAAGCATATGTCATACCTAGGTCTTGATCATATACTTTCCGAAAGTATATATCAAACCTTCAAATTTAGTCAAGCTTCCAAAGCGAGATGACTGTGCACGGAATTTGATTCTTCCCAATATCTCATGAGTGAGCTCATATATTCCGGTTCAGTAATGAACCTGTATGATCCCTTTGAGAGATCGTATTACTCATATGCCCTTGCATGCACACCAACGCGCCGGTGTATAGACCTTGGTTAGGTCATCAACCCATTGGCTTGCCTAATGTACATACTCAGACATATAATAACACATCTGTCTCCGGTCAGAGGATGCGTGCCTATATTGTGACAACATACGACATAGGACTTTGGTTATCTCGACCTCGTTAAGTCAACTCTTTGACCTAACTAATCTGACACTTCCGAATCTCTATTCCTATGCAGAGGACCTGCATCAAGAGATCGGTCAGATATCAACCTATGTGAGAAAGGATTGCTATCTCCTACTTAGGATGGAGATCACATCTTAATAATCATTTGACAGTGCTTGATGAGTCCTCAATCTAACTCTTTAGATATTCATCCAAGCACCAACCTCTATGATTCAGTAATTGAATCAAAAACTGTATGATCATTAAGATGACCATGGTACATAACCCTAATTGTACTAACGGACCTATTATGCAAATTAGTTATTCTTCATTTTAGATCAGGGAAGGATATTCGTAATAACATTTATTGCATAATGGCTCGCCATGGGCTCGCATGTCCAACAATATCTTGCCCCAGATTTCATCGAGTTCTTCCTTTCAGTGTGAAGCGTGGCAGTTGGGAAAGCATCACCGATCTACATTCCCTAGTCGTGAGTCTGAGCAGTCGCTCTCCTTTTGAACTATTGCATGTTGACATTTGGGGTCCGAGTCGTGCCCTTGATCACTAGGGACACATGTTTTACCTAATCGTGGTTGATGATTTCTCTAGATTGTCATGGGTGTTTTTATTGAAGAATAAATCTGAAGCAGGTAATAAAAAATCTTATAAATGAAGTTCAGAATGTTTTTTCTTCTACTGTGAAAATTGTGCGTACGGATAGGGCCTTGGAGTTTTGCACTCGAGCTTTTTCACAATTCTTTTTGGCTCGCGGCATTATCCATCAAATAACTTGTGCTTACACATCTCAACAAAACTGTGTTGCAGAGAGAAAACATCGCCATCTTCTTGATATCACTCAGACTTTACTTATCCAGAGTTGCGCTCCTGTGTCTTTTTGGGTGATGCTGTCCTTATGGCATGTTATCTGGTGAATTGTATGTCCTATGTCTAGGTGAGAAAGTTCCTCTTTCTGTTGTCTTTCTTGACAAGGAATTGTTCTCCCTAACTCTTCATGTCTTTGGCTCAGTTGCTTTCGTTCATCAACTCACTCCGGGACTTGACAAGCTCTAACCTAGGACTGTTAAGTGCGCGTTTCTTGGGTACTCAACGATATATCGACGCCATATCGCCGACATTGAACCGAGATTATGAATAAAATGGCCTGTATCGACCATATCGGCAATATATCGGTGACCTGTTGATACTGATATATCGTCGATATATTGCGATATGGCCGTCCATGCTCAAAAGGGTTACATATGCTATGATCCTGTCAACAAGAGATTACGTCAGTGCTGATGTCACATTCTTTGAGTCTATGATGTATTTTTCGCCTACAAGTGATAGGTTGACTTCGTCTACTATTGATGATGAGATTTTTGTGCCACCTTCTCCTCTCCGTCCGTTTGTTCACATGCCAACTTCTACTGCTCCACCACTACCACCATCACCACCTCCACCACCTCTACAACCACCAGTTACACCTTTACTGAGATTTTATACCCGTCATCCGGTCCCTGCTCATGGAAGTTGTCATTCATCCACCACGCCCCAGGTGGTATTACTAACGATGGGAATGAAGATGTGCAAGTGCTAATGATATACTTGTTACGGGAGATGATATGCATGGGATAAAGATGTCAAAAGCAATTCTA